>JAWNMV010000806.1:6932500-8132500 GCA_035043635.1 Drosophila rellima | reverse complement strand
CAAATACTAAGATACATATCCGTATCAATTGAGACAATTAATTGTTTAATTGAGACAAACGGATTATCAATGTGTCCCACTCTCTTTCTCTCAATTACCCTTTCTACCACTTTCTCTCTTTCTATATTTGTCCACTCTCTGGTTTTCAATGGACTTTACAGCTTATTTTTTATTTATTTGCTCTTCACTTTTCATTGTTATTTTTGCCATTAAATTCTATTTCAACACATTCACATGCTAATCGCAGCAGGCTCTTTCACCCAAATTTGTGCTCTCTTTCGTCCCTTATCTAGCTATCTCTCTCTGTATCTGTGCGTTAATGTGCTCAATTGTTTTCTGCCTCGTGCCGAACTGAACATGTAAATGTTTGCGACTTCCACACTTTCTTCCGGCCTCCGCGCTCATCTTTATTGTCAACGACGCAGCGCAGTGAGAATTAATCAAAAAAACTTTTGCCAACAACATTTTCAATTGACAATTTAAACTTTTATCTCGCAAGACATTTTACATAAAAGTTTTGTGTTAAAAATGTTGCTCAACTAAAAATGAAAAATGCGGCTCGCTTCTTCGATGGTCTTCAAGAAGTCGCAGAAGTCGCAGGAGTCGCAGGAGGCATCGAAGTCGCTCCAGTAGGCAGCTTACAAGCTATCAAAACTTTTGACGCTTAACTTACAGTAGCACTAGCTCAGAGTGAGGAAGTAGAACGGGACAGAGAGAGAGAGAGAGGCTGAAGCTTTTCCTTTGTGCTCAGTTGTTGTTATTGTTGTTGATGATAGCTGCGTACGAGGAAAGCAACGCATCACTTGGGAGTGGGTACATAGATGACACCCCTTTTCATAGTGAGTAGAAACTGGAAATTGGAGGCATAAAAGCAAGGCAATGACGATGTAACAGGCGAAGGCAATTTAATGATGTTTATGCGTAGGTGACATCAGGAAAAGTGTATACTAAATATACTTAGACAATGTCCCATAACTCATAATCATATAAATCCCAAATCCGTCACAAAATATAGATGGATTTGATGACATAATAGGTTTGTGTTTTAAACAACAATTTTGAGTTTATTCTCGACAATTAATATAATTTAATTAATTATTTAAGTTTGCATATTCGTCATTACATCCTATTCCCGATAATGTACAATGCATAAACGTTTTGAACTATTGTTCATTTTAAATTTTTGTTCGAGAGCTTGACGCGAATTGATTCATTCCACAAATAGTTTCACATAAATGAAGTTTTTGACTCAGAACCTTGGAATTTTATCCAACGCATAAACGTCATAACCGTCATAGCTACCCAAACAAAAATGATTTTGCTGCCTGTCGACGTATTTATTTACATTTTACAAGGCAGCACAAAGCACACATAAACAGGAGTCGAGGATTCCTGAAGTGGAGGTGTCACGAGGAGAGAAGCTATGAGGAATGAGCGCTGAGATATGACAACAAGGCGCAAGATAATGCACAGAGTTGCCATTCTCTATGCGTGTGTGTGTGCCTGTGCGTTTGTAGGTGTGTGTGTAAAGAAACGATGAACGAAATCCCCACAGCAATGCTGCTGTTGATGTGTGTGACAACAGCATCCATCCAGCAACAAGGTGGGTTGGCCAAACAGAAACAAACTCAACCAGACCCAACCAGGCCGAAAGCCAGACACACAGCAAAATTCAATATGGCGGCAGGGTTGCTAACTTCTGACAGATGACTGCCTCAGACTCCATCTCAGATGTGTGTCTGTGTGTGTGTGTGATTGACTCTGCGTTGGTGCCTCTTTCGAAAGTGAAGAAATTTTGATAGCACTTTAAATGCTCTATCCACCCTTTGATTTGTTGACGCTATTTCTCAAAGTACGGCAAGTGCATAGATTAGATTTATGTCTATAGTCTCTCTATAAGGATTTAATTGAAGGATAAGGATTTAATTGTATTTATTTATAGGTCACCTGATGTCTTGGACTTTCTTACTCATCTCTTTGCTTTGGTGCCTCTTTCGAAAGTGTAGAAATTTCGATGGCATTCTAAATGCTCTACTCTCTTTTTGATTTGTTGTGCCTATTTCTGTTTTTATCAGTGTAGTAACTGTAGAGCAAGGAGTGCTTATTTCAAGTCTATAGACTCGGATTCTACTTCGCCTCTCTGTCAGCTGTCTATTTCGATTCCTGAGTTTACTGCAAACTGCCTTTGAATATCTTCTGTTGTCGTCGGCACTGTCGTTGCCTCTGTCGCTGCTGCTGTCGATTGTTTTTGCAGTCAGTGTGTAAACATCATTTAAGATTTTGTGCTGACGCTGATTTAGTTTGATTTGGTTTCACTTGGCATTTGTCAGAGCCAACAGATTGCTGAAATTGTGGGAAAATGTTTGCCAAGTTTTGAGTGGAAACTTTGAGCATAAATTGCTTATCGCGTAAAACAAATACCGACTTTTACTTAGTATGAATAATAGTAGGAATAAAAGGCTATACAATAATTTTGCGTTGATGTAAGTTAAAGTTAAAACATCTTGGTTGCCGCGTAGAACTTTGAGCCTCAAATCCAATTTACCTAACAATAATTACGAAAAAGCCAAGCGAAAATTATGTATTATAATTTATGTTAATTACTCAATTACATTTGCGCCTCCCGGCAGCCCTAGGCGGTGGCAGTGGCAATGGCACCACAATCCACCACCTACCCCGCCCCTGCCCCACTCCTGTCACCTTTGTCCAATTATAAATTCCAAACACAAATGTGCCTCATTAATAAATATGAAATGTCAATGGAGGGCGGGCCACTATCGGAGCTGCATTTGGAGCTGGAGTCGAAGTCGGAGTGGGGATTGGAGTGTGAGAAGGATTTGGAGCTGGAGCTCTTCGCAATAGAAACTTGGCCGGCTGGCGTGCCGTTAAGATTACGCAAGAAATCAATATTCAAGTGGGCCAAGCGAAAGGGGTCTGATGCCATCCCCAGTTCAGGCTTTCAACAATATAAAAAACTGTCGCGTACTCTTCCGAACTGGTCTGGTCTGGCCTGTCCTTAAATTTAAATAAATTACACACGTTCGACTTTCGGTTCGACCAAGTTTTGGGGGTGACATTTGAGTTCGTCTGACATACGAGCAGCTCATTTTTCAAGGGCAGCAGAATCAACTTCTCGAACTCCGCAAGGTGAGAGCGGATTTTGGTTTTGGGTGTGTATTGCTTTCACCATCTATCTGTGAATATCTCTCTGCGTGTGCTCGTGTGTGTATGCGTGTATGTGTGAGTTTGTTTGTGTGTCTGGGAACGGCCTCTTTGGCGCCCTCGTATAGCAATTTCCGTGCGGCGTATGTTTTTTCCTGTTCCATTTTCATGGCACTGCCACTGCCAGCCAGACCAAAAGATTAATGAGTTTTTTTGACAGCGAAAAATTAGGCAAAATGTGATTTAAGGGTTGCTCTGCCTCCACCTCCGTCTCCGCCTTTGCCGCTGCCTCAGCTTGAGTATCCCCCGGATTTGCCTGCTGCTGGTGTGTGGCCAGAGATAAGCTCGCAATTTTGGAGCACCCGGAAAAGCTACATAGCTGCAATTTATTTGCCTCGTATTTGCCAAAGTAGAATTCTATGTATTATCGTTCTGGCCGCCATTGTTCGTGTGCAACACGGCAACTATTTACTTGATGATGTATTTTTATTACCACCAAATTTATTATGTAGTTTGCCGCTCAAATTGAAAAAAACAGATGTTGAAAGCTATGCCGAGTACAAATCAGATTTATTTACGTAATATTTCTGGTATTCTATATGCCATAAAATTTATTAGGGTTTTAATATCAAATACACTGTCTATGATATATAAATATTTGAAGGTTTAATTAAGTGTGGAAGGTCTTAAATACATGTCTTTAAATAAACATGTATTTCCGTTTCTAAAAATTATCTTTAATATAACATATTTGCAATACAATTACAATAACAAATTCTTAAATTATTAATTTTGATTGGTTATGCATGTCATACATGTAAACTGTAGAATCTGTTCAATTCTGCATTTTTTATATGTCCCATCTTCTTTGTACTTATTTCCGTTCGCTGCCGCTGACAATTTAATGGCCGCCACTCAAGATAAAATAAATCATATCGTGAGAAGAAAAATTGAATATAAAAAATATTTCTGTAATCATTTGATTTACAAGGCATCTTCATTCTGTTAATTTTCGTCTTCGTTTCGCAATCTGCCAATGAAATTGTTTGTCAACGCTTCGATTTTTCAACGCCAATGCAAATTAAGCACTTGGACAGATAATTTAATAAGCAGAATTCAGAAATCAGAATCATCGGAATGCGAGTGCTGTCGATTGAAAAGTTCGAATTCAATGCCTGCGTTGGATTGTGCAATTAATCAAGAGCTAAATCTGATCCATTTGTTATGGAAATTGAGTAGAAAATCAGCCCGCCGCCTTTCTTGTGGCACTCTCGATTCTCAGTGCGATTTCCATGCGTTTTCCATCAGTTCAGGGCTCTCACTCAGCGCCCCCTTTTAGGCCGACTGTTACTATATATTTCTATATTTATATAGCCCCAGTGCCAGCTCCGTGTCTCAGTTGCTTGCCTTGCTCTGATGGGCGTTCGATTTATGGCCGCCTGGTCTGAGTGCCTTTAGATCAAAGTGAAACAAACATATTGCAATCAATTTTTGTTGCTAATGAGCTAAATTTGATTTTATTGAGTTGTGGGCGCACGCTCGTTTCAATCAATTAGGAGCTCGGAGGGGCTAAGGGTGGCCCTGCTGACGTATACGTAATTTCTGAAGTGATGCAAGCCATAATATTCTAACGGAACTGACCTGTAATTTATTTGTGATCAGTTCAATTTGGAAGATTCTTAAACTGTTCCTTAAGCATCCTTTTAGAGACAATTTAACTTTAATTAGTTGTCGAATGGATATATTGGATATAATTTCCAAAATAATAAAAATAAAGTGTTCAAATCATTTTTTTTGCGCCATTTTGTTTTTTTTTACATATTTATGTATTTTGCGCAACACTTTTTTTTAATATCTGTAAAAAGAAATTTAACTTTATTATAAAAAAAAAAACTGACCTACAATAGTATTGGATGTATAAATACTCAGCTTACGAATTAATGTTGGGTTGACTATATGTTTGTATATATGTATCTTAGGGTATCCTACGGTCCCAGAGTATTGAGTAGTCGAGCGTATTTGACTCGCTTAAACTTTCTTTCTAATTTTAATTTTCTCAAACACGTTCTCCGACCCTTACATCTTATGCTACCCATTTCGGTATCCCGCTTGTAATCTCTGTGACCTTGTTCAGTGGTTTTTTCTAATTTAACGCTGCTCGGCGGTCGCTTCTGTTGGCGATCCCAAGCAGCAGGCAGCTTGTAAACATGCCAGGATCTGCTCCTGGTACTTCCAAAACTTCTGCTGTTTCTGTTTCTGTTGCTGCATTCTCAGCGGCCTGAAATTAATAAATTAACTTCCTTGTGTCATAAATCATTTTTCGTGCCTGGCCGGGCCGGGCTGCCAACTGCGAGCATTTTGCGCCATTAACCAAAGTCGTTTCTTCTTGCGGTGCTTTTCACTTACCCTTAACCGTCGGATGCCCCAAAAAACCGCAGCACCCAATTCAAATGCCGTGGCCTGGCTGCTGTTGTTGTTGTTCCTCCTCCTCCTTCTTTTACCGCTTCTTCGGTCTAAGTCTCAACCATCGTCATCATCATCATCGCAGTTTTGGGAACTCGGCAGCTTGCATAATCATCGTATTACAGCTGCTGTTTCTGACTCGGAATCAAGTTTGCTCTGCCCTGGCCTGCTCCTATTGGTAGGCCTAGTTGGAGGACTGCCAGTGGGGCCAGTCCACACAAGTCTGCCTATTGCCTCTCCCAATCATAATTTGTGCTTTACATAAATTAATGGCCACCAGTTCCACGGGCAATGCCTGATTTCATTTCTTGCCAGCAGCACAACGAAAACAGCAGCTGAAAGAATTTCGCACATAAATTGCCACAAAATAGGAAGCACGGAACTTAAAGGTGCTCTGGATAACATGCAACAGTCTATCTCTTTCTCTATCTACCTCTCTCTCACACTTTCTTTCTCTCATTCATGTTCTTGCTTTTACTCAAACACATCCCTTTGCTCGGTTATTTACACAATCTTCATGTGTTTTATGGCATGTTTTTGGGTAGCTCTCAAGATTTATGACTGCTGCCTGCTTGGAAAATAGGGCCCTGAAACTGGGAGCTGGGAACTGAGAATTGGGGCCTGTGCTGCAGCTTTAACCCCACTTTGCCGTTAGCTTTAAATAGTAATAGTTGCCGCTTGAATGTCTCAATAAAATGATAAAACCCAACCACAGAATGGAATAATTGCTGGCAGTTTGTCAGTTACCGAGTTTATAGATTGCTCATTAATGCTGCTATCCAGAAATTATTGTTGAGCCCATTAATTGTTATCATTCCCGCCACCCGGGCAAATCAATATTTACAACTTTATTATGACTTTTGTGAGATTCACTTTTCCCTCACACAATTTTCCCCTATTTCGAATCGGATTTCGAGTTGTGTCGTAAACTTTTCCCGTGCCTGTAAAAAATCAACAGCCATAAAGAAGACACATGAAAATTCACGACTGTCGACCAAACGAAACTGAAACTGAAACTGAAAGCGCAATTGCAGAGCGGCGTGAGGGGGAAGAGGTATCACAAACAGAGGGGAGTAAACAAAATCATAATAAAAGTGCATTCATAAACATGGAATACGATGCATTGGGGTTGACTTCTAGCGTCGTCAATGGTTCTAAGCGCGAGTCTATTAAAAGCGCATAAAAATAACTTTACCGTTTTACGAGGCGTCGCTGCGCAGGCGTCCGAGCTGACACCGAATTGGATTGGGCAGGACCCGACTTCACCCGTGACCCTCCTCGTCATGTGCTTGTGGCCGGTTCTCAGGTTGTGTGCAATCGCGGGTTAATTAAATGACGCCGCCAGTTCACAGTTCCCAGTTCCCAGTTGTCGGTTTTTCGACTGCACGCCGCTCACGTGTTTACAATTGTGCGTGGGGGTAACGAAGAAGGAGACTGAGGAGGGGCATGGTGGGAGAGGGGAGGGAGGGAGGTAAAGAAATAGATGCCCTGCATTTCGATTGCGTTGCTTGTTTTGAATTACACACAGCGTGGGATGCATTGGATTAGAAAGAAGCTCGTAGATGGATTGTAAATGGATTAGAAAGACATTTCGAATTTCTGTTAGGTGTGCTTGGATTTATCGGAGCTTATGGCTTATGTGCTTTTCAAACATGTTCTCCTGCATGGTAACAAAATTATATATTTATTTAATTCTTACGTGTGTTTAAACAACAATTAAGATTAGAAATTCTTCGATATAGAAACGTATAATTATAGATTTATAATTTTTTAAATGGTCGCATCAGTATTTTAACCATGCTAAGATCTTCATCTTCCCAATAGAGTTCTGAGTTTTCTCCTTTGCCTATTTTTCCATTCAGATTGCTGAAAATAATGAAAATTAATATAATCGAAATTAGAATCAGACAGAAGTTTTCTTACCAGTTTCCACATGAAGTGTACCACCAACCACCATTCAAATCCAGTGCACAATTTCCATGCGCCCATCCGTCGTTGTCCCTATCAAATGTGGAGAAGCCTTGTCCCTCTTGATTTTTTAGACAATCTTGTGTTTCATTGCCGGTTGCAACGCCCACGCTTTGCAATTGATAATGCTTATATTCACTTCCGACGACAAAATTATCATAATGGATGAAGCTTATAGCCCCAGACACACTTATCATGTGCACGTGGAGTACATGTCGCGAAGCAGTCGTTAGTCGGTGGAGCTTTTCCAAGCCGATGAAAAATTCACCATCTAAGGAGCCGAAGCCATTCCGATATTCGGTCCAATTTCTTTGAAAGTCCACCTGGCCATCGATTCGCATTTGGATAACAGTCCATCCAGGACCAGCTGTTTGACTATCACACAGGACGGGAAACGAATCGAACTCTGGAACTGTTATCTCAATAATACCGGAAGAGTTTTCAAATGAACCGCAACTCGAAGGTTTCACATTGTGGAATTTTCTCATTTCTAAGTGTGTATTAATCTTGTGAAGATTTTGCTTTTTTTGGTAGTTGAGTTCATCTATTTGCTTACTTTTTAAATTTACTTGTGATTTTAGCAAATTTATGAATCTTCTTTGTTCTTCAAATATTACATTAAACGCTGTGAATTCTTCTTTTAGATTATCACATATTAAAATTTGGTTTTCAATTTTACTTGCGATAGTTACTTTCGTTTTTGCAAGTTGGCTCAGAGTTTTCGAATAAAATTCATTTTTTGATTTCAAATCGTCGATTTCCACTTTCAATTTCTGCGTCTTTTCTGCATTCAACTTAGAATATTTTTCCAAATTTTGTCTTTGTATATTAATAACATTACTGAGGGCTTTAATCAAATCATCGTTATATTCATCAAGCAGCTTATAACTTTTGTTTTTTAAAGAGTCATCATTTGTAGCCATACCAAGGGCTAAAAATGAACAAAACAGTAAAGCGAACTTCATTTTACTTAAAAAAAGATGATCTGCACTCTATCCAGCCAAAAAGTCTACTAAATGGCGAACTTGAATGAGAACTCATGTGAGGACCCTGATCACTCCATTCCGTATGTGATATCTTTTTTAATACATATATACCCTGCATAATGCATATAGCGCATGTCCGTAATACGATTGATCTTTGCAGTTGTTCTTCCATTTTTTTAAATTCCATTTATGAAATTTTCAGCCTTGCAGCTTATATCATTTGAGCTCTGTGAGTATACTTGAGGGGGTATATCTTTAAAATTTGATTTGTCACCAGAGTTAGAGGCATCAGATAAGGAAACTTAAAAAACTAATTACAATATTTTATTCGTGGACATAGGGTATATACTAGTGCATCCGTAATCGAAAAAGCAGCAAATGCAAATGCAGGTTTTTTTCAAACCAAGTTGCTGATGAGGCATATGAGCTATAAGCATCGCATTGCAAAAGCAAACTTCTCAAATGAACAAAGGAATTTATATGTGAATACCGTTTCGAATTTTAATAAAACATACTGTTCTATACACAGAAATAAAAATTTTCCAAAAGTACAGTTTATAATTCTTAATGTTATCATGTTTTTAAGTATTCAGCATAATATTAATAAACAAACAGAATATGCTGATTGAATGGTAACCACTCAGCATAGTCAAAAAAATAGTCAAAATAGTGTAAAGCATTTGATATTACTCAAAAAATTTGTATAGAGCGTCGATAGTTGAAAAACTTTTGCAGAGAAGGAATTGAAAAGTCGTACTTGAGTCAAGCATTTCGTACTTTTAAAAAAATCCGGGAGTACCGAACTTATCCCGGCTTTTTCCTGTGTAGAGATATAAGAAATAAAAGCAGTAGTACACAACATAAAGAGTTTAAGTTTATTTAACCTGATTCGTCTTTCTATTATAGGGGCTATCGACAATTTGGTTTATGTATTTAGTTTGAAGCCGAGCAAAATCGAACTCGTGTTGTAACTTTCGTCTGTTGACAGCTGTCGATCAATCTCCTCAGGTATTGCCACTCCTTGGACAGAGTCAACACCCCCTGCCCCCCGCCCACCGTCCTGTTTGGTTCATGTCAATGCGCGTGCATGCTCCGCCGTCATAATTGACGAATTTATGGCACTTCTTGGAAACGAACCGGTCATGACTACTCGTACTCGTACTCGTACTCGTACTCATATTCATGCTGGCTCTCATGCTCGTTGCCCCAATACTTGAATTGTTTTCGAGATGGTCGCTATATGTTCAATTGTCCATTGTACGCCTACTGTGCTCGTTGTTTTACTTTGTTTTGACTAACCAGACGTGCAAATTGCTCAATTCCTGCAGCGGTTTCCATTGACCGCAACAGAAAAAGAACAGCGATTCATGTGGCATGTGGCATGTGGCATGTAGCATGTTGAGTATTGAACCGAGGCGGCATCAATGATTTCTGTTTTGTTATACTGAAGTGTAAAACCGACAAAACTCATTTTCAAATTGTGCACTCGCTACGTGACTTCCGCGAGAAATTATCAAGACCCCGAGACTCCCTAATGCAAGCTGAAGAGAAGCAAAAAGGAGTCGGTCAAGTTAAATTAAACCAAAAAAGAAAAACAAAACGACATGCATCGATAACAGAAAATGAATTTCCCTTTTCTTTATAATTTTGTGTTTCTCTCTCTTAAAGTATATATATTATAATATAATATCATTTTGATATGTTAGTCGATTTGATTTTGCACACTTAAATGCCATAAATCATTGCCTCAATTACCCTTCTTGATTATCATCATCATCTTGATAATTCATTTATTTATGCGTTTTTAAATATGCAAATCGAATTGCATGATCATTTAAATGGTAATTGAGATTCACAACGGAAAGGCTTTAATTAAAAACAAGTTTCCGTTATGGACCCCGATACAAGCGCCATATAAAGGCCTTTAAATGCTTTGTATCTTGTTAAAAAAGTGACTTAAATATGCAGTTTCTCGGAGCAGTACAAATCGTTAATAAGAAATCTCATTACGATACGGCAATTGCCAGACAGACGAGCCGACTGAGAGGCCGACAGACAGATAGACAGAGAAAAAGGCTTCAAAGTTGCCAAGTTAAATAAAACAAAAGTAAAAGAGTTGAGTTTAAGTCTAAAAATTGCCTCAAGCTTCCGTCAGCTCCTCAATTGCTCCTTCATATTCTTCTTCTTCTACAAGACACGTGCAGAGCACGTAAAGTAAAATTTGTTTTGGTTTTAAAGTCTCTGCAAAGTTGAAAAGCTGCAAAAGCTTCAAATGTCGACTATTATTTGGCTATCCTTAACTTTTCATCCACTTGTTATGCTCCGTCTTTTGGCCTGGCTCAGTTTCAAGTGGACGAGCACATAAATCTTATGTTAATTTATGCAAAAACTAGAGACCAAAACAAATTTTTGTTTTCATTCGAGTCGTCTAAGCGCCCAAAATATTAATTAGAATGATGTAGGAAGCCCAAGTTACCCTATGTTTTTGGTGATGTAGAAAATAAAGAAAAAATGTATTTCAGATCATATAAATATATAGATGCGCACAAATGCGTTTTAATTGTTTTGTACAATCTTTTATTGGATTTTTTCTGTTTTTTCTGATTCCAATTACAAATTATAAAATTAAGCCAAGTATATCAAAGTCAAATACTGTGAATCAATATACCCCTTTCAATTGTTTTGTGCAGGGCTTAGCAAATACAAATATTTTGTTACCAGTTTTTATGCCTTTTGTCGCGTCGTCGTCGACGACTCTCTGGTGGAGCGGCTCTTACACTTCAGAGCTTTAGCTCCATCGTGGACTCTGCTCGCCTCGCTTGTCATAAAGAAATTTTAATAATGTGCGGCGCCAAAAAAGTTTTTTTACGATCCGTAAAGTGAGGATGCTGACGTCGCAGCTCTTTGTGACAGAACGCGGCATAAAAGTGTTAAAATTCAAATGAGTTTCAAATGAGCGGCGCATTAGGCCAAAATGGCTTTGTCAGCTGGGGTCAACGTGGCGTATGAGTGATATGAGAGACATTTAAGCAGATTAAATAATGAGAAAATGCCTAAATGCTTGTTGGTTTGGATCATTGCAAACGTTGCTTTCATTTCTTCCTCTCCCTGTCTATTTCTCTATGGATTTTCCACTTTTTGAACTAAATACTAAAATTCATTTTATTTCTATTATTGCAGACATACATTCGGGATTTGATTGCCTGTGAGTAAAAATTTTATCAATCTCATCAGTTCCCCTCCTCACACAAATCAACGGGAATTAAGCTGTCTATCTGTCAATCCATCTATTCGGCCATTTAAATGCTTATGTACAAACTGATATTGCTGTATTGAACCTCTGACTTCCCATCAAAATGCCAGACTCAAACTTCGAGTCAGTTGGGGAAACTCTTCGCCTTCAGACTTGTATTTTAATAGCACGCATAAAATCCACAAAATCATTTACACAAATTAAATGTTTACTCAGGCATAAAATTACCAAGTTAACACCCGCTCGCTGGGTGCCTCTCAGCTGGGCCATAATTTAAAGCCAAGTCGAACTGACAATGCAGCGAGGCCAGTTTAGTTGTCTGGACCTGGGACACGCCTGGCAACGACAGCAGCAGCAACAACAACAGCAGCAACGACAACAACATCAACAACATTAACTTGGCTGACAAGTTTTCTACTCTTTGCTTTTCCTTGCGCACTTTTCATTAAAAATTTCCGCTCTCCACCTTTCGGACCGAGCCCATGTAATTTGCAAATTTTCTAATTGTCGCTTGAAATTTAAGCCTTTGGCCAACACGTCGCCGGCTGAGTGACGTCCGGAACGAGCCAGGAACCGGCCCGAACACTGGCTCGAACACTGGCTCCAACTCAGACCCTGGCCTCGGTTGGGGCATCTCTTTGAGCTTTTTGGGTGTGTGCTCGCCCAGTGTAAAGTAGGTCGCCAGGCAAAAGACTAACGCCGAGCTCAATCTAATGGAAGGTGTAGCTGTTGCTCGTTCATTTGCTGGTCCTCGACTCGCCACACCTCTCGACGCCTTTAATTGCAATTAAGTTTCAGTTTTAGTTTCAGTTTCAATTTCAATTTTGTGAATTGAGCACAAGGCCTTCCACTAGCGAAATCCAATTTAGCAAACGCGTCTCTTAACACACTTTTCAGCCCGTGCCGGGCTTTATCGTGCATATTTGCAAAGCTGTCGAATTTGTCAGCTTCAGAGTTTAATACCTGGCCAAATATTGCATTGGGGTATTGTGCACCACTCAGTATAGAACTCTCATGAGTAATGCACTTGTTTATTACCTAATTTCGATCTGAAATCCAAGTGGTTATCATAATTAATAAGCACATATGGGTTAGAATCAGGTATCTTTTAGTTAGGCATACTCAGCGTAAGTCTTTATGCCCTGTTATTTATTTATTTGCGACTTTTTTTATGTTTACCCATAAATAATTCACAATTCATTGACATATTTTTATGAATATGACTTCCGATCGTTAAACAAGGCGCATAAAAAGGGCGAACAGTCTATCAGACTATCAGTCCACACAGCATCTGCCAGACCGTCCGTCCGTCTGTCTGTCCATCTGTCCCCTATGCAACTCATTCCGCCAACCCGATGGGGCAGCCCATTAAAACAACATGAACGCACAATTTAATTTATATTTTTTCAAGCGTGTTGGCGACACTTCATTGTTGCTGCTTTTCTTGTTGATGTTGTTGTTGCTGTTATTGCAGCTTGAAAAAAGCAAACAGTATAGCGACCCCTACATCAACTCCAACCCCAACCCCATCCTCGATTTGGGCTCATCGTCAACCTTTTCGAAAATATAATCACAGCATAAAAATCAATTCCAAACGCGTGTGCAAAGAGCAAACAGACACCGCCAACCGAGACTCGAGAGTCTGCGATGCCATGGCACACATGGCAATCGAGGGGCCTCTTTCCCAACATCGCCCTGTCTTCCTCCGCCTCCGCCTCCGCCTCCCCCATTCCTGCTCCACACTCACACACAAAAATGTCACACATTTGTTAAACATTCGCGAGTCTGCACGCGCCCCTTTGCCCTTTCCTCCCCTCTTGACGGGGCATCGACAATATAAACAACACTGGGCTGCCAAACTGCGGCCCGGAAAAATCAGCATGCAAATAAAATAAAAATAAAACAAGCAATGAACAAAATATAAAGCAAATCATCAAGGGCATAGGTGATTCGCAAATACCCTTCTACCCTTGAATTGTTCGTGTACTATTGTAATTATTGTAGAACTTAGAACTTGACTTGTTTAAAATTCTGTCCAACAAAGCTTCCTAACTCGAACTGGAGTACCACTATAGACTAATACTTTTCTAAATTCAAATAAAGAATGAATTTTCATGCAAATAAAATTGTGGGCATAAAAAAAATTACTATAAATAAAGTTAATGCGAATAATTTACAATAAATTATAAACGTAGACTTTGCTCATTATTCTTCATTTCAATTTTCTATTTTTCGGTAATACTTGTAAACGGATATTTTTTGTTATTTTTTATAATGCAGTCAATAAAATGGTATTTGGCAACAACAATTATATTAAAGCTATCAATTATTAAAAACTATTTCTGTTAATCAAAGTGCATTTAATTTTTACGTTTTCAGAGCCACAACTAATATGCCATGTCTGCTTGTTAGAGTATCGCGCTAAAATCATAAATAGCTTAAAACGAAGCCACCGCCTGGCAGGAGCCGAGCACCGTTTCAATGGAGCAGCAGCTCCTAGCTCCTAGCTCCTAGCTCTTGGCCTGTCGAGCCGCAAATAGGCTGTCAGTTACATACCAGAGTGCTCCCCACTTCCCTCTCTCCTCCGGCCCTCCCTTCTTGGCCAAAGTTGTGTGTGTAGGCGCATTAATGTAGCCGGCAAAAAATTTGTTGTAGGCAGGCGAAAAAAAACAAAGCCAAGGCAAAAAATTGAAATACTTTTTGTGATTTATGTGAATGTGTTGCGGAGCCCGGAGATTTGCTATAAATGTGCACCGTTCTCATTCGCTCTCTCTGTCGCACCCTGTGTCAATGTCACACACAAAAATGTTTTACAAGCAATTTTCCAGCTTGTTTTTATGTGTGTTTGTGCATTCGTTTAACTATTTGGGCATTAAATATGACGACCCCGGCACGATAGGGAGAGGAACCGCTCGAGCGGCCCTCGTTGCCTAGCCCCCAATTGTCGGCACTTTATGGCCACGTGCTGGGCGACCGCGTGTCCTTGTGGCTTCCTTTTTTGTTGTCCTCTTTCCCAAACGGATTCGAGTTCGAGTATATGGAATATTTTTATAGTCAGCTGCCAATTTTTTGCCAGTCATGGGTGCTTAGAAGTAAGTACAGTACGCACTCCAAGTAATAAACGAGGTTGACCAAAACTCCAGTTGGCTTTTTCTTCTGTTCAATTCTTCTGCCTCTGTCGCGTCTTTTACATTTTTTTGGCGCTCTCAAGTGCCGTAAAACTTCAAGTTCAACTTGTATCCCTCGAGTCTCTCACTCGAAGCCACAAGAAAAGAAACATCGACGACTTCTCTCAGCTGCTCCCACTGCTGTCTCTTCAATCCCAGACGTCAATCTCAAGTGGCCCTTGTCGGAGACTTTAACAACTTCATTGATGATTCGCTCATCGCTGCTCCATTCCCAGGCGGGACGAGGCGAGAAGTCGCCATCGCCATCCCAAAACTGGCTCTGTGTGCCACTCGTAAGCGATTCCAACTGTCAATTTTGCTAGCAACAATTCGCTGTTGCTGTGAAATCTGAATATGAGCATAAATAAATGCCGCAAAATGTTGAAAAAGTTGCAAACCAAATGAACAACATGAAATATAATTTATATCTTTCCCGCCGAAGATCTGATACCCTCGCAGAGTTTTGTAAAATTAAATTATAAATTTATTATAAAGTAATTACTTCTCAAAATTGTTAAAAATATTTAATTTAGATATTTTTTCTATGGCAGCTTTACAATACTACTATGTGTGAGATAATAAGTTGATCATACTCAAAATTAAATTGAAAGCAAATTTTCTGCGCTATGTGATGGAGTAATCTGATCTTCCTGCAGCAAAAAGACGGACCTACAACAGGATTGATAAATCTGAGATACAAGTGCACAGAACAAAATTGATTTTAAAACTCAAGTTTAAGATTCTTGATTTTGTCAAAAATGTATTCAGCATATTATTGTTAAATCAATCTAATATGCGGATAAAATGGCAAATACTCAGTAATAAAATAGTGAAAAAAGCCTAAAACTGAACAAATCTTGTATAGCCCCGAAAAGGAATTGATAAACCGATTTGAAGCAAGTATTTTTTTGCTGCGTAAATACACTGTCACATTTTGCGACAAAATTATAATATTCCCTGTAAGGGTATGCAAAAGAGATAAACTGAAATCTGCTGAGGTTGACACCCAAATGGCTCAAGCAACTTATACGGCTCTAATAACTCAACATGTCTTGGTCGCAGCTTTGTCTCAATGCCTTTTGCTTTTGGAATTTGTAATGGAAACTTGTTTTGCGGCTCACCAGCAACAATAACAGCAACATCAACAGAAACAACAACAACATTTGCTGTAACTATGACTGTGGCTGTGGCAAGCTGAGTCCCAATATGGCTGCAATCTATTGCTGATTTGGCAAAAGCCACAAACAGACTCACTGAATGAATGACTGACTGACTGACTAACTGACTGTATGGGACTCTAAGAGATGTTAACAATGTCCAGCTGTCCAGCAGTCAGTCGTCAGTTGACCCTAAGTGGCGCCTAGGAACACGAATCCTTGTTGAATCCAAACACAAATCAGTCGCCAACAGTGAAAACTATCAGTCAAGGAGTCGCAGCAAATCAATTTGCCAGGCCCGCATCTCTGTCCGGGCAGCTTTACATAATTTATATGACTTGGCCTATGGGCCACAAATAATATTCGCAATTGGCAAGCAGGCAAAGAGGCAGAGAGAGAGAGAGAAAGAGATAGAGAATGCGGTAGAGAACACACAAAACATTTTCAACAGTGGGTGGAGCTGTGAATATTGGCCATAAAATTTATGCCCTGAGATAATAACACAAGCGGCAAGTCGTTATGGGGAGCCAGTTGGCCAGTTGGACAGTTGGCCAGCTGGTCAGTCAGCCAGGCATCCAGTTAGCCTGTTAGTCGAGCTAACAGCAGACGAACGAGCCAGCAAGGAGGATGGCTAAAAATAAAAAATTATTACCCGGCAAACTCGTCTCGAGATGCAAAGACTGTGATAGAAACTGAAGCTGAGGCCAAATCTGAATCTGAATCTGAGGTTGAGGTTGAAGTTGATTCTGGATGCTGTGCCTGGAACTGTGACTGCGACTGTGGCTGGTTCTGTGGCGAGTTGTTGCCCAGGTGGCGACTCGAATTTGGCAGAGGAGGCCTCAACCACTTGGCCAATTATGTGGCCCGTCGTCGACGCTTCTCCGCAGAATAGGGCACACAGGGTATATCGAATCAGTATAACTCTCAATCTCAGTGCATATAATGATCAGAGTTAAAATCAATTAATTTTAAGACGTTTTATAAATTTTTGCACGTTTTTAAAATCAATCTTTATGTAAGGAATATATTATAGATATTAAGATATATCATTTTTTGAAATGTATGTAATTATTTTTTCTCACTAGCAACATAAAGGGCATCTACTAGTCTATCAACCTGTTCTCTTGTTGCATTTCTGGTTTTGTTTTCAGTCTGTTTCAAGTTGCAACAATATTTGGTTGCCAACTTTGCCGTGTATCAACAGCGTTTAGGCTGTGGTTTCTCCTCGTTGAATCCACGCTGGTTCCTCCGTCTTCTCGTTCTGCTTCTCCATCTCCAACTCCTTCCACCTTTCGCCTTGTCGTTCTGCTGCTTCCCCTCCTTGGACTGTTTGTGTGTTTGGCTTTGGCTTCGTTTGCAAATATGCCCAGTTGAGTTGGGATCATAGACGGTAGCACGGTGAAGGCTCTTGCCAAACAAAACTGCAGCAATAGCAACTACAACAACAACATTCACATCCTTTCTGATTCGTTGTTGATGTTGTTGGTGTTCTTCGTTGCTCGTTGCCAGTTTTGAGTTGCCTCGCTATCTGTGTTGCCTGCAGCTCATTTGGCCCTTGTGTTGTTATTGCCTCTCGCTCGACAACATTGGCCAACACAGCGGGCCACAAACTCATCGTCATTGTCATCATCAACATCATCATTATCATCATCATCGTTGTCCTCGTCGTCGTCATCGTCATTGCCCAGCAGAGAGCTGTTTAAATGTCTCATCAACTGTTAGTTCCTCCTTTGCCAAAGGGACAGGCTGTTTGGCATGCTAATATGCAAACAGTGCTGCCAACTTAATGAAATTGAAATGAGCAAATTAGTGATGTTTGTGATGCTCTATGCAACAAGGGGACTCACCTAGCCCATGCAACTTCAACTGCACTCACTTTACACTGGAAACTCATCTGGGGATTATGATGTAACAAGTTTACAACCAAGTAATCAACCCACTAGTCATGTCTGAAGAGGAGACACACAACTCAAGATTAGCTTGAGAAGAATTGAAAAACTGATCTCTAAAATGTATTCACTTGTATTAATAATTTGTACAAATATACACAAATTCTACATATTTGAGTCACCAATTTTTTAGACAGATCTGGTTAAAGCGATTAAAGAATTGAATAATCCAATAATCCAATCCTGTTACATAGGAAATTTATTAAATACCAATTTTTATCAGAATGATATATAATAAACACATACAAGATACTCAAAATGAACGTTTGAGCTTAAAACATAAAACACATTAAATATAAAAAGAAATCCTATTGAAATACATTCGTTTGTCTCCAGCTTTAATAGATAGTTAAACTAAAAGCCAACAAAAAAATAGACAAAACGATAAATAGCATTATCCCTATGCTTTGCAAAGCGAGCTAACCCAAGGATAAGCCAAGTCCCATAAATCTCAAAGCAAAGTTCGTGTTTGGTCAACTCGGTGGCTAAAAACTGGTCTAGCCTTTGGAACTAGCAATAAAAATGCATCTATACAACAAGATGAAAACGAAATGGAGAAAACTAAACACTAAAAAAAAGAAGAAGAAGAACAAGAAGATGAAGTAGGAGTGAAGGAAAGCCACATGTCATGCAGAACACTTGAAAGCACTCGACGCTCCCTGTGCCCAACTCCCAATTGGCGAGTCTCAACTTGAAATCGGCGTTCTGATAGATACAAACGACTTCATGACGATACAAAAGAATGATGATGATTTGCAAAAAAGGCAATGGGAAGACTCAGTCATAGATAGATAGCGTCTGTTGGTCCGATGAGTCCCTGCAGGGTCTATCGGGTCCGGGGCAGTCCGTCATTGAATTGGCTGTGCAAACGTTTGATAAATTGATGAATTGCAATGCTCAAGTGGCAACAGTTTAGCGAACAGCAACGACATCGTCAGACGATGCAGAGATCGATAATGTGACCAAGACTGGGAATGGGAATCGAAAACGGGAAAGGGGGAGGAAAGGAGACTGTGCACCGAGATTCACAAGTAGTTGGAGTGGCACAACTCATTAGTTCATCTCGGTCTCATTCGAGTTGTGTGTTTTGTTTATTGAAGTTTAGCATAAAAAAATGAGAAAATGAAACAGTCATGGCCCAGAGACGAGGGAAAATATTTCTTCATGTTCGTTTCGTTTCTCGTTTACCGGGAAGAGCTCATAAAAATTTATGTTAATTTCATTTAGAGCTGCAATCTGCGACTGCATTCGTAATGAGAGAGCCGGGCTAAGTAAACAAGGCGGATGACCCATCTCCTAACTCCACACTCCACACTGGGGCTTTAAGGAATCCCAAATTGAAAGAAAAATAATGATTAACTGAGGCAAGTCGAATAATGGGCTAGATCCACATCCACCTACACAGGGGCTGGGCTATATTTCCATATCCAGACTCATTGCGCTTCGTACAACAATTGAAAACTTCTACGAAAATGCCGTTGTGAAAATGCAGCGTAAACATTTAAGTAAACAGCCCCAAAGTAATGTTGGGCTACGTTTCCAACGTGAGCTCAACAAATTAACTGCAAGCTAACGCGAGACAACGCGTCGTATGAGCAACGACCTGGCTCGCACAATTTGTTTATTTATTTGTATTTATTTTCCAGTCAATATAAACTATGTGAATTTTTAGTGTACATAAAAAAAAGAATGCCAGACACAACTCGCATGGCAATAATAACAACAATGCCAACGACAACGACAACTACAACTACAACGATGAGCTCAACATCGGAGCAAGTAAATAAATCAAATGCAACTGAACAGCTGCCATCGGAATGGGAAGCAGTGGCAGCATTAGATGAAATTTCCCTGGAACTGCAAGCCAAGACGAGAACTTCAAAATAAACAAAGAGTAAAGACTATGAGTACCCATCATACTTACGATGTGTAGTTTGATTGTCAGAGGTAATCGAATTTTATCAGAGATCTGGACAGAATCGATTGATATATTAATTTTTCAACTCTGAGTTTGGTTGAGATATCTTATGAAACTACCAATGTTTTCTTCAGTTTGGTTCAGGTTAATTCGCCAACCGATACCTTCTAAACAGCTGTCCGATATTACACAAATTTAATCAAGTTGTATGGAACTATGTCTGAAAATAACTTTGACACCTTTTTGGAGCCACTTGTGGGTCCACTTTTTCTGTGAGTTTTGTCCTTCTAGCTCCTCGTTAACTGTCGTCGCTAGTCAGAACAAAGAATTTGATATTTATAGATAACTGTATTAAAATTGCGGTTGGCTAATCTAGTGGAAAGTTGATGGTTTCCCGACTTGGCAGCCAAATAAGCTGCCGCAGTTGAAGGTGCAATTTCTAATCCAAGCCCTGCAACCATGAGCTTCTTCCACATCCTGGCAAATCCCCGTTTTGCTGCGAGTCAAAGTCATTTGGCATTTGCCACAGCTAGGGAGCAACAAAAAGAGCTCATCAACACCTTTAGTCAGCCATTTTTCAGCACGGAGCAAGGATAATACCACAGAGAGCGAGGGAGGTAGGAAGGGGGGCGTATACGCAAAACCATCGCACACTAAATCCACTTAAATTAATTGCAAAAGGTGATTACGTTGCTGTTTTGCCTGTGCTGAGGTCCTGGCAGCAAACAGACAGCGAGCAGACAGCTGAGAAATGAAGCCAGGACATCGGGACATTGAGCCAGGCAGCCAGCACAACCCACAGGTTTATCAAGAAGCTGCATGCACAACGCCATTTCTCAAAAGCCAGCAGGCAAAGACAGAGAGAGAGGGAGAGAAGTGAAGAGAGAAAGAGAGAGAGAGGCAAAGGCAAAGGCAAAGGCAAACAGCAAACACTTGGCTGCAACTGCGGCAGATACTCGTGTGGATGCAACGAGGTAGGCAAATGCTTAGGACTTCGTCCTGGCTGCTGTCTACTCGCTGCCGAGTGTTTGCGCATATCTTATAGATGCAGCCTCTGAGCTGGCGATGGAAACTGTGGGGGGATCCGGGAACTGTCGCTTCATTTTTGCAAAGTAATTTGCAAAAGAGCCAAGACAAGGCGCAGCAGCGAGAACAGAAAGCAAGTGCCGCCAAAATGCAGTCAAGGATGAAACAGGAGGGCAGAAAGTCGCAGAGTCGCAGAGTGGAGAGACACCTGCTAAAGGCGCTACAAGGTGTTAAGGTGTCGCTGTCATTGCCTGATTGCGTTTATGCGCAAACGTTTATCACGATAACAGCCGAGCAACAACAGAGCGAAAACTTCTTGAAACTTTGCAATTTTCCAGAGCTGCGAAAACAGACTGAAGCAATCAGCAAATAGTTTTAATAACTTTTCATGCCGTTTTTAATTTCTTTGTTTACTAATTTATTCTGTATTTCCTGGTACTACAAGGATATGCATACACATTTGTGCACTAGTATCAAGTTATAAATACTGATATTCAATGAATGAAAAATATTTAATATTGTACTAAAAGTTGAGAAAGGCAGAGAAAGTTACACATATCTATGAAAAGGATATATAAAATATGGAAAGCCAATGAAGGTTGCATATTTTTTAAAACAAGCTATTAGTCATAGAAATACATTTGATCTTGCATAGCTCGATCTTCTATAACTCGAATTCCATAATATTAATTTAACATACTCACACTGTTTGATTAAGTTGATCAGAATAATCATTTGAATTTAATTAAACCTTTATTTCATTCTCGCGGATTTATGTAATATTAATGTTCTAATAATCATTATTTTTATCAAAGAAGTATACGGATCCAATGAATTATATTGTATAGATACTCAAGGAAAAATCATAGCACAGAGCTTAGTAGTTTTCCGAATATTTTAAGTATATTACATTCAGAAATTCCACAGAAATATATATGAAATATTTATATTAACTAAAATATATTCTAGTTTAAAATTTTCTTGAATATTCTGTGTTATTATTTGACACTGTGAATTTGTGATCTTCATTTCCTGCTACGCACAAACGCAGCTTTGACTCCTGTCTCTGCCAATCCTCAGATCCTCCCCAGCCCAACCTGAAGCTCAGTCTGTGTGTGTGCTTAAAATGTCATTAAAGCGCAGAATGGGCGTGAGCATTGAATGCGCCGAGTTGTAGAAACGGGCGTGGCAAGCGGAGAGGGGGAAAAGGCAGGGGACATCTGGAAACTGTAGCGACTGCGACTGCGACAGCTCATAAGGAGGGACGGCGGAGTATAGATTGGGATTGGAATGGGCAGATAAAATTCAAAGACATCCCAGCCACATCATTTCCTTAATCAGCGCCTGGCGGCAAACCGAAAGCTTTCCCTGAGGAAAGAAAGGGAGGGAGGCGCGTTGCTTCCGTTAAATTTATTGATAATTGATTATTGCTTCGTTAGGTCACATTCGCATTTGAAGCGCCATTTTCTGCGGTTGCTCTTCATCTTCTTATCATTGTTGTTTGTTGTTGCAAATTGAAAATGCAAATTGCTCGACTGATTCGCCTGCTCCCGATTGCATTGAGGCTCCAACTCACCCAACCCCCCTCCCACCCCACTCCACTCCTGCCTTCCGCCGTTTTGCCTTTTGATGTGAGCGCCAAAGTCGCCGACGCTTTGGGGAAAAACAAATTTTCATAAATTTTTAAAACAAACACACGGAACCAGCAAAACAGAAAAAATACAAAAAAACAGTAGCAAAGTTGCTGCCGGATTTTTTACGCCATTTTGTTGAGACTCCGCTCCGGTTGTTGTTGTTGTTTGTTGTTTGTTGTTGTTGTTGTTATTGTGAGCTGTTGTTGTTTGTTGTTGTTAGGACGTGCCTATGCGCGTTGCTTTGCTCACCTTTTGAGCTTTTAAATTATTTTCCAAGCACGTAGCCTCGTCGGCTGTTTGCGTATTTAAACGTGCCCAACGCGATAGAGAGAGGTAGAAAGAGTAAGGGAGTCAGCGGAATAGAGAGAGATGGCATTAGTTAAAAGCGTTTGGTGGTGTGTGTGTGTGTGTGACAGGCTTTGCCTTTAAAAGGATTTGCGCAATTTGCGTGCGGGGCTTTTATGAAGGGTTCGGGATGTTCCAGCTGCCGTCGTGTTGACAAACAAACAGCGGCGCTGAGTGACGCCCAAGACAGACAAGGACCTACGACGGGACGGGGACGGGCACGGGGATGGGGAAGGCAATGGGAAAGTGTGGAGCGAGGAGCTAGCAAGGACAGTAGTCGGCGGCTTTGTGTTGACAATGTCCTTGCTGGCATTGTGGAGCGCTTTCATCCTGCGCCGCTCTCGGTACGTGACTTGCATTTATTTTGCGGCCCAAACACTGAAAAACTCGTTAGTAATTTAGCAAAGAGACAGAGGGAGAGAGAGTGATAGACAAAGATGGCGATAGTAGATTGTAAAAAAATCCCGTATTTTCGTAGCAATCAAATGCTCGTCTATATTCATATGAAGTCTGAATCGAGTGCAGCTAACTAAAATAACTAAAAATACTGAACGCATTGAAGAGTCCACCAAAAAAATAAAAGCAAAAAAAAAGAATTTCAACTGCAAATAATTCCATCAACACGCGGGCAACAAAAGGCCACAAACTGAAAACTACGAGTAAATCCGAAAACGGCAAGGGCAACGATTGATAGCCACTTGAAGCTACACACACTCCCTCACTCTCTCTCTCCCTCCCTCCCTCTATCCATCTCTATTGCTCATTGACATTGCACAGTGCAGTCGAACGCATTGGGAGGCCGTGCGCTTTTGCACAGTGGGACACAAGCAACAACAAACAGACAGGGCACATGGAGATTCAAGTGCAGTTAGAATCGCAGCATGGGCATCCAAAATTGTGTGGTAACTAACTGTATAGTGGGAGAGGAGGGAAGAGGGGGAAGGAGAAAGAGAAGAGACTCAAGCTGCTTAATGGCACAGGCGCAGTGTCGAAAGAGTTATTGAAAATGTTTTATTGTGTGCATTTGATTGCTGTAAGTGTTGAGGTTGCACTACACACACACACACACACACACACACACACATATCTGCCTGGTGTCCAACTTATAAATATTTCAATAACATTTGAATCGATTCTGATTCGGACTGCAAATGGAAATGGAAATGCACTTTCCATTGTGTGCGGGTGTCTAGTGCTTTGGCACTCCAATACTTGAATACTTCAATACTCTATTGCTCTAACACTTCAACCATCAGGCAATGCCAACGATTCCAGTGGCCAGAGCCGCCACCAATGCCACTTGCCATATTTGGATTACCAAAAGCAAAGCAAACCAAACCAGACCGAACTAAAGACGATGTGACCGATGTTTATGCGTAAGCACTTTACGTGAAATAGTGATATTGTAAATACATACATCGAAAAGATGACAACCTTTAAAAATTAACAAAAATGATTTAGTCTTGGATTAGTAGATAATAGAATGTAGATTGTGTTTTTTTAATAATTGAGAAAATAACGCAACACCCTCATTTGAAGCATTATTACAAATTATATTAGCAATCAAAGCAATTCATTAAAATCCACAATTATGTAAAATAAAGTGTAAATTAGAAGTTTTTCAATTCCAAAATTCACCATTCTTACAGATAAAATATAAAACAATGCATTTATTCACAAATCTGCAAATTAAAAATATAAAAGTGATGTTAGCTTAAAAAAAAAAACAGAAATTACAAATATTTTATAAATTTTATCTCTTTCCACAAGAATTTTCTTAAACTAATTTGTTTTTCAATTGGGTATTTGCAATTAAAGACTATATTTATTTTGTGTCATATTAATTTTAATAACTTAAAAAAAAGTATAATTACTTATGAAATAAATTTACCAAACATATTATCATGAATTGCGTGCACGCATAAACGCACAATTCAAACCACATATTTGATGGGCTTGTGTGCACATCACACTATGGCACATCCTGTGTGGGCACACTTTCAATACTGAGTGTGTGTGCTATTTAATGTGCGAGTGTGTGTGTGTGTGCTCTAAAGCTTTCCATCGAATGGATAAAGAGCCTGGGCATCAACTTGTGATGCAATCGCTGGCACTTGGCTCAATGAAGCCTGTGGCATGGCCTACTTTGCAGCACAAAAGTTTAACTCAATTACCAGCAGCAGGAGGAAGGGAGGAGAAGGAGGAGGGGGTAGGGGGAGGAGCAGGAGGCAAAGGATAAAGAGTAGGGGCATCTGTTGCCACACGTGACTAGCCAAGTTGAATAGGGGGCGGGAATTAGGCAGGTGAACTAAACTGACCTGCTTAGCTCGCCAAGCGAGTGGCCAACTGCTCACAGAATGAAGAGAGTATAGAGAGCATGGAGTGAACAGTGGAGTATGGGAGAAAGGACACATTAAGCAGGTCGAGCGTCTCGCCGCTTTGACGGTCCGGCCACCTACAAATCCCTTTTCAAAACTCATTAGCACAAATTTGTGCCTTTCAATGCGAGATGGTCTTTTGGCTCTGGCTAGAGATTTGGTTGCCTGCCACCTTGGCACGCCCCAACAACTACACGGTTAACCTGGCCAATTTGGGGGGAAGAGACTGAAAATTTATGCTGATTGTGCGCCAATTTACGAAAATTCAAAGCCAAAACTGGAACTGAAAATTGCAGTTGCCTCACGTAGTGGGCTGAAAAAACGCTGGAAAATCTTACCTTAAGCAAGTCAACAAATTTCAATGCTACGCGCTCACAATAAATATAAGGCACTCAGCCTTGAACAAGGACGACCTTTAACCTTTTTCCCATTGTTTTGATGTTTTTTTATTTTTGTAAATTCAAGCTAATGTTTTCTATTTGTCTCCATCTCTTTGCAGAGCCCAATTCTAGACTGGTTTATTGAGTGCAGCAACCAAAAAACAACAAGCCAAAAGAAAAAGGAAAACGGTAAGCAACCTTCCTTAACCTTTTACAACACAGTCTATGCAAAGTAGTTCCAGTTTAGTGGGCTTCTATACGGATGTATATACATACATACAATATATATTTTGTAAAGGACTCGAGCGTTGGTCGGCCAAGTCGCTTGGGTTTCCGTTTCCGCCTTTGGCTTTCGCTTTTTCATTTCCGCCTAATAAACTACATAATTAAACTGGCAGCAATGGGATTAAAGGATTCCTTGCCGAAAGCCCCCAACAAGAGTCATGTGTATGGTGAATCTTTCAAGCTTCCCAGTTACTCCCGTTCCCGTTGCCGTTTCTCCTGCCCCCACTCCTGCTTCTTAGTTCAAGTTACTGGCGGATGCTTCTGTTCTTGTTGGAGGACTCACTCCATTGACTCCCTCGGCACGCTCCAAGTGAAGTTTCGTGGACGAATTAAGCTAAATTAATTTTTGTGCTTTGCTCTTGTTTTTGTTTTTGTTTTTGTGGTTGTTGTTGCTTTTGCTACTTAAGTCCTTTGACTTTTGCCTCGTTTAATACTTCGACGTACTATTTGACTCTCTCTATTTCACTCTCTATCTCTCTTTTTCTGGTTTGCTTCATATTAAATTAATGATGTGTTTTATGCTATGTCGAAAAAAATCACTGCAAATGCGATTTAGAAGGCAAAGCGCAACATTAGCAGTAAATAAAATAGGATAATGCGGCAACTCGACCGCAAAGAGACAGCCAAAAAAAAAATTAAAAGAAAAGTAAAAGTAAAAGCATATAGTCATAAACAAAGGGTATACACGACTTAGAAGTGCGCTTTATTAAGCGGTGTCTGAAATCCGAATTCTGGAAAAAAGAATTAAAGTGATTTTATTTGTTTAACAAACTTTATTTATTTCTGTTAACGGTAAACCCTTTAATATTTATAGATACCACATACAAAAAATTGGAATATTCACCGAATATTTAAATAGAAAATAAATAATATTTTCAAAATTTATAATAAAAGTTGTTTAAAATTTCAAACCAACTTAATGTAAATATGTAATTTACATACCATATATTATTAAATATATTATTGTTATTATATTTAGTAACAAAAAGTCTTAATGAAATTGCCATTAAAACAATTTACAATATTTTTAAAATTTAACGTAATAAGAATAATTTAATTCTCAAAAAATATAAATTTCAAATATGTTTAATGTCGCGTTACAAGAGCAACAAACAAACTGACTCAACCGATAAAAGAGTCGACGTTAGGCAGATGGACATCTGCTGAATGCCAGAGGCAGAAAGCATGAAGAAGGGGCAGTGAGAGGGGGGAAATAGAGGCAAGTCCTGCTGTATGACAACCAAAAGGATTATGCGATCCTAATGCCAAGTCGCTCGTTTTTTCCTCGTATTCTCATAAGCCCTGCAATTTTTCATACTAACCCCATTTCGTGTCGAGGCGTAACAACTGGTACAACAGGGGTATCAACAGAGCTGCAGTCAGGGCCGCAGTCAAAGCCAAAGGCTGAGCCCGAAGCAGAATCAAAAGCAGAGCATCCGCATTTGAATCACCTGGCCTAAGCGGAACTTCAAACTCGAGCTCAAACAAAACTCTTTACCCGCTGAGCTGGGATGACTTAATATTAATCTGTGATGAGGCTGCTGCTGCTGTTCTTGTGCGGATACATAAATACAAACAAATAATTTTGTTGTAAACAATTTGTTTTGAAATGTTCTTCGAGAATCAAACCAAAGATTTGTGTGCGTCTCAACTGTCGATGTCGAGGTCGATGTGTCTGGATGCTGTCTCCTTCCGACTTACACAAATATTTTGACAAAGCGCCTGCTGTTTCCACATAAATATTTATATTTGCCTTGTACAACTGCCACACACACACACACACACACACACACACACACTCTCTCAAAAGGATACACTGCACTACACAGACAGTCAACTCCGTCCGTCTGTCCATGTGTCTGCCTGTTTATCGTAAGCCTGGCATCTTTACCTGCAGCGAACATGATACGAGAGCCGGGCACCAGCATCTTGTTTCTTCTCGGATGGGCGCGTATCTTTAGCATCTACTCCTCGACACACTCAAAAGAACATACACACACACACACACTCGCACACACACTCAGAACACAACAGTCTGTCGTGCGTATACAAATTTGTTGGTGCCTCCTCGGAAATCGAATCCACCAAAATGCAGTTAAATAAATTACAAACGCTCTGTCACCCAGCAGTCGAGGACAGAGCTGGGATCAGACCGGGACTTGTATCTGAGGCTGGAGTGCATGTCGCGGGATTATCGCTCGCTGGGCATCGCCTGGCCACAGTCTCAGCCACAATCACAGCCACAATCCCAGTCCCAGTCCAGCCAATGATTACGATGATTATTCTTATACGAATTTTTCTTTTTAATGAATTTCTTCGTTTGCCCCTTTGCTCCCTCCCATTGGAGACACGCTGGTTCTGCTTTTCCCCTTCCAGACTTTGGCGTGCTAATGAAATAAATGCCTGGACAGCGATCTCAAGTTACCCAAACATGAGCAATATGTGACATTGCCACATGCGAGTCTCTGAATACATTCAATGCCTGCAACAGACACAGATACAGATACAGATCCAAAGAAAAGATACAGCAAACTGAATCTTAACTTATGAGCTGTCGCAGCCACAGAAATTCCTCAACGTGTGTGGGTTCATATGGGTTGAGTAACACTCTTCTTCCAACTAAGGACAATTCTTGGTTCAAACTAAAATATTGTCAACTTAGTTATTCTCGTAAAAGTTTATTGTGGTGCATTGAACAAGAAAATAAAGTATAATGAGATCTATTGGACTTAACTATTTTTTATCTTTGTCAAAAGAAATACTTAATTAACATCAATTTGGGTTTCATGATTGTTCATTCAGCCTTAAATTTTAAAAAAGAACATACACATTTTAGTTATTGGTATTATAATAAAATCAGGTATTTGTTTCAACCTTAAATCAACTCTATATATTTTTATTAAACAACCCAACATATCTCGAATTGCTTCATTTTTTTTTTAAATATATATTCTCATGTTTTATTTAAATAGAATTTCTAGTTGACTAAACTCATTTTAGAGCTGAGCCCACAGTTCCTCCTGACTTCCTTTCGAATCGCCATTTCACTCACGAAGCTTTCCAAATAAATCACACTTTGTATCCGGCCCAGTGACAATTGCAATAACTTTTCTCGTCCTTTTCAAGTGTTGCCGCCTATTTAATTATTAATTTTGCATTTACCACAAAACGATTATTGGACGGCTGTTAGAAAACGAACTCGGTAGGAGCAACCAGACCAATCCAGTCCATCCAACCATCCAACCGTTTCCTCAATTGCATAAATCGAAAATTTGTGCTTTGGCGCGTGTCACGAATAAGCAAAGGAAGCCTCTTTCTCTCCCTCCCTGGTTTTCTCGTTCTCTAATTTTCCCTGTGCTTTGAAACAATGTAACAAGGTCTGAGATCTGAGGTCTGAGGTCTGACTGCTGACAGGGTTGGGAGTCGGTAGTCTGTTTGTCACCCAAGTCATTTACATGCTCCACTCGCGTACGTGACTCACATATAGTTATTGCTGTTATATATTGAAGTATTTGGTTAGCTTTTGGGGACTTTCAATGCATGTCTGGCTGTGCTGTGCTGTGCTGTGATGTGGCTGCGGCTTGTCTTGGCTTACATTTGATGAAAATGCGACCGAAGCGATGTCAATGTCCACCGGGAGTTGGCTTCATCGTCGTCGTCGTCGTCGTCGTCATCGTCAGTCCCTTTGGCCTAAAGTGAGTCACGCAGCGCATCGATAAAATATTTAAAATTCATTTCTAAGCTTTTAGTAGTCAACGAGGCGCTCCACCGCGCTCTTATCAACGATTCGAGCGATTCTACAGCGCCGACTATTACTCAACCCAAGTCAACAGTCTCCAGTCGCAAGTCCCAAGTCCCCATTTCCCAGCCACTGCAACGGCAATTGCAGAGATAACCGTTACGTTAGCCAAAACAACTGCAAATGCCGTCGACAGCTTTTGTGGCTCGCAACTTCAGCTCCTTGGCCGTATCTTTCGAGTGCGCTTTGATTTATGTGCGTGCCGAGAACTAGGGAGGGAGGGAGGCATGGGAGGTTGGAGACCAGGCAGCACACACACATTGTATGGATAGTGCTTGTATCTATCTATCATTCTATCTATCTATCTATAAGTAAATAGAGGCACTCGCACTCGTACATCGCTTACCTGGTGGTCCGCAAGCTACAGTTGCAATTGCACTTTATTAGTTTTGCTATTGAATTTCAATTTATTGCATTTCTCAGCTCCCCTTCAAAAGTATCTCACAAAAGCCTCTGAGCTGTGTGTGTGTGTGTTTAGGTTTTCTGTTGACTGTTATCATAAGCGTCTCCGGCTGTGAAAAGTAAGTGCTTGATTTGATTTTTCATTTCGAGTAATAATTCGATGCATCTGGCTTTTTAATAATTAATCATTGATTTAACTATAATTTAGCGTCAAATTTGTCAACTTAAAATAATTTTAAAGACCTCGAACTAACTAAACCTATCTCATCACATCAATAAACTATGAATTTAGTTAATTTAAATCGATTTCATATAAAATATAAATTCCAAAATATTTAAATGAACCTACGCAATTGATCTTGTTAATTATAATCTAACTTTGGAGTGCCAATCAAAATGCACATTATTGCAGAAAAACTAAAATCGAGCGAAAATTCCAAATGAAATATAAAAAAGACATTTGAATTAAATCTCTTTACCGAATATTTGCATTAACTTTAAACTATAAATTCAATGCAGGTGCAAATTTTAACATCAAAGTGATTTATATTTTATAATTTGAATACGTTTTGTAATCAATTGAAATAAAATCAAAGACAAATGGGTGTACTTTTACTTCCTATCTGAAGACCCGTCCCATATCTGATCTGTCACTTTCATATCCTAATCTAGTCCTATTTTCCTTTACAAACATTATCTCAACTCAATTCAATTTATCCTCAATGCACGTTGTACAAACTCAGTCGCATTTATATTTATTATTTATTATCATATGATATTTTATTTCTTTTATTGCCGTTGTAGTAGGAGGGGTAACCCTCTTTTTGACCTGGCATTTACTTCACTTCACTTCAATTCTTTTGTTGATTTTTCTAGATTCGAAGCACTGATTGTGCGCGTTTTACAACCGTCTCCGCCTTGTCAAGGTGTGAATTGTAGTGAGTAGCTATTGCACTCATTTCTGTTGTTGTTGTTGTTGTTGTTGTACTTCAACCATGCCCTAAACCAATGGTTGGCTCTTTCAGTTTTGATCGACAGCTTGCCTAAAACTGTCAACGCGTTTCTTTTCCTGTTTTATGGCGCATTTCTTTGCTTCGATTTCCAACGATTTATTTGAGTTGTTGCCGCACTTTATGTTTGCACGGCTGCTGTTTATTGTTGTTGTTGTTGTTGTTGTTGCTGTCTTTGTTGTTGTTGCTGCTGGGTGTCGCCATGTTGCGCTATCAAGCGGTTTATATCGCAGTTGCCACTATGCGCTGCCTGACGCTTAGATTAAGATTAGCTGCCCCTTTGTCAGCCTTGGCAGTTGGTGGCACTTTCGAAGTCGCTCGATGAGCCTGTTGCAAGATTCGCCCTCCATGGATTGACATGTCTAACGGTTTGCCATCTACTTTGACAACTGTATCATAAATCAGCATATCAAAGTTGTCAACTGAACAATTTTACTCTCAATACTTACAAGTTGTCTCAACAATTTTGTAATCTCCACAGAATAACTTATTCTTTTAAACCTTTTTTACTTTAAATTACTGTTGTCCTTTGAATAGTGAATCCTGAGATTCATCTATTGTCATTTACATTCTCACCTGTTTACTTTCTGAAAATGCTTCCATTTCTCTTTTCATCCACAGATGCATGTCAAACATTTCATCAATTTTCCATAAATCAGCTGCATGTTTGTATCGAGTACTTTTCTCTCTCTCTTCCTCTCTGTCTCTCTCCCTTTCTGTTCGCCTGCATATCATGCAGCACAAAATTGCTTAACTATATGGAAAATTGACAAGTTTTGACGGCTGTCAGTGCGGTTGGCTACCTCGCCCTCTCCTGTCCCCTTCTAACTCTTTCCCACCGGGCTATGCATGATTTGTAGCAAAAATTGCATAAATGTTAAGAAAATTTAATAAAAAAAATTTGTTGGATCCCCTGCTCCGTTCTTCCCCGAACTGTTTTGCCAATCAACTTGTGTGTACCTTTCTTTTTGACGTGGCGTGTTTCTGCACATTTTCGCTGAAATTATTTGTACGTTTCTGGCCAATTTTCGAAATAGAAAAAGTTTTTCTCTTGGAATCGCCTTCAGACATGACATGACGAGACATTCGGAGACAACGTTTAGGGTTTATTGAACTGTGCGGTAATCGTCTAAATTGATTAGAAAATGGCTGGCAATTTGTCAACAGTTACAAACGATCCATAATATTGTTTAAACAGCAAGTAATTTCTATAAATCTGTGCGCACAAACATTGTGACCCTGCCGAACTCAACACACAGGATGCCGGATGCAAGGCTGAAGGATACAAGGATGCAGACTACCAGATACAAGGACCAACCGCAGACTAGTCGCGTCCACTGGCAATGCAATGTCACTTAAATGCCAGCGACATTCATGTCTGTCACCGAGCTCTGATGACCCGACTCAATCCAATCCCAATTCCAATCCCAAAACCCATACTTATGTGACCTGCATCCACATTGTCCACGACGCGTCGTCTCTTCCTTTGTGTTTGAGTCTGTGACCGCCCGTTTGTTTCTCTTTTCTAATGTCGGGGCTACATCCGCTTAGGAGTTCTCTAAATTGGATTTTCACAGCTGCCAGACGAAGAGACGAACAACAGAACGGAGGATTTAACACGCTTTAGTTTTTGGGAACTGCATTTCGAGACGTTGTTCTTTGATTCGTCATAGTGACAATTGACCAATTTCAAGCCTCATTATTACCATGGCCTAGTCAAACAATAAGCTAAACGAATTTCTATTAATTGCATTTTGTGCTCAGGTCATTTGAATGTTGGCATTGCACTCACAAATTTCCATTAGCTCGCAATTTTTTCAGCTCGTTTTTGACACCTTTAATTTAGCCGTGTATCGTTCATCCATCGTGCAATTTGCATCGTTGTATATATTGAACATTCGGTCGGAACCCACTTCCGGTGGCCATTTTGCAGCAAGTCGTGTAATTTCCTTTGCAGCCACTAAACTGTGTGCGGTTGATGACAGATAAGCCTGCGTCCAATGCTTTTAACCACAAGACTCCAGCAGCCACATGAATAATTCGCAATGGAAATTTCCCTTTCCCCCCTTCCCACATCCACATCTGCTCTCACCGTCCTTCACGATGGCCCTTCGAATTTGTTGTCGCTGCTCAAAATGGCCGACTGAAAACTTGTGCAAATGCATTGAATGATTTATTCGGTGTGATTGCTTCAAACACACACGCAGACACATACATATACACAGAAATCGCTCTCTTTCTCTTTTGATACTTATATGCACACACATGCATGCATATGTATTCATGTGTGCTTCCTCTGAGTGAGAGCAATCAAACAGCAGTAGCAGTTGCCGTTTGCGGTCGACAGAGGGCGCCTTTTCGTGCTTTGTGCATTTTAATTGGCCGCTGTGAATGATGTGGCCAAGTGTTTTGATTGCTTTGTCATTGCAGTTCAGGCGCACTAATCAGCACCTCCCTCTCTCTCTCCCCCACCTCTTTGCCTGTCCCTCTTTATTTCTTTCCTGTCACTCCTCCCTAGTTTGGCATTTATTAATTATAAATGCTGTCAATTGCTCAAAGTGATCGAAAGTTGGCGCTTCAAACACTGCTCTTGTTATGCTCAGCAAGCATAGGGTATATAAGTTTAAAGCATTAGAAAGTGTAACAAAATTAGAAATCAAATTCTACTGACACACAATCTAAATTATAGCATAATGCATAAATTGCATAAATAGCAAAAAAATAAAATTAGATTTAGAAAAAATATTATTAAATATTTAAAAAAAAATTAAGATGATAAATACAATTTTATTTTATCTAAATAAATGCCTACATTTTAGTACTGTTATTCGTTTGAAAGCAGTAAATGATGAGTTACAGGGTGTCTAGCCTGGCGAATACACTTGTATCTAGAAGTTGTTCTTGTTGTATGAACTATTTGCCATTGATTTCTTTTGAACGCATCAAAGTTAACATCGCAATGCCATTGCAGTCCATTGAAGCTGAAGTGAATTTCTCTGGCAAAGCGAGCAAAGAGCAAAAAGCATTTCAATTGAGATTTATTGCGGCGTGTATTGGGCCAGCTAAAGGGCTGAGGGAAAGGGGCTTTGATAGGGGCTGGGAGTTAGGCAGGCAGGCAGGCTGGCAGGAGGGTGGGATGGGGGGAGAGGCGTTATTCAGTTGTTTTGCATTTGCACTACTTTACAGGAACTTCACGCCCCAACAAGAAGCAGGAGAACCAAACAGAACTGAACAGAAGCTGTGCCTTTAGTTAAGTTTTTAGATTGAAATTTATTGTAGTGATGGAACGTTGCACCCTCCCTTACTTTATCTCATTTCTCTCTCACACTCTCTCTCTCTCTGTCTCTCTTTCCCTGACAAAGTCAATTCCTTTGATTTGTGGCGCTTTTGCGTGCAATTTTTTAAATTGAAAATCACTGCCCTGCACAATCCTTTTTACATCCTGCGAGCTCAACGCTCACTGCGCCCAAATGAATTCGTTTCGTTTCGTTTGCTTTTCTTTGGTCTCTTTTTATTTCAGTTCGTTTCGATTCGGTTTTATTTTTTGTGAAATATGCGGAGCGCGTATTTACTTTTATCGTGATTTATGCGCCACAATTGATATTGAGGTTAATAAATTGAAGGCTGCGTCGAACCAGAAACAGATTCAGATTCTGAATCAGAAGCAGAGTCAGAAACGAAAACAGCACCAAACGAATGAAACAAGTCTTCAAATTGAGCTCAAGTGCAGCCAAGGCATTTTCAATTTCTATTTCTCAATTTTAAAGTTCATTTTACAGCTTCCATGAGCGCTGAACTGTTTTTAGTCGTTTCGGAAAAGGTCATTTGACTATTTAACCCTTTTTACGATACTCAATCCGACTCGGTTTCTGGTCTTGTTTTATGACCGGCCCTTGGCTGACCTTGACAACCGTGAACTGACTGCCATTGTGACTTCTAATGCTCACAGGATGTTTGGGTTTAGAATTCCGGCTAACCTTTTTCTTATTTGTGTTTCCCCTTAAACCCAAAATTTGCTCTATCGTCTGGCCTGAGGTCATTGTGTGCATACTTGACATAACTCTCCCGTTCTCTCTTTCTCTCTTTCTCTCTCTTTCAATTTGACGTAACTTGATGTTTTCCACTTAAAATTTTGAGCGACCCAGCGAGGTGTTAAGTGAGGTCACAGAATTTTCCAAGCAGCTGTGCAAATGCAAATAGATTCGATTTACTTTGAAAATTCAAGATATCTGATATCGCATAATAATACATTTGAAATTGACCCCAGCAACAAGAGATTCTCTTCATCAAATCTTAATAAACATTTGCCGAGAAATGCAGATAAGATGACAATAATAAAAACATATAACGAGTTATATTTAATGATTAGACTAATCGCTGGCTTATTTTCAATTGCATTCCGAATACTGTTTGCCTTTTTTTCTTGTTATAGGAGAGAGCTTTCTGAAATCAAGAATATTTAAGAAGAATATGAGATTTAAAAATTAATATTAATATGTAGTAATAGGTAGTTAACAATTATATTCGTTTTTTTGCTCGTGAATAATGGATTACATATTTTGCTGTAGAGATTTAAATAATATCAAATAAATGATTGTTAAATTAGCAAAAAAAAAAAAAGCATGAAAATGCGATAAGTCAAATTGTCTTATCCCCAGTGAAGTTCTGGAATGCTTTTAAAGTTTGTATAACGACGATAGTTGAGAACTTTGAAGGTGGAGTCTCCCACTCCCGAAGCACCTCATAAATATGATTTTAATCGATTTGCATTGTCACACTTCACATGTATCCCTATCTCACTCACTCGCACTCGCCCTCTCACACTCACACTTTACACTCCCCATTCACTATGGGGACGTTACCAAAAAGCCGCGTTTGCAGCATTCAAACATCCATTTGAAAACAATGAAAAAGCAATCAAATGGTAAAATTTTTTGGTTGCAAAAACTTACACATACTCACACACACACACACACACGCATACGGACACAAATTGTAAAGTTTGGGAAAAACTTTATTTTGGAAGAGCTGAAAACCAAAACGATTGCCAAACAGCAAACGACAAACGACAAAATTTGCGAGTAGAAAATTTGCGCATACTTTTTGCATGGGTGGAAACGCAACTTTTATATAAAAAAAACAAACGAAATAAATAAAGAAAAATAAAAACAAACTGACAAGCACTGAGTGCAAACTGCAAACAATTCGAGTTAATGTAAAAACAAGACGCTTAACCCCCTTAACCCATTGCTGCCCAATAACGATTCCGATTCGTATTGCAACTCCGGAGCAGAACTTCGTCCTCTTTGGCGACTCGTCGAACTGAGTCAAAGTTTTGTGTCGTTTGTATAATTTTCGACTACCAAATAACTCGATGTATGTAATGTTGTTGTTGTTGTTGTTATGTTGGCCGATAAACTGCTCCGTTTCTAGTTGGTCGATCCCCTCTGTCTTCTCTCGCTCTCTATTGTTGTTATCTGATTTCGAAACTGCTTTGGCCCCCACGACATAACCCCAGCCTAACCTCAAGTGAAACTTCTCCTTGTCACTAGTTTCTGTTTAGCAAAGTTTTCGTTTTAGCTTTGGCTTTGGCTATAGCTTTGCCTTTGGCTTTAACTCTGCCAGAGTTCTCGCTCCATTTGCTGCTGCAGTTGGGCGATTTCTCTGCTGCTGCCCTTTTGGCTGCCTCATGTTGCACTTTGTTTGCGGCACTGCAATTGTTCCGCACAGTTTCCCTGCAAGCATTTTTATTTGCCCAAAGTTTTTCCATTTGTTTTTTGGCATGCTGTACTAAATGGATTGGAAAAGAACCAAGACAGTAACTGCGACATCTTTTGGCTAAGTGGATTGACCACAATTTGAACCACCAACTGCTCGCTCTAATTTACGGGCTTAATTAAACAACTGGTAGGCAAAATTTTGGCATGTTTATGGCATTTAATATTAATTTAGCCATGACTACCATATACCAAACATATCTGTATTTGAATATGTGGCATTTCCAATAAGTTGTTCACCCCTCACACATTGTGTGGCTGTCAATTTAGCTGGTAATAAATTTTCATATTCTGATGGTTCATTTTTGGGCCACTCTCTCGTGCTTATCTATGCGGGTTATCATGGGGTCCGACATCAGTTTATCTCTCTCGCATCCAGCTACAACAACTATCCGACTAACCATAATTAGCTTTGCTTGCCACTCTAAAACGGTGTGAATTATTTGTTGGCTCCTCTCTTGTCATTTATTGCCCTCATTACGGCAACAGAGCTGGCGAGTTGTTATATCTTAATTATTTTAATGGTTTATTATGATCCGAGTGCGTTTCTGTTGTCTGCTCGTGTCTTCTCCTCTGATAATGTCGCGTGATTGACAATTGTATTGTTTTCTGTATCGTTTTCGATTCGAACATTTGCGATAATGATAATGCGAATGATGTACGATAATAATAAGAATATTTTATAATAAAAAAATAATAATAACACTATGGACAGTGTCGTGTCATAAATCGTGTGCTTTATTTATGGAAAATGAGATTTGTAGTGGCGCTTTAATTGGTTTACAGACCGTCTGTCCGTCTATCTGTCTGTCTGTCTGTCTCTCTGGGGTGTCTGACTCCGAGTGATTGTGAAATCAGCAGTTGGCACGATCGGAATTTCTAGTACGCGTAATTATTGCTCAATGATGACATTGATATTAGTAGGTATTGGAAGAGATTGTTTTGATGACTTGACATCAACGTCGTCGTCATTAATTGAAATGCTGACACGATTGAGATGATCTTTGACGTTCCTCCGTGCAATCTTTGGCCATGATCAGTTTTACGACTCGAGCTTTGCGCTCATTAATTCTATGATCTTTGGCTTTCTTTTGAAAGGACTGATAGTCTACATAAGACTTTGTTCAGTCTCTAAGTTGGACTATCATTTCTTTGGGGTTTGTGCAATCTATTTTATTTTCGGGGTGATCTTCTCTCTTGACTTGTACGATACAATCTACAGATCTTGTCAGCTTTATCGATCGATCTTGATCGCTTCGCATTGGTACAAGTTAAGATTGATGACTTATGAGTGTAATTCTTATGTTTGCTCAACGATTTATGAGCTTTAAATGGATGGCTCATTTGTAATCCACTGTCAATTGGCAGGACTGGACAACTGGAGTGTCTTCCACTCAATTGATTTGTCAGCCAAACTGATCAGCTTAGCAGCTACCACCCAGCATGGCACCCAACCAACAGCAAGGCTAAGACTTCGACCAATGTCTGTCCCGATTTCAACTGAAGTGAGCTGTTTAGTTCTCTGCTTTTGCCTTCAATGATCATTGACAGAGCGCCTGTTGCTTATTTTTTCCTCAGTTGACTAGTAGTTAAGGCGAATTCCCCTTGGGCTGTTGCAACCAGACGGTGAAGGAGACGAAGACAGAGACAGAGACAGAGGAGAGGAAGTGAGATGAGAAACAAACAAAGCGCAGACAATCAGCCCAGGTGATCGTCGAATGGACCTGAAACAAAAGAAGATAGGAAGGAGAGCGAGGAACTGCCACCCAGAAAAATCACGATCAGGCCGAGAAGTCTGACGAGCTGATGCATGGGCAGATACTCCAAGTTGTTGGCTGTTGCAACAAGCAACGACAGAAGCAACACCTCTTGTTAGTTTTGCTGATCATGATCGTGGCATCGACGTCGACATCGACATGGGCATCGCCATCGTCTGGGATTTGGCTAAGACAAAGGCTCAGCTCTGGCTCTGACTTTGTCAGAGTTACTGCCCAACGGCCAATTGATTGAAGCACGACTTAGTTTTCGTCGCTCAATCATGAAGGGGAGTTGGAGCTCATGATTCACATTGCAGATCACAGATCTGTTAAATGTGTGGGTGTGTGCTGAATTCAAAGAAGCAAAAGGAAAGAGATCGGGAACGTCTTTTGGCTTTCAGTTTGTTGTCCTGGCCCACGACTTGCTCGAAAAGCAAACAAGCAAACCATTGTAAGTTCATTAGCGGCCAAGCGCACGATTTACTCTGCGTTGGTGAGGGGACGAATTTGGGGGTCGGGGATTGGGGATCGGAGATTGTTGCAAGTTGCAACTTTCCTGGTTGCAGCGACAATCGAAATGCATATAAACATGAGATTTTTGCAATGTCTACACATCGGACTCCTAACTAGGCAAAATCACTCATAGCCAACAATCCAACAACAAGCACAGCCACCACATGTGGTGTTCTCTCTGTTTTGGCCCAAACCGGCTCACAATCTGGCTCCAACCAAACACATCCCAGTCATGTTCTGTTGCACGATCAACAGATGGGCAATTGAGAGGGGACGGGCACATCCACTGGGCACCCTGCAGCTACACAGGGTGTATTGAACCGACAAACCAACAAACCGGCGACGAAGCGTCCAAAGCCAAAAGTCAAAACGTGAGCCTGGATCGAGGTGCGCTGCCCATTAAACCTGCCTTGATCTTGACTTTAGCTCTCCTTCTTTCTCTCTCTCTTGCTCTCTCTGTCTCTCTCGCTTTTATCGCTCTTTTAGCAACGAACGACGCTAACAAGCCAAGAAGCGATTGAAGAAGCAGAGCAACAGCAACTGGGCAATGGCAACTCGTTAGGAGCGAAACGCGAGTCTCGTAGGTTGGCGGCGTTATCTGGTAACAACGTGTTACGAATTACTTTTAACAAGACCCTTAGCAGATAAAAAAAACCTCAAAACCGGTCTGGCAACCCAGAGAGCGCACGAAAACAAGAGCGCAAAAGAACAAGAGAGCGCACGTCAACAAGAGAGCGAATGTGCGCTCATTAGCAATTTGTGAGCGCGGAACGTTGAGCATGCACAGGAAGGGATTGCAATTAACGCAGTGTTCTTTTAAGCTAGTTCCTGTGATTGTCATGCACTGATAGGCCCCGGGCGTATTTAATGAGTGCATACGGCTAATGAGAGCGGCATTTGCTGAGCACCCTGTATGTGCGAAACGTGCCTCAATCATGCGAACAAGTCCCAATCGCAGTCTGCATCCAGTATCCATTCAGTGTCTGTTTCACCCACCACCTTGTTCCGACTGTCAGCAGGGTGTCTGCTGCAGGAACGCACGTTCCTTCCTTTCTAAAAATCGCATGCAAGAGAGCGTGGACAATAGACGAAGGAAGATGAAGATGAAAGAGCGTGAACAAACATGATTGAGAGAGAGAGAATATGCTAGACAAATGCCGCCTAACGAGGGGGAGGTTATCGTCTGGTTTGGCTTGCGAAATGCAGCACATGTGCAACGGGAAATGTGTATAACTGTCAATCCAGTTATATTTGTCAACAGAGCGCTCACAGGGTGTCATGAGGGGGTTGGGAAACTGAAAGTTTGGACAGGGCAAGACGCACAAAAATGGACTGATAACATATGAATTAAAATGTTAACAGCTGCAGCTGTTAACTATATAAATAAAACCCAACATTTTTATTTTATAGTTACAGTTCATTTTTATTCATAAAATTATCAAACAACATTTAAATCACTGCCGTATTATTATTGCTACCATTTATCGCATGCTATAAGAAATTCGAATCGTTGCTCTGGCACTTGCTGCTACTCTTTTACGCTCTCTCTCTCCCACCATTCTGTTAAATGACTTGCACGCTCTCGCGCTCACTGCTCTCAGCGCTCTTCGCTCATTTGCAGCGTCGCTTCGACTCGTCGCCTCAGTTTGCTTTCGACGATCGCAGCGTTTGGTGGTGTCGCGCATTTCGATTCTCTCGGGTGAAACGTTCGTTTGACAATTGCGCGATTTTGTGGTCGCCTTAATTACACCTTTGAAACTTCAATTAATCAATATAAATAAATAAAAAGGAAAACGAAAACGAACTGTAACTATCAGTGTATATATAAGATACGAAAAGCATTTGTGTATATCGTTACTGTCTGTCGCGTTGAAAAGATGCTCGACAAATGAGCTGCCATTGTAATAAACGAGCCACAAAATATGTACAACAAATACAAATATCAATTCAACAAATAAAGGCTGTCATAAATTAAAAAGAAGTTAATAAAACAGCCGCCAAGTGGGATCATAACAAGAAGCGTCGAATCGACGCGTCGTCTTCGATGTTGTTGTTGTTTTTGTTGCTGGCCAAGAGGCAAACGAGTTATGAAAATACAAATTGTATCTCTAACTGAGTGCGTGTGAGTGTCTATACAAAATTGTTATAAAAAGAAACACGGCAACAAAATAAATTGTAAAATAAAAAGAAACAAGATTTGTCGCGTGTTGTCGTTGTCGATGTTGTTGTCGTCGATGTTTTTGTTGTTGCTGGGTGATCTGTGATCGATGACGACGACAAGCGTCAACTGAAAATTGGATTTTGGCGCTCTCCCCGAGGCCCACATCTCCACAAGATTGCGGAGCTGTCGCCTGTCTACTTCAGCTTGACACCTATCCGAATAGCCGAGTACTCGTTGAGTATTTATGAGTGTATTCAGTGTCCGTGTTGTAGATATCTCAACAACTTTTTGGCGCTACATGAAATTTTAATTAAAAAATCTGTCCAAAAATAAAGTCAAATTACATACTTGAAAGACGACAACTACGACGACTCTCCAACTGTGAATGTATCTGCATCTGCATGTCTCGTGAAATTGGATTAACTCTGACAGTTGCAAGGCGCTTTTTAATTACCACAGCTTGGGATTACCAACAACAATATTAAATCAAAATCATTATCAGCAGCAGCAACAACTTCAGGTATGTGTGACAGTGAAAATTGCCACCAAGTGCGTATATCTCGTATCTATGTATATCAGCAGATACAAATGTATCTTTCAACCAAGTCGATGGCTGTCAATCAATTGATGAGCCATAATTTGCAAAGTGTCGAGTCCTGGGAATGGAAAACATTTCGGAAATGTCAGTTTACCTCAAGAAATTTAGTTTAGGCAATGATTAATGTATCTACAGGTTGAAGGTGTAAACACTACCAAAATATTGTTTGTTTTTGCCGTTTCTATTAAAGCAACTCTTTCATTATGAATGTTGCTTTAAGTAAATGTAATTTATAAGTTGAAATGTACTCCCCCAATGCTTTACATTTCAATCCATTTCCATCGTTGACTTCTGTCAAACCACAACAATCATATGAACCAGGTTCTCTTCCCATACACTTAAACATGGTTATATTCGTGGTTCGTTTGTTGTTTTTTCTGTTTTCTGTTCTCTGTTGTTTTATTTTTTTCGTTATTTTTTTGGTAGCTTGCGCCTTATCTCTGCCCATTTTTGTTGATTTCGATTTCGTACCTACCGAATCGACTGTTGCTCACCTTTCGTTTCCATTCGCTTCGTCGTTTAGTTTCGTTTTTCCAACGTGCCATCGGCTTTGTTTACCCAACAAAGAGTGCAAGAGGAGGAAAAAATTGCTGTTACCACTGTCGTTAGCGTTGTTGTTGTTGTTGGGCCAGTGGATGGTTGTATTTTTGGTTTATGCTATGAGTACTATGAGTATTTTCGTTTTACGTTCGAATCAATATTGCTGTCAAAAAAAACAAGTAGGGAAGATAATGGTCGAGTGAAACCGACTGTAAGAGACCCGTTAATCTTAAGTTTGAAATCCGATCGCTATAAATCAGAACTATGATTAGACTAGATATTAACTAACTACTCTTGTAATTATCTTCTTTTGTCAATTTGCGGATGATTGTTATCAAATTTGATAGCTCTAACAATCTCTAGAAACTAGGAGAACTTAGATATATAGACTAAGTTCTGGATAACTTTTGCCTCTATTACGCACAAACTCCTTTTGGCAAACTTAATAGACCCGTTGTGCTTTTGAAGTACAGGGAAAGTGTAACTGGAATCTTATCTCTGTCTCTGTGCGTGGCTGCCATGAACATTATTTCATTATTTGTTGTCAGAGCTGTCAGGCTGCCGTATCGACTACCAGACGACTACTCGTGCTCTATGGAAAACGCTTCTTTTGGGGCCAATCCAAAAAAGTTGGCAATGCGGAGCAGCAGCTGCAGCAGGTGGCTAACAGATACAGATACCTGGATCAGTGACTGGCTCATTAATCTGCCATCAAGTCGATGACTCGTTGTCGATGTAGAAAAAGATACAGATACAGATAAAGATAACGATAAACCATTGCATGTCAGTTCGTGGACAATTTTCAAATGGTCAGAGACAGTTTTTTCTTCTTTTTTGGATTCTCGGATCTCTCTTTGGTTTGGTTGCGTTTGATGTGCGGGTCTGAGACTTGAGACTTGGGACTGCATTGCGTGTTGCTGGCATTTGGAAAATTATAGTTTTTGTGGTCATAAATTATGCGTAACGTGACACCTTTTCCATGTTACTCACGATCGCAGCAACAGGTTTGAGGATCGTCGTCGTCGTCGTTAATATTTTATTTAATTTTCAGTTGATTTTTACGGCAAATGCACACGGCTTTTATTAGTCCCCAAATGCGATCGGTGCTCGAGAGGATCGTTGCTTCGAAATGATTTCATTAAATTTGAGTTAAATGAAACAATAATACTAAACAACAGCCGCTCTCAAGGTTAGCTTCGTTTTGCCAAAGTCTCCAAAGGAAGTAGTCAAAGGTGTTGGACGACGACCGGCAAAAATATCAATTTACATACGAGCAATGGCTTGGAAGGAAGAGGGAACGAGAATTACGACAGGGTCTAGAAATGAAAGTGCGACAGGGACGAAGACGGGAACGGGAACGGGAACTGGGACTGCCTGCTGGCTGACTGAACATGGGACATCATGCGGCGCAGTTTGTTCGTTTTTGTTGTTACTTCAGTTTTTTTGCAGCCCGCACATTGCAATTCGAAATATTGCGCAGTGTCACACACCAAGGATCGTACTCCGAACTGGACTCCATGCTGTGGCGACACTCAAATGCCAGACGAGACTCGCCTTTGACTTTGTCATGTGGCTCGTTGCTTTTACCGCCCGCAGATCTTGACCAACTCGTCTTGCCTCTCGCCTCCTTCTTTTGCACTCGCTCTCCTTCTCCTCTTTCTTGCCTGCTGAACAGGTGATCATTTTACAAACGGTTCTCTCCTTGCTACCTGCTCCGCAAGATCATAAATTTTGTTAGTGTCCGTTGGCTGTTTTATTGCCATTCTTTTTGTCTGGCTTTTGGCCAGCCCATAAATTCGTGGCCCTGGTCTTGACTTTTTTGTAACTTGCTCAATTCGCTTTGGGGTGTCTCCCGCTTAATTGTGCGGATTAACTTCGTATTTTTTGCCTCACTTTATGTATCACAAATAGCAACAAAATTTATTGACAAGCCCATTGACACTCCGTCAGTCCATCAGTCTCCCAGTTGGTCGAGACGAGCGACAAGTTGACTTGTCACAGAGTTAAGTTGTCAGTTGGTATCCTGCTTAACATTTCTCTGGCTCCACTTGGCCAGCTGTCACACGGGTGCTAATGTGAATACTAATGCGACTCGATCTCAATTTGGATTGGATCTCTCTCAAAAGCAGAGTGAAAACTGTGCTCTCAAGACATTTGCCAATCTATCGACTCTTTTTATGGACAACATAAAAACGAACTTTTAAAGATATAAATAAGCATCACTTAATGCAAATTCTATTGATAAATTAATGTATATATTTAAACCGATTGGCATTTGAAAGTTGACTGATGGGAAATTCCGACACGGAACTAACTTTTACCACGTTTTTATTAAATTTATGTCTTGTATTTTCTATCAAAAAGAAATTTGATTCAGATACTTACAAATTCTTTCTTTTATGTAGCAACAAGTTTAATAAAAAACTTCGAATATCCCTAATAAGTTGAGGAATATATTTGCAATTTTTCTAAATTATTAGCGAAATCAAACTTGGTATAGAATTCTGCAATATTCTTAGTGAAAAAGGCAAAGCAAAATGAGCTTAGTTCTTTTTAATAAAAGAATGAATTTAAGCAATTTATTTAATTTATTTCTCTTCAGTTAAAAAATAAATGTAAAAATAAAAAGAAATTTAATAAAAATGCCTGAGTACCCCTAATGTGTGAGACAAGCTGTCAACATGTTGCTGCAACATTCGTAGAGGACAATGTTGCACTCAACTTGTAAATGTAACGAGCGATGAGATGTAGGACAGAGGGAGACACTGCTGCACTGCTTCCCAGGGACTGTGTGCCCCTAATTATTGACCACGAGAATTGTCTTTTGGGTTGTGTTATTATTGACAAACAAGTCGTACTTATATTGGGCCCAGCCCTCCTTCAACGAGCTCACGTTGCAACGTTGGCCGTTGGATGTCGGACAACCAATAATTTCCAGTCAACCTGAACGCGACCCTCATAATTATAAAACCATTTCGCCCCCGCCCCCGAACTCTTCTCCCGTGTTGTTTAAACAACAACAACGACCACAGCATATTGATTAATTTTGACCAGAAGGGGGCAATGTGAGCCCGCAGCTCGGTCCAAACCAAAAAGAGTATAAGACTCTGAGCCCGGTTTGAGACCTGGCCAATCGTCCATCAACTGAAACTGGCCAAGTCAACGGGCCCGTGTGCTGTAATTCATCAAACTCTGTTCCGTGTGCTGTGTGTGTGTGTGTGTTGTTGTGTGTGTGTGTTGTGGCCATCGGATTCTTCTTGAGGCTTGTTTGTTTGATTTATTTTGCAGCTCCTTCAATTTTCGTTGGCTGCTCGTTCATTCAGTCATATCATTAGCCCCTCCAGACTAAGGTCTTAGCCATGGCAGCGCTTTTGGCCATCTCTCTCTCTCTCTCTTTCTCTGCATGAGTATTCCAGCTTTGTTGGCTTGTGGTTGGCCGGGCCGAAATCAGTTTGACATGATTGCATTGATCATAATTTTCTGGTGCCTTCATCGATTTCTTTGGCTATTTGTTTTCTCTTCGTTTTTTCGGGCTATTTGAATATACATATTTGTGTTTGTAGACTCGTTCGGCTTGTTTGAATAGGCCCAACAATTAGCCCGGCCACCAACAAACTTGCTACCCATATGACGATATATTTAAATTATAATTTTGTTGTAAATATCTGAAAATTCTGCCAAGTCTTTTAAGCTCGCTTTTGTATATTTTTCGGTGTCTTCAAATGAATTTTGGCGCAAATTTTAAGCTAAAGCCATGGCCAAAATTTACCGATTGTTTTTCTTTGTCCAACAACAAGGCGTCAAATTGAGTTTTAATGGCATTTGGCTAAACGCTTTTTGTTTATGGGGGCATATATTTACTTATTTATATTTTTGTGTATTTCTTAATTGATTTTTAGTTTTGTTAACTTAGCAATTATCACGGCAGGGAGGCGAGTACTTTATTTATATACTAACGAAAGAAATAGAGTCTAAAAAGATTTTAGTTCAGATTCGAACAACTCGTTCCTTCAATATAATTCGCCATTTTGTCTCAGTGTGCTATCTCGCTCTAATCACATTATTCTTCTTTATTTTTATTGTTAATATTTTTGTGTTCAATAAATTCTTTTCATTGTTTATCGAAACATTTATTATGCATCGTTTTGGTTGGGCACACAACAAGCTATCAATTTTTCACCATTCGTATCTGGCAGATACATCAAACTAAACAACCAAAACGATGGAAAAAAGCAACAACAACGACGACAGCAGCAACACTTAAACTTGTTGCTGTTGCTGCTAACTGTGTCGCCAAAGTTGTCGTTGTTCTCCTTCGCGTTGTTGTCGCTGTTGCTGTTGTTGCTGTTGTTGTTGTTGTTCTCGCTGCCGCCTGCGTTGTGCAGATAAATTCCATAAAACTAAAACGACGACTACCTAAACAACAGCAACAACAACAACAATGACAACAACAACATTGTTGCTGACGCTATCGTGGCGCAGAGCGGAGAACTGATGATGATTTATGAGCGTCAGAAATCAAGTAGAAAATTACGGTAATAGAACAGCGGGGAGCTGAAGACATAGTACCTTACCCCTCCCCTCTCCCCACCCTTTCCCCATCAATCCACTCTTTTCAACAGCGAGATAGACAAACAGAAGAACTCTAAAATACAAATACAAAAACACGATGTCGTCGCTTTATTGAGCAATTTTAACTAGAATTTATTTTTGGTATCCCATAGAAAAATTACTGTCGAAAATCGAAATGAAACGAGCGATGAGTGAAAATAAAATAGAATAATAATAGAATAGTGTTATTGTTTTGTTTCTAACGCTCGAATGTTTAATATGCTAATTGGCAATGCAAATATTGAGCATACGCCTAGTTGAACAATTTGCATTTAAATGAATGGGAAAAACCGAAAGTGTCAGTTATAAATCCAGTCAGCACGACATGTGGGTGAACCCCCCTCTGGCCACTCCCTCTCCGCCCCTCCACCGATGATGTTTATGGCAGAGCTCTCTAATTCATTTAGCAGATACTATTCCAGCACAAAAACGACGACCAAATGACACCTTGTTAGAGGTTTGACTTATGGTCTCCCTTTTCTAATTCTATATGCGAGTATATATATCTGTGTGTGTGTGGGTTTTAGCTGGAAATGTAGCGACTAGGTGTTAATTTTGTTTGTTAAAGAAAAGAACAAATACTAAAAGCTAAGGAAAACACTCGTTTAAAATGAAAATGAACAAGACATGCGGGCTGACTTTTCGACTGGGGCGACAACAAATACGAACAAGTGGAAATTTAAATGGAAATTTAGATGAAGACAACAGATAGATGTGAAGTATGTGTGTATATCGAATGAAGATCTAATAAAACATTTCAACTTGAAACTTAATGAAATAAAAACAAAAGATATTTACGAAAGTCTAAAGAAACCGTTTAACTAAGTTGACTCTGTTGGGAGCAATTTCAGCTGGTTCCATTGAAATCAGTTAACAAAACTGGAGGATAAAAAGATACAAATGCAAGAAAACAAGACATATGTAGGTACATTCGAAATACTGCCCAAGTTTAAGCAGAATTCAGATGCGAGAGATGCAACAGAGTCGAGTCAATTCGAGTCGAGAGTCAGGCATCATTAATTCTCACCCAAGTGTGCTGCTTCGAGTGAATCGCTCTTCTCCTCGCTTCTCACTCCCCACTCTTCACTCCTCACTCCTCACTCCTTGCTCCTGCTTAAGATCTGTGCATATTTCCAATTAAAGCAACTTGCAACTCTAATGAACTTGAAGATATCAATCTACGCGCTGTTAACCCTAAAAAACCGCAGACAGACTGACGAAGTTCAGCAAAAGGCAACGAGAAATCAACGAGACAACCAAAAGAAAGAGAATAAGAGCGAGAGAAACAGACAAAAAATGTCAAGCTAATTAAAATGAAGCTGAGAGAGCAAGACGGAAGGGGAAAGGGAAAGGGAAAGGGAAGAGGATGAGTTAAGGCATGCAATATAATTCATAAAAATGGTTGTGAATTCTACAGATGCGTCTCAGTCTCAAGTATCTATATAAATGTATCTGTGTTTATTTAGACTGGCAGCCGAAGCAAATTAATTTAAATTATGACCAAAAATAGCTGGAATAGATAGATTTACGGGTAAACGTGTACTTTGCCAGCTAACTGCACATGTATCCAGCAGATACAACAGATACGCATCTCTGCGCTGCACTCACACACTCATTCACATTCACATTGAGATTCAGATTCGGATTCACGCACATGTTGTGTGCAAAGGAAGCGCGTTAAAACAAACAAAAACATATTTTTCTTATAAACAGACAGCAGCGAAACGAAACGAAACGAAATTATTTTATTTCAGTCCGACACAGACTCCGCCAGGTTCTTTCTTTTGTATCTGTATCTGTATCTGTATCGGTATCTACAGCGAGTGAGTGCGTGTGTATCTTTCTCTCTTCGCATCGAAACATAATTAATTTCTGTTTGTTTAAGGTCTGGGCCTGGGCTCTCTGAGTCTGACTGTTGCTTCCTGCGGCCCAACGACCGATGACTTTTATTTGTTTTTTGTTTTTGTTGTTCTTATAGTTGTTGCCTTTTCACGATGCCTGCTCCTTGAGCTTCATTGGAATTTCAATTTGAAAGATATAATACATATTCATTGTCGTCCCCGTGTCGTCTCGACTCGTGTTGAGCATTTAAATTTGTAGTCATAAATTCTGCAAACGTCATAAATTAAACATTTGGAAACTGATACTTTTTGCCGTTCTGTTTTTAAATGAGTTTATGATCGCATTTTGTTTATATGCCTTTATTGGCTAAGTTGACATTCGGCCACAGACTGGGAGGGACGAGGGAATTGTAGAAAAAGAAGAAGTTGGAAAAGCAGCCCGCAAAACATTTTGCCATAAATTATGCGCTTAATTAATTGGCCTGCCACATGACGACGACGATGACTTTGTGCTTGCCCAGAGTCGCCCATTTAATTAGCAGAGTCAAATGGAGTCCAATCGAATCCAGCAGTCACATCAGCAGTATCCGAAGATCTCACAATCTCAGCTTCCATCGTGAGTTTGGCTTGGCAGGTTGAAGTTGCTTAGATTTCTTTTGAAATATGTTTTTTATGTACACATTTGAATTCGAATTTCGTTTCGGGTATTTCTCGGAATTTGATTTGTTAGCCATCGCATTTGGCACTAAACATAAAAACTTCAAAAGACACATGATTTATATGAATCGCCCGACACAATCTGAGAATCTCGCGCCTCTCATTCTCTTATCTCACGATCATTATCTATTAACCATGCGTATGTCAAAACCCATTTGCCCATTAATCTAAGCGGCAACGATTCGCCAGATACATGACACTATTGATGCCCATGCATATCTAGTATACAATTAGTTTACACTGGGAAAATCAATCTATTTTCGAATTTGAAAACGAACTATTAAAATTATTTTGATTAACAGATTAAAGCTACTATACAGAGAAATTAATTAAACTTGTATGTCTTAACAAACGATACTTATTTATTTCTTAGTAATTTGTCAACCAGAAATGTTCTATATTAAACTCGTATCTTATCATGTTTTCTTAAGTGCACAAGAGCAATAGATTTTCAGTAACTCGTAGTTTGGCAATTGTTCAACGACAATACGCAATTTCTTTTTTTAATTAAACAAAAGCGCCAACGTTAATAATTAAAAAATTGTCATTTTGTTGTCGTTTGCTTAACTTTATCAATTGTTGTTGGCTACACTGGAGATTACACCTGGCAAATTGAAGATGCAGGAGGTAAATCAAAGGCGGCAGCGCCATGTGTGGGTAGAAGACAAAAGATACTTTTGTTGTTGGTGTTGTTGTTGTTATTGTTGTTCTTGACTTATCTGCAAGTGCTTGGTTAGGCAAATCTTGTGAGGCACCCACACACAACAGCGACAGATATAGATACAAATACAGGCAAAAATACCGCCACAACTCTACCCACAAGTATCTGTATCTGTATCTGTGTTATGTTGCCTTTTTTTGTCGCGCGCTGATTAAACTTGCATTACGGCATACAAAGAGTGCCGTTAAAGCAAATACAACAACAACAGCAATGGCAAACAAGGGGCTGTCTTTAATAAGAAATAAAAACAAAAAGTTAATTAAATTGTAAGCGCAGTTCCTTCAGCCTTTCCCCTCCTCCTCCACCACCTCCTCCTCCTCCTCTTGGAACTGTGGGCACACGCAACTTCTTCATCATCTGCGGCGTTGCCCTTAATCCCATGGCGTGATTAAAGTAGTCCAAAGTGCCCCGACAGAGTCAATCCCCTTCTCTGTCTCTTTTCTCTTCATCTCTGTCTATCTCTATTTGCCCCCGCTTCTTTTCCTGTTTGTATTGCCGTCTGTTTGCCCAAGAGTCGCTGCCGCTTTTTGAAGTGTGGCGTTCCCCGAACTCTCGGCTAGAACAGCTACTACAATTGTCTTTGTGCTGCCCACTCCTTTGGCCAGAAGCCCAACGGCTGCTCACCCCATTCATTAGCTAAATATTAACATATTTGCCTAGGCGGCACATAATTCAGGCCACAATTTAGGCAGCTAAGCCGGCCGCAACTCTTTCTTCTAGCCGGCCCAACACTTGACACTTGACTACCAACTCCCAACTCCCCACTCCCAACTGCCAACTCTTTCACATTCCTTAGGACAGCCTGTAAATTATGTCGCTCTACTCCTTTTTTTTTTTGTATTTTTTCTGCCCGTTTTTCACGCCATTTTCTTCGGTGTCTCTGTTTGGGCGCCTGTCACAACATAAATCAGTCGAGCAACGGAGTTTTTCCCCATTTTCCGTAAATGCCCGGGCTCATCAACTTTTACGCTCATTACATAATTAAGTTGTCTTGTTTTAATATTTTCTAATTAAAAATTTATAAACATTTTTTACGACTTGGCAAACAAGAATCTCTGAAGTTATTCCAAGTTTATGATAAACAAAAGTGCGAAATGACTTTGTTTTATGTACTACGTCATGATTATGTACAGATTGAGATTCAAACTGAGATTGAGAGTGAGATTGAGGTGTCTTCGCTTAAGCTTAGCCAATATAAACTTCAGATAACTTATCAGAGCAACTTTTTTTTGGCATCTCATTACAGCTGAGCACATTTTGTATTGACAGTCGAGTCATAATAAGAACGCAAACGCCAAGGAAAATAACAACGGAATGGAAAAAATGGTAAGTTAATTTCCATGCTTAAACAAAGGGAGAATTCTCCGATTACGTCTTTGCATTAAAAAATAATCGCATTTTAAATGAAAATCGTGAGTCACAAGTGGAATTTAAAAACGAACTCAAGCTAAACTCTAATCTTAATTAAAACAACGCATCTTCTCTCACTCTCTTTAATTCCGTCCAATTCTTAGCCAGACTGAGAATCATAAGACTAACTCATCCTGTCGTGAGCAATTTGATCTTCCTACAGATTTCTCCGTTCCGTGTTCATGTTTGGAGTCATAGACCAAAAACTTGACCTTAGTCAAGCTGTTTTCCAACTGCTGCCCCTGTGGCTACTTCATTGCGCTCAGTTTGCCGCAAAATGAAGAGAAGAACAGAGAACGAGAAGCTGCTGGAAAAAAGCGACTGACCCTGTGCAATTGACCAGAGTCGACTCGGTCTAAGTCTCAGTCTCAGTCGTCAGATACTTTTCAACGCCAATTTTGCTCTTCAAAATGTGGCATCCTTTGGTTGGTTGCAACTGTTGTTGCCGTGGGCGACGCATCTCAGACGCGACTTGTTGCCCCATTGTTGGTTACCCTTTGCTCACAACAGCCAGAGAAATATATATGTACATACATATATACATATATATATACAGCCAGCCTCAAGATGAAGTTGGAGTCAGAGTCGAGGTTCTTGAGTCTCGTGCATATCTCTTGCCACTTTAACGTTAACGAGCTGTTGACTTCTTTCTGCTCGCCGACAGCTGAGTTGAGTGTAGAGGCATTCACTGCTTTTAGCCTCGACTTGTCTCCTCCTCCTTCTTCTCCTTTTACTCTCTTCGTTCGTAGCATCTTCATCGTTTACCGCGTCTGTGCTTTAATGTGCATGCAAAATATCCTTCAGCTCTGTTTAATTTCATCTTTCTTCTGTTGCCTTCTTCTCTCGAGTTGTTGGCAGGCGTTTCAATCTAGTTAGCATGTTTCCCCTCTACACCTTCTCCTTCTTCTCCTCCGCTGTGTAGAGCTCATTTGTTATGCGAGGCGCTATCAAAATGTTCTCGTAATTAAACATGAAAATATTTCCATAAATGCGTCTCAGCTTTGGGCAACATTTGTTCATCTCCTACTTACACCCAACGTGCATTGATTTCTTGTTCAAAATATACAATAATTAATTAAATATGCCAAACATGCCGCGCTTTTCAATTCTCAGTACACACAACAACTACAGTAGATACTCTCAGCATGTGGCGCTGCTGCCTTTTTTTGGCCTCAGCCTCGACAGACGTTTAAATTTACAGTTAATTGAATTATAATTGTCTGCCCTACCCCACTCCTCCCCCCTTCGCTCCCCCTGATCTATGCTGCCTCTCTTGAAATTGATCACGATCCATGTCGAGCAGTCAATCATTGTTCAGAAATTATTTCCATATTTTTTGTCTATTTGTTTGCTTATGCACCGAATGGGTTCGGCCTTTAATTGGAAATGCCACTGTAGGCACTGGGCGAACAGCGAATGGGCGAGGCCCACAGCTATACAGGAGTGGAAGCACGACAAGATACTGATGTAGATATAAAGGGGAGACTAGACAAAGAAACATCTAAATATTAAATATTATTAATAAACATTCTTCTCATCATATCACTCACATTTAACAAAAGTTGTACAACTTAGAGTTTGTTCTCGTTGATCTTTTCGATTATAATTTTTAAATTTATAACAAATATTTTTTAAATTTTATACATTTAATTATCGCAACTATGGTTAATTAAATAATAAAAATACCTATTAAAATAATTATTACATTTATTCAAAGTAAAGATATACAATTTTATTAGTTTTCCAATTGTAGAATGTACCTTCATTAATTACTATAATATTTGCGATCCCTGATATCTGCTATCCCTAAAATGTTATTCCTCTCTTTATTGTCGAATAACAAAAACCTTTTTTGTGTCATAAGAAAATTTAAAGGATTTGAGCTGTAACACTTTTGTTGAGGGAATTTAAGGGAATTCCCTTAAAGGTTTCCATAAAAAAAGAGTAAATATAAATAATAAAACAAGATATAAGTATTTATTTGTATTAAGCTAGGAGCATAGCACATTAGACAACATTATACTAATCATTAATTAGATCTACTTACATGCGTTATATAATTAAACGAGACTGTTTTCGTTAATAGTGTTTTTTGGGAACAATTCCACAGAAGTAGCCAAAATGTTTCCCACGAGATGCAGCACTGGCATAGAATAAAAGAGCTGCTGCCTCCAAAGTTGCCATTACATCATTTAATGTCTTATATGACATCTGGTACGCCCATTACCTGACATTAATTGACAATGTGCGACGGCAGTAAAAAGCCCGGCACAGCTGACTTTATGGCTAATATAAAAAAGTGTCGCAAGTTGCCAAAGAGTCGAGACTCGGCCCAGCGATGACGCATAAATGTTGCCTCAAGTTCCTTAAACCAATAGAACAAGACATCAAGATTGTCGCAGAATGGGCCAAGATTCGCTGAGGCGGCTTTCGGATTGCCAAAATGTCTCTCAGCCACTCTCTCTCTCTCTCTCTCTCTCTCTCTCTCTCTCTCTCCTCTCTCTCCCGGTGTCACTTTGAGCATGTGGCAAACTGCCATAAAAACAGTCGCCTCATTGTGTAGTCTGCTTTTGGGCTTACGAAAGAGAAACTGAAACAAAAATAGAAGCTGACTGGCGACATGACCAAGCTCTGTTAATAAGTCTGTCAAGGATTATACTCATACCTTTCCATGAGCTGTTTACACGGCTCAATTGAAACGCCTCGACGGCGTCAATCTAAACAAAAGTAGGCAAAGAAGTTATGCCTCAAGGTGAAGATGGAGGTGGTGGATGTGAAGGTGGAGGTGGAGGTGGAGGTGGGGGTGGCACCACCCGTCGAGTCAACTGCGTGCATCATCATCAGCCAAGTTTCTACATCCAACATTGAACACTGAACATCCCTGGCTGCTGTTTCCGCCCAGCAAATTGCTGATTGCCTTAGCTGTTGAAATGCGCTTGAAAAAATAAACCAAAACTCAAGGAAAACGCATAAATTATTTGCAGCAGGCGGGCACAAAGGGGGCGCTCGGGGGGCATGGGCAAATTAAGGTGACCATATGTGGCCGCAGGGCAGACGCCCCCGACTGTGCATGTGTGTGTGTGTGTGTGCATGTGTGAGTGTTGAGCAAGTGAAGCAAGAAAAACAGTACATAAAATCAACAAACAGCCACGAAAAGATGCGAGATGCGAGTAAAAACAACATTTGAAATGCCATGGAATGGAATTTCTGTGCGTTTGCTTTCGTGTTTCAAATAAACTTCGAAATGCATAAATAGTTTACAACAATAACAAGAAGCTGCAGCAACAACAACAACAACAACAACATGAAGAACAACAGGAACAAGTGCGTTGATTGCCGGCAGCCTGCACTTTCCAAAGTATAATAACAATGCTCAGGGAGCGTGGGTTGCCCCCCCCCCCCCACTTCCTCTCCCCCCCCCTCCTCCTGCTCGCCCACACTATCCATGGCTGCCGCGTGCCGCGGTTATTTTAAAGAACTCTCGCATCGTCTGCCACTGCAGCCGGATGATGCCAAGAGTTCATTGCATTCGTGGTGCCCCATCAACCATCCACCTTCCCCTTTTCCCTCTCTCTCTTCCATTCCCATGCACTCTCTTTCATTTTGGCTGCTCATTTAATGCATCGTTGGGAGCACGTCTTCTGGCCATTTGGCAATTGGCAACTGGCAACTGGCACAGCTACAGACCCAAAGGCGACTACTCGTTTCTACTCGTATGTGTGTTGAGTTAAACTTCCAACAAGTACTTTTCCATTTTGGTATTTAGTTTGCAAGGTATTAGCAACGATCGAAAAGTTATCGATAAGTTTGGGAAGATTAAGTTGTTACTGCATCAATTTTATTATTTATCGATAGCGAATCCCGTAATTCGTTCGCATTAATACAGAATACGAGTTCTTGAAAGAAGCTCTGTTATTCAGTTTGCAAAATATTTGCGTCGATAAAGAAAAGTTATCGAAATAAGTGAGAATTTAGAGATGGGGCTGAGATTAGTTGTTAACTCCTAATGTAATTTTTGAATCGATATAAACATCAATAGTTAAATGCATAATCGAATAAAAGATAAAAGCTTATGATGGTGTTCAGATTAGTTTAAGTACATTTCTATCAAGCATATTTTCTTTGTAAGATATCGGTATTAATGTAATTATTCTATCGATTATACAGTGTCATTTTTGAAATGAAGTTGGGGTCCGTTTTTATATCATATTGAAGATTCTGAAATAAATCTAAAAGTTTCTCGTCCCATAAGATAATTTTCTGAGAAAATTGTAAATAAGTTGGTAAGTGTTGTGTGTGTGTTTTCTATGATTTGCCTCGTTTTAAACTTGGCAGAGTTGATGCCGTGATTTCAATTAACATATTTTTAACTGCGGCATCCGCATGGCTGCCTTGCAGGAGACGAGGACAGCTGCTTTCTCGAGAGTTTCTCAGAGTTTACTACAATGTACTCAAAGCAATTTCATACATAAAATTGGCGGAACAACTTCAGCTGCAGCTCGTCGCGCCAGGAGTTTGGTCTGCTGAAGAACCTGCGCATAATTTTTTTGATTGACAAGCGCCCAAGAGCCAACACAAGGCAATGCCGTGTATGTTGACGTTGTTGTTGCTGTTGTTGGTTGAGGACAACAACAAAATATGTAAAAACATATAAAAATAGAAGCCTGCATGAAGGTAGAACTCGAAAAACGAAGTTTCCACTGGCCCATTAGCATTTCTGCCACATATGGCAGGCAAATGGAGGAACCCAGAGAAAACCAACACCAACGGACAGACAGAGAGACAACTCGACAGACAGACAGACAGACAGACAATGAAGGCAACTCTGCGACTCTACGGGCGGGCTGAAAGAGATGGAAGGGATGGCTGGAGTGGAATGGTGGCAATGACAACGGACGTACTACGTTTTTTATACGACTTTTTCGTAGGCGTAACATGTGTGGCATAAACAAAGCCCAAAAGATACAAGATACTCGCAACATACAGACGAAACGCACGCCAATGCCAACACAAAGATACAACGATACAAAGATACAACGATACACGATACACGATACAACAATACAGGAAGGCGTGAAACTGTTGATAGCACTAGTCACTAGTCTATTGCACTTTTTTATGGGCTGCAATAAAAATATTTACGATGCCATAGCGCCAAATATGTAAGAGCCAATTCTAACGGGCAGCGGGCCATAAAGCAAAGCCAAGTCAACAAAATGATACAGTCTGTAAATTGGTGAAAGACTCCACAGACAAACAGACGGACTTAAGAAAATTTACGAGTACTTTGAAAATTATATCTATATTTTTTATATTTTTTTTTAAGAGAATTGTAAAAATCCCTATAAATATTGGCTACAAAATCGATTTCCACTCATGTTTTGGAATTGAATATTTATTTTGTTGCTAATGTCAATATTATTCATTTAAATTAGAATTAAAATTACTAAATGCTTTTTGCATTTTCACTCTCGTAAGACGAATTGAATATCAAAATATTCAGAATGTCGATATTGTTTTTTTTTGAATTTGTATCCGAATTTGCAATCAAGCAGTTTATAAACTCTTTAAATTATATATGCATATGTTTTTATATTAAATGAAAGCAAACCTTTTCAAATGTAAAAAAAATACTAATAAGTGATAACAGAAAACCGTGTCGCTTATCACAACAACCCACGACTAACTTGACCTGTGAGCTGTGCGGGTCTTTATTAGGTTAGTAAATTTCGAGCACTTGGCATTAAAAGTGACAGTTCCTTGATATGATGAGATTCAAAAAGAGTCAACCACATGCGAGCACAAAGTTCAGTCAGTCAGTTAAACAGTCAGACGGTCAGTGGGGATATAGATTCATATAGTCGATCGTCAGTGACTTGACATGCACTTTCCCCATTGGAAAATGGTCGGAGGCGGCATTTTCACTTTGATTTTGGGGCGGGAAACCGAAAAAAATGCCGCGACGATCGATAAGCGAACGATTTATTTATGATTTTGGTTCGATTTGTGGCTGCTGCTTTCATAAATTTAAATTTTGTTGTGGTGTGGCCCTCGTTTCAATTAAGCAATTGCTATAAATTGTTTCGATTTCCGTGGCACACAACCAACCATATCGAATACACTTGATATTGAGTGATATATGGACGTGTGTTGTGTTCTTATCGATAAGATTGCCACTGTCGAGTCAACCAGAAACACTGTTTAGCTTCATATTCCCCTCTCTATCTTTCCTTCTCTCTTTCGCTCTCTCACTCTCTGTCTATATTTGTCTTTTGACTGACTAAGAAATTAGTCAAACTTGAAACGCATGCATGCAAATTATTGTTATGGGCAATTTGGCCATTAGCCACAGCGCCATAAATTATAAACGAGATGCCTCATTGAAATTCCCCTCTAGCCAGAAGTCCACAAAGCCAAAAACAGCTAAACTGAGCTAAAACTCAAGTGGGGGCCCCAACCGTGTGGAGGGGGAATCGGAATCGGATTTGAAATTTATATGTATGGGAGAAAAATAATTTGTGGTATTTTGGTAAGTTGTGAGCGGCCATTGGTTATGCATTTGGATTAGCTAATGTTTATAACTCTTAGAGGGTGTTAAATTATTTAAACATTTCTAATTTATTTGGGACTTGTTTGCGGTTACATCGCTCGAATATTAAAAGCTCGACGAGAATGTCTTAATAATAAAGTCGCATTTGAACGCCATTTCAATGAATTTGAAAGCATTTGAAACTCGAAACGAAATTTACGCAACTAATTGATTTTGATATATGCTTAAGATTTTGAACAAAAACCAAAAGAAAATACGGAGCCAAGAAAAACAAATGCTGCACAGCAGCAGCAACAAAAGCAACAAAAACAACAGGAATGCCATTAAAAGCCATTAACTGAAAACTTAAACGCATGCCAGAGACAGCCAGAGGGTGGAAGAGGGGTCAGAGGGGTAACCGGGGGGCGGTCGGGGGCAGTGGGATGGGGAACCGGCGACGGGGGCCGTGTGTTTATCGCTCGGCGTCGGGTCGCACGCATGCCAACAAATAAACCACGCTAGAAATGCCATTAAATACAAGAAAATAATACAAAGCAGCCCAACAACAACAATAACAACAACGAGAACAGTCTAACATATAAAAATCAATGCCAGGAAGCCACCCACCCGGAGGGAGCCCACAGGGCGTATGCGTAATGTTACAGCACTGAAAGAAAATGGTTTCAACAGCAACTGAGAGAAGATACGAGTAATGTGTGTGTGTATGTGTGTGCGGTAGTCAGCTTATTCTTACAGAAAAGCGGCGACAAATTTATGGCATTGAAATACAAACCAGACATCGAGACGTCAAAATTTCCTCCACATACGATGAAGAAAACAACAATGAAATAGCTAAATTCAAAGTCAAGCTGCAAAATTTGCTATTTGCTGAACAAATAAATAAAAATCTTTGACTACTAAAGAGCCAAATTTATGTGGCGCGAGAAATTATTCGGCATTTTGAATTGTTTGTTTGCATTGCATGCAAATGCACAAATTAAATGTAGCAGCAACAATGTTGCAGCAACATGTATCTGAAGACCCTGGCAGCCTTGTTGCTAATTCCGCTTAATTCATTTGACAAGAATTAACCATAAATTAGGTAAAATGTTCAAGCAATAAATTCGGCAAAACAGGCGAACATTTTTTCTGCCAGTCGCCAAGTAAAATAAATAAATAAGTTGACCTCTAGAAAGGGACATTGTTGCGGTAAATATGATAAAAAAAATTAAATAAATAAATAAGCAACAGGAAGTTGTCAGAAATGGTCACTCCCACCGGCTTTGCTGTACTGCTCAAGTAAAGACCCAGAACAAGCAATTAGGAGCAACTACAGCCACCAGGAGTTAGAGATTATACATATATGTTTGCATGTACATACAGACAGACCATTAATTATCCATGTCAGCGACATTTTGTCACACAGACAATGATGATGATGACGATGATGATGATGACAACAAAGACAAGAACATCCTCGGAGCGCATTTATGTGAGCTTGTTGCAGATATATTTCACTTAATTTCCACACAGACATTAATTAATACGTGTGCACAACACGTGTGTGTGGCACTAAAAATGTTTGTGCCTTGTTGGGACTCCAACTCGGGACTGGAGACTCGACAGGAATTGCTATCGAGGGGACAAACATACGCCCATGTACTCGTTTATCTTGTGGCATGCAACACACATTTGACCACAGCTCGTTTGCTTGACGCATTCAAATAGCTATAAAAAATTGTGTTTATTGCCGCACGAAAGTTGGAATTCCTCACATAAAAACAGAAGAAGTTTTTTCTGTGTCAATGTCAACCGCACTTTGCGTTGGACTCGAATCGATGTTGCATCTTAAGTTGCCATTAAACACACATACACACACACACACACACAGACTCAACCTATCGCAGGTTGCAAGTTGCAATCGTCAGACAAAACGGCGCGACGGCCGTCAACTCTTGCTCTATGCAACTTCAATTACATTTCTATCAAATTTAATGGGCCTCGGCTGCAATGCATTTACGATTCAGTTATGACATCGGCCGACATTAATAAAAAAAATATACGAGAAGGCCGGGCCAGCAACAAATTAGCCATAAAACGCAGTCGATTATTAAACGCCATAAATGTAAATCATGGAGGAATACAAAATGCTCGCGCGGCTCTTAAAATGGCAATAAACATTTTGTGGCTGTTAAAAAAATATAATAACAATAATAATAATAAAAACATGAAATTATATATGTGATATTCTAAATAATAAATAAAGCCAAATTGGTCATCATAAAGTCATTAAAATATGAGGGAAATAAACAGAAATACATTTACGAAATATATATATATAAATCGAATTCCTCGGAACATTTATTTGTTTTACATTTCTTTCCCAACAATTCCGACTGCATCGTAAAATTCGACACAAATTTTGTGTACTTCCGTATCCGCATCTGAGTTGTCGTCTCGCCTATGTTATATGTATATGTATGTGTGTTGGTTTGTGGCTTCTTTATAGTCCACCCCACTCAAGAGGTCATCAAATTTATGTTTTTATGTTGCCACTCCTCTAGTTTACGACTCCAACGTCCCATCATAAAAGAAGAAGACGGAGTTACCTCTCACCTCTTCCAGTCAGTCTACCTACTTATGAATGTCTCAGCACCAAATGAATTTTCCACAAATTTCCCAGCCACACGGCGAGAATGTAAAAGGCAATTCCTTTTTAATTGTTTTTCCTGTGTTCCCTCGAAAGTATGCTATGGCAAATGGGGGGAAATGCATTTGAAAGACAGCCGGAAACAGGGCCCAACTGTCAAAATAAAAACGCCTGCTCATCCAGCAAAATTTCCAAATGAAAAATAAATCTGCACGGCACAGAACGAGAGTAGGGAGGAGGGAGAACAGAGAGCAATGTCGAGCGGAGGGGAGGACTCCCACATGTTTTGCCTTTTTAGCGACACTTGACACTCTTTTGTATTTAGTCAACCAGCCGACGTTTCACATCCCTTCACCCATGAGCAACCCTCCATATCCACATCCTCCTTAAATATGTTGAATGTTGCAGCTGCATTTGGTTCGTTATTAGCAAAATTTGCTGCTGCCTTTTGCCAAAGCAACAACACAATAAGGCGACGGCGACGGCAATGGCAAAGGCAAAAGCAAAGGAAATCGGAAATTTAATTTTATTTTCATGCTTTTTTTTGCCCGGGACAGTCCCGTCCCGTCCCGTTGCGTCCTGCACTCGTCAGCAACCCCCACCAAAGTCACCCAAAAACACTCAACGCCTGTCACTTTGTCCTTTTTTCTGCGGTGTCATTTAGCCCCCGAACGAACAGTTTGTGCAAAAAATTTAATAATAGAAAACACTCTCGGAACTCGAAAAGTGGAACGACAGCACAACTGAAACAGAAATCAACCCCTCGGCGAAGCTTCTTCGTAAGGGTAAAAACAAGAATTTCTGTCGCATTGTTATTATTTATGTTCCCTTACGAAGTATGTTTTTTTTTTTGTGTTTTTATGTGGTGTATTGCAAATCGCTTAGAGTTTTCTGGTTTCCTTAACATTCTCAGCATTATCTTTGCGAGTTGAACTATAATTTATGCATTTGCCTCATTACATAATTCATCACAACAAAAGCCTCAAACGCGATCCCAAGAGAGAGTGAGAGAGGCAGAGACGACCGTAGTCAGCAAAGCTAAAGCTCAATGGGCTGCGGGAAAGAAAGGGACAGAGAGAGGGAGACGCAGAGCGAGAGCGAGACAGCACAATCCTTCTGTCCACTTAATTAAAATTTAATTGTAAAGCGCACAAAAAAACAAGAGCAACTATGATGCCAAAGAGCATTTAATGATAGCCAGCATTACAGAGCTGCCTTGCCACCAGGGGGCGCCACATAAATACACATATACAATTTGCATGCATAGTACAAAGCAACAAAAGCGCCAACAAACGTACAAACATACAAACAAAAACATCAAAGCGAAAAATGGAGCTTTCGAGGGGATACTCCAAACTGCAGAAACTCGGCAAAAAAAAACTTGCTTCTAAGCTAGCTGAAAAGTAGCAAAAGTGTATCCTGGCTGGCGCCCTCTAGCGACCGTTCGCGGCAAAAGCGCGCATTTAAATGTCAATGATTTTAATGGGCGGACGCGTAAAAATCTTGAGCCAGTTTTGTTTATTACGTTGACGTTGACGTTGACGTTGACAAAGCTGAACTGAAGCTCCTCCCTCCCCTCCTCGCTTCCTCCCTACCTTTCGTCCAAAAGACACAACACACCGAATGAACCCCACAGGACTCGTGGTTGTTGCACACTGTATTTATTTCTGCTGCGTTTGTAAGGTCATGGAACTTGTCTGCATTGAGTTTGAGTTTGAAACCCGTCAAGGGGGGCGCAGGGCGGGGGAGCTGAGGTAACAGCTGAACACTGAACACTGGCACAGGTCGACTCACGACCGACGACTGGCGGGAAAAGTTTTTCATTTTTCATTGCCCCGCTTGACTCGTCGACAAACTGTTTTCATTTTGCGCCACTACGCGCTTTTTGATGCCGCCGACGTTGAGCCAACAAGTCAAACAGTGGCTCCTCCCCTCGCCTCACCTCCCCTCCCCTTACCACAACACACGTCAGCTCACCTGACCCCGCCCCCTCGACTGATGCAGCTGCTCCTGCTACCCTTTTGTTCCTTTGGCAGCGAGTTTTTCAATTGATTTTCGCGGTTTTGCTTGTGCAGCAGCCAAGGCCAACTCTACTTAATTTTTTCTCCTCTCCTCTCTTCTCTTCTCATCTCCTTTTTTTTGGGGACTGTTGCACCTAGCTGTACTTGTTGTTGTTGCTGCTGCTTCAACGCTTCTTTGTGTGCAACGATCCATAGAAAAGTTTAAGTGCTCTGTGGTTGGTAAGTTTTTCCGTTCGTACGATTCCTCAAGCTTTCAGGCCGCCGTTTTCTATGAAGGCTTTTTTTCACTGACGTTTTGATTGATTGCCTCCATTGATGCAGACGATAAGTTATCGATTAACGAGCGTCTATGGAAAGTATCACTGTCTAAAGTTGATGCCGTCGATTGTTAGTCTAATTGCTCATCGTTTCTTTCTTGAATCTATCAATAAACACTTTTTAGTTCCTGTTTCATCTTCAACTTTTCACAGAGCACTCTGTAGGTTATCATGGGAAAAGCCTGAATCTTTTGCAACCAAATTATCTGCTTCTATTATAAAATAAAATATTTTTAATTTTTGATTTTGGCTTTTGATCTTTTTCCTATTAGCAAAAAAACCAATATTTTTTAACCATTTATTTCAAAATCAAAATCAATGTATGTATATATATGTAAATTGACAAAGAGGTATTGGAATCATTAATATATAACTATTCGAAAGAAAACCAAATACAGAAAAACCGAAGCTACTTTTCTTAGTTGAATTTCTTAATTTTGGTCTTCCAAATTTTGTTTCCCTAATATTTGTCTGATTAATAATCTGATTACTACTACCTGAACATACCTTTCAGAGAGCTCGAAATATCAATTAAGTTTTTTTTAGGATTTGTAAGCGTATTTGTTTTGCGACTAGCACTCTGATAACGGATCGATAATTGCATATTAATGCCAGATTGCAACATTCTTGTTGAATTTCGCATGGACTGGTGTCAACTGTACCCTGTTTATAAAGCAAACATCTTTAGCTACCTGTTGTGTGTATATTTGTCTGTCTGTCTGTCTGTCATTTGGTTCATTCCGCAGTTTGAATGTTTGTTTGTGACTTGTTTCTGACTGTAACTGCGAATGCGACTGCGCCTTCGCCTTGTTTGTTTAATTAAAACAGTCAAGTTGTAGTTGTCGCTTGTCCGTTGTCCGATGTCGGTTGTCGGTTGTTGGTTGCCTGCCTGGCTGCCTGGCTGCCAACTTTGGTCACAGCTTCCGCCGTCTGGGTCTGCAATGCCAAAGATGACTGGAGGATGGCCTAGCTTCGCTTTGGACCTGGTCTCTTTAGTGCATTGAAGCGCAGCCATTCACCAATTTCCCGCCGCTTCGACACGCACGCACATTGCCAGCGATCTGAGCAACGATCTCTCCAGCGATCTCGCCCCGCACTCTGCACTCTGCAGTCAAGTCTTGGGTAAACATGGCCAGCCAAGCTGGCCAGGTTCGAGAGCTTGGGCAAACATCGTTGAGACTTGTTGGCAGCGTGATTTTGTATAAATTCTAGACTCAATTTCTTGTTGGGCTGCATGATTTGCAAAATGAATGCAATGGACTTGACTCTCGCCCCTCTGATTTCCCATCTCCCGTCTCGGGTCTCCGTTCTTGGGACTTGAGTGTGGAGCTTAGTTTTGCCGTTTGTTGGTAATAATTTGTTACTTGTAACAGGCTCTGACCTGCACGCTTGTTAACAATTAAATAAACAATATGAGTCGCATTTTTAGTCGAGAAACAACAAATCATTAAATAAACATGCCACATGTCCATGCCAGACAAACGCAACCGGAATGACGGGCAGACGGTCGGACGGACGGACGGACGGACGGACGGACGAGTGGCGATCGAGGCCAAGACAAACACACGCATACATATGCACATATATTTATACACTTATTTAGCTACCACTTTTCATGGACCTCAACTGGACGACGACCACTTGAGACATTTTCTGTTATTTTTTCACCTCTCTCTCTCTCTCGCCGCATGTCTTTCTGTCTCTATATTAAAAGCAATATTTATGCATTTTCTCTATAGCTGCGAAAGAGGCACGTTTGCTATTATTTCCAAACCATTTCCCATGAACACATGTGCAAGCAGAAGTTGAAGTTGGAGTACTTATTAGTTGGGCAAGGTTGGTCTAAGCAATCACAGAGTGACTGCGTCGAAACTGAAGGCAAAACCAATCCTAATGTGTGCCTTATATGCCACTTGATACTGTAGCCAACCAACCACACCAACAACACCAAGAACACCAACGGCAACAACAACAGCAGCAGCAGCAGCAACAACAACAACGGCAACCATAATAAAGTCGTGTTGTTGTTGTTTTTAGGCCATCCCATCACAAATGTTTTTCTACCTTACATACATATGTACATTCCTATATTTATGTATAATCATAGATACATCCACACTTGTTTGTAAATATGTGTGTTTGTATGAGATGAACTTTTGTCCATCCTGCATTTCTCATCAGACTTGTCATCCATTTTGGTCACGTTTTCTATTTAATTGTGGAAGTACATACAAGTTTCTATATAATTATGCTTATGTACATACATGTAAAGATACTATAGTTGATTCGAATAAGTTTCGATCAAACGATTACTGAAGAAACTGACTAAGTCGATGATTACACTAGGTGTTTCTGTTCTCCAACCTTATTTTTTTGTGATACATAGAACAGTTCTTTCATTATTCTTCAATGTATATTGCGAATTAACAAATCAATTCTCCAATAATCCAAACTCAATTATATCTCATTCTATAACAATCCGCTTTCGAATGATTGCGAACTCAAAAGCGATAGACAACAATAGAAAAGTGTGAAATCGATAGCTCAGAGAACGCATTGCATTATTCCCACGAGATATTTTCCGATATTGAATTTCAACGTTTAATTGGGGGGCCTGCAACAATAAAAATAACAACAGCTACAACACTTTGGCAGCGTTATTTACTTAATTATTTTGAAGTGCTTGGCAAACAGTTTTACATGAAAAATGTTTCAGACAGCAACAGAAGCCGCCACCAACAACGACCCCCAAAAACTCTTGAGCGACGGGACTGAAGTTTCGAAACTGGGGGTTGATGTGCCGCACAAATGTTATTAATTAAAATGTCATTCATTTAAAAGTAAAACAAAAAGGACTTGCAGCATAGACAAGGACAGTAGAAGAGAGCACTACAATATTTGCAGCTGGCGTTGACAGTTTTGCTCCGATGCTTTTAAAGCTTTGGCAACACGAAATTCGCTTCATGTTGTTTTTGGACCACACGCAGCTGCTGCAGGAGCTGCCCGCAAAAGCCACAGATATGTATGTCATTTGACACTTGCTACTTGTAGTACAAGTATTTGCCATACATATGCACAAGTGTATTCGTGTACTTTAATATCTGTTAACTGAAGCTGCTTAAACGCCCTTCACTTTTGGCTCCCACTTGACGCCACGCCCCTTTTGACCAGCTGTCAATTTTCGCCTGAGCTCTCACAGCATTTTTGTGTTGAACGTCGACCGCAGAATGTTGATATCGACATCGATATCATCCAGAGCTGACACAGTTTTCCAAAGATGTCACACGTCAGGTGGCAACACTGGTCACGCAACGCTGCCCCGTCTATTCTGGGTGGTTGTTGTGGCTCCAATTTGGTGGACTCAATGCCTGCGTCTTGTGCTGTCAAGTGAGCAATTGTCTTGAATTAATTTCTGCTTCATCACACGTCCCATCATCACAGAAAGTTTACAGTTTCACACCCCTTTTCAGTTTCCCAATGCACAGTGGTCCCCAATCACAATTTTGTGGCAGAAGTTCTAAATCTTTTGTTGGTGAACTCAAGGGTAATATTATTAATAATAAGTATAGTCACTGTCATCGGCCATTTAATCGCTTTATATTTTTTTAAAACTATGTTTTCTTAAAATGGGTACAAAAAAACTGATGTCCTCATATTCGTACACATTGCCTTAACTCCATTCAAAAATTCCCCTCAATCAGTAAGTGTTTTGATGTTAGACACCACATTAGAAAATTAGACAAAACATAAAAATAAATCACATAAAATATAAATCTTGCGTACATTAATCTTTCTTGACAAGATTTACTTATTTTTTGTTCAGATGTTTAAAACTCACATTTATTTCAAATTATTGGAACACCTTATTTTTATTGCTTTAAATTGCACCAATGCGGTTTCTAGCTGGTGTAGAGAACTCTCAATTAGAAAAAAATAATGCAGATACAAATTTTGAATTTCTGCAAAGTGTTGGAATATTGGACCAGTGTGCAATGGGCCAACCCTGCTGGGCAAACACTTTGATGAAGCCCATCAACAGCTTCCACGACTGACAACCAGCAGCAGACGGCGTCAAATTTAATAAAAATCACTGATTTTGATTGATGCGCTCTTTGCAGTTACACTTCTCATCGCCTATTGCCCATTGCCCACTGTCCATTGCCCAGTTTGAGTTCCAGCGTCAGCGTCAGCAAATATTGGCGGAAGGGTAGACGTGTGACATGTCGACGTCGCCCAAGTGTCGCTCCAATTGAAACAAATGAAGCACAAAAGAGCGAAGGGCAGTAAAACAGGAAAGAGCAGTTGCAACTTGTCGACGCCCCATCAACAACATTTACAGCTCTACCAACTATGTCAGCTATATACATTGTATGTACATTCATTTTCCGATGGCTCATCAAAAACATTTGGTGGACACTTTTGGGTTTTGGAAGTCAGTCAAATTTTAGTGGTGCTTAGGTTAAGATCTATTTCGAACGCGATGAGATTCATTACAATAAAATTTAGTACTTTCTATCCCATTCAAATAATAATTATCCTGTTTCTCTGTTTTCTTTCCAGCTAGGCCACGCCGATTGTCAAGCGTTGACAATTTGACGCTGAAGTGAGCGCACAAAATCCTTGCAACATTTCGCTTTTCTCCGAGCGCAAACGAGAGAGAAGCCAGTGAAAGAGAGCTACACAACGCAGAGTTCGAGGCTCAAACTCATACAAAAGCTAACTGCTACGCACAAAATGAAACACAACATACATCTGGCAACGCTGCTCGGGCTAGTGGCAACGCTTTTACTTGCCAGCCGCTGCTCCGTGCAAGCGGACAGTCCACAACATATGACGGACAATGGAGGAGGTCACATGGGCATGGGAATGGGCATGGGAATGGGTGGCATGGGCATGGGATCTCACTCGATGGAGGTGAGTCCAGCGCCTGGCTATGGCGTTCCGGCCATACCCAAAGATCCCAACTCCCGCTGCGAGGAAATTACGATACCCATGTGCCGAGGCATTGGCTACAACATGACGTCGTTCCCCAACGAAATGAATCACGAAACGCAGGACGAGGCGGGTCTGGAGGTGCATCAGTTCTGGCCTCTGGTGGAGATCAAGTGCTCGCCGGACTTGAAGTTCTTCCTATGCAGCATGTACACGCCCATCTGTCTGGAGGACTACCACAAGCCGCTGCCCGTGTGTCGCAGTGTGTGTGAGCGAGCCCGATCTGGCTGTGCTCCCATCATGCAGCAGTACAGCTTCGAGTGGCCAGAGCGCATGGCATGTGAGCACTTGCCCATACACGGTGATCCCGAGAATCTCTGCATGGAACAGCCTTCATACACCGAGGCAGGCAGTGGCACAGGAGGAGGAGGCGGCGGTGGGGGCAGTGGCTCCGGTACGGGATCGGGTGGCAAGCGAAAGCAGGGAGGCTCAAGTGGTTCCGGTGGCTCCTCATCAACGGCAAACAAGTGCAAGGGAAAGAATTCAAAAAACTGCCAAAATCCCCTAGGAGAAAAGGCAAACGCAAGGGAGTGCACCTGCTCATGCCGTTCGCCGCTAATCGTCCTGGGGAAGGAGCACCTAATGCAGCAGTCGCCAATGCTTCACCATCACTGGTACATGAATTTGACTGTACAAAGGATCGCCGGCGTACAAAACTGCGCCATCCCATGCAAGGGTCCGTTCTTCACAAACGACGAAAAGGACTTCGCCGGCCTGTGGATCGCCCTGTGGTCGGGTCTATGCTTCTGCAGCACCCTCATGACCCTAACCACATTCATCATCGACACCGAAAGGTTTAAGTACCCCGAGCGACCCATCGTCTTCCTCTCCGCCTGCTATTTCATGGTCGCCGTCGGTTACCTATCGCGCAACTTCCTCCAAAACGAGGAGATCGCCTGCGATGGACGATTCCTGCGAGAGAGTTCGACGGGTCCACACTCCTGCACGTTGGTCTTCTTGCTCACTTACTTCTTTGGCATGGCCTCCTCGATCTGGTGGGTCATACTTAGCTTCACCTGGTTCCTGGCCGCGGGTCTGAAGTGGGGCAATGAGGCAATTACCAAGCACTCGCAGTATTTCCATCTTGCCGCCTGGTTGATACCCACAGTCCAATCGGTTGCAGTCCTTCTGCTCTCCGCTGTCGACGGTGATCCCATTCTGGGCATCTGCTACGTGGGTAATCTCAATCCGGATCATTTGAAAACATTTGTGCTGGCGCCTCTGTTCGTTTACCTTGTCATTGGCACCACCTTCCTCATGGCCGGATTCGTGTCGCTCTTCCGAATCCGCTCGGTCATCAAGCAACAAGGAGGCGTCGGTGCCGGCGTCAAGGCTGACAAATTGGAGAAACTCATGATACGCATCGGCATCTTCTCCGTGCTCTACACAGTGCCAGCGACAATTGTCATTGGCTGTTATCTCTACGAGGCCGCCTACTTCGAGGACTGGATCAAGGCTCTGGCATGTCCCTGTGCTCAGGTCAAGGGACCAGGCAAGAAGCCTCTCTACTCTGTGCTCATGCTCAAGTATTTCATGGCATTGGCCGTGGGCATCACCTCGGGTGTCTGGATCTGGTCGGGCAAGACCTTGGAAAGCTGGCGACGGTTCTGGCGTCGCCTGTTTGGAGCGCCCGATCGCACAGGCGCTAACCAGGCACTGATCAAGCAAAGGCCTCCGATTCCCCATCCATATGCGGGCTCTGGCATGGGCATGCCCGTAGGATCGGCAGCGGGATCTCTATTGGCCACTCCATATACGCAGGCAGGTGGTGCCTCAGTGGCCTCCACCAGCCATCATCATTTGCACCACCACGTTCTGAAGCAGCCAGCGGCCAGCCATGTATGACATGGAGAGTCGGGAGGAGCATCAACCATGGGTGGCGGCAGCGTGCTGGGTGGTCACGGCACACTGATGAGCACGGCGGGCATGAGCAATAGTACGATCGGTGGTGGCGGTATGTCTGGCATGGGAGCTCCTCCTGGCAGCTTGTTACAAGGCGGTGGCGCCAATGGCGGCGCACCCGGAAATGTTTACGGCAATGTCAATGGCGGTGGTGGTGGTGGAGTTGGTGGTGCTGTCGGCGGTGGTGGGCAAAGCACAGCGCCTGGTTCGGTTATCGACTCGCGAGCTGTATCCGTGGTGGTAACCCTACCCGGCGGGCCGGGCTCTCAGCATCCGGGGCAGGCGTTGAGCGACTACGGTCCCATATAGTTAATGGTACGCCCGGACAACGCGCACTGGGTCTCAACGAGTAGCTTCAGTCAGCTGTAAGAGAGCAGTCCTTCCTCACACCTCTCACGAACGAACTCTCCGACTCTCCGTCTACAAAAACGACTATATCATCGTCTCTATATTTGTCTCTGCCTCTCTTCTTAACTGTCTATCTGTCTCGTTCTCAGAGGTTTAAAAGCAACGCCATATTAATTTTTTGTAGCTGTAGATTGTTTAAAGAAAGCGCAAAACAGATTTTTAACTAATTGCATAACAATTCTAGTCGAAAACCTTTGAAATATATAACATCATTAGCATCATCGACAAAAACCACAACAACAACATCATCATCAATAATGACAAAGAGAGCGAGCGAGCGAGCGAAGAGCACAACATGATAGAAGAGATTGAGAGTAGTTATCTCGCTCTAACAGCAAGATGAACCCACATGTAAACCCATCACGATTGTCCCACAGTCCCATTTAAGCATCTTTCTTTCTTTGGTTCTTTCCATTAATTTCTTTAACGAAATAGACTGAGAAAACAAAACGATAAGTAAATAAATAGTTTGCATAACAGATAGAAATCGCGAAGAATAGAAAGAGAGCTAAGCGAAAACTCTGCCCACACTGCCAAGTCAGAGCCACGAGCCATATTTCGAAATTACAAGTAACTTTTAATCAAACTACCTAAACTATTAACCTTAACCTAAACCTAAACCTTAATCATAGAGAAACACACACATTTCGAATTCGCATTGAAATTGATCAGTGCGATTAGTAAGCAAAAAAGAAAAGCAGAGCGAGCGCACAGTGTTGCAAAACCATTTGTAAATTATTTAATCTAACTTAAGGCATTATCCAGCACTATTTTTTGTACATATTTTCAAATTGCGCTTAGTTTGTAAACGATTTTTTTAACTTAACATCCTAAACTAAACTAAAAACTAAACTATACAAATAGAAAAAATATGAGGACATTAAAGTAATTTGCATTTTGGCGTCATAGGCAGCGCTGCATTTAAGCTCAAAAATTGAATTTAATTTTTACAAAAATTCTGCAAAATACAAAAAAAAACCTACATACAAAAACGAAAAAAAAAAACAGAAGGTATATGAAAAAAATTGCCAATTTCAGCTGCAGCCAAACGCAGGGCATTTTTGCATTTAAAAAGCAAATGAAAATTGTATAAAGTAAAAATTTATATGATAGTATTAAATAAATGTAATGCTAGTTGTAAACGAAACCCAAAACGAAAAAATATCTTTCAAGCATTAAAAACTATTGTATTTTTATTTAATACTTGCATATATATATTTATATATATTAATATGTATACATATACAAAATTATGTGTGGAAAAGCCACAATTTAACTGTTGGCATTTTGAAACCCATTTCATACACGAATCAAAACATAAGAATTATATAATAAATTATATGATTAAATGTAGCAACTATGTGTGTAATGTTTTAGCAACTATAACTATTTCTATAAAAAAAAAGTAAATTTAAAATAAAAAACAAAAGTATCCAAAAATTTCAATAAAAATTATTTTAAAAAAATATTTAACAGACTTATGAGTTCTTCTTTTTCATTTCTTATGATTTATTAAAGGTACCGAATTTTGGTTTTTCTTTCAGCTTTTTTTTACTTTCAATGAGGATTTTTGCTTGCTTGCTTTATTTATTTATTATTTATTATTTACATTTATTTTTGTTTTGATAAATATTTTTAGCATTTACGAGAGAACCCTCAACACTTATACGTATCATTAAAACGAAGCTCTCCAAAATAAGCGAACAAAAGAACAAACGAAAACTCAAAAGTAAACATTAATTAGCAAATTTCTCTAAATGACGTACAATGTTTAATATACATATTTATAATGAAAAGTAAAACAATAAAATTACAAAATACAAGATACGCCTACTATTCGATGTTGTTAATAAGCTTAATAAACAAAATATAAAGAAAACCAACATTAAGAATATTGCTAGCCAGTAGCATTTAGTTTGCGAGAAATTTGTGAGGAATCTGAAAAGAACTTCTCACATTTCGGCATTTTAAATTTTAGTTTTGGGCGTAAATAGCAAACGCTTTTATCAAATAAAAACAAAATATAATAAATATACTTATTAAAGGCTAAAATGTGTAACGAATATACGTAAATGACAACCAGTCAAATAGAAAATGTAAAAAATGAAAACAAACGAAAAAAAGAAAAAAAAATTTATATTCTTAAACAGTTTTTGTTGATTTTTTGTGATTCAAAATTAGTTTTCTAAATTGATGGAAAAATTGATTGCAATTTGCGAATGTATACGATTTTTTAATTTTTTCCAACGAAAAAAGAAAATTAAATTATAAATAAAAATAATATAATATTTCATAATGGATTTGGGTTCTGGAGCAAATAGCTTCCAAATTGCTGGGTGATTGATAGATTGGTTGAAGTTACAGAAACCAGAAACTTGACGTCAAGTGTAGTTGTGAATTGTATTTTGTGAAATGTAATTTAAATACATAAATAAATATTAAAAAAAAAATAAAAAATAAAACAAACAAATTATATATACAATGCATATTTATATATATTTAAGGAAACGCAATGAAAGGCATTAAACACTTTAACAATACAAATAATGCAGATATTATTTTATTTACAAAACGAAATTTCACTTTTTAAATAAAAATATATATAAATAAATGAAGTCGAAACGCTGTAAATTGTGCACATCTCAAATGGCACTAAATTCGAAAGCAACAGCAACATTATCCACAACAACAAGAGCAACAACAAAATATACCAAACGGCAGAATAACGAAAGAACAACCAACAGAAACAAATAATATTAAATACATTTGTAATTGACAAAAGGAAACCATTTAAAAATAAAATCTAACAACATAAAAGATTGATTTTCATCTATTGCACTGGGGCGAGGATTCAATAGTCGGCTAATGGGATGGTAAATGGGCTATCGTAGACGATAATGGTCGGACCTAACATTTATTAGCAAGCCTGAACAATAGAAGGACGATTTCCGTGCAGAGCTAATGCGTTTTATGGAGACTTTGCTGAATAAACGACTGCCAACAGTTTGATTAACTTTAAACTTTCTTTTAGGATTTAGCAGCCTCAAGTCAATAAAATAAATGAGTTAATGCCTCACTTTGTAAAATAAGCAAACGTAGCGATTTGGGCCTAAATGGTCACATAGAGTGGACTGAAATTTACCTATGTTTATCACAAATATATCTACGGATGTTTGCCACATGAAGATGGAATTAAATATTGTCAAAATTTGTTTATATTCATCAATTGTCTCCGTCCATCACTCAATTTAAATATACTTATGTATGAATGCATGTTAGTCAACAACGGAATTAGAATTACTCTATAAGAGTACATTTAGGCAATCGGGTTGCTAAAAAACTTATTTTTAGCCACAGAAAGCATCGTCCTTATCTTCTGTCTTAAAAACTGTGAATGTGGTGAAGCTTTTGCGATTACATTCTGAGGTCCATGAAACAAATTTTAACATGAACATAATATATAATAATGTAATTGTAAGGATAGGGAAGAAAAGAGGTATTGAACATTTGAAATATATTTGATTTTCCTATCAAAAGAATAAGTTTTATATCATTAACCAATCTTCTAAATCGAAGATGCCATATTACGAGTAAAATGTTACATTGTCATTGTCCAAATTACGAGTACTTGCATTTTGAAAATGCAACCGTTCATATAAGAAATCTGATCCAATAAGTGCATTTAAACAAATTACAACAATAATGAACGCATTATTACTATTTCATAATTTTGATCAAAAGTCGTAGAATCTTTTCAGGGAAATTCATTTGGGGTCAAATATACACTTGTCCAGCAGTGAAAAGTTGCCCTGATGACCCAGTTTCTATACTGTTTATATTCAATAGTGTGCTCTGCCATAGATTAGAATACCGATCTGTGACTCAAATATAGACTCTTCACATCTTTTTTCATCTCTACTGTACTTATGTAAATACGTATTTTGTACTTATTTTTTATCTACGATGGCTTTTTATAGGTGCAGAATGCAACTTAAGCAGAGCTTTAATTAGTATAGTAAGCAAGAAAATATCAAATCGATATTTTTTGATGAACCATATTGTTGCAATTTACATGCACGAAATTAGTCTTATTAAAAATATGGGATAAATATAGTCATGTACTCGATTCATATAATTAAGATTTTTCCTTTTGAAGCATAAAACTTGATAAGTACAGGTGTGGAATTTTCGACCGATTGAAATACCTAACTTGTAATCTGATATTCTAATCCAGCTACAATACATTCATTAATGTATAATACTTCGAAAGTTCTGCGATCCTTTCGGCTTATAAATATATTAATGATCACAATTTTGTTAAATTAAGGTGAATATGAGTAATGAGTCATAAGAGTAAAAGCCCGATTAATTTATAAACACAATTCATGGATTCAACAGCAATATCTTTCAATAATTTACAAGCGTTTTATTGTAAACATAAATAGATTAAACATATTTAATTACCAATACAATATTGTGATTGGTCGGTTAATTTAGTGACTTTCTTATTTGTACGTAAACTCGTTTGGATGAATTGTTTTCATGGAAGATCTTGATGCATTCCGTTTGTATACGAAAAATATTTCCATGCTAAACTTTCTATTGTTTTGCTTTATACGATATCACACTTAGTTATAAATTTATATATTTGTTATATATATTCTTTTTGTTTGGATTTGTTTTGTATTTTTTGTGTTTGTATAATATCTCGTATTTTGACTGAAAATCTAGCTTTGAGCCCAACTAACCCATGGTTACTATAAAATTTCAACATGAGCCAACCTTACCAGCCTCGCGTCTCCTCATCGCGGGATTGAAAAAATTAGCTCACTTGGGAGCTGGCAGTAGATTTTCGATGGTTATATTTGTACGTACATTGGAGGTCCTCAATTCAATCTTTGACCACTTAACTTTGGCAAATAAAATTAAAATCAATATACAACAAGCTAACAACAATTTGAACTAAGCTAACAAGACATAAAAAATTCTATGGCGCATCAGTTATTACTTCATAATACTCGACAGGCTTGTATAGCCGCTGTTTCCTTGTGCAGGCTCGGATCGGCGTTTACAGCAGCCGCAGCAACAAACACTTTTCATTACATCTAGAAAGCTGGTCTGTTCAAAATCATCCAGATCGTTCATGAATACACCTGAACTTATGTCCTCGGCGGTTCGCGTGCCTACAAAGGCCTTGAGATCGGATATTGGAAAGCCATCCTTATAATACTTTTTAATCGTATCATACGCATCCATAATAACGGCAATAAATAGGGATAACACCACATAGATATATAGAGATATAAAGGAATACAAATAAATCTGACAGAACCACCATAGCCAGGTTGCTTTGTTGGAGAGCGTCGCAAAGGTTGCAAACATGTCATCGCCATTGATAAGCGAAAATAGGCACTCTGAGGTGGTAGCCAGCGATCGGAACTTCATGTGATAAGGTCCGAGTATTAGCCAGCCACAAAATACAAAGCCCGCATAGATCAATAGGGCGGCAATTAGAAAGCGAAGAATTTTCGGTGCCGCCTTCTTCAGCGTGAGTATTACTACATTGTATGTCTTGAAGAAGCCCAGATATCGCAGCACCCCAAACCAGACTAACATATTGCCAATGCCCAAAAATAATGAACAGGTATCCCACTGATCTACCACCATGTAACGTCCTTCAATTTGTTCTTTCAGTGCCGAGCCCATAATCAGTAGAACATCATTAAAGATGATCATAATATACCTGAAAGTTATACAAAATTACTATATTAGATACTATCCGAATGATAATCTTAAGATTTTACGAACCAAAAGTTAACAAACTCCAGACGTCCATCAAAGCTTAGATCCTTACCGAAATGAGAACGGAAGAATTTGACTGTGGTGCACCTCAGTAAATAGGCTCTCCAAAGAGCCCGAGTACAGAGGGCAAAGGATAAGGCACAGGTAAGAAGCACAAAGATATTCAAAATACTTCTAAGTATTGCATCAAAGCGAGCTTCTGATATGAAATCCGTATCTCCCTTGCACTTTAATCTCGTAGCTTCCGCATCAAGCGATAATAGCATTTGTCCATCGTGATCCCGATTATTGAACAGTATGGATATGTCGAATTTAAAGCAATCCGGTGCAGAAAGAGCTCCTCCATTAGCCTTAAAATTTACGGTCTTGATCTTGAAAGTCAACTCGGCAGTAACTAGCGAAGCAAAATTGACTTCCACTCCGCGTTGCTCTAAATATTCCTCCACTCCAATGCTGGATACATTTTTTGGCAATTTTTCGCACAATTTTTCGATATGTGGATCGAAGATGTACGACTCATTAAATCCGAAAATAGTGCCCTCTCGATAGTTCCACATGCAGAGTGTCAACGGAGGCATAGTATTGTCCGATGTGGGATAATAGTATGGTCCAATGGAGCGACTCATGTTTCCATATCCCCAAACGGCATATTGCACAGTGCTAAAAAACTCGGACTTCTCATACAACGCAAAGGGTCCCACAGCTGGTGGGTAGCTCTCAACTTCTCGTGACGAGTCCCATCCTTTAAGGAACAAATGCGAGAATGCAATACGATTATCCCACGTATAGTTAATATGGTTGTACCGCGAATGGGCGAATAGACACAGCTGCATCGTCACCAGAATAATCTTAACAATCTGAAAATAACATTATATTTTAAATATAGGTAAACTGCGGTGTATATATATATAGATATGAAATTTAACAAGAACATATTAAAAGAAATTTAAAAAAGGGTTTACAAAAACTTGAGTTGTCTGGATCACAGGTGAAGACACACGAATAAATTTTTATTGATTCATATTTTTCCAATATTTGAAAACAAGTAAACAACATATAAATAATCAAATATTTAATATTAGGGAATAATAAATACATCAAATAATAGAAAAATAATGATCTGTATTAAACTACGCAAACCAATATTATCTGTTGTTATCTATTAAATAGTACACTTTTTGTGGTCCAAATCTCAGGAAAGTAGCTTCAATCATGTTAGTTAATCGAAATTTTTAATTCTCGGAGGCGTAGGGAGTTGTGACAAATTTTAAAACAAAAAATATGCGTGCGCGAAAATATATTAAAATATTGTTATCAACTTTGATTGCTCTATTAGTCATTGTCTGTAAGATCTACACAAATAGGTGTTCATATGGACTCATTGTCACAAAATTTCAAAATTACCGCCAATTTGATGTCTAATCATCTTTAAAGCATATTCTATTTATGAAAGCCATATATATTTATTGTTAAAGCCCAAAAACGATGTCTATAAATACGTTGAATATTCGTGGTATTTTCTCTTACATCACACTGCCTTATCTTTTTAGAACCTACTGATTTTATGCTATTGTTTGGCTTTGAACTTGTGCAACTGACAACGAAGTTAATTAAAGCTATTAATCATGCCCACAAAAAAAATCCCCAATTAAGCTATTTACTCGTATTTGTCAAGCTGTTAAACATTTTTTTGAAAATATTGCTTGCACTTGCCGTAAGTCTGACAAGCGTACTTCATGGTAAGTGAATTACGTAGTTTATATAGTTAGAGGCGATAGATAAGAAAAAAGTGTAATTGGGGCCCTTGTTTAAACGAAAAGAATGTGGGCGCGGGCTCTCTAGATTTCCCATATACATATGAACATATTTAGCACAGCGAATGCTCCAAGTGCCGTTGAATAACACGCTAAACATTAAGCAAATACTGAAATCCAAGCACATTGATTAGAATGAAAAAAATACAAGCCAAATAATGATCAGCCCATTGTTCCAGAGATATGTCACACAATCAAATAATTCACAAACAGCTTTACGATCGGCCCCTTGCATGAGAACCAAAAATCAATCACGTGACCGCTCTGGTAATTTACAGATCAACAGATGAATAGCCCGGGGATGCGCTCATAGTTGTTATACATACCCGTACATATGTTATATGTATATAGTATGTATGTATTTTCATACTACATGTTTACCTGCACAACAAATTTATAGGGAAACTTGCGTCGAGCCTGCCACTTTTCTATGGGATTCATGAAAAAGAACTGGAGCTTGCGGCGCATCCTCTCCTCATTGTAGGACGCTGCTGAGGACGTGGGCCCAGGAAACTGTGGTTGCTCTACATGACCCTGTGCGGATGTAGTTGTGGTTGCAGCCACTGCTACAACAGGCGTAGACTGCAGTTCCATGCGTCGCCTCAAAATCCGGGTGTTTACATACTCTTCATCACTTTCGCAGCGAGAGTTCTCACCGCTGCTAGGAGTATGTGGATGATTTTGGGCGGCCTCATAGCTGTCCGTACGGCGTTTGACGGCTGGAGCTGCAGCAGCCGCAGCTCCAACGCCGTAGTTTTGCATTTCAATGTATTGCACTGGCTGCGTCTCGAGGTCGCAGGGCGCTGCGTTGTTGTCTCGGTGTAGAGATTTTCTTTTGCTGTGATTGCTCCAACATACAAAAGAAATTCTACACACGCGCAACAGGCAAACGAATCTTGAATATATATAGAATGCTTCGGAAACGTTTACGACGTTTTTCTACCGAAATTATAAGAAATACTGCGACAATTTTAGGTGTCCGCGAATCGCTTTGTTTGCTAGAGTTGAATCGAATCGTTCAGAAAAAGTTCGATTAATCACCAAAGTGAACGATATGGCAACTTTGGTTCACAGTAAAGGGACGATAGTCAGTTCTAGGTGATTCTTTAACAAAGAGGAACCTTTTACTATTTTGTCGATTTTTGATTTTTTATGCATAGGGTGATACCCAATTATATAAATTATAATTTAAATGGTTTCTTAAAATCAGAATTTCTTGCTTAATGAACAAACAAGATTCACCATTTAAAATGCGGGCCGCCAGACATTTTAAATACGGAGCCGGCCGTTGATCAAGTCGTTAAATAACTAGCTACGTCCCTGATTGAAAGGGATTTAGTTCAGTCGCTTAGGGGAATTCCTAAAACACATAAAGATTAGAATTCTATCATATTTAATCAGTTGACGGAACGTCGCTTTGCATACTGATCTGAAATTGTTTTCGTGATATTCAAAAAGGCGAGATATCACAAAATAACATAAGAAAGTTTTAAAACTATTTTTCTAATCCTATTCAATAATTATTGAAGTTTGCATGCTTAATTTATACCAATTAATGTACTTATTATCCGCTATTCATTAGCTCCCTTTTATCTCAGTCTCATTTAACCTATTTTCGTACTTCAGCCAAATATTCCTTCATCATAACTAACTGGAACTTTTCGTCTAATTTTCTGCACTATAAAAATAATGAATCGACTATTAAAATTTAAAATGCTGATAACTTACATCGTTTTCCATATTAAAATCAGAGCAGAATGTTATCAAACAATCAGTCTTGCCGAGTAATTTTATCGAAGTGAACGGTACTAAAAGTCGTTATTTTCTTATGCAACATTTTTTAATATTGAGAGAACCTGAACTCAGGTTATATACTCTTTTTATAAACTCTTTAAGCGACATACCTTTAAACAATTCAAATTTCAAACTTTATTTTCTTAAATCAAAAATAAATAAACTTATATTTAAGTATTACAGCTAAACAAATAAATACATTAAGCTAAAAGCTCATATTTAAGCACATGACCCTTTACTCTTTATCGATACCTCTGAAAAGAAAAGTATAAAAATTAAGTAAAGTTAAATGGTAAATATTTTAGTACAAAAAAAAGGTCTTACCAATATTTAAGCAGGAGGAATAGCACTCAAGTTGTGATTCTCCAGTGTACATATATCCATCAGAACCACAGATAATTTCATCATTTTCATCATAGACATTGGCACAAATTTTTTCACAATATGCTTCTTTGTCCTTGACGATTTCTTCTGACTCTGCGGCTACAATTGAAGATTCGAAAATTGGCTGCTCTTGGGTATTCTAAAACAAATACAAACAATTAATGTAATTAAAGTTTAATTTCATTCAAAAGTTAAAACATGGTAAGGTGGTGAAAGTAAGAAATAATTAGAGCAACCGAAATTGAAATGAGATTAACTTAAATAACCCCTTTGGCTAAATTACAACTGATAAAGATCTTGAAATTAATTGACGCAGTTCTCATCAAATGCTAACAATAAAAATAAAGAAGAAAACAAACAATATTGTGGCCGACTCACATAATTGAGCGGTTTTCGCATTTGTAAGAGTGGAAAGTTGGTGAACTCTTCAGACTTTGTGTATTAGAAAATTTGATACACATTGTTATCGATCTTATTTACATTTTAATTGATACAGATACCGAAAGATGGCTTTTGAACTGGTTTTTTATCTAGAGACTGTTCAAACAAGACCATAAGTAAATGTTTTAGACCCACACAACAAGGTTAATAATGGCTTAGAGGGCGCGGTTTCAAATTTATACGATTAGAAAAAGAAACCGATTTTTGAAAGTCATTTCTCCGCTCACCTTATTAGCATATTCCGAGTTATCCTTTGCATCGACTGTGACCTCCTGAACGGGCTTCAGACTCTCAGGAAGAGGGGCCGCACTGACCGAGGATATATGAGGCGTTGATGGGTGCGTCTCATAGTAGAACTTGTGTCCCTGCGGCGCATTCGTGTAGCCCGCAGATCCCTTGATGGCATCGTGCTCAGTAAACTCGAATCGCAATGGTTCTGGCGTTTCAGTTTTATGTGCGTTGTGCCAGGATTTGGTGTACGCAGACAAAGGTGGAGATTGAGTTTGGGATTGGGATTGAGGTGGCTTTGAGGACAAAATGTGCTTCACCGATTTGTTGCCATCGGATTTGACAACAAAGGCGTTCTGACCCGCCTGATAACTGCCTCGAACGACAGCCGAATTCGAGTTGGAGTTGAGGTTGGAGTTGGAGTTGGAGTTGGAGTTTGAGGGAGCAGGATCTTGTTGATAGAAGAGATCGGCAACCCTCAATGGTTTGTTGTAACTAGAAGATGCACTGGTATCTGTCAGTTGACGTTGGGGCTGATGAAGCTGTTGTTGTGGTTGTGGCTCCTTTTGAATCAGTTGCTGTTGCTGATACTTGATTTGATCGCGCTCCACATCCAACTGTTTGTAGTTGGGCTCATGTCTGGGCAGGAAGTACTCATTGGTGCTCATGAAGTTAAGATAATCCTCAGCAGCTTTTGTTAGCTTCTGAGGTGCAGCAGGTGGCGCAGGTGGCGCAGTCTGTTGATAGTTTTGGCCAAAGCCAGCTGCTGTTTTGGCCGCGTTCTCGGTGTCTTCATAGACCGCGTAGCTATTTGAAGTTTGTCCAAACTGATGATTATGATGCAGGCTTTGTTTAGTCAAGGTATCGCCATAACCCTGTGCCGGACCTTGATCCTGTCTTGGTCCCTGCCCGTGTCCTTGTCCCTGCTTGAATGCAAGGTATTTGGCAGCTTCAACGGGAATCGCGTGTTGTTGAATCGGGGAATAACTTGGATATTTATTTAGCTCGTTGCCCTTAAAATGCGGTGACGCCTTAAAGTTCTGAGTGTACTGGCTGGAATGATGATTGTACTGTTGAGCGTCCTTGGGTCGATAGAACTGATTCTTGCCAACATCCAGCACTGCCGCGTCCTTGGCGTGTGCGAATCGAGTGGCCTGATTGAGTCCGCCTGCTGGCCAGTTTCCGTTGAATTCGCGACGGATTAACTGTGCTCCTCCAAGACCTGGAGGTGGTAACGGCGGCCTCCAAGCAGTTGGTGGACGAATGCTCTCCACACTAGCCCGTACACGTCCAGGTCCCGAACCAGGGCCAACACGACGATTGTGATTAAAGTTTGATGCAGGATCACTTAAAAATCTCATTAGCCGAGCACTTCGAGCCGCGATCGAGGGACTCAAGTCGAGCTCTATGCTTTCCACCTGAAGATGCACACAGCCTAGGAAAAGTATCACAGTTACAATGGCGGGCATTAAGTTTCCTCTGCTATTCCACATTTTCGGCTCTAGTCTTCGGGTTTGTTGAAAGTTAACCATCAAAAGTGTTTCGCGACACGCGTGTCTTTCTTCGGCGACTGTCGATAAGCATTTAATTCCTCACTCGGCCACAGCTGTCGGTTCTTCAACTTTTACTTTACTTTTACCCCAACAAAAATAAACAAATTCCAATTTTGTTGTTTTTTTTGTTTTCAATTTATCACAAGCACTTCCAGCTTCTTTTGTTTCGAACTGGTTAGATTGATCTCTCTATTGCGGTATCGGTCGGTCGGTCGATCGGACTGTCGTCTCTGGGTCAAATGCTGCGACTAACGTTCGTTCGACTGCAGATTTCTTTCAGAACAAAGCGCTCGAATTTTGTGTAGTGCAAGTATGCAAGGAACCGGATTGATCAGCTCATTTTACTCCTCAAGAAACAGTCGAATAACCACGACTGCATTCACATTCGACCAGATCGGAGTGTCTTCGCATCTTCTTTGAAAACTAAACCCATTAGTCAGCTTTCAAAATTTCTTTATACTCGGACTATGTTGATTTTATCAAGCCCATTATAAAAATATTTCATTTTCAACTTGTTCGACTCAGTTATTGATGTCTTTTAAGATACACGGTATTTCCAAGTCGTTACCATTTGAGCAGAGGCCTGAATCTTGTTTTAGCTTATCTCTCTGTAACTGTCACGTCTGTGTCTCAAAACCAGTTTCAAGATTTCTTTTCCGAACTTCTATAAATCCTATGTAAACCAATGTTGCATCGCACTCGCAATTCGCAACAAATTGCTCTATTCACAATCAGTCGAATAATTTGGTAATTTCTTTATGAGAGCAGCTCAGCAGTTGAGGTATAAAGTGTACAGGGTATCATCTATTCGAGAACTTTGAAGTGCATGTGAATTAAGCAGGAATTTTTAAGTATAAACTATTTTAATGGCCATGCGGCCGTATTATAATAAGCATGATAAAACTTTCACTGGGGCTTTTCGTTTTTGTTTTTGAATGATTCCAGCTATTGTTATTTAAATTACCGAAGACAGTTAGCATAACTATTCATGAGCTAATACTGTTATTTCAATAATATACTTTGATGAAATAATTAAGGTTTGTCTTTCTGAATTGATATATTCAAGTTCAAAACAACATCATATGTAATTTTCGGCAATTAATTTTATTAACATACTTTCAAACTTAATTATTTTAAGTGTTATATAAATTTTAAATAAGGGTATTTATTCAGTACTTTTATATGCATACATATGTATTTATATTTATTTTTCGTCACTTTTCATTCTGAAATCTTCTTTTTTATCTGTAGCTATATTTTTCTGATAACCACTTGAGTTATTCGCAAGAACAATAACAATGTTTGTTGTGTTAAGTACGGGAAAGTCAGTCACTGTGTTCTAAAATCAATACAGAAAACTGTAATTAAAATACTATGGAAAAGTCTTTGTCTACATACTTACAGAATGCACTCGACTGTATTGAGTATCAGCACCTAGGCTCGTGGTAGCGATACTAGAATGTCGAAAGCTTCGTTGGTCCTTTACAAAACTGGATTGATCTCTGGAAAACCCATTGTTATAAAATGCACCGACCTTCTTGCCGCAAAGTATCTCCTTAAAGGCAACTCGATATCGGCGCGACATCACATTATATACAATCGGATTAATTGTGCTTAAAATTGGAAGATTATTCAGAAATGATTTTTTGAAGTCACTTAATATTTACTTACCATGTAACATAGTACGAAAATCCCGCTATTGAAAATAACCATTCGTTTACAGGGTAATAATAGATATTTCTTTTAGCGTATAAGAACCACAATCTTTGCACGTGAAACGGAAACCAACAGACAAAAAATGTAATAACAACAGCAGCTGTTCGAGGAGTAAGTATAAATAAAGTTAATATATATATATATAAGATACTAGTACATCGGATCCTTCTATGCTTACCCAACATTCGTATGACAGCTTTCTTCTTCTTTTGCGAATTTCGTGCCTCTCGATTTCTTGAACCCTGCTGAACTCCTATAACGATATTATGCTTATATATTTATTTGTATTGGTATAGCAGTTTCACATACCCAATACTTCTGTGGCTCTAGCTCGAATTTTGGATCCCATACGACCATATAACAATATGATGAGTATCATGGGTATAATGAAAAATATACAAAATGATAACTCAAATAATGGAAACTTTTCAGGAAAATCCAAGTCGATTGAACATACAGCGGAATCCTCTATTTTAGAATTATCTGCAAGATGTTACCAATTGTATAGGTTTCCCTAAAATATATTTAAATATTCATTGTCTTACCAATTGGATAATCCAGATATTGAATTTTAGTTTTCACTCCAAATGGTATGGCGCTAAGGAAGCTTACAATCCATAGAGCTGTAATGATTTTAACTGCCCTTTCAAGTCCCGACATTGTGTACAAATGTAGGGGATGGCAAATCGCCAGGAATCGCTCCATGGAAAAGGCGACAATTGTAAATACCGACACATATGTGCACCTGGAATGGTTTATTCCCATTAAATTCTATACTCCCGCATTTTTGGAGCCTTTACTAACGCTTCTGAAATGAACGCTCGCAGCTTGCAAAATGGCAATCCAAACAAATATGGATACTGATGCCAATAAAGAAATATTTCCGCTGGTAATCCTAAAAACGAGTATGTCCATTAGAAATCAAAATCCATTTGTAAATATTTATGAGAATACAAACCTAGGAGTAAATAGATCAGATCCGATACAGCCAGACTGAATAGGTAATAGTTAGTTGCTGTGTGCATAGCCGAATGCCGTATTATTACCATGCAGACTAGGAAATTTCCCAAGACTCCAGTTATGAATATAGCACCAAAAATGATGCTAACCTAAGAAACAAGAATTTCATTCCGTCGCCAACTAAAGTTAGTCCACTTCAACTTACCATCACCGCCTTATGAAGTGGTAGCGTCTGTGGACCAAGAATGTACTGCATGTACTCAAGCGTCGTACAATTGATTTGGGGGCATCCATTATCATTATCGTAAGGTTCAGTTGTTGGCAAAGTTGCTTCCGAAGTGGACATAAACTCGTAGGTATTCGAGTTCAACAGCCAAGATGCCTCCGTCATCTTTAAAGTGTCTTAGCGGAGAATCCAACCGACACGAGAATCGGATTCGCCTTTTGTTTTTCGGTAACCGGTTACGGAAAATATATTTATAAAATAAAATGTTGAAAATGAATCGATTCTTTAAATTCTTTAAATTTTAAGCAGATGGTCTATATAATGAAATCACTTTTCAAATAATTGTGAGAAATAAACTTGAAATAAATCCATTAGAATTAAGTAAATTTTTATAATTATTATATAGACACATTTTTTTCGTAAAAAATAAAATTATTGTAGTATTTTGGTTTAAATTAGCCCCAAATGTCGAAGAAATGATTGTGCCACACAATTGATTCTACACATTTCGAAAATCTATCGAATTTATTGGCGACTTGAAGGATTCAATATATTGTAGGTATAGTTTCAAATTGAAAATAAAGTTTTTGTTAGAACCGAAAGAACTACGACGTCGGTTTCAGTTGCCGGCACGTAATACGGCAATTCCTAACTGAATCTCTTAGATGACCGCAGATTACTGTTCACACAAAATCATACCGAGATAAGAATAAACAGTTTGCAAATATGTACTTTTCTTCTTACTATGCGCCAAGGTGGGTAATTAATCTTTCAAAATAAACCACAGACGTACGTAAACACACACGAGTGCACATGTATACATTTATGTACTTTTGTCCAATCAAGAAAATCGCAAAGTAGGCAAAACGATCTATTTTCGAATTTAAATTAACTGTTAACAAAATGCATTATTTGGAATTAAACTTTAAAACGGAACAAAAGTTAGCTGAACTTTTATGCAAAGGCCAGATAATTATTCAACTTATTGTTTTGATAGAATTTAAAACTAATAGGGACCAAAGAACACCAAAAAAAAGGAAATTATGCGATTCATAAGAGTTAACTATTTGAAAAATTAAAAACGAATATCTGAAATTCTTTATCAAAATAATGACAAGGCACACTGTATAAATTCTCGACTGCTCATAAATACGGATATAATATGATTGACAAATTCATGCCGACCGTCTTGCATTGAAACGCTGACCATGCACTTGATCTCTGAGAACAAATGAATGTTTTCATATATGTATATAGCTCTACGCGCATAAATACCTACACAAGTAAGTAATTTTACAAATAATACAATCATAATATGTATCAAATCAGTACTTACATTCAGAACTTTTTTCAATATTTGTATTCCTCACACGTAAACACAGACGTACTTTTACGCAGACAATATAATTAAAGCTTGTAAATAAATAAGTAAAAAGGTAAATATTTAATATGATTAGATAAAATCCATCTTATGCAAATAGCAGCAAAAAGATAAATTTGGCAAAGAACACATCGTGCGACTCACAATGCAAATCACCTTATGCATACTAACATATGTATGTATATTTGAGGTAAAGACATATTATTTTCTCTTTTTAATACATATGATGTAAGGCTTATTTTCTCTTTTCATAATTTCTCATTTGGATTATCACTTTATTATGTTTTGGTTAAATGAAATATTCAATCAATTGTTCTAACATTTGTTGTTCTAACAATTGTTCTAACATAAGGAAGATAATATTCAATGTGTATGATATGTTAATAAATATATCATTAAATATTTCATTGATTTATCGACTAGAACTAATAACTAAGCTTTAAATTTCAGTTCTATTATGATGTTACAATTTTTGTTAGAATTTTTTGAATTGATTGAATAAATGATTATGGTCATAATCAAACTAAAATAAGTATTTCTGTTAAATAAAAAAATCCGTTGCTTGTATCGATAAATTTGCGCGATCATTTAAATACCGATTTATTTATTTAGAGTTTATTTTAATTGACAACTATCGAAACCATGAATCATATATGGCTCGTTTCATTAGAGTACTACTGACAATTAACAGGTACATCGTATCGCTCATCGCTAGCTACCACTTCTCTTGTGTTGTTGTTTAATCGATACCCGCATATCTCAAGTGTCTCTAGAGCGCGCGCTATTTAAATTCACATTTTTATTTGTTAATTTAGCAATAAAGTCAATTAAAACCAGATGAATTATAATTTATATAAAACAGTGAAGTTCCTTTTAGAGAATGATTGGGCCACGACACCCTTCGCGTGGCAAAGTTGGTATATTAATTAAAAATCGACACAAATATAAGAAATTCGTGTGACATTTTCAAAATCTTGCTTCAAAATTAAGCAAAGTTCCAAAATCCATACTGATTTTTTCTGAAAACCGAGTTTTTTCTGTGGCTTGATGGTTGCCAACGCGTTTTAGGAACCAAGGCTGCCACCTTGTTTTACCAAACTTGGGCCAAGGCTGCCCAACTTTTCTACTTCTCTTGTGTAACTAACAGCAGCACAAAAAATAGTGCACCGTACACCAACACTACAGCTGTTTTTGTGCTACAAAAAAAGTGACGCGACTAAATCAGAAATTAAATTGTTTAATTGGAAAGAAAGCAAGAAACACGACTAAAAAATAATAAATTATCCGTGTCAAGGCTGCCACCTTGTCTTGCCAAGGTTGGACCAAAGATGCCATACAGCTGCAACTTTTCCTGCGTTTTTTTATTTTTAAATAAATTTAAATAATTTAATAAAAGTACAATTTAAAATATTGAAGTTCATTTTAAAATTCGTTTGGTGCACACCCTTCGCGTGGCTTTAAATCTAAAATATTTAGAAAATAAATTCAGTGAAAACTTCAAAATTCTAGCTTCAAAATGAACTAAAAATAAACATTTTTTAAAAACAAATTAAATATGGAAATTGAGTTATCCGTGTGGGTTGATGGTTGCCACCGTGTTTTGGGAGCCAAGGCTGCCACCTGTTTTTTTTTTGCCAAACTTGTGTAACAAACTGAACAAAAAATAGTGCACCAATAATTTCTTAAACATAAAAATAGAAGTGCTATCCCAATATGCAAGAGTGAATAGTCAGTATAATAGATATGACCAAAGGGCCATATAGATGGCAATGTCCATTTCTACATAAACTGCAATGAAAAGACACTTCGACAAAGACAAACAATAATTATCGATAAATTACATTTGTTGGTGCGGGGTCGGCGGCTACATATGTGGCGGTATATTTTGTAAATTTGTTGTGAAATTTAACCGAACGTGTTTAAATTTTGATGTATTTTGCACAATTATTTTACGCAAATCGTGCTGCGCATCCGTACAATTGAATAATGGGCATGGCGCAGACATCCAAACCGTGATTTCTATGCAACTTGCTTGGTGGTTTTCCACGTCTATGACATCATAATCAGTGCATACATTTTGTGCGACACATAATTTTTCATATTGTGACAACTCGCAGGATACATCTATTAGTTGAAATTTGCAAAGGAATTACTTGTCCACTTAACATATGTGCGAACTCATGCATTCAAATAATTCAATTTGTATGCATGTGTTCGTGAGTACATCAATAAGCACTCACATATGCATAAGCGTGTGTCAGTGAGCAATCGGATAAAAAACCAGAAGTCAGCAGAAGTAGGCGTAGTTTGGTGCAATTGGGATTTATGACTCATAATTAAGATACACCCTAAGAAACTAAAACCGACTACTGCATGACAGCTGTTTTGCAACCAAACAGAGCAAAGTACATACAAACACTGGAAAATACATATATATGTATGTATGAACTACTGAATATAATAGATACATATGTTTGTACATAGATATATACAGTTCACATATGTATGTACATATGTTATTCGAGCACAGGCGCAGTGAAATATCAATAGTAAAAACTTTGACGTTGTTTATAATAGTGTGAGCGATGGCATAAGTTAAATAATGCTTAAGCCCAGTATATAAATATGTATGTGCACCAGAATTAAGCCTCTAATGAAAGTTAAATCGATTAGCGAAAACCAAATATTGACATAGTAATAGTTTTCGCTGTTGCTGAGATAAATCATCAATTGCCGACAATAAATCAATATAACCATACAGTTAGTCAAGTAATTGTTTTGACAAGTTCTTTTTCAGGGTTTTTTTCATAATTTCTCTGCTTGTAATTCTCAAAGCAGGTTAAAAAAAAAATAAGTGAAGCTTTTAATTCGTGAAAACAAGTACTTGACTAACTTTAAGTATATATGAAAGAATTTCAAATAATACAAATATGTTTTGTGCAGATTCCACCGATTGGTTGTTGAAAAAACTGCAAAATTGGACAAACCCTTTGTGACTTTGTACGACAAAGAGAGGTCGTACCGACAAGCAGTATTCGGAGGGACAGCACCATCAGCGAAGATGGTACTACTTCCAGTACCACGCAACCTCAAAGGTAATCACCTAATTATACTAATTGTTAATAGTTATTAAGATAGACGTTTGGCAAATTTCATAAATTGGATTTTCTCACTTTACAGAAATAACTCAGATATTTCCGGCGAGGAACAAATTGTGCAAGAAGCTAAAATCCAAAAACCGGGACAGTGTGCTTCTAATAAAACTGCCTCCCCAAGGAGAGTCATCGGCTCGACTGCTAAACTAAAAGACACAGCACAGAAAAACAAATATCGTCGCAAACAGGACCTTGCACCTGAGCAACACATCAATAGCAACAACACTCACCAACTATTTCATCAACCAGCACCAGCAGTGGAGCCATCTCATAGCAAAAGTAATCTTTGGAGTCGACTACTGCGTCAGATTTCAAACAGCGCCTTAAGTGGAAGGCAAGCCAATAGTAAAAACGCGAAGGAGTTGAGCGAAAACATTACCAAAAATATTAACTGCAATCTAAGCGATCCCGAGACAGTTGCCACTTTGCCCAACGTTGAGGGGTTTGGCCTTGAGGCAACGGATTTGGTCGTTGCGGAACATTATGAGGAAACAATGGATGGTGAACCACAGACGTCTGATGAAGTCAATAGCTCAAAACCTCGAGGCGCTGGAGTAGTATCCACGGAGAACAGCAAAGACAAAGAAATGCCAGCTAAGGCTGTTGTGTCCCCGACCCCGTCGCCAGCTGCAGATGCCAAACCGAAGAAAATGGAAACTAGAAAATCATCGTCTGATACGGGGATAGAGCCTGCGCTGAAGCAGCAGCTGACGGGCACAGGGTCGCAGTCTATGACGGGCCCACTGCCGTTCAAGCCGCCTCACGGCAAAGGGAGCAAGACGGGGAAGGGGACAGACAATTATGTTCGATTTGTGCGCAAAAACGTCGAGCAATCCAACAGAAATGCCAATCCATTGCAGTTTGAGGAACTTGAAACAGAATTTCCCCGAGATTACGATGACAACATTGAGATGCTGTCACGTGAAGCGGAGCATTTGGAGGAGCAATTTCGTACACCAACTCGATCGAATACAACAGATGCGGCTAACCATCAAGTAGCTGGCATAATTGAGAACATCATTACCGAGGCGTCGCGCACTGTGAAGACTGAGAAGACCCAGGTTGATGTGCCATGTAAGCCTGCCAACAAACAGTCAACTGGTGGAAAGCGCGTTGGCTTCCAAGTAGTCGAAAAGCTCGATTCTGAGGGACAGCACGATGAAGCTCGGCCAAAGGATTTCGAAAATGTATCCAAGCAAACTGAGAGCGGGGACGCAATCTCTGGTGACGCATCGGTTCCTGGAACAGAAACATTGGTGTCCCTGCAGCCAACATCAGCATCTACTGCATCAGCTACATCCTCAGTAACTTCTTTAACGAAAGAACGTAAAAGTGATGAAGATGATGATCCGGTAGCGATGTCGCCCTGCGGACGCTTCTTTAAATACGACAAGGAGGTCGGTCGTGGTTCCTTTAAAACTGTTTATCGGGGCCTAGACACTCTAACCGGAGTGCCTGTAGCCTGGTGTGAGTTGCTGGTATGTGTATCTTAGATGATATACTTTATTGATACGTATTTATCTTATTGCTACTCAAGTTTGCTAAGATAAATACACTGTCAAAAGTGTTTCTCCAGATTAAATTACTTTACTCAATGTAAGTACATTTTGTATTTCAGGATAAGCAAGTGAAGAAAAGCGAACGCACCAGGTTTCGAGAAGAAGCGGATATGTTGAAGAAATTGCAGCATCCTAACATAGTGCGTTTCTATACATATTGGGAGTTTCCTATCGGACGCAAAAAGAATATAGTACTAGTCACCGAGCTAATGTTATCTGGTACTTTAAAGTCGTAAGTAGCCCATCAATTAATTAATTTAAAATATTTATTAATATCCACTATTTGTAGGTATTTGAAGCGATTCAAAAAAATACACCCAAAGGTATTGAAGTCATGGTGTCGTCAGATCTTAAAAGGTCTAAACTTCCTGCATACTCGTCAATTTCCTATAATTCATCGTGATTTAAAATGTGATAATATTTTTATAACTGGCACCACTGGAAGCGTTAAGATCGGTGACTTGGGGCTGGCAACTCTGAAAAATCGGTCCCATGCTAAATCTGTGATTGGTACTCCTGAATTTATGGCACCCGAGATGTACGAGGAGCACTATGATGAATCGGTGGACGTATATGCGTTTGGCATGTGCATGTTGGAGATGGCCATATCCGAATATCCGTACAGCGAATGTAAAGGTCCCGCCCAGATATACAAGAAGGTTATATCTGGCATTAAGCCCGCAGCTCTCTCAAAGGTTGAAGATCCCAATGTGCGAGATATTATTGAGCGCTGCATTGAGCTGAAAAAAGAGGATCGTCCCAGATGCAACGAGCTGCTGGAATCTGAATTTTTTGATGAAGACATTGGAATACGGGTGGAGCCCGCTGCTTCCGAACAGTTCCTCTCAGATCCCAGCATCAGCATCATTGAGTTTCGGTTGCGATTCATGGATCCAAAAAAGCGCTCATCAAGACACAAGGAGAACGAAGCCATCCAGTTTGAGTATAACATCCAACATGATGAGTACGAGCAGATTGCCCAAGATATGATGAAGGAGAACATCATCTCTGAAGATGATTCTCGTGCAGTTGCCCGCCTGTTGAAGGTACAGGTTGTGTCGTTGCTTAAGGAACGAGCTCAGCGTCAAACACAAATCAAGTTACAGAATGAAAAATCACGCCTAGAGAAACTGGCCTTGCAAAAGCAGCGTGAAAGCTTGCCGACAAATGTTGAAGAGGAGGACGATGAAGAGGACGAGTCTGAAGACGAGGAGGATGGAGTTAAATGGAATCAGCGACTCAAGTATGAAATACTGAACACTGACTCAGAGACAAGCTTAGTCACCTCTACAAACAGTACGGATCCTCAGAATCTGGTAGCTAGATCAACAACTTCCATTCAAAACGGCGTTAATCCATTACAACAGCTTCAACAGCAACAGATGCCCCAGTTAGTGTCAGGTCAGCAAAAGGTGATCGCTTCTCCTGCTATAGCGCAAGTGCAGCAGCATTCAACAACGGTTCATTATATTCAGAACCCTCAAATGGCTTCATATCAAAGTGCTAATAACGCCATGCAGGACATTGCCAATGGGCATGGTCATGGTCAGGTCATCTCACCCACGGGCAATCAGCAACCACAACAGGTGGCACCGCAGCCAGTAGTTCAGCTACAGGGACCACAACAGTCAGCGTCATCTGCACAATTGATAGCTCAACAGGTGCAGGTGCAGCCAGTTGTAGTTGCTCATCAACAACAGCCACAACAGCCAACAGCTGCTGTCATTCAGCAACAACAACAACATCTGGCCGATCAGCAGAAGGCACAACAGATTCCCTTGCAGCAACAGCTTCAGCAGCTTATGCATAGTAATTTGCCGACAACCGATTTGGTGCAACAGCAACATCACCAGCAACAGCAATATTATCAGCAGCAGCAAACGCAAGCGTTGCATCAAGTCCAACTTACGCAACAACAACAGGCCTACGCTCTGCAACAACAACAACAGCAAATGCAACCATTACCAATACAGCAGCAACAACAGCTGCCATCATCACAGCAACAGCAAATTCAACATCAAATGCCTGCACAGCCCATTCCACAACAACCTGTACAACAACAACCCATGCAACAACAACCTGCACAACAACAAGCGATGCAGCAGACTGTACAACAACAAACGATTCAACAACAATCCATCCAACAACAACCAATGCAGCAACAGCCAATGCAACAACAACCAATGCAACAACAACCAATGCAACAACAACCAATGCAACAACAACCAATGCAGCAACAACCGATACAACAACAACCTTTGCAACAACAACCAATTCAACAGCCTGCTGCAACACAACAACAGATTCTTCAGCAGCATCATTTGCAGCAGCTGCAACAACAGCAACAGTTTGTGCAGCAACAGCAGCAGTTCCTTCCAAATTCATTAGCACAACCGCATCAAATTCCAATTTCGACGCACAACACCCAAATGACGATGCAACCACTTGTTGTTAGTGCCCCCCAAATCATGGCGCAACAACAGCCGACGACAATGTTAATACAAGGACAAATGCAGGTGCCTCCAACAATGCACCAGCAGCCTCTACCGACAACATACAGTCAACCTCAGCCAGCTCCGCCGCAGCAGCAACAAATTGTTCAGTCAATTCTTAATGTTGCGGATGTTCAGCAACAACAACAACAAGCTCAGCAACTAGCCAACTATGCAAGCGCCTCTAATCCAATGCAGCAGCAATTCTTACAAAATCAACAGCAGCAGCAACAACAGCAGCCTCTGCAGCAACAGATACCTTTAGAGCAACAATTGCAGCAGCTGTTGCATAGCCAGCCACAAGCTCAAGTTGTGCAACAGCCACAACAAACGCCGCTACAAGCTGACCAACATCCACAGCAGCAGCAGCTGCCGCCAAGTAATGCAATTATTCAACAACCCACTACTGTTGCACAGGAACAAGCCGTTGCTGCTACTCAATCGAACTTTGATGCTGCAACGCCAAGTGTCGAGCCACAACAGACAACTTCCGCTTCTGTCGATGCGGACAAGCAGCAAAAGCAACAGCAACAACAGCAAGGTACTGGTGGACGCATACAGAAACCGCGACGATCGAATCGCAGCGGTAACGAACGCGTGCCAAAGCTAAGTGTCACCAGCGTGGATGAGGGCAGTGTCATCAACTGCCATATGGAGAATAAGTTGAAAACAATAACATTCAAATTTGACATCAGCGACGTCAATCCCGTGGAAATTGCTAACAAATTGGTAAAAATACAAGAAAGAACTGCTATCTTCGGTACGCCGAATATTTTTTGCTCTTGCAGAGGTCTGTATTCAATTATCGACTGGTCGTTCCAATAACAGCTATTTGATTTGAACCGAATTTGGTCAAGATATATGAGATTGCACCAAGGGGAATGGTTCAATTATCTCATAGTAAATTTCATCATTGGTATCTGTTGTATTGTATTGTAGAAAAAAATGCGAACCTCTATACCTGCCAGGGACTTTATAGAAACAGACAAACAGTGATATATCGATGCAGTCTGTATTTCGTAAATAAATTAGTGTATCCTCTGCAAGGGCTTCAAAATAAAAATCAATAAATATATAATGAAGAATAATACTAACACAATTAAATTCTTACAGATTGCGCAAGATTTACTGTCGAATTGTCAAAGTACTGTGTTTGTGGAAATGATTAACGATATTGTAGAGCAAGTTAAGCAGAATCCACACCAAATTCCAATCCCAACCACTTATCGCCGCAACATTGAGAAGGTACTTTAATTTACAACTAATCTACGTTTAGTCTTTTTGCACCGAATTTCGACTTCAAAAGAAAAGAAAAGATACAAAATAATTTTTCAACTGATGGTATGGGTCACATGCTCCATAGTATCAAGATTGCAGTTTGGACTTGCAATTTATTTACAGCCTTTTGAATCCATCGAAGCAGTTAATTGAATATTGGAATAAGTTGGGCGTATATGTGTTAAATATTATTAACTCAAATGAATGGAGAGCGGAAGTTTCTAAACTATTATCTATGACGAAACGTTGGCAAAGTTCATTAACATCAATGGGATGATCGCAATTTAAATTCACAAATTGTGATTTTGTTTTATATTTATAAAGAAACGTCCATTTCTATTGCGAATTCTCGAAATCAAAATACATTTTTAACTTGATGATGATTGTATGTTGTATATCTCTACTACTTATAATAAAACAGGTCCGTCACGCGTCTCTAACTCGACAGCGTTCCACATTTAGAACACATCAAAGACATAGATCTGTAAGTGTTAAGTGCACTGTTAAGGGCTTATCTTATCTCGTATATACGTACATACTACATAGTTTAAAAGCGATCTTCTTTCTTTACTTAATAGGATTATTGTTTATTCGTATTCAACGAACATTTCAAGTACTTTTGATTTTATTTAATGCTGTGTTTCAATTCTTTATTGCATATTTAGGAAGCACACATATCAAGATATGGCTATATTAACTTTATACAAATATGTATTATGTATATTATTACAAAATTATATATTGGGGATTGGCTACTTACTTCATAAGTTTTTATTTTGTTTTGAGTGGATGTTAAACACCAGTTAAGACCTATTCTAGTCCCCCCTCAATCTCAATTGGCATTAAATAATTTATTTTATTTATAAATAAATTATTTCTTGTATCTTTGTAATACAGTTTGTTATATGTATGCACTTTTTTAGGAAGTAGCATTTTAAATTTGAATAAACTTTGTTGTCCATTGTATTTATCAGGATAAAATCCTACAATGATATACATATAGTTTGATAACTCTTTTTAATTTAATTATTTAATGCTTATGGATATCTACACCTGCGCATCTTAATCAAACAACTTATATACAAAATTCTATAAAAACAATATAAAAAGAGTAAAAATAATTTGATAGATAAATTAATATAAAAATGCATATGTATTATTTCAACGAACCAATTATTTTAGCGGGATGAAACCGCCAGCGACATCACTAAGATGTTCGACTCTACAGTAAACAGCTCGGAGGGAGTGGGAGCAGGAGGAGGAGGAGCCGCTGACGCAATGAACGCGGATAAATCCAACACTGGTGAGGGCAGAGTGCGTGACTCTTCTGTCCAAAGCAATGCAGAATTGCAAACGAATGCAGCAACGCCACCAACAACCACTTCAACAATGTCATCTTCGTCCACAACTTCGAGGGACGCGGGCAACAATAGCAATGATGTGACAATTGGATCCGGATCAGTCTCTCGCAAGACTAGCACCGCATCGGAGTATACGTCGCTATCCATTGACTATATGCCGGACAGCGCCATTACGCCAACGGGCAATGATGCGTTTCAGCCACTGGATGGCTGCTTGGACAAACCGCAATCTGAGCAAAAGGCACGTAGTCTGGCCATAAGCAGGGTGCAAATGCTTTTGGAGTCGACACGTAGCGAGGCAAAGCCCAGAAGCTTGAATTTGCCATTGAATCGACAGTTGAAAATTGTAGAGGATTTGAAACACACCAGAAGCTTGGATGATTTGAGTAAAGTGAACATCACTTTCGAGATGCCTCCCAGCAAGGCTGCCAAGCAGGCGACAGATAATCAATCAGTAAATGCCGACAAATCCAAAGAGAGTGGTGTCCAGCTGGGTGCTGTGCAGCCTCCTGGAGCCGCAAATACCCTGGAGCAGCTTAAGATCGAGCTAGAGAACATAACACACGCTCATGCGTTCGCCTCTGCCGTGGTGGCATCCATTGGCTCTCGTCCTAGTACTTACCAAGCATCTCCAGCAATTGCATCGATGAAAGCTCTGTCCGCTCAGCAGTCGGTCTTATCCGACACAGTGGTTGGTAGTCAAATTCTTGTTATGTGTATTCGTAAATCGTAAATCTTATGTCGTATTTCTTAAATTGTAGTGTGTGTTTTTGGCGCTTTGAACTTTCCATTTGGTTAAACTTTCCGTTAATTTTATAATTATTAACTTTTAATGTATGTTATGTAGATTTGCGTATTTAGTGATCAACAAAAAACACTCATATTAATACTGCTTACTGTTCTTATACGCTTGCAGAGTATTTTAATTAAGTCACGACATGTGTAATACATTAATTCTGGATCAAGATGTCAACTTAGCCATACTAACTAGATCTCAGCTTTGAAGCTATCTTAATGAGAAGTATTTCAGGACCGTATTTTATTTTTCTGCGACAGCACTATAGCATATACGATCGTTCAGAAATTTACCTATTGTATGAGAACTTTTTTGTTTTTTGATATGACTATCACTCCCAAAGAATGGGCATTTGGTGCTGTCTTGTTTTATATTGATTAGAATTTGCTTAAATCGGTACACTATATCATACTTATATGTCATAGAAACGCCCAGTTGAAAATCTAATACATGACTCTGCAAGGGTATCAAATCTTCGACATGCCGAAGATATTTGTTTCTTTCTCGTTATACTTGGTATTAATATTTCTTTAAATAATGAATAATGTTAACTAATGTCCGTTGAAAAGGATAACAATTTTATAGCTTCATGCTAGTAATTTCTTAGAAGCCATTTCATGAATCCAACACAAATCTGGGCAAGAAACTCAACAGATCCATAAATATTATATGTATACGTATGTAATTAAATTAAAATCCGAACTTCTTAATAACAGTGAAATTAATTAAAGAAGTTTTATAATATTGATGTCATCAAGGCTGCACTGGTTTCGGTAATTCCTTCACTTTATTTAACTTGGACTGAACCCAAAGAACAAATAACGAGTACTTTATAATGTCATTACATATCCACTGACTTATGGAATGGTTTTAGTTACATCTGTAGTTGTAATGTTATTTGATTTGCTATTTTATTTACTAACGCTTTTCGTTTTGGTCAGCTTTAACTGCTTCTGTGTTGCTCTTGTGTCCATGTGGAGCTCAATAAGATTGTGTGAATGTAATCTTTATCTTTAATCCGAATCGATCAATGTTTTAATGCGCAGGTTAACAAGTCCAGCAGCACGGGAGGAGGCAGTGGCTCTGCTGCCTCGTTTGGACAAAATACACCCACCGCCGTGTTGAATTCTGCACGTGGTTCATCGGTGTATAACTCACGACGCACCTCCATTGACAACAGCATGGGATCTGATATGCAATTGCTGGCTTCGAACCTCAACATAAATCACGAGGGCGCCGTCGCAGGTGTGGACAACTCGATCAATGTTGAGGTGTGTTCCGCTGGCAACGACAAGAAGCTGGTCAAACAGGAGAGCCTGGACAAAGTATCGAGTTCGTCGAATGCCGGCGGCGAGTCCAGAAATCCCAGCAATGGAGCACTCAATCTGAATTCCATAGCAGATTTGGAGAAGAAACTAGCAGCATTGCGTCATGCTGATAACACGGAGGAGGTAAAGATGATTTACACAGTCATGTCGTTGATTTTTCTAATCGAATTGTACTTTTTTGCAGCCGCCAATTGCTGCATCTGCGACAGCTTCAGCTGCAAAGCCATCGGAAGAATCTGTGGCCAGTGTTAATGCTCGGAAAATATCGCGATTTAGCGTCAGTCGCGTACAAGAACAGAAGACATCCACGGACGAGGCTCTTCAGCATCAACTAAAGATTGATCTGCAGGTAGCTGGCCAGGGTCACAACTTTAGTTCGGGCAACTCTGTCCAGAATGGCAGCATGGTCAATACACCCACTGAGCTCATCAGCTCCCCTATACAGAACGTTCCGATAGCCATCAATGGCATCCAATTGGTTTATCAGCAGCAGCAGTCCGTTCCGTCAGGTGTGGGTGTGATGGTGCCTCAGAATCAGGCTGTGCAAAATGGTGCAGTGGCACAGCAAGTGCAGCATCCACAGCAACAACAACAACAACAGCAGCAGCAGCAGCAAATGCATGCAAATATTCCACAGCGACATCAGGCAGCAGTAAACACTCATCCACAAATGGTAAACAATGTTCAGCAGCAACAGCAACAACCACAGCAAATTGCTATGCAGCAAATGGTGCATCAGCAACAGGTCCAACAGCAGCCAGCGCAACTTATACCACAACAGCAGCAACCGCCACAGCAGCAGCAGCAACAACAACCAATAATGCTCCAGCAGCAGCAACAGCAGCAGTTTACCATGTCAGCATCACAGCCACAGCAGCAGCCACATGCACCGCAGCAGTATATGCAGGCACAGCCAAATCAAATGCATCAGTTGACGCCATTGGTCATGGGCATGGGAGTAGGCGTGGGCCAGGCTATGCAGCCACATCAACTGGGAGGAATGCCCACGCAAATGTCAGCCTCGCATCAGATGCTCCAGCAGCAACAACAGCAGCAGCAACAACAGCAGCAGCAACAACAGCAGCAGCAACAACATCAGCAACAAGCATTGCAACTACAATCACATCTGCAGCAGCCACAACAAAGTGTACAACAACAAATGTACAACCAGCAACAACAGCCAAATTTTCAGGTTTCTGCAACGGGTCAACTGCTGCAACAGGCGCCTCTGGTAGGCAGTCAGCAGTCAGCCCAACCCATGCAGCACGTCCTGCAGCCGCTTTTTAATCCTGCTGTTACTGAAGGTGAGAAAGCACACTCCAACATTGTTGTACCCTTCTACAAAGCCATGGCCATCTGTCCATCTGTTTCTATACAAAGATATCTTTGAATGCACGAAAAGAAATATCGGTCCAAAATCATCCTGAAGTCTGAAAGACTTTCTTGTAACCAAGCTCTCAGATTATGTATCTGGTATGTTCGTATACTTTCTGTCATAGAAACAATCAGTGGAAAGTCAACCTTTAACATGAAAAACATAGTTCTTTAAAGAGATATCGCAACCCAGCTCTAAGATTGTGTATCTCGTATGGTCTTTTTCATCCAATAGAAGTTTCGCCAGACTATTATATCATATATCACATTTAATACTGGACATTGCCATGTCGAAGATAGCATTTCATTACATTTATAATTATTTTAATTGATTATTGCAGTCGCAGAGGAGCCCGTGTCACTGGCGGCGACTCACCCACACCTGTTGCCGAGTGACATTCAATCGGTAAGAGCCTTGATTCGACTGTCGATTGGCTTTAATTAAATGAATTAAATGATTGCAGGACATAAAGCACAATCTGGACTCATTGGTCAATCAATTGTGCAACACACGATTAGGGACAAACCAACACCAACGATTGCTGCTTCTGCGTCAACGACAGCTCATCGAGGAAGATGAACTGCGTTTGAAACATTATGTAGAATACGAAAAGTTTCAGAAGGCCCTGCGCCAATGTAAGAGTCAATTTATGATACAATCGAGTCAGCTAATGACTCTCCTAGAAGTCATTAATGTAATTATTGTTTTCCCTTCCTCTTTTAGCTCTTAGCACAAACGCTCCAGCTAGTACCGCATATTATTCGCCAGCTGCTGCACCGGTTCAAACAAACTTGACAGCTCCAGCAGCATCAGCACCAGCACCAACATCGTCAAATACTACATCCGCAGGCTCTACAAATACATAAACGTTGAATTCATTTAGAGTCGCCGTAGTCGTTCCCCAATTTCATGACAAGTCATTAAATATTGATACCCAATTGTTCGGCAACTGAACTGGCATTAAATTTTGAAACTTTTTATCAACTGTTTCGAAAATATGGATTTGCTTTTAGTTATTAAGTTCAAAGTTGTCGAATCATGAGGGAATTGTCTGTAAATATTGTAGTCACACAGCTTTGAGTTGATTTGCCATTGTTTCGCCTATTGTTTTAATTTTGTTTTGATTTCTCTATTCATATTCTTTATATGCAATGCTGTTTCCTCTCATTTGTTTTAATTCAAAATGAAGTTTCGGATTTTATTTAAGCAAATTGTAAATTTGATTAGCGCTAAAGTGTAAATAAATATTTCAATAATATCATGTACACTCATACATCAATATACATACTTATTATTATATATATACATACTATATATTTTAAACCATCAGTGATTTATGTTTTTGCGTAGTTAATAAATAAATAAACTTTTATTGAACTTTAAGTGATAATATCAATGCAACGTGTTTTTACCACATTCTTGTTGAGCACTCAAGATTTAGAGTAAAGCTGAAGCAACTTGTGAGTAAATTCAGTGCCATAATATATGCTTCTGGTTCTCCTGTTGCTCTTCAGTGGACAGTATTATAATACAGCTTATTTTTACCTATAGCTAGAAATGTCAATGAAAAAAATTTAAGCCCAGCGAAAAATGTTGCCAAACTTTCATAGATATGTACTGGAATTTGTTTTGGGAGTTGCATTTTATCAAAAATATGACAGTGTCTGCGCCTTTCTTATATTTTCTATTTCACTAAAAAAATGTATCTTCAGATACTTAAGCCAATTTCCCAAAATTTGGTAAAATTTGGTGAATATCAAACTATTATATCATATTGAAAATTAAGTAATATGGTTGGAAAAATAGGTGTGGGTGCAACCTTCAGTTTTTCAATATTGGACAATCGATAAAATGACCCAAATTACGATTATTACGAAAAAACTCAGTGAAATTACGAAATTTGAGGTTGTCAAAATTAACTCTTTTGTTATATCGAAAATAGAACTTTGAGCAGAAATATTTATTTTCGCGAGCTAGCTTTCATATATGTTATAATAGTACTCACGAATACCTACATTTTGAATGTATTTGGTAAATACATCTCAAATATAGTACCAACAAAATATAAAATTAGCGATAGGTCATATCGAATTATTGCATATGCTTGTCAGAGTCAGACTTGCTTTTGCTTGTTAGATAATCAATAAATAACACAGCCAATAAAGTTGAACATTTTAATATTTGTATAGATCATAATCAGTTATCTTTGGACATTTAAGATTCTCATCCGTGCCAAGCCTTGAATAAAAGGAGAGATTGATAATGCTGAAAATATTTATGATCGCACCTAGACCAAGAAAATATGTTCTTAGCTTATTCGAAATCAAAGACATCTCCTTCGAACTTGAAGCTAAACTTAAACCGATAAAATAGAATGCAGTACATATTTAAAAAATTCACAACGAAGTTTCATAAGATATCATCCATACATTTGGGATTTATTTAATTGTAAATAATATAATGTAAACTTTAACAGTTTTTAAAAGAAAAAATTGATTAACACATTTGTGGGGGTGGAACAAAAACTGATCAAAGAAAATTAACAACTTTTAAAGGAATGACCCATACTTCGTTATACTGTAACATCCATAGTATCCTTAATTTCGTTACCCCATTCACGGGCCATAATCATAATCTCGTTCATAGATAGTTTGGGGCCAATAAGAGGGTTCATTTGCGTCAAATAACAGCATAGCCAACTGTGTAGGAAAACAATATAAGTTAGTGGATTTGTCAACACTTCATATGTACGTGTGTATATATGATCATATGAATACATATATATGATGCATATATACATACATACATACGGAGCTATCATGGTCACCAAGAGGAAACTTACAAGAGCCAACAGGTAACAGCAGTAAGCATAATGCAGCATTGTGTAACGCTATATATGACGAAAAATAAAATACACATATTAAGCTTAGTCAAATTTATCAAATTTAAGAGCTACTTACCCCCTGTTAGGGCCGCGAGCAAAGAAAGGGCACACAATACCAATAAATGCCCAAATGGCTGTGATAATAACGGGAGGAACGTATGCTTCAACCATTTTCTCAACTCTTTGTATAACTTAGTAGTAATACTGTAGGTCTGCCGAGATCAGCAGGTTTAAGAGTTGAAAAGAAAACACAAAATTATAAAAAACTGATCACGAAGAAGGCACTTTTTCAATCTGTATGAATATCACATGACAGACATGGGACAGAAACATATGTTAAGCGAATTGTTCAGAATAAGTTCAAATGAACTACTCACAAGAGTGAACGAGTGAACTGTGTGCCATGCTCATCGTTCATGAGCAACTGAATAAAGCATAGTACTGACAGTTAAAAAAAAGGCCTCGAAGAAACCTGAACTCTATATAAAAAAACGCTGGCGCAATGTGAAGAAGAAGAACTTGACATTTAGCTCCACTAGTAGATCCTGAGACTCAAGAAAAACGGAGTTGCCAGATAAGGAACTGGCGTTTTCCAACACTGTTTGATAAAAGCTGACAGGCCTTGAAGAATATCGAACTGTTTAGAGTTTTTCTAGGTATATATAGCAGAGAAATGTCCGGCATACAAGTGAAAACGAAGACGAATGCATGAATTTGGTCAAAAACGACAAAAATCTTGGTAGATTATTAGCAAGAACGAAAAATTAAATCGTTTTTGTGGACATAAACTAAAAAATTTTGTTTTTTTATATTAATTTAAATCGAGAATCTACAGAAGAAGTTCAAAAGAGATGGTGCTGTGAGATACGCGCTGTGCTTGCTTGCCATAGCATATTTCTCTTATATTATCATTAATTGACATTTTCCATTGCCTATTCTCTCCTCGTCTAACCAAAATCAGCCTTGCACGCTCAAATTTAAAACATACTACAGTTGAGGCATAGAGTTACCACTGCACTTTTTGTTATTTGTTCGAGTTGCACTAGCAACACTGTCCTTTTGCTCGTTGGCAGAAAAATATTGAGCATTTTGGGTTGATCCCTTTGTAATCTCTTTTATTTGATCTACTTTAAAGTTAATTGTTATTAAGTTCATAATCAATTGCTTAATTATTGCTAAGTAAACTAAAACAAATTCACATTTAAATTGCGCGGGATCATGTTTAGATCCGGAACCTGAACGCATCTAAAACGGTGTGTGGCAATGATTTTTCATTTATGCTTATCGATACACAGTCTCAACTCAACATTTTGAAGCAACCTAGCAACTCTATGTATGTAGCTAGAAATTACAGTTCAGTGGCAAAGTGACAAGCAAAAATACAAAATGGTCCTGGAAAGTACTATGATATGGTAAATAAATAAATATTTTACAATTTGTAAATGCAATCTACTGTACCATACCATTTCGTTATAGTTTCGATAACAGCGATTACCAGCGCAATGGTGACTACTTTCCAACTCGTTTAAATGTCCAAAAAGATGGCATCAACCTTGTCTGTCTCACAAAGCTAAGATCCAATCCGGAAAATAATGTTGGTCTTATGACCCTATCAAAGTATTCAAAACGTGACAACAAGTGTAGTTTGCATATAATACAAATATTCCCTTCATTCCAGCACCGTCGAAGTGCTGGCCACACTAACCAGTGATGTGGGTCGCATATTTTCAAAGATGCATTTGGTTCAGCCAAAGGGAGAACTAAACCTTCTAACCGGAATTCGGATTGCCCATTTAGTATTGAAGCATCGTCAAGGTAAAAACCATAAAATGCGCATTGTGGTTTTTGTGGGCTCACCGATAAACAACGAAGAAGGTGAGCTGGTTAAGCAAGCCAAGCGACTAAAGAAAGAGAAGGTGAACGTAGACATTGTCAGCTTTGGCGATCACGGAAACAATATTGAAACGCTGACGGCTTTTATTAACGCTCTTAATGGAAAAGATGGTACTGGCTCTCATCTGGTTAGTGTTCCTCGTGGATCAGCTCTGTCGGACGCCTTGTTGTCTTCGCCCATTATACAGGGAGAAGACGGCATGGGAGCCGCTGGATTGGGTGGAGCCGCATTTGAATTTGGTGTTGATCCCAATGAGGATCCGGAACTTGCTCTTGCCCTACGCGTTTCAATGGAGGAGCAGCGCCAACGTCAGGAAAGCGAGCAGCGTCGGGCCGGAGCCGATAACGCTGGATCCCCTGAAAATGCTGCTGAGTCCGCCGCTGGTTCTGTTCCAGCTAGTGGAGAGAGTGGCACTGGAAGCTCTAGCGTAACTGTTCCCAATTCCAATTCGGAAGAGGCAATGTTGCAACGTGCATTGGCCTTGTCTACTGAGACTCCAGAGGACAATTTGCCAGATTTTGCCAATATGACCGAAGAGGAGCAAATCGCCTTTGCCATGCAAATGTCGATGCAGGATGCCGCCGATGATAACGTAACACAGCAAGCTAAACGTCCAAAAACTGATGATGCTTCTGCCCCAATGGATGTTGATGAGGACTACTCTGAAGTCATTGGTGATCCGGCATTTTTGCAAAGCGTTCTTGAAAACCTTCCTGGCGTTGATCCCCAATCGGAAGCAGTTCGTGATGCTGTTGGTTCTCTTAATAAAGACAAGGACAAGAAAACCGACGGCAAGGATGACCAGAAGAAATGAAATGCTATCTACATTAATAAATATATTTAAATTTCCATTAATCTGAAATCATAAGTGAACGAACCTCACTAAAGTGATGTTCATTTTGTTCATGCTTCAAATAAAACATATTACCACAGGAAAAATTCAATTTTTTTGTTTGTGTGTTACCCAGCTTACTAGAATATTCCTTTTAAACCCCCTTTATGACTCGCCATAAGCACTTCACAAGCACCCGACCAGACCAATAAAAGAATTAATTGTGCTGCGCCTTGTGTAGTTAAGTTAAATGTATATTGGTTACTTTGACTTTATATTTGTAAGCATCATTTTGTTCTACACAATCTAAACGGTCGATACTCCTAGCTTACTTTCCACCTTTGTAGTCGCGGATGTGGTACAAGACCCAAGCCGGAATGAACAAGGATGCGGCACACATACCACCACCAAGGATCACTTTCTCCTGTAAGATATACAATTTTTATAACAATTTATTTCTCACATGCAAGGTATGCTCAACATTTCGTTTACGTAACCCCGAAAAGTCAAGCGACCAATACTTACAGCAGTAGAGATGTGTTGGGTAGGTGGTCCCGAAACAACCGACTGGCATCGCCTCTGCATTGCTCCACGCATCGCAGGAACCAAAAGTTTAGCAGCACTATTTTGGAACATCTTTCAAATTTATAGTTTTATTTCTCAGAAATCTCAATGCTGGTAAAGTAAGTGCTCGCTAGTGATTACAAATTAGTGTTGGGCTGCTCATGAGCAGTGTTGCCAATTTAGCTATTTCCCCGCTAGATCTAGCGGGTTGCAATTGGCAAATGCGGGATTAATTGTAGAATAGCGGCTAGCGGGAATTATAGCTATTTTCCAAGCAAGGTGAAACCGCTAACCAAATAACTTATAGAGAACTCATCCTATACCAACGAAATGGCGTGCCCCAAATAAATTTAAAAACAAACTAGAAATTTAGAAAATTTTATTGGTTTAGTAAGTTGTTCTATATTTAATTAATTATTTAAATTTAACAAAAATTATATATAATATTTTGGTGATAACAGTTATTCGATAAAATACCCCTATAAAACACCAAATTCGATTTTTATTAACCAATCGCATAAATTGTAAAGTAATCGATTCACATGGACAGCAGCGGTTCCGGAACCAGATCTGAACAATTGTCCGCGCGTAATTTAACTATGAATTTTTGCATTAATTCATTTAGCAATATTTCTAAATTTAATAAAAACAAATAAATTATAAGTTTGATAAAACAAAGATCGTTTTAATGAATGTTGCTTGTCCCCTCTAGGGGGTGAACTTTGTAGAATTAAATCAAAACCTAAAATTATAAACTCGACATAAATATAAAAAAGTTTCAGTTAACAAATATACCAAAAAAAGATTAGGTTTTGAAAAAAAATTATAAATCTGGAATGTGTCCTTAATGATTGCCACCATGCGTTGCCACACCGTTAGTTGGTTACCGTTAATTAAAAGAGATTTTTGACGCGGCCAACACATTACATACACATTATGAAGGACCAAAGAGATTAGTTTTAAGTGTATGCTAATGAAGTTTTAACAAAAAGAATTTGAACGACTTGTAAATGATATCCATTATTAAGAGTTATTTTATATTTTTTTGGGGTCTTTTTGGCGCAGCAATGTAATGTATATTACATATTGTGTTTATTAAGTCTAAATAATAAAATTTCTGCATTAACATATCTTTTTTAGATTAGTGTTAAAGTAGTATAATATATTTGCAATTTATAATGCATATACATATTGTTACAGTTAGTATATATAAATACGCTCATTATATTTTCATTTTTGTTCGCAATATTATAATCTACAATTTAATCAATAGTTAAGGCTCCATTATTTCGAGCCATTGTTATGTGACATGTTTCATGAATACACATAGGGTTAATCAGATTTATGTATGTATGCATACATAAGTATTCATTAGAAATATTTTGTAAAAAGGTTTGACGATTTCTATTTCATATCACTCGTAGTGAGTCACAGATTTACTTTTACAATGGATCCACAAATGGGGAGATCAATATCGGCATAATTATGATCAATGAATAACTAGTTAGAAGCTTTGATGGCCTTGTTACAAGTGATTAAATAAATAAATCTTTATTGTGAGACTTTTACAAAGAACGAATGTAATATTGTTGGGAATGACAAATTATTTTGAGTGAAAATATTTAAGTTTCAGCTTTGGATCATTAAAACTTAATATTTCGTTTTGAGATTAATTTATTTATGTTGATTATACTCTATTTAGTTTTTTTTATAACAGGTAATAACATAACATAAAATATCTAAATATATGTGTAAATGTATTCGCAAATGGGCATTACAAATTAAATTAAAAATCAATATGTTGCGTCCAAAGAATGTATACTGCATAAGTTCAAGTTATATATTATGTAAATTATATCTAATTAGGTAATACGTAGATTCGTAACAATACAAACAATTGAATCAGTTGACAAAAAAACAATTTCATTTTTAAATATATGTATACATATGTATGTGCATGAGCATCTGAATATTCCTGTGTGCGTATATCTTATTGGTAAGTAAACTTTAAAGGACAGTAATTGGAAAACATCATAAAAAACTTGCTTATTTTTTATGTTTACAATTCAGTCTGAAAGGCATAGTTGTGTATACACATTTTTATATCACCTATTTTGCATAATTAACTGTTTAATTTATCCTGTTTTTGTTTATTTTTTAAATATTTTATAAATAATAAGTGATTTACATTATTCATTTCTTAAATTTATTTTAACCACATTTTTTTTTTGGTTTTTCTTTACAATTTAGTTTTTTTTTGCGTTTGCGGAAAATTTGCTGTTAATTTCGTTGCGTTAAGTTGGGCAAAAATATATATATTTATTTCCGTACATAAACAAAAATTTGGTTCTTATATGATCTCTTACTTTTAATTACACATTTGATTTTTTCATGCAGTAATATATATATATATCAGCATTGTAAGATTTATGGTATTTTCGCAGTTATCTAACTTTTAGTTATGCATATGTTACTTATAGTTTTGCTGACAATATTATTCATCCTCATCCGTGGAATCGGAGCTATCACTCATATCACTTGAATAGAGATCCAGCCAGTGATAATCGCGCCGATCCACGTATTCCCAGAGATAAATCTGTGAGAAAAAAACACTCATTTAATCGACCAAGGATACCAAAGTATTAAATCAATAACAAATATTACATTATTTTAGCATTGATCTTACACTTTGGGACAGGAAAAGTTTTCGGTTTGTTTTCAGGTCCAAAATTATATAAGATGATTAAAAGATTTAAAAAACGAATTACTTACATCAAGTAAATCAATTAGTTGATTCTGGCTATGCAATTTTCGGGCTCGTTTTGGCAATCCAACATCCACGATTTCGCCATTGGGGAGTGCGTGTTTGTAGAAGCACTTGTTGCCAAATGGACACTTTCCTTCGCCTTTTTTGAAATATTTGCAGTCCTTGGCACCTAAGGCTGCACGATAGTCATTAAGCAGTTTGTCTTTTTCCTCTTTAGTTTCAACCCAAAAGGCGCTTGGACAGACAAAGTCGGAACACACTCGACATTCGGGGCAAGCGCTACAATATATGAGTAAAACAAGTAACTTTGAGTATTTGTGATCTAAGAAAAGTACAAATAACAATAGCCTTCTCTTCCGGCTAAAGTATGCAGTGTATGTTAAGCGACAAAGTATGCAATAAATTTTTTAAGATTATTGATCCGTAGAACATTATTTTGTATATATACGAATAATTTTCTAAATATGCAAAAATTATTACTAAGTAGTGTAATATTTTTACTTACCGCGTGATTTTATGTTCAAACTGCTTGGCTTGACGCCATGTCCGAATGCATTCCAGGCAAAATATATGATTACAGTTGGGTAGAATGCCAAACCGCTTTTCCCTGCCGGCTTTTTCCATGATAGTGTCGAAGCAAATACCACACGTCTTATCCTTGGACTGGGCAATCGCAAAAGATAATTCCATTGCCTGTTCGTGTTGCTGCAAGCACTCGCGATTGTGTTTCTTACGTTGGGCTTGGTCCGTTGGATGCAGGCAGTATTGGTCGCACATCTCGCATAGCTCCATGTGTATGCGAAAGGGACAATACTCGCCGTAGGGGCATGGATTTTCATATGGGCAAACATCGTCCAATGAGCGTCGCTCTGCCAGCTTTGCACCAAGGTCGACGTCATTGGCAGAAGGTCCTCCGACAATTTCCGCCCATGATACTCCGTTTTGTACAGCAGCATTGCCAGTTGCTGCAGCAACAGATTCGCCCTCATCGTCGTTTAGAGATTGGGCGATAAATCGTTTTTGGCCAGGCACAAAGATCGGCGCATTTGCCCAATTCCGACGACTAGTGCTAGGTAATACCTCAGTTTCTACAATTGTAATTGCATCTGCATCTGCATCGGCATCGGTGTCTGTATTTGCGTTTGTAGCACGCTGCTCACCTTCGGGACGGCCTCGAGTTAAATCATGGGAAAAGCGGCAAAGGTCACCGAATCGGCAAATACCTCTCAAGTAATAGCGGCATATGGTTTGACTTCGTCCAGGCACATTTAAAATTGGGTTGTCAACGACATTAGCAACGACAAAGGAACTCATTTTGCACGTGCAAAAGGTTTGTACAGATGATCTGACCAAACTAGACGCTCTGACCTGAAAACAGTGGCAAATGTGAGTATATCCTCGATAAACTTGACCTATCGATATGCATACAAATAAAGTACGTATGTGTGTACATATGTATACCGTGAGAAAAAAAAATTAAGATGTCGCAATAACTGGACTTGTTTTGCGCAATACAAAACTCAGCAGTCAATATATGTGCATACGTTAAATGTGCGTAAAAGTGCACCAAAACTTATTTCATTATCTGAATAAATGCATGTTTCGCCAATTTACATTGAAATTCGTAGATACTTATTCCATAAATATATACGTATATGCTTGTATATAATTGTTTGTATGTATATGCGTATTTGTATCTATTATTATTAATGCACAGGAACCTTTTTGATTTAGATCAAGATCTAGCACGCCTACACATTGGTAGTGTTGTGTCTAATTTTGCAACTGTTGATATTATCTGATTTTAATCAAAACACTTTATTTCTTACGTTTTTTTTCTCAAAATTTGCTCACAAAATTTCAACTAGGGATGGTGCTTAATTTAATGGTATATCGACCAAGCAGATAATTTAAAATCGATATTTTTTACGATAGTTCTGTTGGCTGTTTGACAATTTTTTGAAAGTATGTCTGACATCTTAAAATAGCCAGTTTATTTTTTTTAATTTGTTTATTAGATTTTGGCGTGATTAAAATTTTGATTGGCTCAATAATTGAAAAAAAAATAGGCGACATCAAATTTTAGTTATCGACTTTATTATCGATGGTTTTCACCCCCTTATCAGCTGTTCGAAGTGTTTGTTTTCTTTTTATACTAGACAAAAAATTGCTTTACATTTGAAATAAAATGACTGACGGAAATGGAAAGCACTACGTTTGCGTCAGTTGCGGAAACCCAGCTCGAGAGTTATACAAAAAATATAGCAATACGGTCAAGCCCACGCACTGTGTAAGAAAAATTGCGTATACCCCAAAGTTGTAAATTTAAGTTTATGTTGACGTGGGCTATTTTATTTATTATTTTAACAGGGCAAATGCAATCAAATAACTGATAAATACATAGAAGTAGAGGAGTTCATAATCCTAATTGATGCACTTCTACTGGTTTCGTCTGCATTTCGACACATGATATATAATGGGAAATTTAAGGTAATGACCGGCTTTTTATAAGCATGTACCCTTTGTCCGTTGAAAAAGAGGAAACAAAAGTTATACACAATTAGTGACAAACAGGTGGCAAAACAAGTAAAAGCAGAAGTCATCCTGACCTTAATACGAATTGAGGTATCTTGAAGTTGGACACAGGGTATATCAACTCAAGAACTCTCGAGTGAATCGTTTTTAAGTGTTAAACCCTTTTTTTATTTACAGCTATACTGGAAGATCTCGCTTGTAGTATTGCTATTGGAATCTTTTGCATTGTGCCGGCAGCAACGAGCGGATGGATCGAACACTGCATTGTATGAAAGAGGATTTTATATGTCAGCATTGCAAAATATAGGAGGTGACATTAGAAGCAAATTAATGTAAATATCGACCCCATTTTGAAACGATATTCGTTATAAAAACTAAATTGATCAGGAAACTTTTTCTAGGTATGTATTTTAAAATAGGGCTAATAGCATCGCTTCCCAATTTTAAAACCAAAATTTAAAAAAAAAAGTTTAGTTTAGAAGTAGAAATTGACATTTAGCTTGATGCTTTCTCAAAAATATGTTAACTATGGTATTATTTTACCAGGTAATTCGTTTTGTGGCTTAGAACAACATTTTATTTAAAAGTGAATTTTGGATAATATATACATACGATAATTACGCAAATAGGGGTCGATATTTATATATATGTTTATGCTGTCAATAATTAAATGATAAATTTTGCAGAATATCTTTTGATAACGGTGCTGCTGCTTTTTATCACCGCCCTTCTCGGCTTTGGACAGTTAGCTAAAGTCGGTCTTGCATCGTTAACTTTAACCATCCTCAAAGTCGTTGCCATTTCAAACTTCTCCAAGTTTTTCCTACTGCCCATATTAGTCTGGGGTAGTAACACAACTGATTTTGGACGAAATTTGCACTATATGCTAGTTACGGGTCACCATCTATGCTCTTTGGTGATGGCCTATAATGTAGTCGGCATTATAAATAACCATCTTCGCTGGCTATCCATATTATTGGTTATTTGTGCATTTACTATGAAGGAGTACGTAAGATATTTGGCTGCATTCCAGATGGTGTTGTAATGTGTGACAACGGTAATTATTTTGGATAAATAAACAAACCAAGCCTGTGATTTTTATATGTAACTTTATTGTCATTTTAACAACGATTCCATTGATAAGAATAAGAAATAAATTCTTGTCTGTCAAAACTTTTTTTTAGATATAGTGCAGAAAACACTTAATGTTTTCAATTTGTTCAGACCTTTCAAAATTATTTCTCGATCATGAATCAATCTGCATAATTAACTCTAAAATGTTATGACATTAAATGATTAAACGAATAAATTAATAAAAAATACTTTGTACCGGATTAAATATTTTCATTTAATAATCTTTATAATTTTTTACTTCGTCAAATTAAAGCCACAATTTTTCTTATTAAGGAAAACGTAACTTTGTATGAAAATTGTAGTGAATTTAGGTTTTGAATGATTTGCAAAATTGATTTTCAAAATCCTTCTGTAACGTATAGACTTCATTTTTCGGTCATTTAAATGAAAAAGAGGAGTCAGTTGCATTTCTTGTACTAAAAATAACTTTTTTCTGTGACAATGAAAGTTTAATCTTAATTGAAAACGATTTCTATGACACCCCAGCAAAAAAAAAAACATTCTGTAAAAATTTAAAACATTTTTGAAAAAAGTTAAAAGAAAAACATACAAAACATATCAGGTTCGCTACAAAGGTACCAAATAAGGCAACCGTGTATTTGGTATAAAATAAACTAAATTTGGTCTCATTGAAAAGTGATTTTTATCGGCTCTGCAACTCTGCTATTGGCAATTATCGGTCGGACTCTGTCGCATGCAGAATTTATGACGATTCTATGCTTTTTGCATTATTTTATATGTAAAATTACAAATAATTCTGGCGAAATCATTGAAATGGATTTTATCAATTTGAAAATAAATGCCGCGGAGAAAATCAATATGCTCACAGTATAAAGCACGTAATGTGTTTTCAGTTACGCATATATAGTCAGCGAACGTGTTATTTAATAATGTGAAACGCAACACAACAAGTGAGTGTGCGTATTACAAAGAAATTGCAATAATAAAAGCAATTAACTAATGATTAAGTAAATTTGCACAATAAACATTACAATATTGGTAAGTCTAGAACAAAAAATGACCCACATACATGTGTATGTATGTATGTAGTATATGTAAATATGTGTCCCTACAGACATGGTTGAATGTATGTATGAACTCAACAAGCTTAAGACTTGGATGCCGCAAACAAGTAAAAAAAAGTGAATTTATTTACAGAACTTTAACCTTCCAAAGGAAAATTTGTGTTTGTGTCTACCAGTGTGAAAGTGCATGATAGCTTATAATATTTTGTAAATGGATAAATAATAACGTCGTTTTAGTTGCATCAGATATCAATATGACAGCTCATTTATGTTACCAATGTGACTGGTTAAATGTAGTATTATTTTTTTTAATACAATGATTTTGTTTAACATTTATTTAATATTTTAAAAAAGATTGTATACGTAGTGCTATCAATTGTTACTCTTTTTAGTATCACTTCAAATTAAATCAGATAATTTTAAGCTACATATTAGAGATAACATTAATAAAATTATGTTATTTTTAAAAAATATTTGGCTTTAAATAAAATCCAACATTTTTTTTCTAACATTATTTTGAACATATTTTATATGGATTAGAGTTAGAAAGTGAGCATTTTGAATGTTATCAAGTTTGGTCACACATAAAATATAACCTTAAAAATGACAAAGTGACAAATTTCTTTTTTGTTCAATTTAAGCGACTAAAAAACTTATACGACGACAATATAAACGATTTCCTGGTGTGGCTCATATTCTTTCATTTCCACTTGCCTGCCCCGATTCCCCAAATAATGGATTCGTGTCAAAGTGGAACTGGAATTGTTGGTTTCTCATCTAAAGCGATGTAAATAAAATAAGCAAAAAGTGAAAATTAGGAAGCAACCGACCGACCGCGTTAGTACACACATATGTTGTACACACAGTATACTACATAGGTTTACAATAACTCCAAAAGGCAAAGATCACGCTCGACACTCGGTCACATCGGCTCAATGTCATCTTCTACATCGATTGTGTTCGCGAGGTATGTTTTAACACTCTGCACAAAGTACTCCAAAGCGCGAAGGACAGAGAACAACGACGTCGAGTAAACCAGGGACAGGAGGATCTTGACTACGGCGAGGGTTACTTGAGTAATTACGTTTCAAAGATGCATTCCTCGTCTGCGGCGTCGAACGCGCTTGTGGAATACTCTGACGTAAGCTCCGAAGATTTCTCTGATCCCGAAGCTGGAGAAATCGACTCGGATGCAGCTGGCAGAGGTGGGGCAGGTAGGAAGCCAGAAAATCAAACTAAAATGCCAGGGTCAGACTCAGTGCTACGAATCACAAAGGCCAATGACTACAGGTAATCAATACGAAAAAATTTAAGTTTAACAATCATATTTGAGATTTATGCGATTTATTTTTCAGGAAGAGACACACTGAAGAAGATGAAGACTCGGCTGCAATTACTGCAGTTGGCTCCTCGAGGTCGAGACAGGTTTCTGTAGTTGCCAGCGGCAGCAGTAGGCTAAGCATTGCCTCTTTCACTGAGAAATCAAATCATCATCGCACTGAAATCGCATTGACGACAGCTAAAGACTCAAATGAAGAGCAGCTTCAATGGGATCGGGAATTGTATATGTCAAGCGACTCGATCGACACCGATGAGTTGGAAGCTGAAATGAAGCGACAGAAACGCAAAAAACTAAAGAAGGATAAGCACAAACATAAATCAAAAAAGAAATCAAAAAAGCGTAAGAAAAAGCGAGCCAAGTCATACTCTAGTATTGATTCCTTATCGGACAGTAACCTCAACACTTTGCTGGACAGACACAGCCGCTATACGCCACCAACGGCTCCAAATAGGGCCAAGAGTGCTGAGCGCACAGTCAGCGCTGCGTTACCTAGTTATACGCCACACAAGGACAGTCAAAGCAGTCCCATATCTGCTGGCACTCCGCCCGCTCGACGCCCAAATAGTAATAGCAATACCTATTACGGCGAGCCAGCTGCTCCTACGCCAGGTACTCCCATAGGCAGTAGCCTCCAGGTGACTGTAACGAACAAAACAAACTCGAACAGTCGACATCGATCGCCTCCGGCTCGCGTCGGAATTGGTGGCACAATTAAGCGTTATGCCACCTCTCCACGCACTCCTCCACAGTCAATCAGCCACTCGCACCAAGCCACTGGAAGTACTCGGGACTCCCGAAGCTCGCGCTATACACAGAGTCCGCTGAAAGATGATTTGAATGCTCATCACCGTTCGGGAAATACGTATTCAGCGCGTTATTCGGCCAGTGGATCAGTTACTGGGCAGGGGGCAAAACTGAAGCGTATGTCTCCGGGTAAGTTAAACTCCACTGAATTGGGAGCAAATATAAATAAAAATATATGGTGGTAACTGATTTTTAGTATTTAGTTAAATGCATAAAGAAATTGCTAACACTTCTTCTTTATAATATATTTTGTATCCTTTTCTGTACGATAGTGTATTACCGTCGAGTCCAACCAGTATATCATATAGCAACCTTTGAATAACGTTTCTTGAGAAGTGTCAATCAATCTGATAGGTTTTGTATTTCTTATTGTTTTATGTTATCAGACCAACATTTTGTTGGCCACTATTTTATGTAGCTGTCATAGGATCGATCAGTCGAATATGGCTCTGTAAGAGTATCAAGACAAACTTCTTTTCTAGTTAATTAATTTAAAATATTTTTGTATTGATCTAAACTAAGAATTAGCAAAGAATTTAGTTTCGATTTGATATAACACATAACTAAAAGTGCTTTTGTGTTTCAGAGCTGGATCGTTATCATCATCAACCGAGCACGCCACCGCACAAGCGACGAAAGTTTAGTGATGGTCGTGATGCATCGTTGTCATCGTCTGTGGGCACATTTGAGCACGGCAGGCACCATGCTGTTAAATACGAACGCTACAGCAGAGATCGATATTCGCGGCGGGTATCCAAGTAAGTAGTTATTATGACGTGTGATTCTATATGAATTGTGACTACTTTCGAATGTTTTCAGGAGTCCCAGCGTACACCGATTATCGCGTGGTCGAATATCGCCAGGTGTAGGAGGAGCCACATCCGGCGGCAGTAATTCAAATATGTATCGCCATAGTAATAGCAGTAGTCATAAACACAGCAAATATGGCGCTCCTCACTCGCCCTCGCCTCCAATGTCAACGAGGTCTTCCAAAAGAGCCTCTGGCAGCGGGATGGGCATTTCCGTTGAGCGTTACACATCGCGTTCCCCTCGGCCCAGTTCGCGATATTATGAGTCATCTCCACCTTCGCCGGCGGGTGTTTCGGGCTCGAGCTCGCATCACCATAGACGCTCTCCAAGAGCACATCAGCATCATCGCAACAGTAGCCGCAAACGCTCGCCCAGTTCAGGCAGCAGTCGCAGCTCCGGCTCCCGCTCACGATCACCAAACTCGCGTGATCTAAAGCATAAGCGCGATGAATACATTAAGAAAATAAGCGAGACTAGCTTATTTGCCGAGTTGGTTAAGGATCGCCACAAGCGACAAAAGGCGCTGAAGGAGATTATTGAACGGCAGGAGGAGAACAGCAACAGCAACGGTGCATTGACCATCAACGAAAACAGCTCATCTGTGGATGGCAACACGCCCAACGTGGTCGACAATCGTTCATTATCTCATCTGGCAACACAATCCTCAGCTAGTGCGACGCCTAATGGAATCGTAAGCGGTGGGAAACCTGATTTGGACGTAAACAACATTCCAATGCCAAACAGAGAGAATCAGATACTAAAGCTTAATCCGAATGTTGTTGGTACTGATGTTACCGATGACTCTTCAATGGCACTGACTCTCAAAACGAATGTAAACCAAAAACCGAAGAGTCTAACAGCTTTGCCAATGCCGCCGGGTATGAGTGCAGCCGATTTGGTTAATGCACCAACGCCATCGCCGCCAGATATGAGCAAGTCTGTTAAAAAGCTGTCGTCTGATGAGAAAAGCCTTTCTGCCAATGCCAATAAGAGCCTTTTGAATTTGCCAATGCCGCCCGTTATACCGGGCAGTGAGGAACTGAGCGGCGACGATGATGTCATCGATAGTCCTGAAGACTTTGATATGCCCAGTGGCAATAGCAACAGCACGAATGTGAATACGAATGCAAACGCAAATGCATCACAAGCTGCAACGCGTCGACGACCAGTCATACTTAATCGTCGCGACTCGCGAAACAATGTGAGGGATTGGGGTGAACGGTGCGTAGATGTGTTCGAAGTGATTGCCCAGATTGGCGAAGGGACATATGGACAGGTTGTATAAATTGTTGTGCACTAATTACATACGATTTCTTATTCAATGCTTATACTTCAGGTATATAAAGCGAGGGATCATCATACTAACGATATGGTGGCACTTAAGAAAGTGCGTCTGGAGCACGAAAAAGAAGGTTTCCCTATAACGGCTGTGCGCGAAATTAAAATACTTAGGCAACTGAATCATCGCAATATTGTGAACTTGCATGAGATCGTGACGGACAAACAGGACGCTGTTGAATTTCGCAAGGATAAGGGTTCCTTCTATCTGGTGTTTGAGTACATGGATCATGATCTCATGGGTCTTCTCGAGTCTGGGATGGTTGACTTTAACGAGGAGAACAATGCGAGCATTATGAAACAGCTATTAGATGGCCTTAATTACTGCCACAAAAAGAATTTCCTTCATCGAGACATTAAATGTTCCAATATTCTGATGAACAACAAGTATGAACAGAATCTTTCCACAATTTGAAGTAATTTATTTTTTTTATTCTGTTACTAAATAATTTCTCGTTTTAGGGGCAAAGTTAAACTGGCGGATTTTGGCTTGGCACGTTTGTACAATGCAGATGATCGAGAACGTCCCTATACAAACAAAGTCATAACGCTTTGGTATCGGCCACCGGAGTTACTGCTGGGTGAGGAACGTTACGGGCCGTCCATAGACGTGTGGTCTTGTGGCTGCATATTAGGAGAATTGTTTCTGAAACGGCCGCTGTTTCAAGCCAATGCGGAAATGGCGCAACTGGAAACTATATCGAAAATATGTGGATCTCCAATTCCTGCCGTTTGGCCCAATGTAATTAAGCTGCCCCTTTTTCATACACTTAAACAAAAAAAAACGCATCGCCGGCGTTTGCGTGAAGATTTTGAGTTCATGCCAGCATCAGCACTTGACCTGCTCGATAAAATGCTAGACTTGGATCCAGACAAACGCATTACAGCGGAAGATGCTCTCCGGTCGCCATGGCTGAAGAATATCAATCCGGATGAGTGAGTACAAGTGCATTTATTAAAACAACATAGTAGAAAAGAAAAGGGGAAGTCCTTAGATATGTTAGCTTTTAAATATGCATTGGGTCAAATATAATAATTGTTATATTTCTCATTTAACAGAATGCCAACGCCACAATTACCTACATGGCAGGACTGCCATGAGCTGTGGAGCAAGAAACGGCGTCGCCAGCTGCGTGAACAGCAAGAGTCGCTGCCGCCAGGTGTAATTTGCTCAGCAAAGTATCAACAACACGGGGCCGCGATGGTGGGGGATGCCTAGCATTTACTATATGCTTCATACTTCAATGAAGGGGAAGACTATAAACAGCAAGAGGAGGAGGTGGAGTGTGCCTGGTGGCAAAGTTAATATCTAAGTTTGTAAGGATTTACAAATAGTTGGCAGGTGCAGACTCAGATCGGGTTGACATGCTCTACCAAAGCACTCTATTGCTTAAGTCGTCTCTAAAAACTAGATTAACTAAGCTTACATATAAAAGTGATGAATTGCTCCAAATCAGGCATTTCAAATTGACCGCTGTAAAATATTGTAATATGTATATACTATTTACTGCTATATTCAAACCAACAATCTATTGGGGTACCAATTGTTCTTACTTTTTTTATGTTTAGAGTAATTACATACTATCAACAAACTTACACACATATTGGCAATAAAAAAGAGCATGAGATATAACACACAGTTAACCAATGTGTATCAAATTTAATTATTCTGTTTGAATTTCACTCTATAGAAAAAGAAAACAATTTAATGCGTTTATTTTTCAAGAAAATAGAAAACAGCGCTTAGTTTCAAAATGAAAGCGGAATTGTGAAGCAGTTAAAGGTTAGCATTTTAACACTAAATAAATTGTTATATATACTTATATATACATACATAGTAAATTAAGCTAGTAGTAATAGTATTAATTAGTTTAGCAACATATGCATGTTGTTCGTATAATACTATAAATAATTATTTTGTTAGGTATTTAAATTAAATTGTAAAGTTAAAATTGAATTTATCAAGTAAATGTGTACTAAAGGCACCCAGATATATTTAAAAAAGCTTATATTTTTTCATATATAAAACAAGCCGTTTAAAAGGAAACATGTGTATAAAAATTAATCTATAATGAAAAGAAATCTGCGTGAGACTGAAAATAATTGAACACAAAATTGTGCAATTTGAATAACGAAAAATGTAAAATCGTTATAATTATGAATTCCAATAACAAGACATTAATCTCCCAAAGCGCAAATCAAATTAAAATTTGGTTTTTAAATCGTAAACAATTTAGATTTAAATAAGTCAAATCTGTCAATCCGTTTACACATAACACAAATATACATAAATTGCATTAATTATTTTATTTATTACGAATTATTGTTTGATTTGAAACGAATAATGCGCAAACATCTATGGATGGCTGAGTAATGAACGTCAATAAAGTTGCCTCAAGTATCCAATGGCTCACACACATTATTTACAGTTTTCTGGGAACAAGGAATAATTTTTGCTAAAAATCATATTTATGTAAACTCCCAATAAACTCGAAATATAATATATTGAATATATGATAATTTTCAGTTATTTTTAGTACTCGTATTCCCTTTAAAATGTAAACATATATCGAACTTTGTCGATAATGGCTGCATCGATTATTCCAGCTATCGATGCTTTAATGTTGCATCGAATATTCTGAAAAATCGTAATCAAACATAAAATATTTCTTTAAAGAATAACACAAATAAAATGTTTATGAACATGTCAACTAAATTAGTTTATTATAACAAAATCATTAAATATCGTCTTAATATACAATGATATACCGATGGTCGACAGATATCGAAACATCGCGCAAATTGCTAAATCATCGATACATTTGATTTTACCATCGATGTCTTTTGCAGCCCTAGCTGTAGCATTTTTCATGCACTTTTGAAATTTTTCAGCACTATTTTGTTGGCGTTCTTCTTTTAAATGATTTTCGGCTTGTTTTTGTTTGTTTATAACAAGTAGAACTTAAAGTGAAAGTGAAACATAGTTAACTATGCTACCATATCGGAATTATGGAGAAACAATTGATGTAAATACAATAATGAATGCTACCGTAATCATACCGCAATTGTAATAAATGTTTTGTGTCCATAGGAATTCGAAGTACAGCACCTACTGGGCAAAGGAGGATTCGCTCGTGTTTACAAGGCAAAATGTCTGCGCACACATCAAGACGTGGCCATCAAAATGGTAAATAAACAACGGCATTTCAAATAGAAGCATGATTATGATAATTATGATTTTTATTCGGGCAGATTGACAAGAAGCTCATACAGGGCTCGGGATTGTCGAACCGAGTTCGGCAAGAGGTTGAAATTCATTCCCGCCTGAAGCACCCGTCTGTGTTACAGCTGTATACGTTTTTCCAAGATGCAAACTATGTATATTTAGTTTTGGAATTGGCCGACAACGGGGAATTGCATCGGTACATGAACCAGCAGATGAAACGTCCTTTTACTGAGGAGGAAGCCTCGTCCATTCTTCGACAGGTGGTAGCTGGTCTGCTGTACTTGCACTCACACAACATCATGCATCGCGACATATCGCTGTCAAATTTACTGCTAAGCCGAGATATGCAGGTGAAAATAGCCGATTTTGGTCTTGCTACGCAATTGAAACGACCCGACGAAAGACACATGACCATGTGTGGAACTCCAAATTATATTTCGCCAGAAGTCGTTTCGCATTTGTCACACGGCTTGCCAGCCGATCTCTGGAGTGTTGGCTGTATGCTGTATACGCTTCTGGTTGGGCGACCGCCCTTTGACACTGACGCTGTACAGTCCACACTCAATAAGGTGGTTCATTCCGATTACACAATGCCAACCCATTTGTCCTATGAAGTTCGCGATTTAATTGATAAACTGCTAAGAAAGAATCCGCACGAGCGCATCTCACTTGAACAAGTCCTTAGACACCCATTCATGCTGAAGGCTGCTGGAAGCACAATATCGTACTCAACGCCTGGCGCGTCAGATGCTTATAGCCAAAGCATTGCCAGCGGCGACAGCGGGATCGTCACATTTGCAAGCAGTAAGTAGAACGCCTTAATTGGATCCCACAAATTATGTATTCTTGATCAAGGCCACGAGCAGATTCGATATCGTCTGTCAGTCTTCCAACTATAGTGATGAAACTCGATACAGATCCGTTTTTGCTGCAGACATTGCATAGGTCGAATCCTGCCGGATCGGATCACTATACCAACGATCTACCTTTACTATGAAATACTTTTTGATTCTTGAGATATTTCAACTAATCTCTTAAATTGAGTATCTTATGAATCTTGAACACGTTTGGTTTAAATCGTTCCGAAAGAAACAATCAGAGGAATATTGAATACAGCGGTCTGCGAGGGTATCAAGTCTTCGGAGCGCCGAAGAAAACTTTTTATTTGTGTTTAATTAATAAATTATTTTCCCAGATGATTCAAAAAACTCTCACCGGCTGCGTTCGGTGGAACAACAATCCACACAAAACATGCTGCCGCAGATTCAAGAGGAATACGGATACTATAAAGAACAGCGGGAAAAGTATCCAAAACAGGCATCGTTTGACAGCACGGATATGGACTGGCAGAGAATTGGAAATGGTGCACAGCAGAATGGACATTTTTTAGCACATTCCACGCCAGCTATTGCACCTGGGGTGGTAATCCGAAATGCTGGAAGAGAAAACAAAGAGCGAATCACAGTGCCACCGTTAAACACTCTCAGATTGCAGCCCACGCGGTATAAAACAAAAAATGCCATTATGAGTATTTCGGCAAACGGAGAAGTTGTAATCGAGTTTATTAAGTGCAAGAGTAAAATGAACGAAGTTCGTATAATTGATGTTTGCCGCATTTCCAACGATGGACGCCGCATTATAATATACCAACCGGATCCTGGACGGTAAGTAACAAAATATTACCATACACACCTTTTCCAAGGATCATAAATAAGAGTTATGAGTTTAAGAAATCAAACCCAAAGAATGAAACACAGATCCTTCAAATAATTAAATACATATTTATTTCAATGCATTCGGTTTTTAATTAAAAAGTAATAAAAAATAAAATTATAACTAAATTTCCACATGTATTTGAAGATTATATAATAACTACGGCATTCAAATTATAGAACAATAGTTTTTCATTCATTTATATTGTTACAATTTTATTGTTATATCTTGTTAGCGGTAATTTATCATTATTTGATTGAAATCGAGAAACTAAACTTATTTTTTAATTTATTAATACAATTTTATAAAATATTATACGATCCCTGCTATTTTCAGTGGGCTGCCAATTCGAGAGCAACCGTCAGAGCATCATTTAAACGGCCAGGATTGCACTTATGACTACGACAATTTGCCAAACAAACACTGGAAGAAATATGTTTATGCTGCTCGATTTGTGGGCTTGGTGAAGAGTAAAACTCCAAAGGTGACATACTTCAGTACCTTGGCAAAATGCCATCTGATGGAAAACCTGGCTGACTTCGAGATGAACTATTACTCTGGGGCCAAGTTGATCAAGTCTCCAAGTGAAGGTATTAAGGTATATGATGCACATGGAGTGCTCCTGTCAGATCATACGAACCCCGAGACAAAGGGTCTCATTGATCACAGCAACGAGTGCTTTGCGCACTGTCTCAGCATCTGCAATGCTCTGGAGCTCGCTCAGACCGGGAGCAACACCTGCTTCCCTGTTACAATTGGTCGTCGGCCTATCGCACAGATGCCGCCATCACAGCGTTCGGAGGGTCTACGGGATACAACTAATTTTGCGTATTCCACGCCCAAATCACAACAGGTGAATGTCATGTCAAGTTATTTCAATGCACAATTTGTATAATTTTATCTTCGTAGGGATCCATAAATTTTTCCATTAGTACCATTTCATCGATGCGAAGTGGAAGTGACACAATTGGCTCACAGATGCTAGCAGCCCAACAAAACGTACCTATTAAGCGATTGAATATACCAGGCGTAGGCTCTGCCACTGAGGTTAGCTCTAAGCATGATAGATGTTAATCCTAATTAAGCAAAGCTTCATTTATTTTAGCTGTCCCATGGTGTTGTGCAAGTGCAATTCTATGATGGATCGGTGATTTCAGTAATACCAGAAGCCCAAGGTGGTGGCGTTACATACACGCAGCCAAATGGAGTATCCACCCACTTCCCGGATCATGACGACCTACCATTAGCGGTTAGGGATCGACTTTCACAACTGCCCCAGGTGCAGATGAAGTTAAAGTGTGCTCCCCTAATAGGTAGTAAAAAATTTGACTGCAATGCGATCAATTCCAAGCCGACAACTTCTGCGCCTTGGCACAATCGCATGCTAATCTAAAAAAAAAGAAATCTTTTATATATATTAATGGGGTTTTAAGAAAAAAGTTAAAGGCATTTGTATTATTAAATAGTCTCATGCTTTATATAAATATATTTTATATTAATTACTTTATATTTGATTTTATATAATTATATCAAAAAGTTCAAGCTAGGTCTTACAGTGTACACAATAGTAGGCGAAAAAAGAAACTCTATATGTACACAATTTCAATTCAAAATTAGATTAAATAAAGGTAATCATTTTAATGAAAATTTTGGTTCTTTTCCTCGGGTTTCAATTTGTATTTACTAATTCGAACTAAAAAAATATGAATTTTAAAAGAAATATATAAATTTTGAAACTTCAAATTAGAGAAAATTGTTTAAAAAAATGAAAATAAAAAAAATTAACAAAGAGAAAGTTTGAATTATGGAGAATTATTCGACTTATGGAATTAATCGACTTTTTTCAAAATTGGCGCCACCAGCCAAGGTTGCCACACGTTGCAAACTTGTAGTACATACCAGTTCAGTGTTATTGTCTGTGCTGCTGTCTTCAGGTTACCACCTTGTTTTGTTTTGCCATTCAAAAGACTTGAATGTGTTGGTATGTATATATGTATTGGTACATACACCAATTCAGTGTTTTGTCTGTGCAGCAAGCTGCACAGCTCGATTTAAGTTTGTTGCGTTTTAATTGTGAATTTAGGGCGCAATAATTAAATAAGTGTGAAACATGGATAACTGTTCATAATAAATCATTAAAACATATAAACAGATAAACAAATAAAGCCCAATTTTTATTTAGTGATTGGCAAGTGTCTTTTTGTGTGTCGCCCCCAGCTCAAAAACTGGTTTAAGTTGGCTTTTGTGTATACAAACTCATTCAGCATTCACACACGTATTTACTATGTTCATACACATGTAAACATAGTAACTGTAACAAAATTGCACACCGTCAAAATAGTTGAATTTCTATTTGCTCTTATTATAATTTTGAAACAATAATAAAGCCGCATAATGCGTAAGTGTTAATTTTTTCATAAATTTGCATGTACACAACATTAAAATAAGAATGTAACTATATTCTTCAAAGTCAAAAATATTTAAATAATTGTGGGTATTTTTATGCATGGAAATTATCGTATTATTAATACACAAGGGAAAGAATAACTTTTGGTCAGTTTAAAGTGGCGGTCAGCTCTCTTTAACGGACAAATTTCTTTGTGCTTTTTTTATCTTGTAATAATCCGTTAAACGGATGTTGAACGCTTCCATTGCGGGAACAGTGTATTGAAATTTGCCTTTGTTTCCTTGCATAGGGTAATATAGTTTTATAAAAAAAAGGAGGCTTGGCACACATTATAGAAAGTAAACAGTTAGACAAGAGATTGTTTTGACAAAATTCAATAAATTATGTATTACAGTAGGTCGTATACAAATTAATCTTTTCGGCTTGACAATTTGTCGCTAGCTCTGTCATAGTAGACATATCTAAATTTTAATTAATTGATTCATTTTGTATTGTATATTTGTAAAATAAATGCTCTTTCTCTTTAATTTTTAAGTTATTTATAATTTTCTTTTAGTTCAGAATCATAGTTCTTTGAAGAAAATAAAAACAGAAGTAATTTACTGGATTCAACTGGAATAAAAAAATAGGAATATCCAGGAAAATGTCAGTTAGTTAATTGTATAATGAATTGGAAAATGATCATTTTGACAAATTGTCCTCAAAAACATATTAACGTTAGTAATAAACTCGCATTGAAACGCTCTATCGAAAATAAACCTGAAGTATAAAAAAAACATTGGTGCATTTAGAAGTTGGTTCAATCAGTAATCGCTGCTTTACTGGATCAGAATTCAGAATGCCTCCTATATTTATAAAATATCTGTTTGTAAGAAATTTCCTGCTAAACGGAAAAAGTGAGCAAATGATTGGTGAGCAAAGCTACCTGCTAAATGCCCCCATTGCTTTTTGAGATATCAGAAACAATCTCACAGATTGTTTAAAGCATCCTTTCATATTTGGCTAAAATCAAACTACTTACCATATTTCTAACCACCTACCATATCTGAAGTATGTTTAAAGTATATATGTAAATATTCTTTCTGATTTGATATATAATAAGCGTAAATATCTTTTAAAATATCCATTTCTTATTAATCGTAAATTGTGCATCTGCCTACACTAATGTAAAACTTCTTTTAAGTTCATAATTATCGCTGATCCAGAGATCAGATTGTTAGTATGACCAATTGAATTTGCGATGTTCAAGCAACATATGTCAAGTGAGGCATACATATACATATGACCTCTTAATTGAGAACTTAAATTGATTAAGAAGAGACTAAGCGCTTTTGTAACAGTTTCGAACTCGAATGACCAGTTGCCAGTTGAGTAAGTGGTTAGGCAATAATGCTGTTGCTCTCATCGGATATCGAAAGAGAGACACTGATAAGCTGTGTGTGAGATAACTAGCTGTCGCAGCTCGCAGAGCAAACAAACTGGCTCCAGCCGCACCTCAGTTCCACCAACAACAAACGATAAATCGCTCGCCAAGAAATTAACAGAGTGAGGCAAAAGTGGACAGCGCATTCGAGCACAGAATGGAGTCGCAGTCGAATTCGACTAGCTGCTATCTCAATTGGCTCTCTGGGAGAAGGGCTCACTAGATACATACGAGTATTTATATGGAAGTTAAGAGAGTGAATTCAATGTGTTTGTGTTCAATGACGTCTCCGAGAGCGTGATTCACTTTGCGTTAGGTTCATTGAAAAATATGCAATACGCGCGGAAAGAGCTTTCCATTTCGATCATTTGTGGCTGCTGCAAATAATAAAAAAACTACACGAATTCTTTAAATCTAATAAGAAGCCATTCCGTTTCGCAATATGTCCGGAAAAGGCAATTACAACAACCGAGATCGCGTGCGGGATCCACGCGAAGAGATTCTGCTCGAAACGAATTTCGAAGACGACGGTGGGGTATTAACTCGCGCCTATAACAATAATCCCTACCAGAATCGGCGACACAGCGCCTACCAGTCGGAGCACTCTCTGGATAGGTACACAGAACGCGGCGGTGAAGGTAGGACAATTAGACGATAACCTTTAATAACTACCAAATATAAGCACCGAGGTTCATACATCGTACATGTTCCATTTTCTATGGCTTTATCACATTACACTGTGCTTGTCTTATCAATGTTTGTATCCATAAGTTCCTCACCTTCGCTAGGCAGTGTAATGTTACTTTTTAGTTATGTCATATTGTAAATGTTTTATTATTTAATAATTTAGAGATGCATCTGTGTGTTGCACTATAATTTCTTCCTGTGTTCCTATAATTAAAATATTCTCTATGTTTACTCTTTCAGCCGACTGTTGCCAGTCATGTATGGCACGCATTCCATATGCAACGCTCATAGCGACTCTCATGTGTCTGCTAGGCGTTGGCATCTTCTGCGGCACAATGTACCGAGGGGCGTCGCTTACGGTTATCATGATGGATCAGGTGTTTCACCTGCGTCTGATATGGTAAGTCTGTTACAACTAATTGTGGCTTATAACTTTCGTTACAACTATTCTTCTTTTAGGATCGAGGCAGTACAGATGATATTTGTTATAATTGCCGCTGGCATGGCTGCTCTCGGATTTATGATATTGTTTGTTGGCTTTCTGGCAACGGGTGCAACACGCTATAAGGTTTATAGAGCATGGCGATCTCGAGTTGGCGGCCGTATCTCCTGTGCAGTTCTTATGGGCATTACATATTTACTTAACTTCGTGTGGACACTTATTTTGTGCTTCTTGGTCATCGTTACATTTATTTATACCATGTTCTGGAACATGTGCTCGAGTGTGGAGCAGTCTCTAAGTTGTATTGATTTGACCCAATTCCGTAAGTCCACAACTGTAACTATCTTGGGGTAATATCTACTTAATACACATTTATATTTGCACTTTGTAGATTTCATGTTTCCGCCTAACACCAAGCTCGAGGATATGAAGGTGTGCGAAAAGTACGAGATCAAGGCGTTCTGTAAAGACGGTGTTGAGAACGCTGAAGTAATGTTTATTTTGGCTACGCTCTCGACCCTCTTAGTGATCCTCAGTCTTGTGCACTATCTGATGTGTCTTTCTGCAAACTACGCACACATTCGGGACCACGAAAAATTCCAGGAGCTTCAGGAGATTCAAAATCTGAACGAACTAGAGTATAGCGCTACATCCAAGGATCGTTTCTAGGACATATTTAAAACTATAAAATTTGTGCTTCACAAAACAATAAGACCCTATTGGCACAATGAAGCCCATTGACACAGAAATGCAACGAAAACAGCTATAGCAATAAGAATTTGTTTTTAATCTTTAATATTTAAATTACACCCATGTCTTTATTGGATACATTTATCTAAGCTTTTCGCAGTTAGTATATGAGGTTTTCTGCATCTTAATTATAATTTAGTCTACTTACGCTCGAGAAAAACACTCACATCACAAACAAACATAGAAATCCATGTTAGAAGCCGCTAACGCACTGAAGCATCGCATGAGATGTGTATAATTGCATCAAAGGTTATTTACCTTGCCCACCAACGTGAAACCGTACCAAAATTGATGTGTCAAGCTAGCATTCATAGTGGTATTTCTCTTCACCAACTTGCGTCCACTTATATGTATTTAGTATGCACTACATAAATATGTAAGCATACACCAATATATTTTCCGTCCAAAATTGGCAATTTTTAAAAAAGTATCTTAATATTTGTCTTATTTCATAAGTGCGTTTTATCTCTTTAGAATATTTGTATTTACATATGTTCTTTAGAAATTTTTTGTATATTCTTTTAAGTAATCAATACATAAATACATATGCATTGCATATGGTTTGCAATTACCAATAAAGAATTTTTAATAATTTACTCTGAATTTATAATAATAATAATGGCGGATCGAATTTAAATTTGTTCTGAGTTTTGACAACTAAGCGATTAATTGTTTCCGCATATCGTCTTTGCGATATGTTAATTTTGTTCGTATTTATTACAATTAAATCTTACGTAAATACTAAACAAAATAAATAAAAACGTATATATTTTTTAATTCTTTAAGAAAAATGTCATAATACATTTTGATAACAAATCTGTTTGGTTTCTTAATATCGATATATTGAAGGCACTATCGAAAGTGAACAATCTAATCGATATCTTGCAGCTCTAGTAAATATTGTAGCTTTTTTTTATTTCGTAAGATTTAAGTAATTACTGTTGGTGGTTAAATATTTAAAATTCAACTAAATACACAATGCTACGAAAGTTAAACTCACCCCCGGCTGTTCTCATGGTAAGTAGCAAGCGAATTAGTTGGCCATTTATGTGCCCAATGTTATTTATGTACATTACTCGTTCTACTATGAATTTTGGGTTGTATTGCAGAGAGCAGCTTCGACACGAGCCGAAAAGCTGGAAGAAATACGAGATCGTCTTTCTAAAGGACCAAATTTTCAAGATTTTGTTCAAAGTTCCGACAATTCGAAGGAAGACTGGGAGAATTATGATGGCAAATTGCGTCGCGAAAAAGGAGAGAATCAATACCTACGCCTGCCACCTTGGTTAAAGACAACAATTCCAGTGGGCAAGAATTTTGCAAAAATTAAGTCGCAGCTGCGGGATCTGAAGCTGTCAACTGTGTGCGAGGAGGCACGATGCCCTAACATCGGAGAATGCTGGGGTGGAGGCGAGCATGGCACGCAGACAGCAACAATTATGGTAAGACCTCGTTGACCCCGCTGACATTTGCTGATAGCATAACGCATTAAGTTGATTACAGCTCATGGGAGACACTTGCACCCGTGGCTGCCGATTTTGTTCGGTGAAAACTGCTCGTGCGCCGCCACCATTAGATGTGAACGAACCTGTGAACACCGCGAAGGCCATTTCATCGTGGGGTTTGGATTATATAGTGTTGACATCTGTTGATCGTGATGGTTGGTTTCTCTCTGACTATATAAACAATTTAATTTGTTTTTAATTTTTTACCCAATGTGTACTTTTGGTAGATCTACCGGACGGTGGCTCTAAGCACATTGCAGAGACGGTACGCGAAATCAAAGCACGGTAAGTTGAATCAATGATTACTACAAATAAATATGTTGTCAGCAATCCATTTACTTGCAGGAATTCAAATATATTTGTTGAATGCTTAGTACCGGACTTTCGCGGAGATTTGAATTGTGTAAGGACAATTGCCAGCTCTGGTCTTGATGTATATGCACACAACATTGAAACGGTAGAGAAACTGACACCGTACGTGCGAGATCGTCGGGCACATTATAGGCAAACTCTGAAAGTTCTGCGCGAAGCTAAGCAGATTAATCCGAATCTCATTACAAAGAGTTCAATAATGCTGGGCCTCGGAGAAACTGATGAAGAAGTTGAGCAGACTCTCTTGGATCTGCGGGAAGTCGGGGTTGAATGCTTAACCTTAGGCCAGTACATGCAGCCTACAAAAAAACATCTCAAGGTTATCGAGTATGTTACACCTGAGAAATTTAAGCACTGGGAACAGCGAGGCAATGAGTTGGGTTTTCTATATACTGCCAGTGGTCCACTTGTCCGTAGCTCTTATAAAGCCGGAGAGTTCTTCATCACAAGTATATTGGCCAATCGAAGGAAAACCGTTTAAATTCATACAACTTCAAATTAATTATTGCTTGTATGCTAGTAAATTTGTTAAAGGTCGTTAAATATATTTTTGTTAACATTTGTAGCTTTGTCAATAAATTGTATTCGTAGTACGAAAGTTAATTTGTGTTTTAGTGTCAGCAGTGAATTGACTGTCAACAGTTGCTCAATGTTCCGTACAATCCTGTGAACTGGCAACGAGGAGTTGAGACCTCTATCTATAGTCTTCAATCTAGGCTTGATGGCGTGGGACCTTTCGCGTATACTGCAATTTTGCTCGGTGAAGTAAATAACTTAAGTAAATAAGTAAACAAATAAGACAAAATAAAAGAGATCTGAATTGAGATTTGAGCTCAGAGCTGAGTGTGCGTGAGTTGGTAAACTGAATTATTAAACAATTGATGTTAACGATCGTATTTAGACCTAAAATGTACTTAAACAATATTATTAACTCAGAAATATATCAGCCTCACTAGTTGCAAAATAAAATTAATGTGATTGATAATTGACTTTTCCAAAACATGTAAATATATGTTTTTACTACTAGAATTAATCGTTAATTTAGGATTCTTATAAATAATTTTAAAATTATTCTTGTTTTTTTAACCGATAGTTGGCTGGCAGCACAGATTCGATGTGACGTTTCAGAGTTGCCGCAAAAATATTGGAACTTTCTTTAAATTTAATGAAATTTTGTTGGAGTTAAGTTGAACTTTTAATTTAAAAGAAATATATATAAAATTAATCCATGTTACAGATAGTACCATCAAACTTCAACCTAGTCTCATTACAAATATTTAAATTTATTTCAAAATGCGCGCCGTGAAAAATCATAAGGCAATAATAGCTGCAAGTGCTGCCAGACTGCAATCAATAATTGCTTTGTTCGGGCACACTTCAATTGCGTGTTATTCGTTTTATCCATTTGTCGTTGTTTTTAGTTGAAAGTGCATATAAATTCATCATACGTTGTTTGAGGCAATACTTGCGTTGTAAACTATCATTAACTGAGAAAAAATACATACTAATGTATGCACAAAGAACGTTAAATGCGAAATGCAGAAATGAAATAAGATAAGCTGTATATATTTGCAGTTTGCTGTATTATGTACGTATATATGTGTGTATGCCTTCATATATAATATAAATATGTATGTATGGGTGTCAGTGCGTTTTTTGTTATTAAAGTGTGTGTATGTGAGACACAAAGAGTAGGAAGTTGTCGAATAAATTGTGAATTATAGAGTGTAGTTAAAAAGTGAAAATATATACATCAATTCTATGTATGTATGTAATTTGGTTATATGGGCATTCCTATCTAAATTTGTATATATAAATATACACATATATTTATGTAAAAATATACATGCATAATAAAGTATACATGTACATATGTTTCTATGTACAGATGTACATACATTAACCACACAATGAAAAGAGCGACCAAGATGTGCAAATGTATTAGTTTTCACCAGCAGCAGCTTTGTTTCCACTTTGTTTTTGTTTTGAATGCAATTGTGCCCTTTCTGGCACACTCTTCTTCTTTTCTTTAGGTAGCTCTCGACTTGTGTCTGTGTTGAAACCCGATGATGTTCGGGCTGATGTTGCGTTATGGATAGCCGAACCTGTATTATATGCAGCAAATGCATTTGGTACACATATGTATATGTACCCACATAAGTATAAATGTATGTTCAATGCATGCTCTTGTATGTATACATGCGTGCTTTTGTGTAATGTAATTTACATTATGATTGGGGTATATTTTTTCATCGTTGATGTAAATACATACCCATTCATGTGTGTGTAGCTCAGTTGCTTGTTATAAAATAAATATGTAAGTACGTTGAGTATTTAATAAATGAAATTACATTATTGATTAAATATATTGATAATTTGAAATGCAATGCCATTTTAATTGCTTGTTGATCAGAAATCAATTTTGTTGTCACAAAGGTTGAATTTTACAATTAAATAATTTCGGAAAATCAAAAACAAAAGATAAATGTTCAATGTATAAGACGATTTCTTCAAGGAATTAAAAGTTGGGTAAAATGAAAAATTATATGAATAGAATATTATTACAAGCACTTGCTGCAAAAATTTCCATTATTTCCATATATTATAATCATTGGTCGAAGTTTCCTCCTGCACTTGGTGCTTGAAATTTTTGTGAAGTAAGCTTATTAATTATTGTTATTATCTAAATAGGTCAAAAACTGTTTCTTGTGGCACTCTTTATATTGGCATAAAGTTGTAACTTAACAATTTTTATAAACACATTTTACAGTGATATCTCGACAGTGGATCGGAGCTCATTTCAATAGACGATCCCAAGATCCTGAACATCAGATCATCCTGGAGGGCGAGTGTTAATAGGAAGGCTGATTCGGATCATTAGGTGCCTGGGGACAGTCGACAGTCGAAGAAGTGGTAGAGTGGCTGCTTGTTGCCGTGCGGTTTCCAAAAAGTACTCAAAATTGATAGAAAGAACAAAAAGGCTGCTGCAACTGGTGCCTCAGCCGGGGACCAGCCGCCGCGCAAGAAGGGACGTCGCTCAGGAGGATCAATTTCAGTTCCTGTTGTAGATTCGAACGCAGCATCCACATCCAGAGCGGCTGAACAGCTCATCTCGAGTGTCTCGAGTACATCTGAAAGGAGAAGTGATTCGCAGCAAACCGGAAGCCGGAAACCCAATTCGGACTCACACAGACTGACACAGAATTCGTCCACGACGGACATACAAACACCCAACAGCAATATCAGAAGCATCAACGATATTAGCAGCAACAGTGGTAGAGATTCGGCTATGAATATGCAGAATACAGCAGCGTTGTCCTCCTCCACAACCGGTGCCGCCACTGGCTCTTCAGATGGCTCTGGTTCCGTGGTGGAGTTACCTGCAGGCACAGACCATGTGACCAACGAGGGCGACGGCGCTGCAGCTGATGGAGCACCGGACGAGGTCGCCCAGCCGTCCAGCGGCCATAGCAATAATACCACAAACGGACATGACGTGAAACACAATGGATTCGCCGCAAACAATAATGGCAGCTGTCCGCTTGATGGGGAGAACAATCGTGAGAATAACAGCGGATACAGTGGCATTCACTTGGACAAGTCGAATCAGGAGATAATACGTTTGATTGGCCAATATCTGCACGACGTTGGCCTGGAGAAGTCAGTTAAGACTCTAATGGGCGAATCCAACTGTTACTTGGAGCATCCATCAGCTACCAAATTCAGGGAGCACGTCTTGGTTGGGGACTGGAACAAAGCGGATGCTGATCTCAAGGTAACATAAACAGACTCAGTATAAGGGATATGTTAAGTTTTGGGTAAAGTATGTAACAGACTGAAGAAGGCGTGTCAGATCCGAAATACTAGGTAGGCACGTTTGGTACATTTTTACAAAAACATGTAGATATATTAAATGGTAAATTTTTCGTGGTCCTATTGAATTTTTATTTTACTCAAAGCTAAATCCGAAATTCAATTTTATGACCAAAAATTTAGTAATGATGAAAAAAACATTATAATATTAAAAATAATCATTTGTCTTTATAACCCTTAAACGCGATCGGATAATAAACTCAAAAGTTATTCAACACTCAATGCTACGCAAGAATGAAACGTAAAAAGCTTGAGGGATATAGGGATTAAGTACAGGGTCTCTTACAGCTTATGTACTTGTGCTTTGTGCTTTTGAGAATGAAATACTTTGAATATTGCTATTGATATGCAATTTAAGATGTTTGGATTTTTTGTATTAAATTTCAGGATTTGGAGCCATTGATCGACAATGGGAAATCATCAACAATAACCGAAATGAAGTTTATATTGCTAGAGCAAAAATATTTGGAGCATTTGGATGATGGAAATCCTTTGGACGCATTGCACGTATTGCGCAACGAACTGACTCCACTGCAGCACAACATTTTGCGTGTGCATCAATTATCCTCATATATGATGTGTTCGACCAATCATGACCTCTACCAACGGGCGAAATGGGAGGGCAAGGGCATTGCATCGCGTGCCCTTGTTATGGAACGCCTGCAGACATTTATGCCGCCATCGGTGATGATGTCGCCACGTCGCCTGCGCACTCTGCTCCAACAGGCGGTTGAACTGCAAAGCCAGAACTGCCCATGTCACGATATGGCCTGGGAGACTAATTTGCAGACAGTATCGTTGCTGACAGATCACTGCTGCACCACGGATGGTTTTCCCATGCAGACAATACAAGTACTCACCGACCATTGCGATGAGGTTTGGTTCTGTAAGTTCTCTCCCGATGGCCTTAAACTGGCCACAGGCAGCAAAGACTCCACTGTGATCATCTGGGATGTGGATCCATACAAGCTGATGCTTAAACATCGCCGTGTGCTCGATGGTCAGGCTCAGTTAAATGTTAGCTTCGTTAGCTGGAGTCCAGACTCAAAGCTTATTCTAGTTGGTGGCGCTGAGGACTCCCATGAGCTATTCATCTGGAATGTAGACGATGGAAAGCTAGTTATAAAGTTCTCACAATCAGTGGAGGATAGTCTGGCGTGCGGCAGCTTTAGTCGCGATGGCAATCATTTTGTTTGCGGTGGTCAAAAGGGCCAGCTCTATCTGTGTGACCTGAATGGAACTTTGATCGATTCCTGGGAGGGTGTTCGCGTCAACAGCGTTGCTTTTCGGGCGGATAACAAAACCATACTGGCAGCCGATAATCACTATCGCTTACGAGGGTAAGCATCAAACAATCGTATTATCCTTTCTTTGTTAAGTTTAGTTCTGCAATTGCCATTTCAGCTATAATTTTGATTCTCCACGCTCGGATTTTGATATACTGCGAGAGTCACATCCAATAATGACGTTCAGCATCAACTCGGCGGATCGTTTGGCCTTGTTGAATGTATCCAACCAGGGACTACATCTCTGGGACATCGAGGACAAGTGTTTGTTGCGACGTTTTCAGGGAATTAGGCAGAGCAACTTTGCAATTCATTCGTGCTTTGGCGGCGTTAACGAGAGCTTCGTGGCTAGCGGCAGCGAAGACAAGGTTGTGTACATTTGGCATCTCAAGCGAGAGGAGCCTCTGGCCAAGTTGGCCGGTCACACCAAGACGGTTAACTGCGTATCGTGGAATCCAGTGTATCCGTCCTTACTAGCCAGCGCTAGCGATGATGCCACCGTGCGTATTTGGGGACCGAAGCCCACAGGCAGCAGTGCAACGACAGAGAGCGACGACTGCTCGTCGAGCTCGTCGTCGTCTTCGTGGAACATGACCTAAATCCGCATATTCATCCAGATATGTTTATGTGTTATATATGCATAATAGAGGATTGCACTCGGACTTTATTTAAGTGTTTAATTCGGGTTTCTTAGTCAAAAGCCATTTTCGATAGCTCAAAATATGGATACCTTTTAATTGTAGAGTATATGCAATAGTATATTTCTGTCTATACGCAGAAGCTTCACATTTAAACGTTTCTAATCGTTAAGATATTCTTGTCCGTATATATATAAGTGCGATCCTCGAATGCGTAATTCCGCATAAATATTGACTCTGAATTAGCTCTAAGTAAACTCCCAATGTCGATCTAAATGTGGTGCGCGTGTCCCTGCAACCAGCTTATATTTGTTGCAGAGATAGCGAAAACACTAGACTGCCATTACAATACAATGTGTATTGAGCAGCATGACTTACAATTAGCATTAAACTTAAATAAGGTACATTGACATTGTCTCACACATAATCGGACACAAACGAACACAAGATACGAGTATGTATGGATTTTTGTTCAATACTTTTCAAACAACAATAGTATTTTTTAAAAGTTCTTTATCATATGTATGTAAATTTATTAACATGCCTATATGTTGTGAATTGGCTTTTAGTAATATCTAATTTCAGAATGGGCCGCCCCAATTTGATGCCTTTTGCCATTTTAATTATTTTATTAAGTTTTCGGCAATTAAACTGAAAATTAATCGTCAAATGCTATTTCGGAAACAATCTAATTTTAATTAATCAAAGGAATTTTGATAATTTAATATTTTTTCTAGGTTTTTAATTTAGGCCCGTAGCCTCAACTCACCTAAAACCGACTTGTTTTCACATTTGTAGATTGTTGTTAAAAAAGTTTAACTCAATTACTTACGGGCCTTAGTACGCCAATTTTATTTCATAATCAATACATGCAATAAAGATAGCGCTATATACACACGAGTATGTAATTAATATTTGGGATTAGTTCGTTGGAAATAGGACGCTAGGAAACAAATAACTTTTACCATTGATCAAAATAAACGATATTACTGTCTTTTTTCAATTAATAATTTTTTATTTTACTGATCAAATTAACTGAATGAGATTCCTATAAGTATTTAATTTAAAAATTTAGTTAAGCAAAGCATTACAATTATTTAATTTAATCACATTTTCCTTGCATTATTCGACCAATTTCGACGAATTTACAATGCTTACTCTTAACGAATTAAGTTCATTTTTTTCTAAGTCAAATAGGAATGATCAGCTGCACCACATATTTTGAAGTCGCATCAATGGCAAGCAAGGACAAAGGGAACATCACAGTTAAATGATATATTAAATTGGTTTTGAACCACAGTTCATTGATATAATATTGAATATTCCTCTGGTAAGGATGTACCAAAGACTCCCCGGTGCAACCCACTAAGCCACTCGGATGACTCGATTTCCATATTTAACTCTTTTTTTTTTAAATGAGTTTTTCTGTCATTTTGTATAATTTTGAATTTGAATGTTTGAAAATTTTACACGAATTTTTGATATTTTTTGTTAATTTCTTAACAGTTTACTTAGAATTAATATTCCAACTTTACCACGCGAAGTGTGACGTACACCCTAATTAGTAATTATTTGTTTTTATTTTGTTTTTATTAATTTATGATTTATTGCTAAGCAAAATTTACATTTAAATTTCTCGCCAAGCATTCGATACTTATCGATATTTTTAAAATCCTTACGATTTTCGATAAATGAATCAGCTGTTTGAGCTGCGGTCTCGCAAATCATTTACATTGAACTGTAAAAATACAAATACCCGCAGAAAACATTAACAAAATTTAAGATTTCCTAAACTAATGGCTGCCATAGGAGATGGTAAATTAAGTCTGCGCAAATTAGACTATCCAATGTGCGCAGTTGAGGCCCTTTCCCGATTAGGTTGGTTTCCGCTTAACATTTCCAAGCATTTATTTTGTATACTGTAATGTTTCTGTTGTTTCAGAGGGTCTAATTGCAAGCAGAAATAAACAAAACTTGGCAATGCAGATCATTTCCGAGTTCATTTTCTTGGAGCGCAGCAAGGACGGAGACGTGCGCAAAATGCAAACGCAAAGCCAAATGAATATATACCAAGAGTTTCAGCTGATTCTAGCGCTTATTGAGTACTTCTCGAGACCAGGCCGGGATGCAACACGAAATGCAATATTTCTGTCTTTATTTGGCAGCCACTTGACGCCACAGCGCTCTAGGCTGTTATCTAGACTTATCAGCACTGCGGTTTCGGGCTCGGTGGCTCCGCTGCTTTCCTCGGCTGGAACATGGATGCAACAAGTTGGCTGCAAATCGCCACCAAGCTTACAAGTTGCCCAGAGCATTGTGAGCGATTTTATATCTTTCGCGCGCAAAACTCCCGATCAATTAAAGCAGCTACCGATGGTGGGCCCACACTTTGCAGCTAACTTTATGGTTGCTGTGGCCGATCTTTACCTAAACGATAAGCGTGGGGGTATTTTGACGCCCCCGCCCGACGCTCTTTTGGATGCAATAACAGAGTGGACGACTGAGAATCCGTTGCTGTGCCAAGCTCCTCAGCAGCCTCTTGTATTACCTGCTGGCGCTATTGCAATGCCGTTTGCAACTCCTCTGGCAGGCTTATTGCGTTGGGTTGTGCTTGCCCCGTTAGTCTCAAATCGTCAGGCATACAGCAATTTGCATTTATCGTTGCTGTACACCTTAATGCAGTTGGTCCCCAGTGGAGAGTCGACACCTTTACATGCGCAAGACCTGTTGCAAATTGTAACGTCCCTACAGAAATACTGCGCCCGTCTAACCGAGGCCAAAGTAGCTCCCGAGGAGGACCCTGCATATCTGAAATGCATGGAACGCTTTGCCCAAGCCGTGCAAATAGCACTGGCCTCCAATTGCATAACCAACCAGATTCAGTTGCTCTGCGTTCTAGAGACTCTCCCTCCCCACACACTCATGAAAATTGTGCTTGCAACGCATAGGAAGCTATGATTTAGAACATATGTATCAAGTAATTCATAAGTAAAAAGAGTATAATTCATATATGAATTGGGTTAGTTGTTTATATACGAATGTACAAATTTTAATTGAATAATATTCGCTGGAATATCTCGATTATTTGAAATAAAATCAATTATGTCAAACACTTACATGAAATAAAATATGGTTGAAAAATTACGGTTTCCTTTTGAAATCTTTAATCTATTAGTAGAAAATACAAGTATAAAACATAGGATCATTTTCACAGAAACGTTAACCATGAACATTCAAGTTATTTATTTAAGCAATATTCGGTAGATGAAATTCCCTTCGATGAGCATACCGATTCTTCATTGGAATTAATTATCTTTTGTATATTTTTGCCTTATTTCGAAAAAATTTACTTCCTTAATGGACCATTAGTGCACTTACGATTACTCTAAGAAAGATTAAAAATCTACAATAACCCATTTTAATAAATAGTAATATATTGAATGTTTAATTTACAACAAGTATTTTAAGAAATTTTCGATATATAATTTAAAAAAGGATAGACAGAAAATTTATGTTGTTTCTGTCTATTTTTTTTTTTAATTATTATGGAACAAAATGTTGCATGCGACACTGATTAAAATATTTTTGAATAAAAAAAAATATTATTTAGATACATCAATGCATAACATTTTAAAATTAGTCACATTTAAATATTCCTTTAGTTTTCGCTGAAAGCAAATTTAACAAAAAGTTATAGATTAGGATTTATAACTAACTAATTATGTAAATTGAATATAATTTTAAATTTAAGAGAATCTATTTTTAGGTTTATGTTTGTTGAACGCTTACAGAAAAAACTCTAGTCTCCGAAATACGAAGACGAAGACTTTAATTGTTAATAGGATGCAAAACATAAATAAATTAATAAATCTTTAATTAATTTGGCTTGCCCCCTTCCCCCATACCATTGAGAATAAATCAATAATTAGTAAAATAAACATTAAAAGTAAATATGTAGATGCAAAATCGATTTAAGTTTATTTTATTTTAGTTATATATCCACTCTTAAAAAAGCTGAGTGAGAAAGTTACCAGACCACAGAACAGTTACGAGGAGTTTCATTGCGCAGGATCCAAGTGGCAAGTGCAAGAGCAGATTGAGATGAACTGGTTGAAAATCAATACGGTGGAGTTCAGGGCTAAACGTTGTTAAACAACGCACGGCACTTTGGTCTATTGCGGAATAAGATCGAGTCAAGGAGGTCGCACGCTTCATAGAATAGAATGCAATGAACCCAGTGCCAAATCGGGACTTTATGGAGGTGCATCCGCTGCATCAGCATCAGCCGCATTGCAAGCAGCAATGTTTCGTGTTCACGGAGATTGCAGATATCGAGCTGCCCGCCGAGATAACAAAGTTCGGAGGGGGCAATGAGAAATTGCGGTGCTCCAATGGAGGCATTCCGACCTACAACTGCAAGAAGGACTCTTGCAGCGAGTCTTCCGCTGAGCGTCCTGGACGTTCGCGGGGTCGCAGGATTCTGGTGGGCGTTTGTCTAGTCCTAGTTTGCATTGCCATGGCCGGCGGGATACCGTTGGCACTCCAGTTGCGCTCCTCATCGCTGCTGGAGGCTCGCTTGGCATTCATTAGACGCTTGCTGACGGAATCGCCGCTCATCGAGGGCTCCTGGAAGCCGCCAAGTGACATCAAAGTGAATAGCAGTGGCTTGGCCGACATCCGGCAGAATCATATTGGTGCCGTGCTCTGGCCCATTGCGGTCCACTGTGGTGCCCAGTATCTGGATGCAGTGCAGCTTGCCCTGGAGGGCATCGATGAAGCCAAACGGATTACAGCTGCCACAAACTCGATGCACATTGTCGAGTCAGCCGACGAGATGGAGCAGACCCACATCAGGGGCGAGGTGGCCGTCCTAATGGGCATCGGTGGAGGTCATGCCCTGGGCACCAGTCTCGCTGTACTGCGCTCCATCTATCTGCTGGGCGCTCGCTTCGTCTCGGTTACTAGTCTGGAATGCACAACGCCGTGGGCTGCCGCTGCCATCCGAAGACGGGATTATCTTATCGAGGAAAATGCCACAAACTCGCTCAACGAATTCGGAAAGGTGAGCGAACAGAAAAAGCCATCAAAATCAAGTTTGAAAACTCAATTTTTGTAAACTCATTTGATTCAATTTACTCACGAAACTTAAACTGTTATGTTTCGGAAATTGGCGTCACAATGTCGCCTTCTTAATTTTGATTTTCGTTAAATGCGACTTACAAATATAATTTAATTATGATTTATTATGAAGTGATTTTTTAATTGAAGCCTCAAATAATGACAGAATTCAAAACTAGAAAAGCATGAAAAGCATGAATGTAATTATTTTATTTCGAAACCGAACAATTTTTTGACTGCTCCTGTTCGGGTTACCCAAAAAAGCCAAACCAAACTGGTTTTCTCTGAGGTAAAATAAAATGACAATTTCATTACAACACACCAGACAATGCTCTACGAAATGAACCGCCTGGGAATGCTGGTGGAGATCTCACAGCTCAGCGAAGCGGCAATGGTTATAGCCCTGCGCACTGCCAAGGCACCGGTTCTCCTGATGAATGCCGCACCGCTTTCCTTGTGTAATAGCACGAACGTGGCTTCCATCCCGGATCATGTGCTCAGGTATGCTTCAATCTTTGCTGAGAAATATTTGGATCCTCTTTCACTATATTGATTATAATGAATGTATTCCAGCCTGTTACCGGAGAATGGAGGAGTCATTTTGCTGAACCTAGAGCGATGTGGTGATCGGCAAATCAGTGTACGAGAGGCAATACTGGCCATTAACTATGTCCGAAAGGTGGCTGGCGTGGACCACATTGGATTGGGTGGTGCTCCCAAGAGCTATGCCCTTTTGCTGGCCGAGTTGGCCAGGGATCGGGTATGGGGCAATGCCGCTATCAAGAAGTTGGTTGGCGGAAATGTCATGCGAATCCTGCGCGAAATCGAGGCCCTGAAGAATCGTTTGCCCCTATATGAGGAGTGGATACCCAATGAGTCGATTGAAAGTAATTCATATTGTCGTTATCCAGAGTCGTAAAGTAATCCAAATTCGTAACTTTCATTGATTGCTTAAACAAAGATAAATAAATCTCAAGATTATGTAGTTGAAAAATATTTAAATGTATTATATTATCAGCTATTAATGGAGTCAAGGTCTCATATGAGAAGTTATTGGTGTGAAACAACATTAATTTAATAAATTTAATCTTTTGAATGTAATAAGAATAGAAAGAAAAGCTCTCTTCTACGCAGAAAAGTTGATATCCTTTTAGAGCCCTTTTTAGAAAACAGATTATACTTCCTTTAGTTAGAGTACCTTAAATAAAATCAAGAAATGATTTTCATGTTAAAATTAACATTTTTCATCAATAGTGCCATAGAAACTATTATTTATAACTCTTTAGCCCGTAGAACTAACACTAATATTTATGTCTTAACTGATTGGGAGTTTTTCCTGGATTTCCAATTGCAATTTTGTGAATCCCCCAGACTTATTATTACTTAATATATCCGATGGCAAATGTCGAAGTTCAGTTCAGTTCTTTTATTCAAAACTAAGTCCAAAATACAACGATTTATTCAATTTATTTATTGGGTGAATTAAAGTTACAAGCATTATTTGTTTACATGAATCATTCCTTACAAGCTGGGTATACTTAAAATGAAGCTACTACTAAGATTCGAGTATATTTGAATGATTACGATTAATAGTATATATAAATATGTAGACATAATACATTTTTACACCTTAATCTTACTGCGAGAGAGTTACGTTATAGGCTACGCCGGATCGTTCTAATTCACTTGAATCCCCGTGCGAATGCCGAGGGTGAAGGAGATTACCTCTCTTTCCGGTGGCCGCTCGTTAAACTCACGCTTCATAATTTTTCTTGATAGAAGATCTTCGCTGGATTCATACGATGCTATTGGATTAATGTCCACATTGTTCAAATCGCGTTTACTTCTTGCGTGCTCATTATCGTCATCATCTTCTAACTCAAAAACATTGTTGTCCGTAAAGGCCAATTTGTTAATCTCAGTGAAAAAATAGCTTTTAGCATCTCTCACAGTCCTATCGATGCCGGGATCACTTAGAGGCGGCAAATACGTAGCAGGAATAGGAGTTGAACCCTTATATGTATCAGGGCAACGGGGATCAACAGATCCTGGGAAACAATATACAGGAGTCGTATCAGGTAAGGGAGTTGTCGTAACTAAGCTTTGCGAGCAACGAATATCAGTTGAACCTGGATAACAGTTTGGCGAAGGTGTCGTCTTTGCCGGCTGTGGACAACGGGGATCTGTTGACCCAGGGTAGCATCTTGGTTTTGATGGAGTAACTGGAGGCCGAACTGTAGTTGGTGGTAAGTAAGTAGCTGGTTGGCAGTCAGGGTCGTTAGATCCAGGGAAGCAGCGGGGCTTCGGTGTGGTTCTCTGTTCCTGAGGACATCGAGGATCCGTTGATCCAGGGTAACAGTTGGGCAAAGGAGTCGTCTTCGATTGTTGTGGACACCTCGGATCAGTTGAACCTGGATAACAATTTGGCGAAGGAGTCGTCTTTGGCTTCTGTGGGCAACGAGGATCAGTAGAGCCGGGGTAGCACCTTGGCCCAGATGTAGTTACTGGAGGTCGAACTGTAGTTGGTGGCAAGTAAGTAGCTGGTTGGCAGTCAGGGTTGTTGGATCCAGGGAAGCAGCGGGTCTTCGGTGTAGTTCTGGGTTCCTGAGGGCATCGAGGATCCGTTGATCCAGGGTAACAGTTGGGGGAAGGAGTCGTCTTAGGCTTTTGGGGACATCGCGGATCAGTGGATCCATCCAAGCATCTGGGTTTCGATGGCGTAATTTGGTTTCCCGGAATTTTAGTCGTTTGAATTGGGGGAAGATAAGTTGCTGGCTGACAATTTGGGTCACTTGAGCCTTCGAAACACCCAGGCTTTGTGGTAGTCGGCACCTTGGGGCATCTCGGATCTGGTGATCCAGCAAAACAATTCAGGCATTCTGGATCTTTTGATCCTGGATAGCACGAAGGAGCTAAGGTCGTTATGGGCTCTTGTGGACAGCGTGGGTCAGATGAACCTGGATAACAATTTGGCGAAGGAGTCGTCTTTGGCTTTTGCGGGCAACGTGGATCAGTTGAGCCGGGGTAGCACCTTGGCCCAGATGTAGTTACTGGAGGTCGAACTGTAGTTGGTGGCAAGTAAGTAGCTGGTTGGCAGTCAGGGTCGTTAGATCCAGGAAGGCAGCGAGGCTTCGGTGTGGTCCTGGGTTCCTGAGGGCATCGAGGATCCGTTGATCCAGGGTAACAGTTGGGGGAAGCAGTCGTCTTAGGTTGTTGTGGACATCTAGGATCAGTTGAGCCTGGATAACAATTTGGCGAAGAAGTCGTCATTGGCTCTTGTGGGCAACGAGGATCAGTTGAGCCGGGGTAGCACCTTGGCCCAGATGTAGTTACTGGAGGTCGAACTGTAGTTGGTGGCAAGTAAGTAGCTGGTTGGCATTCAGGGTCGATAGATCCAGGAAGGCAGCGGGGCTTCGGTGTAGTTCTGGGTTCCTGAGGGCATCGATGATCCGTTGAACCAGGGTAACAGTTGGGGGAAGGAGTCGTCTTAGGCTTTTGGGGACATTGAGGATCAGTGGATCCATCCAAACATCTGGGTTTTGATGGCGTAATTTGGTTTCCCGGAATTTTAGTCGTTTGAATTGGGGGAAGATAAGTTGCTGGCTGACAATTTGGGTCACTTGAGCCTACGAAACACCCAGGCTTTGTGGTAGTCGGCACCTTGGGGCATCTCGGATCTGGTGATCCAGCAAAACAATTCAGGCATTCTGGATCTTTTGATCCTGGATAGCACGAAGGAGCTAAGGTCGTTATGGGCTCTTGTGGACAGCGTGGGTCAGATGAACCTGGATAACAATTTGGCGAAGGAGTCGTCTTTGGCTTTTGCGGGCAACGTGGATCAGTTGAGCCGGGGTAGCACCTTGGCCCAGATGTAGTTACTGGAGGTCGAACTGTAGTTGGTGGCAAGTAAGTAGCTGGTTGGCAGTCAGGGTCGTTAGATCCAGGAAGGCAGCGGGGCTTCGGTGTGGTCCTGGGTTCCTGAGGGCATCGAGGATCCGTTGATCCAGGGTAACAGTTGGGGGAAGGAGTCGTCTTAGGTTGTTGTGGACACCTAGGATCAGTTGAACCTGGATAACACTTTGGAGAAGAAGTCGTCCTTGGCTTCTGTGGGCAACGAGGATCAGTTGAGCCGGGGTAGCACCTTGGCCTAGATGTAGTTACTGGAGGTCGAACTGTAGTTGGTGGCAAGTAAGTAGCTGGTTGGCATTCAGGGTCGATAGATCCAGGAAGGCAGCGGGGCTTCGGTGTAGTTCTGGGTTCCTGAGGGCATCGATGATCCGTTGAACCAGGGTAACAGTTGGGGGAAGGAGTCGTCTTAGGCTTTTGGGGACATTGAGGATCAGTGGATCCATCCAAACATCTGGGTTTTGATGGCGTAATTTGGTTTCCCGGAATTTTAGTCGTTTGAATTGGGGGAAGATAAGTTGCTGGCTGACAATTTGGGTCACTTGAGCCTTCGAAACACCCAGGCTTTGTGGTAGTCGGCACCTTGGGGCATCTCGGATCTGGTGATCCAGCAAAACAATTCAGGCATTCTGGATCTTTTGATCCTGGATAGCACGAAGGAGCTAAGGTCGTTATGGGCTCTTGTGGACAGCGTGGGTCAGATGAACCTGGATAACAATTTGGCGAAGGAGTCGTCTTTGGCTTTTGCGGGCAACGTGGATCAGTTGAGCCGGGGTAGCACCTTGGCCCAGATGTAGTTACTGGAGGTCGAGCTGTAGTTGGTGGCAAGTAAGTAGCTGGTTGGCAGTCAGGGTCGTTAGATCCAGGGAAGCAGCGGGGCTTCGGTGTAGTTCTGGGCTCCTGAGGGCATCGAGGATCCGTTGATCCAGAGTAACAGTTGGGCGAAGGAGTCGTCTTAGGTTGTTGTGGACACCTAGGATCAGTTGAGCCTGGGTAACAATTGGGCGAAGAAGTCGTCTTTGGCTTTTGTGGGCAACGAGGATCAGTTGAGCCGGGGTAGCACCTTGGCCCAGATGTAGTTACTGGAGGTCGAGCTGTAGTTGGTGGCAAATAAGTAGCTGGTTGGCAGTCAGGGTCGTTAGATCCAGGAAGGCAGCGGGGCTTCGGTGTGGTTTTGGGTTCCTGAGGGCATCGAGGATCCGTTGATCCAGGGTAACAGGTAGGCGAAGGAGTCGTCTTAGGTTGTTGTGGACACCTGGGATCAGTTGAGCCTGGGTAACAATTTGGCGAAGGAGTCGTCTTTGGCTTTTGCGGGCAACGTGGATCAGTTGAGCCGGGGTAGCACCTTGGCCCAGATGTAGTTACTGGAGGTCGAGCTGTAGTTGGTGGCAAGTAAGTAGCTGGTTGGCAGTCAGGGTCGTTAGATCCAGGAAGGCAGCGGGGCTTCGGTGTGGTTCTGGGTTCCTGGGGGCATCGAGGATCCGTTGATCCAGGGTAACAGTTGGGCGAAGGAGTCGTCTTAGGTTGTTGTGGACACCTAGGATCAGTTGAGCCTGGGTAACAATTGGGCGAAGGAGTCGTCTTTGGCTTTTGCGGGCAACGTGGATCAGTTGAGCCGGGGTAGCACCTTGGCCCAGATGTAGTTACTGGAGGTCGAGCTGTAGTTGGTGGCAAGTAAGTAGCTGGTTGGCAGTCAGGGTCCTTAGATCCAGGAAGGCAGCGGGGCTTCGGTGTAGTTCTGGATTCCTGAGGGCATCGAGGGTTCGTTGAACCAGGGTAACAGTTGGGGGAAGGAGTCGTCTTAGGCTTTTGGGTACATTGAGGATCAGTGGATCCATCCAAACATCTGGGTTTTGATGGCGTAATTTGGTTTCCCGGAATTTTAGTCGTTTGAATTGGGGGAAGATAAGTTGCTGGCTGACAATTTGGGTCACTTGAGCCTTCGAAACACCCAGGCTTTCTGGTAGTCGGCAAATTGGGGCATCTTGGATCTGGTGATCCAGCAAAACAATTCAGGCATTCTGGATCTTTTGATCCTGGATAGCATGAAGGAGCTGAGGTCGTTTTCGTTTGTTGTGGACATCTCGGATCAGTTGAACCTGGATAACAACTTGGCGAAGGAGTCGTCTTTGGCTTCTGCGGGCAACGAGGATCAGTGGAGCCAGGGTAGCATCTTTGTTTAGATGGTGTAACTGGAGGTCTACCTGCAGTTGGTGGTAGGTAAGTGGCTGGTTGACACTCAGGATCCGTCGAACCAGGAGAGCAGCGGGGCTTCAATGTAGTTCTCTGTTCCTGAGGACATCGAGGATCCGTTGATCCAGGGTAACAGTTGGGCGAAGGAGTCGTCTTCGGTTGTTGTGGACACCTCGGATCAGTTGAACCTGGATAACAATTTGGCGAAGGAGTCGTCTTTGGCTTCTGCGGGCAACGAGGATCAGTTGAGCCAGGATAGCATCTTGGTTTTGACGGTGTAACTGGAGGTCTACCAGTTGTTGGTGGTAGATAAGTGGGTGTTTGACAATCTGGATCCGTCGAACCAGGAGAGCAGCGGGGCTTCGGTGTAGTTCTGGGTTTCTGAGGGCATCGAGGATCCGTTGATCCAGGGTAACAGTTGGGCGAAGTAGTCGTCTTACGTTGTTGTGGACACCTCGGATCAGTTGAACCTGGATAACAATTTGGCGAAGGAGTCGTCTTTGGCTTCTGCGGGCAACGAGGATCAGTTGAGCCAGGATAGCATCTTGGTTTTGACGGTGTAACTGGAGGTCTACCAGTTGTTGGTGGTAGGTAAGTGGCTGGTTGACACTCAGGATCCTTCGAACCAGGAGAGCAGCGGGGCTTCAATGTAGTTCTCTGTTCCTGGGGGCATCGAGGATCCGTTGATCCAGGGTAACAGTTGGGCGAAGTAGTCGTCTTACGTTGTTGTGGACACCTAGGATCAGTTGAGCCTGGGTAACAATTGGGCGAAGGAGTTGTCTTTGGCTTTTGCGGGCAACGAGGATCAGTTGAGCCAGGATAGCATCTTGGTTTTGACGGTGTAACTGGAGGTCTACCAGTTGTTGGTGGTAGATAAGTGGGTGTTTGACAATCTGGATCCGTCGAACCAGGAGAGCAGCGGGGCTTCGGTGTAGTTCTGGGTTTCTGAGGGCATCGAGGATCCGTTGATCCAGGGTAACAGCTGGGCGAAGGAGTCGTCGTTGGCTTTTGCGGGCAACGAGGATCAGTGGATCCATCTAAACATCTGGCCCTTGACGGCGTTTTTTGATTGCTCGGAATTTTGGTCGTTTTAATTGGCGGAAGATAAGTGGCTGGCTGACAATTTGGGTCACTTGAGCCTACGAAACACCCAGGCTTTCTGGTAGTCGGCAAATTGGGGCATCTTGGATCTGGTGATCCAGCAAAACAATTCAGGCATTCTGGATCTTTTGATCCTGGATAGCATGAAGGAGCTGAGGTCGTTTTCGTTTGTTGTGGACATCTCGGATCAGTTGAACCTGGATAACAATTTGGCGAAGGAGTCGTCTTTGGCTTCTGCGGGCAACGAGGATCAGTGGAGCCAGGGTAGCATCTTTGTTTAGATGGTGTAACTGGAGGTCTACCTGTAGTTGGTGGTAGGTAAGTGGCTGGTTGACACTCAGGATCCTTCGAACCAGGAGAGCAGCGGGGCTTCAATGTAGTTCTCTGTTCCTGGGGGCATCGAGGATCCGTTGATCCAGGGTAACAGTTGGGCGAAAGAGTCGTCTTAGGTTGTTGTGGACACCTCGGATCAGTTGAACCTGGATAACAATTTGGCGAAGAAGTCGTCTTTGGCTTCTGTGGGCAACGAGGATCAGTGGAGCCAGGGTAGCATCTTTGTTTAGATGGTGTAACTGGAGGTCTACCTGTAGTTGGTGGTAGGTAAGTGGCTGGTTGACACTCAGGATCCGTCGAACCAGGAGAGCAGCGGGGCTTCAATGTAGTTCTCTGTTCCTGAGGACATCGAGGATCCGTTGATCCAGGGTAAACAGTTGGGCAAAGGAGTCGTCTTCGATTGTTGTGGACACCTCGGATCAGTTGAACCTGGATAACAATTTGGCGAAGGAGTCGTCTTTGGCTTCTGTGGGCAACGAGGATCAGTAGAGCCGGGGTAGCACCTTGGCCCAGATGTAGTTACTGGAGGTCGAACTGTAGTTGGTGGCAAGTAAGTAGCTGGTTGGCAGTCAGGGTCGTTAGATCCAGGAGAGCAGCGGGGCTTCAATGTAGTTCTCTGTTCCTGAGGACATCGAGGATCCGTTGATCCAGGGTAACAGTTGGGCAAAGGAGTCGTCTTCGATTGTTGTGGACACCTCGGATCAGTTGAACCTGGATAACAATTTGGCGAAGGAGTCGTCTTTGGCTTCTGTGGGCAACGAGGATCAGTAGAGCCGGGGTAGCACCTTGGCCCAGATGTAGTTACTGGAGGTCGAACTGTAGTTGGTGGCAAGTAAGTAGCTGGTTGGCAGTCAGGGTCGTTAGATCCAGGAGAGCAGCGGGGCTTCAATGTAGTTCTCTGTTCCTGAGGACATCGAGGATCCGTTGATCCAGGGTAACAGTTGGGCAAAGGAGTCGTCTTCGATTGTTGTGGACACCTCGGATCAGTTGAACCTGGATAACAATTTGGCGAAGGAGTCGTCTTTGGCTTCTGTGGGCAACGAGGATCAGTAGAGCCGGGGTAGCACCTTGGCCCAGATGTAGTTACTGGAGGTCGAACTGTAGTTGGTGGCAAGTAAGTAGCTGGTTGGCAGTCAGGGTCGTTAGATCCAGGGAAGCAGCGGGGCTTCGGTGTAGTTCTGGATTCCTGAGGGCATCGAGGATCCGTTGATCCAGGGTAACAGTTGGGCGAAAGAGTCGTCTTAGGTTGTTGTGGACACCTCGGATCAGTTGAACCTGGATAACAATTTGGCGAAGAAGTCGTCTTTGGCTTCTGTGGGCAACGAGGATCAGTGGAGCCAGGGTAGCATCTTTGTTTAGATGGTGTAACTGGAGGTCTACCTGTAGTTGGTGGTAGGTAAGTGGCTGGTTGACACTCAGGATCCGTCGAACCAGGAGAGCAGCGGGGCTTCAATGTAGTTCTCTGTTCCTGAGGACATCGAGGATCCGTTGATCCAGGGTAACAGTTGGGCAAAGGAGTCGTCTTCGATTGTTGTGGACACCTCGGATCAGTTGAACCTGGATAACAATTTGGCGAAGAAGTCGTCTTTGTCTTCTGCGCGCAACGAGGGTCATTTGAGCCAGGGTAGCATCTTAGACTAGACGTAGTTGCCGCTGGTCGAACTGTAGTTGTTGACAAGTAAGTGGCTGGTTGGCAGTCAGGGTCGTCAGATCCAGGGAAGCAGCGGGTCTTTGGAGAAGGGCGAGGTTCCTGTGGGCATCGAGAATCCGATGAGCCAGGATAGCATCGTGTCTTTTCAGTTCCAACTGGTGTTTCTCTGGTTGTCGCTATATATTCCTCGCAAGTGTAGTCTTTTTCACAGACCCCATTACATAGTTCAATATCACATTTGAGATAAACCTGAGATCGGTCGGGAAACTTAAAAGCTTTAAGCGTATTATAATAGGTTAACGTTTGACCGGGAAGCGAGTCCAATTTTTTCCATTGCCCAAAGATTTTATTCTTTAAAGAGCATCCGTTCTTATCGGAGAGCTGTAACTTATTTGATGTGCGTGCATCAAACTCTGGATCATCGGAGGCATAACACTGTAGGATATTGATGTCCCATGTCTGGGTTGATTGCTTAACGTTTATGGTAAATGTTATATCCGTGCCAAGCTTCAAGGTGTAGTTAATGGGTTTGATATTCGGTGGTATTCCAGTTCCAATTTCCATCCAGCATTCAACTGGACCACTTGGCGTCTCAACTGATATTACTTCCAGCATATCGACAACGAATGGTCGAAAATAAACAGTTTTCTCCTGTTCATCACTGCGACTGCATGTTATCTTGCGTGCCGTGTCCCAACTTTCTTGAACATCTTCATCATTCTGGATGATAAGGATATTATCCACCGATGCGCACAGAGAACAGGAGGGCTTGCTGCCACATCCATCGAAAGGCACTTTGAACACGTATCTCCGTTCATTATTTCCAGCGCTCACATATCTATATAAGATTTGAGAAAATCGTTAATAAACTGTTCGAAAAATGTATAGGCTGCCGGGTGTCCAACGTACTTGCACTTGGGATCGTTGTAATAGCCCTGGCTATATATAACTCCGTTGAATATTTCGGCAAATTCAACCTCCACTATCATCCCATTGGAGGTGTCACATTTAACGTCTATTTTCTCAATGTTACCATCGAAAGCAGAGGTTCTACGAGATACTCTGGGGAACGAAAGTGCCAATTCGGCTGGGCTGACTTCGTTATTAACATAATCATCTTCTTTTCTGAGATCTTCTCCGCTCGCAATGACCTTTAAAAGCAATAAACTATTAGTCAAAACTGATTAAGCTTTTTCAAGCGAACTCCATACCAACAGCTGAGTCAAAAGTATAATATGGCCAGCTCGGACCATGTTTGGTTTATTGCCGCTCAATCAAAAACCTGTTGTAAATGAAAATGAAAATCAAAATAGAAATGGAAATTGCATACTATTTTTATTGTTTGTTAAACTTATGCTTATGTTATGTAACGCAGTCTGACCTTTTTGAAGTATTTGCTATAAACAACTCTAGTTAGCAAACATGTACAAATTATCTTTAAATAAATTATTTTGTTCTTTTTTTGGAGAGACTTTGATCATGTTCAAAGTTGTTCTAGAATGCTATTACAGAGTTACAGAGTCCATATATGGACTGCATTCAACCAGACTAGGAGCTGTTCAAATTGGGCTTGAAAGCTATGTTCAATCTGATCCTGGTTAAATTGCAAATGTTTTCTTTGAAATTTGGTATGTCAACGGCTTACAACCGCTTACACATTGTTACCAGTTCAACACCTGTTTCCAACCGGTTCGATACAAGCAATTAGTAAAAAATCAACTTAAAAAAAACAAGTATATTCGCTGACGTTCGAGAATCCCTGGACTCATCTGTGAGATGGCCCCCTTGCAAGCTACGAGCAATAGATGGCGCCACGCGCGCCTTTCACAGTTCAACACTATGTTAAATAGTTTCTTGAATAGCTATTGTATTTTTGAGTTAATGTATTAAGGAATATTATGAGTTTAATGTTCAAGACAACATCTATGAAATTGTTTACGTAAAAGACTTTATATCTGAAAGTAAAAAATTATCTTGAGCTCTATTTTAAAAGTATCTGGATGAACGACTTAATGACGCACATGATCTAATCACTGCATATATTTTTTGTAAAATTCGACTCCCAGCTAAACTAAGAAATACCCTGATTTGGCCATCATCAATAAAAACAAACTAAAGACAGATTGAGTTTGTAATTAGTCGGAGGAATGTGAGACAAACATAAAATTCATAATTCAGATGATCGGTCAGTTTATTAGTATGGATGCCGAAAGTTTGAAGTCGATCTGCATAGCTTCCACATTTTGAGTGTGCTCATGAATAGTATTCATTCATTGATGTTTATTCAATTTGGTTGTAAAAGCAACGAGGCGACCTTGAATCTTCTGGAATCCCTAAATTATTAATTTTTCAAATCTTTTGTTGTTATGCTAAATTATAAATGCGCAATTTGTGCATATTGTGTCTGCAAACGCGCACTTTTATTTGTATTTGAATATTTAATTGAATTCAACATTTCTACTTTCAGTTTTTAATTTTGAAATATTGACGAGTTTTTGTCTTGGCATTTTATTTATTACGGCTATATTCTAATTTGTTATTGTGCGCAGTTGAAGTCGCTGGTGCATTTCGGCGTTAATTAAAATTCGTTTTATCTTACGGGATACTAAGATGTATCTTGTATCTTGAATTGTGTATTGTGTATTGTGTATGATGTGGTTTTCGGTTTCGGCTTTCGTTTTTTGTGGGGTGCAATAAACTGGTAATGGATAGCGTTCTGTTCCCATGCGATGAGCATTTATAAATTACCAAGCAAATGAAAGTGATGTTGTTGAAATTGTTAAGTATGCTAATAGATACTTATGTATGTATTTATAAACTTGGACCAATGTCGGTGCCGTTAATCCCGCTAATGTCTAATGTCACCAAGTATCTGAACTTTAGTATCTGCATAATTCACTCGGTGAATTGAATTTCATTAGATATCTTTGCAATCTCACTAATGATAAGCAAGAAATCTCTGGCATCTAGTAACCGTAGTACATGGGCTTGGGCTAAAAGAAGATTTTATTGACTGGTTACAAAATGAGATAAATAATAACTTGGACATTGATGATCTTGCCGTGAACTTTTGCCATTTGGGCACATCACACATATTCATCTTTGTATTCGTATTCGTATTCGTATTCGTATTCGTATTCGTATTCGTATTCGTCATGGCAAACAGGTGATTACCCAACAGGCTTTGAGTCCGCCACAGCCACGCATTGTGTACATATTATAAAATCTCGATACAGTCAGATATATATACATATATAGATGTTTAGTAGCACCCACCTCTCAGCATTCATCATTGTGGGTGTGTACTGTGGACAGTGGACAAAGTGCAAGTGGACAGTGTTGCGTCGATAAGACGGAATGTCTTCGCCCAACTAATTAGGCAGAGTCATAATTGTGGGTAATTATATTTGATATATGCTATAGTTCATTCGATAATAATGTCAAGTTGAATTCATTTGGTTAGCACGAGTGTATCCGGCAATTTGTTGTTTAGTTTGATGGAATTGATTGCTTGATTTGGACAACAGTCAAATTAAAGGTAATATTCATTTTTAGCAAATCTCCTCTGAAACACACACACACACACACACACACTCACACAAGTGTTTAACTTAATTATTTAAATCTCTTGTTCGCGAATCAACAGATAAAACACATAAAAGGTTGCCCAATAATAAGCGACTTTAAATACATTGATTCGCATTAATTTATTGATTTGTATTTTGTGTTGTTTTCGCTTTGTAAATGTTATTAACATTTTGCGAACATTAAGTGTAAGATTATAATGCTCAAAGTCGTGGATAAGTAAGCAACGATCATTCTCTAATCTCGACCAGTTAAAAGATTATAATCATAAAAAGGGTATTTGATATTCGGCTTGCGACAGAGTTGCATTAGTGTATTTTGTTTAGTAGCAGTTGCCGTTGGAGTCTAGGGCAGCTGAAAGTGGGACAAACTTTTTGTATCTCTACCTAAAGATTGGTCAATTTTTATTCGCCTCGGATTATGCGATTGCCGCAATATTCGAATTAGCATCGCTATATGTACAATAATACTTGACACCCGCAATTTATTTATAAGGGACTCGTAAGTAATTCTTCCTCGATATCTTTCTCGAAAACCTTGGCGAATTTAAGTGACTTTAAGACTTTGCTTTTGATTGACTTAAGCTCTTTTCCGGCACTAATGCGATTTGTTAAGTTTGATTCGGCCTTGTAAATCTGGTTACATGGCTATAGCATTACCTAATCTTAAATTAAATCTACCATTTAAGAAATTAAGTATCCACAATTTATTAAATAAAAATAAACATAGCTATTAAATTAAATGAATGGACTTATAGATAAAACTTGTAATTACGCTTGGTCTGAGTCGTGAGTAGAATATAAATAAAACTTTTAATTCGAAGAATGAAGAATGATTATTGGATGATCCTATGGTCCTTCTTAATTTACTCGTATTCGGATTGATCTCAACTGATACCAAATTGAATTGATGTCAAAGAATACTAATTATACTACAATATAAAATTAAAATATTCACACATTTAAACAGGTTATCGGATTGATTTAAGACATAAATGTCAAGTCTTTAATTTATTTGAAGAATATATTCATTAACACTTGCATTCTCAGGCAATTCACTTTCTAAAATTTTGAATAATTTCACTTTTATTTCAAACACACAGCACTTGAAATACTGTCACGTAAATTCTTGAGAATGTTGAAATCCGTTAAGTTTTGAATTTATTTGCACTTGATCGATTCAACTTACTGGAATTGCTCAGTGGTCGGCGCTTTGGAAAAGTTAATTTGATCGCCGGCTGGTTAAGAGTTCGCTGTCGCACTAAGCTTGGAGAAGACGCGTCTTCGTTTATATAGACGGCACACACGTCGCATGTTTTAACTAAAATCGTTTGGAATACGGCTTTCAAAATCTAAAGGCGCAGCCAATGCAAAAACAACAATAACAAAAAAAAACACCGATGATGACGACGACAACAACAACAACAATGGCAACAACAGCATCGGCTAAAAGAGCAGCTAAAACAGCAGCTCGGCTAGCCACAAAAGAGTTATTTACTTTACAATTTTTTTAATACTTGCGAGGCTCGATCGAATGGTTACCATAATTATAATTCAATTCAAAAATCTGGCAACGCTCTTTGCGAAGTGTCTACTAAGAAACTCATATGAGTCCCATACTTTTCGATCACACCTCGTGTGTGCACTCGTGTGCGCTTACCAAATACTCAAATTCAAATTCAGAGTATTCACATTTTCAAACAAAGTGTACAAATCTGCATTTTTGAATATGTCCTGAATGTTGACTAAACAGGTCGTTCGAATTAATTAAATATTTTTTACGAAATTATAAAGTTTTTATTCATAACACACATTCTAATGAGTATATCCTTAAAGGTCTTCTTCTTAATATTGATACTACATCATGTCCTTCGAATATAATTCTCTTAATATTACAATCGAATATCATCTAAAGAAATTATATTATATTTAGAATCCTTACTTACGTATCATGTTAATGTCCTCTTCTTAATATTAGAAAATACTAAAGTATTATAAAGTATATTAAATATTATTTATTGATATCATTTTAACATCCTTATGAAAATCATTGAAAGATCATCCTATTTATATTATTAAATTCCAAAATTATATCATATTCTGTGAAATTCAGTTTACAGTCCTGTCTCGGATAACTTCTGGAAGTATTTCTATTTGTACGAGAGAAGTGCATCCGTAGAGTATAAGATCGTCGTCGATCTTTAATTTATTTGTCATTTCATATTAGATTTATGCGCTAGGCAGTCGCGTGAGCCGAACTTTGTCCGCTCTGCGTCTTCGTCTTCTTGACCCGGTCCCAGGTGCTGCAACGGCGACAACTCCAGCTAAAAGATCCGCAACGTCAAATGGCTAACACCTCTGTATGTATTTTAGGGCCGAAATGCCAAAATCCGTCATTGTCGTAACTGAAATCGTGGCCGGCTCCGAGCTGGTCATGCAACTATGAGTATATGAGTATATGAGTGTACCCATAGTCACTGCGGTCCGATCATCCCGAACAGGTATTAATACTTACTCGTAGTCAGAGTTTTTGGGTGCCCAGCGTCCGCTTCGTGCTGGTGACAGACGCCAAGCGGTCATGGCGACGACGACGACGGCGACGGCGACGATGGAGGTGGAGATGCAGATGGAGATGGAGATGAAGATTGCAGTGCCTTTGCTCATAGTTATGGATGGCTATGGGACGTCTGAAGTCGGAGGGACGTATAAAAAAAACCTATAGCCTACAGACATACTCGTACTATTTACATATGTATGTACAAATATTCAATTATACATATTAACATATACTTAATTATTGTCTATCATTATTTCTTGTACACTTTGTTAATTTATAACTAGTCAAAAAATACATCGTAAACCTACGCCTAGTGTCAAAGTGTTTTCAATATTCTCTTTTGAGGCCATGGAGGCGCATTGAAGACAACAAAAACCCAAAACCCAAAACCCAAAACCAAAACACAAACGAAGCTCCAAAGACGAAAATTGATTGACGCATGGGAATTCATCCAATAATCATCGATGCGTTGTATTAAAGAGTCTGAATGGAAGGTGTCAATTTTATAGTCGAAAGTTCTTGACCCTCACACGCTTTGAAAGACGGATAAAATACAGGTTGAAACTGTTCGATTTTTATTCTACTGAAGAAACTATTAGAACTCGGAGATCTCTAACTAGCTAGACACTTGAAGATTTTCAAAAAATTAAAGTTTACTGGCTTTTTTTTATATTTTACAATAAAAGAAGCTCGTTAGCGAGTTTATTAAACTTAAAAACGGTTTGAAGGTTAAAATATATTTATTAAAGTCCACCGTGCTTAGCAATTAAATTTATTATACTTAGACGTACGTACAACTTTATTATTTATTTAATATTATTATTTATGTAATAAATATTTTGGGTTTTCTTTTTTTCTCAACTTAAACTAATACATTTCGTCTATTACAATTGAGGCTAAGAGCGTGCTTGGTTGAAGGAATTTAACGATCTTTTCTTCTCCTATATGTATCACTCGTATGTCCTATTCAGGAATTATGCTCATGTATTTGGTCTCCATATCCAATGAGCTCCGTATTTAGTCGATTCACTATATGTTTTTTATCTTTATTCTGAGTAGCTTAAATTGGGACCCCAATTTTCGCTTGTCATCTTATGCCAGTAGACTTTTACTCTTAAACCTTTCTTCAGTAACCGATCGTAGAGAAACTCTCTTCCTTGTAAAACTTCTGGAAACTATCCTCTAATCATTTTTGTATATTATGTATGTATATTAATAATTAATTTAATTAATAACAAATTAAGTGCTGTGATAGTTAGAAGACAATTTTTTCATTATTTTCATTCAATCAAAAAAATAATTAAGAAAATATGGTTCTTTTTAGACCCAAGTTTTGAAATTTCTAGCTGTGCCCCTGCTAAATATCATACTTCTTTTAGAATTTTCGTCGCGTTGTGTCTTCAGCCTACGAATTTGGCGATATCATCTAAGCCGAAAACCAAAACAAAAATACAATGTCATAGTTTTTTTCAACTTTGAATGTACAATTTATAATATTATTTTTGCTTGATTTCAAAATAGGGAAGTCATAATCATAACAAAATCATTATTTCGGTTAAACTAAGATCACAATTTATTTTTGAAACATTTTTGTGAGCTTAAAGCGTAGACCAATTGAAAAAATAAATATTTTTTTATCAAATTAAGCCAAGGCTCAAGCCAAAACTTTACATACACGTTATCAAGGGACTTCGAGACAAATAATATTTTGATTCTTTGAATAATGCAAGAAACAGTCGGATAGACTTACACATCTCGGTAAATAATTCCTATGTTCTTATAAACTGTATACCGTAATAAACATGTCTTACGATATTGCATGGATCACGCATAAAACTGTAAAATAGGGGTAAATTGAGGTTTGCCTATATTCATATTAATTTCTTGCGCATGCAGAAAAGTATGCTACATTTTAATTTTTAAGTGCTTCGTTACATGTGATTGAAAATATTGCAGCATACTTTGAGGAGTCAATGTAAAATGGGACAGAAAATAGCGGGTAATATTTATGAATAAAAATACTAAAATTTAAACAACAATTAATCATAGATAAAACTCAATTGGGGACAAAAAAGAAACTTAGATAGTTCAGGCTACAAATTTGCGATTAATTGATTAACCCTTTGTATGGCCGCGATGCATATCTGCAACATACCGATTATGCTCATATATCTCGGAGCTTTGAATAAAAATGATTCAGTGTATATCTGAAATATAGATATTATTAAATTCTTGTGACTTGGACTTATCGTTTTTCCACAAATTTTGTGATTTTTTTAAATTGAGCAGCATTTTAATTTTTGTGTTAAAACCTTCGTCATTCATTTTTTTATTCATTTAAGAAACATTAATTAATTAATTTATAAACATACTATTTATAATTTTTGATATTAACTCAATAGGATGCAAATTATTTAGTATTACCAATAAAACTATATTGAAGAGAAAAACACAAAAAAATTAAATGTGATTACTTAAAATTGAATCGAGAATAAGCCAACAACTCGTTTGGAATGTGTAATGAAAAGAGCTTTTCACAGTGCTAAAAGTATTTTCCCACCAACAGTGTTGTCAAAGCTCGAAATTGTGTAGGCGTATGTAACATTTAATGGTAAGAGGGCCCAAAGGAAAAATCGATATTATCACAGCTGTTCGTGTACAACAAGTGTAACGTTGAAGAGAACCGGAAAATATAGGAATAAATTGTGCAAATATAGATTCAAATACTAACAAAATTGACAGTTAACTAGGACATAATTGTAATTATTAACTGGGCATACACTGGATATTCCCGCTATTAGTCAGGAGCTAACGATTATGTGGCATATGGTTGTCCAGGGACTTGAGTGGCAATAGAAAGATTCGTTTGAGCAATAGACAATAAAATGCCCAGTTCACGCCGTGCCATCTTGGGACACATCATGTCCGGGATATGCATGAAAATGAATCGCACCAAACCCGTGCCGGCGGACGTGATGGAGACGCCTCTCAAGCGATGCCTGACCACCTTTGACATTGCTCTCTTGGGTATGAGACGGACATCATTGGCATATTTCGAACCATTGTAAGCTATATAAGACTTGTGTTTCTCTCCAGGAATTGGCCATATGGTGGGAGCGGGCATCTATGTGCTGACGGGCACTGTGGCCAAGGAAATGGCCGGTCCCGGCATCATCTTGTCGTTTGTCCTCGCCGGATTCGTCTCGATGCTGGCGGCCCTGTGCTACGCCGAGTTTGGCACCCGGGTGCCCAAGGCTGGATCCGCATATGTCTACACCTACATATCGATCGGTGAGTTCTGGGCATTCGTTATCGGCTGGAATATTCTGCTGGAGCACATGCTGGGCGCCGCATCGGTGGCCCGTGCCTGGAGTGGCTACGTCGACTCAATGCTAGGTGGGTGGATTGCCAACACAACCACTTCGCTGATGGGCGGCATTCATGAGCCCGGTCTGGCCCAGTATCCGGATGTGCTGGCCTTCCTCGTGTGCATTGTCTACGCGGCTGCCTTGGGCATCGGGGTGAAGGCGACGGTGGTCTTTAACAGCGTGCTCACCCTGGTCAACATTGGCGTCATGGTTGTGGTCATCAGCGTGGGATTCTGGTACGCCGATCTCGACAATTGGTCGGAGGCCGAGGGCGGCTTTCTGCCCTACGGATTTGGCGGAGTGATTGCCGGGGCTGCAACCTGTTTTTATGCCTTCGTTGGATTCGATTCGATAGCCACGTCGGGCGAGGAGGCCAAGAATCCCTCGGTGTCCATACCCATTGCCACTGTGCTGTCCTTGTTCGTCGTCAGCATTGGATACATTCTCGTGAGCGCCGCCCTCACACTGATGATTCCAATTAGCGATATAAATCCCGCTGCCTCGCTGCCGGAGGCCTTTGGGCAACTGCAGCTGCCGTGGGCCAAGTACATCATCTCGATCGGAGCACTCTGTGGCATGACGACAACCCTGCTGGGCTCCCTCTACGCCCTGCCCCGCTGCATGTACGCCATGGCGTCCGACGGCCTGCTCTTCAGCTGCTTCGGTCGCATCAACACCAGCACCCAGGTGCCCCTCTTGAATCTGATTGTGTCCGGACTGCTGAGCGCTTGTCTGGCCCTGGTCTTCGATCTGGCCAAGTTGGTGGAGTTCATGTCCATTGGCACCCTGCTGGCCTATACCATTGTCTCGGCCAGCGTGATCATCCTACGCTATCGACCTCTAACCCACGTCGGCAGTCCTAATCCCGTCTATGCCCCCGACACGCCCGACGACGAGAATGACGAGGATGCCGAATCTCAGTCCAGCATCGACACTGCATCCCCCACCAGTGATCTAATCGAGGGAGCTCTGGCCGGTCGCCTCAAGCCACAATTCCGCTGGCTGGAGCCGTTGCTCGGCCGGTTCGCTCCAGGATCTGTGGTGTCCGTATCGGTGCTGATCTTCGTTGTGCTTAGCTTTGCCATCTGCCTGGAGCTGAAGGTGTCCTGGACGGAGCTCTACACCGGCACCTGGTGGGCTCTCCTGGTCTACGGCTTCATCATCTTCGCGGCCGGCACCTGTGTCGCCATCATGGCCGTGCACAACCAGAACACACGGGGCTTGAACTTCAAGGTGCCATTGGTGCCATATGTTCCGGCGCTGGGCATCTTCGCCAATATTATGCTGATGGTTCACCTGGACGCCTTGACCTGGGTGCGCTTCTTTGTCTGGGTGTCGATTGGCATGGTTGTCTACTTTCTGTATGGCATACGGCACAGCAAAGAGGGCGAGTTCTGCTCCTCCTACTCCATACTGATGACCTCATCCGAAGCAGGTAAGCTGAACTGGGGATCCTTCAAGGGTTCCAGGTCTACGGCCAAGCACACAGTCCTCGAACGCTTCATGGGTCGCAGCAAATTGGACGACAAGAAGCCAATTGTCGAGGAGGGGGACGATGACAACGCAGATAGTCCACATTAAACCACATCAAACCAGTTATCTTAGCACTTGGGCAAAGCACAATGGTCTGCGAAGCAACATTCCTGGTTTATTCATTGGTTACGAGTACGCGAAACGATTAAATACGAGTAGGAAAAATCCAAATTGCTCGTTTATAGATAATGTCAGAAAAACACAAATTAAAGTAATCCATGTACTTATATATATACACACTTATATCGGTGTATGTACACTCTGAAAAATATGCCATACCAAAGTTAAGTATGTCCGACTTGAATTTATATCGTTTTGTTCCTATACTTTCAAAATTGGCATGTTCTATTATTTTGAATTAATTATGGAACGATCTTAAATTTAAATTCCGACTGACGGTTCCTACGACAGCAATGTGAATTATGTTCTTAAAATTTAAGATTCCTGTGTACTTAGCCTAGTATGTATCAAGATTGAAATTAACTTAATTTTTTTGTCATTCTTGCTCCTTCGAATTCTCAACTGGCTCTGACCGCACAAAGGTGACAGTTGTATACGGCACATTGCTATAAGAATGTTTAGTACTAGAAACAAGTATAATTTGAGACAAGTTCAAGATTCTTACACTAGTATGATTTGATCTTTTACATACTTCAATTAATCCCAAAACCTGCTTAAAGTATTTCACAAAGTTCTTATTTTAAGAATTCCGGTATTGCGAAAAGCGAATTTTTGTTCACAATTTTGGAAATTCCGAACTCAGTCACCTTTTGAGATTTTTTGTACTTGAATATCGGAAATCTTGATATTTTTTTGAGTGTACGTACGGGACTGTTTAATCACCGCATATAACAAAGTCAATATATATACTTATAAATGTAATATATATTTTAATGTCTATTTGTGGATAGCCCTGCCTGTAACAATTGTTAATAATGTACCTCTTATTCCTGTTACCACAACTAAACTGTCAAAGTGTCTACCTAAAAAAACATTCTATATACCATCTCTTATATAAATGTGTTAAATTAACTTAAAATATATTTATATTAAAGAGATGATTATTAAATTGTTTGATATATAAATATATGTATACAATTATAAATATTTATTGAAACAATACATTTCTGCTTTGTCGTATTTCTGGAACTTTTCCACTTTTGCAGGTCACAACTGCCTCGCTTTTATTGGGATTTATTTGTACAATATTCAAGTCAATGTGTCACCTCAGAGTGACTAAAGAGACGCTGAAAATACTCTTATCAAGATAAATAAGATTAAACGTCAAGATGAATAAGCAAAGAGCACGTTCTCTTCAATATGAATGCATAGACTCTAGACTTTCACAGAGCTTTGTAATCTGTGTAGTAACGGTACATTCACACATGCATATAAATGTACATACAAAACCATCGTGACTTTTTGCATGCGTTTAATACTTTTGCATTTCGTGCGAGAGTGTAACATGTGACTGGCAAATTTGTGCATTTGGAATGTCGCCACTCTGATTGTCTATCGAAATTAAGTTGCATGGAACCGTGGAGACAGTTGGATTGACCGTGTGGAGATGGGGAAACGGGGAGATAGCGTCATCAACATAAACAAGTTCTCATTTCATGACGCAGAAGTGATGACGCATACAATGTGCAGAGCACATTTACACAAAAGCGCCAAGCACGTGAATATATTCGCATGTATGCAGTGTATCTGTGTCTTGTGTGTGTGTGTGTGTGTGTGTGTGTGTGTGTGTGTGTGTGTGTGTGTGTGTGTGTGTGTGTGTGTTTGTTTGCTGCTCGAGACAAGGCCTGAGATTGAGAGTAAAAAGTAATCGTGCGAGAGCTTACGAGCTTGGCAACAACAAAATCTGTTGCTAGAATTCGCTCAAAGTCAAAACGAGTTCCGAACGCATGACTTTTGAATGGAGCGACAAAACAGCGCTTTTTATTTCACAAGCCAAAATATCCGTTGATACTGAGCATAACGTATTTGTATTTTGAATTTAAATTCAAAAAGTAACGAAGCTTATATGCGTACGCGAGTTTGCTCATATTTATGTATGCTTGAGTGTGCGCGAGTAACCAGTTGCTTCAGTACGATGACTAAATGTTGTTGTTGACTGTTACAATTAGTCAAAATAAGTTCATCTTATATGAAATCTAATTTCATTTTGAGCTATTTTTTCACAGAGCTCTTCCGGCTGTGTTTCTTCTCTTGCATGAGATGGCCATCAAAAAACAAAATCCAAGACTACGCGCCTGTACCAATGCCATTGACAAGTTTCGCTCTGCGGAATTTCTTGTGTTGAAGAAGCACAAGGTGATAGGATGCCGGCTGCTCAAAAACGTAACGTTATGAAGAAGAAGAAGTATCAATGCCAATGCGATGGATTCAAAGCGGACAGACAATAAGCATGCGAGGTTCGATTCAGAAGCAAGTGGTCAAATCAAATACAAATATATACATTAAACTATAAATTCATATACATTTACTTATATATAAATAATTGAAATTCAATACAACAACATGTTTTCTCTTTTTTATAATCAGTTTCTTCAAATGTTAAAAGTAATAGCCAAGTCGACAGTACTTTTCAAACACACCTCGCACTCTTAACGACAGATGGATGCATGCAGACACACACACACACAAGCATATTTATGCTCCTCGAATGTACTTGGAAATCACCTTGCAACAGCTGCAACATCCTACAATGTACAGCCATCCCTCACAATTTAGGGGATGATGCAGACGCAGACGCAGAGTTCGGGAAATGGAAATCTACCTGTAGTTGTTGTTGTCGTTACCTGCATACGCATACACACGTTGTACATGTGCATGTCTCTGATCTGCTCTGCTCTGGCATAATTCCCTGCGTAGGCCAATGATCTTTATTTCTGAGTCGCAGCTGCTCAACGAAATCATAAACTGCGCTGCGCATATCGAATAATTATTTCAGGCATACTTTTTGCTCGCATGTGTGTGAGTATGTACAGTATACTCAAATGAATATTTACGCATGTACATATTTACATATATATGTAAGACATATGTATATACAAATTATATACATTGAAATAAGATGTTCATATTTTTCACATACTATTTTAGAATGCTAAATTTGAAATGTAGTTAAAAAGTTTTTACATGCACATACATATCTATGTACAGTCGATATCGATAGGTTTATTTTCGTGATTTCGCTGCAAAAATATATCACACAAAAATACCTTTCAAGTAGAAAGTGGAACATGGCACGGAAATCAAAACTGTATGCGCTACATACATTAAAAGTGTGTTGATCGTTCGCTGATACAGAAAGCATTTTTTGGTGTTTAGCTCTAGAATACAGCTACATACTTATGCACGCATACTTATGCAGTGAGTGTACACTACTATATCTAGGGGTTGTTGCTTTGAAAACGTTGGAAAAGCAAAAAGACGCTGGCATATGGCGTTCAAAATAAACGTTTCATTCTTAAACAGGAATTTCCGTACACATTTAATTATAAACGTAAACGGAGACTCGCAACGTGTATGCTTAGGCGAGTATATTTCAACGTTCCACGCAATTGTTTTCGAAAATAACGTCGCACAAGCCCTCACTGTCTCACACATACCAATGCAAGCATTGCAAACGAAGCCCTGAAACGTTGAAAACAGTACTGTTTCATTTTCAAACGTTCCAATGGACGATTTGTCAAGAGGTCGCTCTTTGAGCGAATACGATGAGTTGGATTGAGTGACTTATTTGTCATAGTGGGTGACGTCACAATGACTGCGATATATATATAGAAGATTTATTTAATGGCGTAGGAATTGTGTTTTTCGACTATATTTGTCTGTATAAAATAAACAAAAATTTATGACACTTTAGAGAATCAATTGTAGATACTTTACATATACTTTTCATCATTACGCATGTACAGCATTAAATTCTCTGACGTCAGCTGCTTTCGATCTGTACTCTCTCATATGAATGTGTAACCTGGTTCTCGATACCTTGCGAAGCATACATAAACGAAGCGAACATTGAAAATGGAACCATTAACATTTCGGAGAGCAAAGCAGACAGACGGGCGCGTTCGTTTCGTGTGAGCGAGTGAGTGAATTTAGTATCGTTCGATTTGTTTTAAAATCGACAAAAGCAACAACTAACGCGGAATAATATTCGTTTATTAAAAATATTTCGCAAGAAATCTGCTGCATTGCGTCAACCAAGTGAAATTAAAGTCAGCAAAAAAAATTCAAAATAAACTGCTGGCTGACGTCTCGTACATAAACACGAATACAAATACCAATACAAACACACGCGCATGCATCGCTTATAAACATACATACATACTTATCAAAAAGACAATGAAAATGTCAATCGTGAGCTAAAGTCAAACACCAGTTATTAAGAAAGTAAAAGAAAAAAAACTGTGATAATTGTAAACTGGCAAGCAGTGCATAAGTAACATTTACAACAACAATAATCATAATTAACAACAAAATGGATAACAGTAACAGTAGCAATACCAGTGCGGTGGAAGGTAACAAAATAGTCAACTACTCGTTGCCTGCTCTCTCCACTCTCTCGACTGTCGCTGCAAGCAACAACAGCAACAACAACAACGCATCGAACGTGAGTGCAGCTGTAAGAGAGCAACGACTGACGCCCGCATCGACTGTGTTTGCATCAGCAACACCATCGCCTACCTCCAGTCCGCTCTCAGCGCTGTCGACGCCGACGAAAGAGTTCCCAAATGCACAAATGCTGCGCACCATACGGGAAAAGCTCAGGCGTACACCTGGAGGTGTTTGTGAGCTGCAACCATTGAGCTTTGCCGAGCAGTCGAGCTTTAACAGCAGCTTCACCGGGTGCGGAGTGGGAGGCGAGCAGCCCGTTAAGGTGATCAAGAACCGTTACCTGATCAGTGCCCAGCCTAGTCACATCTCAGCCGCAGCAGCGGCCAAAACGCCCGCCTCCTATCGCCATCTTATCGATCTGACGTCATCGAATCTTCAATGCGTCGATGTCTACACCGGGGAGCAGTTCCTCTGCAAGATCATCAACGAGCCTCTGCATAAGGTGCAACGCGCGTACTTCCAGCTGCAGCAGGACGAGCAACTCTGTCGCAGCACGATCTACGGGCATTCGCTGATCCGCGGTGTGCACGACCTTGTGCCCCTCTCCAAGAACCGTACCTACATCATCATTGCGCCTGTCCAGCAGAAGCAACAGCGTGTCTACGAGAACCTGCACACGTATATACGACATGAGAAGCGATTATGCGAATCCGAGGCGCGTGCCATTTTCCATCAGATCTGCCAGACGGTGCAAGTGTGCCATCGCAATGGGATCATCCTGCGAGATCTCAAGCTAAAACGCTTCTATTTCATTGACGAAGCGAGGTTAGTATACCCACTCCACTCCACCCCATCACATAAATGACTGTCAATTGCCAAGTTTATAAGGCAGCCAAATCTGATTGATGATAATTGATGTCAGTTTATTATATTCGTAAATGGGAATCAGCTGATGTTTTAAATTAAGGTGTTTTCGTAAATGCGTATAAATAAGTGTTTATAAGCTGTCAAAAAAAACTTGGTTAATATTTACCCTTGCAACTATTGGCCACAGCAAACTCGAATTCAGTACAAAATCGTTTACTTAACAAACAGATAATGTAACTTCCATCTTGCATAATCTTCACTGTAACCTTCAATGAACAAATGGCAATAATTATGCGAAGATACTGTAGAATTTCATATGAAGTTCACAGGTTTGATTACCATTTATTCTAGCCTATGTAAAAAAAATATGTGTATGTATTTGCTGTACATAAAAATATGCATATGTACATTTGTATTTTTGTACATGTGCAGATGACTTTCGTAATCGATTGGTAGTGACCCTTTCCCACACCCGCATGATTCCCACCACCAACAACAGCAACGGCAACACCAACACACACACACACACACACACACACACACACACTCACACTCACACCTCGCACACATTTGCTCGTTGTACTGGTTGCATATCTTTATTTTGCAATTCGATAAAAACTCGTTATGAGCAACAGTTTGTTTCTTTTTCGTGCTGTTTGTTGTTGGTGTTGTTGTTATTGGTGCCACAATTGTTGCTCTTGTTATTGGCCGCCGCTGTTGTTGTCGTTGTCGTTGTTGGTGTCGGCGAGTTGTGGGTAACATTGAACATTTAAGAAGTGTTGCAATAAAATAACCAATAGATCAACAACAGCGACAATATGAATACAGTACAGCTCGAAAATTACTATGCCTGATGAAATATCACATGCATATGTATTCATATACATACTACAAATGTGTGTTCATAGAATATTGCGTTCTTTTGTGTAAATCGTTGCGTACTCAATATTTCGGTGAATACTGTACTCACGAAACACTGATAATACAACAAAAAAATGCGTACAGACGTACGTAAATACACAGACACATATTCATACATATATCTGGAGCGTACAAAGTGCTCGCAGCGAGGTTCCTACTTTGTACTCATTTACCCGTTTCACTGTTTGCGGTTTAAGCATTTATATGTGTGAGTGAGTGTACGTGTATGACTGTATCAGTACAGTGCACGTCGAAATGTTAGGCTCACCTTCAATCTTCTGCGGTGTGCTTGCAAAATAATTCATTTTACTTACAATGTGGCTATATAAGTTTTTATTTGTTCCTCATATGTGTACATATGTATATTCTGAATCTTAATTCGTTGCGAACTGAACAGCTTTCCTTTTCTTCTTCTTTTTCACCCTCGCTATCTTTGCCGTACCTGTTGATTGCGAGAGAAACATTTGCAAATTGTTTTCTCTTAGCATATATATGTATGTTCGTGTGTGTATGTGTATGTTCGCAAGAGTATAGTTCTTACCAATGAAGCAATACTTGTTGAATATATTTTTTTAACTTTTTGTATTTGTGTTGCTTTGTCGTTTCCATTGCCAATGCAATTAGCAAATTTATTGCATTGACGTTTTCCGCTTTTCGTATTGCCATTTATTTTTATGTATTTATTTTTTCTTATACACTGTATATAAGTCTGAAGAGAGTATATTGTACAGTTGTGCAATCAACTAAATATTGATGATGTCTGAGAAAAAATATATTATACTTTTAACATAGTTTATACAGAATTTATTTCAGCAAAATAACTGAATTCAGTTTTCTAAATACATATGTTGTAAACTTGTGAAAAAAAATTCAAATTATATTCACACTTATTAATTAAAATAATTCACAATAATATTGGGTTGAATGTATCTTTCCTTGTTCTTGGATTTTTAAAATATAAATTTATATATGTTTACTTATTTAAATACTGAAAAATAAGTCATGGTAAATTATAAAAATATGGTGCTCGCAGGGTATTAAAATTCATCGATATCTAGAAGGTTTTTACCTTCCAATATATTTTCAGATACATTTAACTAAAGCAAACACTCATATTTACATATACAGCATATACATCAGACATTCGACAGTAAGGTCAAATTGTACGTTGGCCCTGACTCTGATCTTCTGTGTATTTTCATGTGTTATTATATTTGGTACGCATATACATATTTAAATAGCATTTAAATTAGCAGCACGTATTAGCTACCTTGCCTCTCTGCTCACCGCTTCTCTAGATAATTGAGTGTGTGAGTATCTTTTGGAAAATACTTTTTGTTAATTTCAAATAGCAACAACAGACACACATTGTTTGTACAGAGAGTGAGTGAGTGAGAGAGGGATCGTCGATCACATGCGCTCTTCAAATGAATAGACTGCGCAATGCGCTCTCCTCTTCCCTCTTCCAAGCGCTAACAAGGTCGCCTGTTGTAACAGCGATCGCTGAGCGACGCTACGCGTTGCTCTCTTTCTCTCTCACTGACTCGCCTGGTGGTGTATTGTAATTTTGTTTGATGGCAAGAGGTGCGCTCAGTTTTTTCGTTGCTCGTTTTTGCTCAGGGTCAGCTCGAGGTTTTTAAGTTCATATATGTATGTATGTACTGCATACATACAAATGTATTTATGTATCTTTATTTGTTTGTTTCATGGCACAATCAAAAATTTGTGTAGGGTTTGGCGCTCACTTCATTATCTTCTTGTATTTTTTGTTTCTTTTGATGTTTGCCAGTTGTTTTTATTGTCTCTCCACGAGAAGATTTGAAACCGTAGGTGGAGTTGTTGCAATGCAACATCACTTAAAGCTGAACGTATATTTTCTGTCTCTGTCTCTTAATTTTTTTAAGCTTTTTTGCATGGAAATGTAGGCCAATGTCAACATGGTGTCACCGCTCTTGGGTGTTTGGGGTCGCCAGCTTTGTCAGAGATGGGGTATGAGTTGGGTTTTTGTTGTATCAATTACACACGCTCACGACAAGGCAAGGTTCACTAGAGCTGGCAACGCTGTCGTCGCTGGCAACACCAACGCAATGCCAATCGATTTGTGGTTGTCTGTTGTAATGCGCCACCAATGGCAACACCATCAATTTTAAAGCTTATGCAATTTTGAAACTCTGCAACTTACTCGTATTGCGATTGCATACAAAATAAATTCAAATGTGACTAATGATCATTTTATTGTTACATTTCATTTGATTACAGAACTAAACTGCAATATGAATCGTTGGAGGGCTCCATGATACTTGATGGCGATGATGATACGCTGAGCGACAAGATCGGCTGTCCACTGTACACCGCACCGGAGTTGCTCTGTCCGCAGCCCACATACCAGGGGAAGCCAGCGGACATGTGGTCATTGGGGGTCATACTCTACACAATGCTTGTGGGTCAGTATCCGTTCTATGAAAAGGCCAACTGCAACCTGATCACTGTAATCCGACATGGCAATGTCCAAATACCCATGTCATTGTCCAAGTCGGTGCGCTGGTTGATGCTATCGCTTCTGCGCAAAAACTACACGGAACGCATGACAGCCTCGCACATATTCCTAACACCCTGGTTGAAGGAACAGCGACCGTTCCATTTGTACCTGCCGGTCGATGTGCAAATTGCCGACGACTGGGACACTGAGATGGATCAGGACGAGCTCGAGTGCATGGAGGAGGGCAACGTGAGCGATCTGTGTGATTTGAGCGGGGAAAAGCACGAGCACGAGTATGAGGACATTGGCGTGGAGCCTCTCGACTACACACACTCCACCTTGCAAATGGCCCAAACCAGTAGCTCTTCTAGCTCTCTATCAACGGAGACTGACGCAGACGCTGACGAGGATATGGGCTGACTAACGTTTATCTCTGAGCCGGATAAAAAGCCACTTAAAGCTCGCTGTCTCGTATACGCTGGCGCGTGAACTTGATCCGTTAGACCGCGTCAAGATTCGATGCTCGACTGATTAATTGCCTGCTACGACGATAGCCGAGGCTATGGCGGCCACGCTCTCCACGTCCTCTCATCCCACCAGAGGTGACCAAACCCAACACTCGCACACTAAAAGACTTTGAAGCCTCGCTCACTTACAAGTATACAAACACAAACTTAAAATAAAAAAACAAAAACTCACTGCCTTCCAAAAGAGACGAATTTTAATCGTTCTCCTTGTAGAATTCTCAACTTGTATAACTGAGAGATGAGAGTCCGAATCCTCGTAACTCGTAATTGCAACTGATTCTTCCTAATGCAACTTATGTACAATACATAAATGAATACTTTGCTGTAATTTGTTGATCTTATCAATCGATAGAAAGCATTATTTTCAATGTTTAAAATGGCAACGAATGCAAATTGTTATTTATTATTTAATATTTTTTTGAAGTTTTGCATATAAAAAAAAATGGCATAAAAAGTGAAAATTATGAAACGAATATAACATTAAACTTTGATCTCACTTTAAAAAAAAAATTAAAAAAATGTGTTTTGTATTTAAAATAATGGGTTATACAGAAATGTCACCTGATCTTACTACTTATCCTACTTTTTACAGATTTTGTTAATCATTTTTTTGACGTAAGAAGAATGATTTGCTTTTAGGGTCAAATCATGCTGATGTCATTTATATTCACTGCACCTGCGCGTCCCGATTGTTATAGAAGTCATAATTTTTATAAGTACTTGGAACAAATTTTGTTGAATGCCTTACACGAGGGAAAATTTAATCTTTTGATAAGGCTTATCAGTTATTGCTGGAATGAGATCGCAATTCAATGTCACATCGCAAAAATTGTTTATACCCTGTTTCAACTTAGTTTTGAAAAGTGTCTACATACAAAATTTTAAAAACTAGTCTGTTCGAGAATCTAGTTAGAACTATTATCTTTTGCAGGTCGGAAAAAATACTCTTATTGCTAAAATGCGGATTTGAATTTTAAATTTTGTGTGGTTACGAATGTCTAGGGTATTTTCTTGTCGAGCACTTTCTGTCATACTATTTTTTTTGTCTATCCCTTAAAAAACTGGTTGTAACAGTGCTTAAAGTACAATATTGGTTTTTAGAACAACTTTTTAAAACCTTGAACTTCGAACAGCAATAGTAAATGTGATTTATGACATGAACTATTTCGCTAATTTATTTTAAGCGTAGAATCGTTAAAGCTTAGAATTGTTTAAAAAATTATCCATTGAATACACATTACTTAACAGTGTACAACTCAAAATTTGAAATGTTTTTATGAGACCAATAAAACTGATATTTTCCAGAGAAATAAATATTATTTGAGATTATAGTTTTGAATCTGGAAAACACTTTAAGCCAGAACAATCAAATATTGCAAATTTTGAGCTGGGAAATGCTTGCGAAAAGTCCATTCGAATTGTATAATTAAATCATTAACCAGTTTATAAGAATATAGTATATGTATATATAGATATGTATGAGTGTGCAGTACACACATACGTTAATGCTATTAAGAAATAATAAAATCTTAACACAGAACAAAAGGTTCGGATAATAGTCATAACAAACTTGCTCATATGGTTTCTAATCAATTTTTCTGTTTCCACGCATAAAATTTCCACCCCAAAATCTGTTCCATCTAGCTTTTAAAGAACATAACTATTTTTTTGAACACGACGCAATAACCGACGACGAGTCGACGTGACAAATTCTACGTAGCCTGATTGTGTACTTTAGTCATCAGATTATGAAATTGCTGAGAGAATTTCGTAAAAACGTAAAAGCTGCTGAGAACAACGTTGTTGGCGCCAGTCAATGTGACTTCCGACTCTCTTAAAACTTGCCATGCAGGAACTTTTCTCAGTGGGTGTGGAATACTTCTAGAACATTTTGGCACTTGGCAGTTAATTTAATGACTGTGGCAAGACTCAAAAATGATGATAGCTTTGCTTTTGAAGTGATAATTCAACTATTGTACAAGAGCGATAATTGATATAAAGAGTTTGCCAATTATCTTTGAATATTCCAGTTAATTCCAGAAATTGTAAACATATGTGGTGATTTTCCACTTAATTGTAAACACTTGATTTTAAGAAAATGTTGATTTGAGTTGTATTTTGTATTTATTTAGATTCAAAATAAAAGTTATTTTCATCATATTAATTGGAAATAATAACTAATTTTTATATTTATGTTTTAAAAATCATAAGACATCTCGTATGCTTTACTATTTTTTAAAATTAAAATATATGTATGTTTCAATGATAAGATCAAGAAATCATTTATATTTTACAAATTTCTGTTTTAGAAATAAGTTGACGTGGCCTTGATAATCTTATCATACAAATACGTTTATAAGAATATTGACTTCTTTGAATTAAAAATGATAATGCAATTGAAAGTAAATATATTCCAATACATATGTATATATAAATAGCTGTATGCAAGTATTGCTTCGATGTCTGTGGGAATTTTTCAGATAACTCAAAGAGCTTTATTTTCGGTATTTAGCGCAATTATTTTCACAAAGTTCTGTGACTAATTAGAGAAAGAGTGTGCTAAATAACTCTATTTGAACAGTATTTTTCTTTCTTCTGGCATTTAATTCAATTGATGAGCGGTGTAAATAGGTTGACAAATAACATTCTGCATAGGAACTGCATGACATTTCTAAAACTCGGGCGAAAATTACAAAAAAAGAACTTAGTCTAGATTTATCGACTGTTGTGAGCTTTATATATGAATGTTATCCGTCGATTGTCGGAAATCGTTTAAAATTTATTGCTTAATAATTACAAAAAACAAATTCACATTTAAATTTCGCGCTAAAATACTCTTCTTCTTCTGTATCGAACTATCGTGATACAACAATTCGATGCTCGATTTTATGGGCAAACAAGAAAAAGGCAGACCACAGTTTAGTGCCGCGCAAATTGGTAAAGTTGGTATATTAATTCTTAATAAAATGTTACAAGAGTTTCTGTGAAATTTTTTCGAGCTTAAAAATTAGGCAATTGCCAAAAATCTTCTTTTATAAAAAAAAAACTTAAATTGAAGATCGAGTTTTTTTCTGTTGTTTATGATATTTTAAAAATATTAACATCGTTAGTATTTGAATATAAAAAAAAATATTTATTTTTCTTGATATTTTTGACAAAAAAATATCGATAATATCGCTAATAAAAATATCTGGGCGCGAGCATTCATTAGTTGTTTTTCCACCCTAAATTAGTTATGTTTCACTATTGTGTCATTTATTGTGTCAGATTAAATTTTTGCATTCTCGTTTCGTGAAGAAAGAAAGTGGCTTCAAAGGCAAAAATAAAACGGTGAAAAATAGCACACGATAATATCGCACAATTATATTAGTATTGAAAAAAATATCCCTTAAAAATATGTCATCGCCAAATTTTTTTTATCGATATATCGATATATATTAAAAACAGCAGTTTGTTTTGTCTTTGCCACAGTTTTGGAGTCAATATTTGTTATTGGGTAAAAATGCCGCGGGATTTATTGGGATTTATATTATTTAATAGATTCGTGTAGGTATGTGCACATATAAACATAGTGTGAGATTATAACACTTCATCAGAAATTGAATAATGCTTAGGCGAGCAAATTACACTTGGGGACAACGAACGAAGCACACGGAGATTCGTTATGAAGCTCACGGACCTAAACATTGACTGCCTGTTGCGGATTTTTAAATACTGCTCTGAACGCGAGCTCGTTATTTTGTGCCAGGCAAGCAACTATCTAGGCGCTGTGATCGAGCAAAACATCTTCTATGCCATGACACAGGATTTGCTTTTGTGTGGGCACAGGAACAAACCATGTGTCGAGAAAAGGTAAATTTCTGTCTTTCTGGTTAAGCGGATCATTTATTCAGCGTCTGATTTTAGGAATAAATCGCCGCTCAGTTACTTTGAGCGACTACAAGTTGGCAGAAATTGGCTGAAGGGTGTGTATATGGAGCGACATTACTTCCACCATTCTCAGATGTACCCCTCCAGGCTGTGTCTGGACTCGGACTTTCTGTACATCACGCATTTGAACTATTTGCGTAAATATAGGAGAACTGGTCCCGAGTCTCTGCAGCGTCGCTACGATGAGGAAATAAGCACATCCACCATATCAGACATATCCGATTTTGTAAAGAAACAAGACACAATATTTGCGGGACGAGTCAATGGATCGTGCTTTGTGAGCGACACGGATGGCATCACCGAGCAGACAATGCACCATGCCAAGGAGTATCTCTACTGCGTGGACTTCGTGGACAATGTCTATGTAAGCAGCACGGACACATGCTGCAAACTGTGGAAACGTTCTCAGGAGTTTGGACTGTCGCACTTTGATTTATTCATGCAGCTGCAGCATTCTTTCAAGTCCTTGAAACTCAGCGCCGATGGTCAGTGGCTATTTGGAGGTCTATACACAGATACCGGACGAAGAGCATTGCGCGCAATTCATGTGGAGAGGTAAAGTTGATGTTTTGGCTAGAAAGGGAATACGGTATTATCTATAAACATATATGTTTCATCCAGTGGCGAGGAGCAAGTTCTCAACTCAAATACAATATCCATATACGACCTCAAGATGAAGGATGATCATGTTCTACTCACTGCCAACTTTGATACCACGTTCCGCATCTTCGACCGACGCACCGATCGCGATGTCTCCATTTGGGAGGATCCCTTTGACTCGTCGTTCTACTGCCTCGAGCAAGACGGGCTCTATGCAGTCCTATGTGGTGCAAAGTATCACGGACGCGTTAACCTGTACGATATTCGCGTTCCCGGCAGGTACATACAATTGTACTTTCCTGGGCGGACGCGACAGCACAGAAGTTCACCTGTGTATAGCCTCGCCTGTGATAGTCAATATATGTTCGTTGCAACTGATCACAACTTGAGGGTGTTTGATTTCAAGACCAATTACGGAGTTCAAAGAGATTACAGCATTTTTCATGATTATCAATATTGATCAACAAAAGTGTAATGATAAATTAGCTTGTTTGCATAATAAAATCTGTGGTTTATCTATTATTTTAGCTAAACATAAAATATTATAAATATTTGTTCAGATATCCTCTTGATATATATTATTTATTTTAGTTCGACCGATATATTTTCGATAAGCAAATTGCATATAGCTGCTTATAGTAGAAACAGTCGACAAGGTAATATATTATATTCATAGACCACAAACTTATGCTACGAAAAAAAGCCTTAACAGGTCCAATGAAAACAAATGATCCACATAATGAATGTAATGTAAGGTAAAAACTTAGATGTAACCATATTTAGTAAATGTAGGTATTGCATGCTATCCTTAGTATTATGTGCAATATTTAATTTTAACAGAAGGAAAGCTTTCCTCGAAATATATCAATTTGAAATGGAATACGAGATATAGAGTTAAATTCTTTGAGAGAAGAGAAATGATAATCGGAAATCCGCTCGGGGTTTTGATTCGTTCGAGTATTAGTAATACTTTTACAAACGTACTTAATTTAATAGTTTCAGAAAACAAATTTATTTTCCTACCAGAATCCGATAATAACAATTGAAATGTGCAGACATTTGGCATCAAGTTAAGTTGAAAGTATAGTATAGTTAATTTAAGCATAACAGTTATCTTTAGCATTAACTGAAGCCCTAATTTTGTTGCGTTTTAACAGGCACTTTATCCCTTTTATGTTTTTTAATTTCATACATTTACAATTTGTGCATCCTCTACAAGTGTATTCTTAAGCAAACATTTGAAAGTTAATTATTTATTAATAATTATTAGCGAGAAAATGCAACTAATGCATCTGTCGTCATTCCACAAGCTGTTAACGGCTTAACGCTGAGAAAACAACTATCTGCTTGTGGGATCTGTGCTATCATTTGGCTTGTCCGTTGCGGCTGAGGGAGTTGAGGATGCTGTGGACGGATCCGCACCGGAGTGTGTTTGCGTTGTGCTTGTGTTTGGTAGTTGTGGATGATCAAGGCTCTCGCTCAAAGCTGCGGCAAGTTCCCCATTAAACTGAAGCAGACAACCCAAGGCGCCAAAGTAACCTTCGTGCTCCAGGAACAGACCCTTCATAGTGCCATTCGACCAGAATTCCATGGCGTAGGCAAGCAGTTTCATCGAAATGGGGTTCACACGCAAGAAGTTGCCCACAAAAACGACCTGGATGAGAAAGAAAGTTGTTCAATTAGAATGACATCAAATTTGAATTTATATCTGTGTTGTCTCACCCTGTCGATCTTCTCATTCAATGCACACATTCGCGCAATCGAGCCAATATTATTGGTAATGGTGACAAGTGTGGCATTTGCCAAATCCTCTCTAGATACCGAAGTGCGCTTTTCGTTTATGTGCATTTGACCGAAGCTGTAAAATGTCAAGACGATTGAATTCATGTTACATCTATGGTATCAATATTAATAGCTACCTGGACGCCACTAAATCACCGGGTAGACTGAAGCGATTATAGTCACCTCCGTAGATATCCTTGACCAGTTTGTCTACTTTCCGGTTGTCACCCTTTGTGGCTAACTGTATTGCCTCTTCGAAAGTTGTGCAGCCGGTAAGCAGACAACAAAGTCCCAGGAATGTTCCGCCTCCCAAGCTTTATGAAATAAGTTAGATAGAGGCATTCTTAAAATATGCGAAAGTACAGATCGTTTACCTGGTGCCCGAAATGCGCTTATAATTGTCCGGTCCGTAGACAGCCAAAATGGAAACTCCTGAGCCGACATTCACCAATATGAAGGGAAACGGCTGTGAGAAGTTGAAGGCGCGTTTCTCGCTTTTACTGCAAAGTAACATTGTAGTTGCTAGATTAGCATAAGGGCAAATGCAACCTCGATCGATTGACTTACACAATTTCCCGCGCATTCTCATAATAATAGCACTCAGTGGAATTGTGCATATCGGCAAAGAGTATACCTTTGATCAGAGTGTCCAGCTCATCGAACTTTGCCAGCTTCATATTCACTTGATCACGAAAATCCTTCTCAAACTTGAACGCACCACCGCCAGTGGCACAGACAGTGGTCACCAGCTCGGCCATTCCCTTCTGCTTGGCCAGTGACAAGAAGTTGCCCATGTCTGTGGTCTGGAAGCGTATGAAATGCAGAGATCCCCTTCGCTTTCTGATCTCTACATTGTCCATCTGAAACAAGCAAGTGCATGGTATTAGCCAAGTTTTGGAGATATACAATACTCATTGGAAAAACTTCGATTATAAGTAAAGAATATGCCAAGACGATGGACAAATTCTTTAATCTTATACTCCTCTTTAAGTTTATACTCCTCTTTTCTATTTAAGCAACCTTTTTTTTTAAAATGAATCAGATTAGTTGCTTTTATAGGATGTATAGGACTGTATATGTAATTATTTTATTACGGCGTCCGGTTCAGGTTTAATTTCGAGAAGTAGGTTAGGCTTATAAGACATGTTAGATTAAAAAAATTGTAATTATTCAATTACCAATTGTGGGAGAAAATCTTTCTATTTGTCTGCAAATGAATAGAAAAATAAAAACTATTTGACCGCTCTATGGCATTGTCAATAATATGCAATAAATACTGATCGATTGCAAATCAATATTTTGAAGCATCAGCAATAACAAAATGATTTTCAGCTCCATCACTTGCAATTGTTTACCAAACAAATGATAGGAAAATGAGTTGTGGACTTTTAAAAAGTGATATTGCGGAATGTGTTTTGATTCCTTCATTATATAAGCGTTCGCGAACTTTAAATTGCCTGCTCAGCCAAAGTTTAGAGAGAAATTCTTGGCTACGACCTGTGCGCGTAATTAGCGACGCGCCGAAATGTATATTTATATGCCAATAACCACTTAAACACCAAAAAAACAACAACAAAATATAGGCACATCAGGAAGTCAAAAGTCAATGAATGCTCTACGTAAACTTGTCGACGACATCGACGTGCATACGATTTAGGTTCCTGACAGTGTTGACGATTTAGCTTTTTCATATCTAGATCCGACTATGTCTAGACAAACTGTTTAGTTTTAATCAAAACTTTCCATAGCGCTCATCTAAATAATAAATAGCAATAGCTATAAAAAAAGTGACTCAAATAAATATATAAAAATATACTATATCGATAAGCTTGGAAAATGTTATTGGCATATTATCTTCTAGTTGATAAGCCAATGAAATATCTGTTATTTTGAATAAATCAATAATCAGGAAATTTCGGCTTGTTATCTGAAATGCAATAAGCGCAACACGAGTTTTATAGTTCAAGCTGAATGTGGATCTTAAGCCTCAATGAATTGAAGCATATTGAAAATCTGATTAATCTTCCAAATCTTCTGCCAATTATAAATATGTAACGAATATATATGTAAGCCGATTAGATGGGCACACAAATGCAAAGTTACCTTTGGACCGATGACGTAACGTATATGACATGGATTTTACAAGTGAACGCAAAGTTCCATTGGGCATCACAAGATCAGACCACAAAAATGTCACCTGTGATCTGCGAACTCTCTTGGCCCAAGTCATAACTTACAGATAAGGTGTCAGGAGACACGCAAATGATTCGTGATCGCCATTGATGAGAAATAATCAGGCAATGCATTGTTAAACAAATCGAAACGTTTTACAACTTTGTCGGATGCAACTTAATGAATTATATAGTTATGTACCTATATCGATAGGAATAGTGTGGCGAAACTCTCTCACCTGCAAGTGGGTGTCGCGATGGCCGGTTTTGCCATAGGCTGAATTTTTGGTCAAATATCGCCGGATGTTACGTAAGATTCCCGCCTCGCGATCCTGCTCATCGGGCGTTATGTCCTTTGGCTCGAAGTACACCAGTTTTGTCAGAGTTCCTCCGATGTCCATACCAAACCATGGCATCGCTGTAATAATAAATGCAAGCATATATCTTTACTTGAGATCACTTAAATGGTACCTACATATTAAATACCTATTCCAACAGGATGTCTTCAATAGGACAGCCAAATTACATTTAACGGGTACACATATTGGGGCGTTGTAACATGAGCGCATTCTGATTTACATTCTGACTTTACAATTTCGTATCAAATATATATTTCTGATTGCGTTTCGGAAACAGTAAAAAATGTTGTGTCAAATACATTGTATTTTAAATCAAATGCTTTCTAATATACAAATTAATAGTTATTTAGCGAATCCAAAGTCAGGACTAAATTAAAACATCCCTACATATATCATCTCATTCTGTTCGAAACTAAAAGAATGAAGAGCATTTTGAATTGTACCAAACTCTGAACTAATTAATGTCGTAAATAATACTATTATTAGCTTATTTATTCAATGATTCTTAAAAGTTTTTAGATATTATTTCAGGGTTTTCTATTAAATGTTGCATAAAAAACACTTAACAAATTTGGAAATAAGATTTTCTTTTACACAATTTAAAAATTTCAATTGTAACTTTAAACTTTTATGATTTTCTCCTTTGGACTTGTGGACTTTTGGTGATCGTACCGCTTTTGATGATGAGATCAAAGATCGCCGTAAAATCCAGCAATTCTGTCATAGTAAAATCGTTATTTTAATATCTTAAGCGAACAATTATTAACTTTTTCACGGCTGTAAATGCCTATAGAGAACGGAGATTGCAAATAGAGAGCAGAAACATTTTGATTAATTCGAACAGGCAAGCACAATACGTAAGTAGCTCCGGCGGACAACTGTTGGCCTAAACGCTATCACGATTAGATGAGCCTTAGCAAAATGAGTAAATCAGACTAAAACGTGTGGGATACGAGTACTGTAAGAGAGGTATATGTAGTAAGAGAGTGAGCAATATCGATGCCTGCTTATCAATCCGTGTACTCGCTAGTTATCGCCAGTTAAAAGTTTCCAACTTGACCGCTGGCCTCTGAATTGGTTACACTAAGCAGCGCCAAGTAACAAACTATCCAATAATGTTATCTAATCGGAAATTATGTCCCAAAATACGTATATCTGTATATTATATTGGGTTAACTTCAACAGTAACCATAGTAAACTTAGCGCGTTATTCATGTCTAAGAGAGTGAATGCCATAAAATTGCAGATATGCGCGTGTAAAACATCAATACATGCTCACCTTCTAATCTCTTAGTTCTATGTCAGCTGTCTATTGAGAAAACACAAAGAGAGGGAGACGCCGACTTTTTTCTGATATGCGATTGTTTGAAGTCATTGAAGAGAAACAAGGAGAGAGGTGTCTGCAAATTTCTACTGTGCTTTAATTTCTCTTTTCCCTCTATGTTGCCACCTTGTTCAAATATACATTAACTAAATACAAGTAATAATACGTTTGTTTGTAACTAATTCTTTTTAGTTTTATTATTTCCGCACATAGTTTTTTTATTTTTATTTGAATTAACTTGTTAGCAAGTATATATTTTTTTGAACAGACTGCAAACAAATTCTAATCAATTTGAGCTTTGGTTTGAATCCGATGCTGACTTATAATTAATTTTTGTTTTGTTTTTTCGACTTTGGATGTCGCACTACTTACACATCAGATCATCAATATTTGGAATACGATCGGGATTTAGATTAAGTTGATTGCACGATTCATTTGAATTTTCGTTTACTTTAATATTGTTACTATTGTTGTCATCATTATTATTGTTATTGTTGTTGCTTGAGGAGGTGTTGACGGATTTGCTTTTTTGGCCAACTCCAATGGCAGCACGCCACGAAGTGCGCCATGAATTTCTTTTAGTGGAGATCATTGGAGAAGTCGGCGGACTGGCGGTGGAAGCCAGCGAGGCGTGTGTTGATGATTTCTTGTCGTTATGCAATTTGAATATTTTCAAGTTGAACGAATATTTCGAGTCGCGCGCGGGCACTTTCATTTTAAATGTGTCGTTTGTGCAATTCATTTACTTATCGACTTTTTCCCACTGACCATATCAGTTATTCTCGTAGCAAGTGCTAACATATGTTAGTATTTGTAAATTCGAGTATAATATGTATTTATTTACATTGCTACTTGCACGGTAAATGATCTTAAAACGATCAGCTTTACGACTATTTCACTGTTGTTTTGAAAAATAACGCGCTTCGAACTTGAGGAGCAATCCGTTTGACCGATCGGTCGAAGGCGTGAAACGTGTTTGAATGAAATTTCATTGTCAGTTTGAGTTCGTTAAAACGATGCGCAACGCCGAAGCCGAATACACGAGTAGCAGCAGCTAAAACCAGTGTTGCCATATTAGCTATTTTATAGCTAGACTTAGCAATTTTGTAATTTCAAAATTCTTGTAATTCAAAAATTCTTGTAATTTATAGGTGTGAACAAAATAGAAATGGAATGTGTTTCTACAAACTAACACATAACCAACATTTTGTTAATTAATTAAGGCTAGTTCAGAAATATAATTTAAGATGATTCTGATATCGGAAATATAGAATTGTTAGTTAAAAGATAAAAACAGAATTCGAATTTTATTTAGAAACCTATAATTCGAATTTTATTTACAAAACAACATATTGCCACTCCTAGCTACATTTCTTGATCAAAATCGCTTTTTTACACCTTCTAATTCTTGCAACACTGGCTAAATCAGCAACAGCCGAGCTGGCGTCGACGTCACAACCGTCGCGCTTGCACATAAAACCTATCTACTCTTAAATATGAATGTATGCATGAGTGTAAGTATTAGCTTTTTACATACATACATAGATAAGTATATTAATGAGGAGACATCGCGTCAAGCAGAGCCGAACTTAAGCATTACGACAGCACATTTCAAACAAAGCAAAAGCTACAGCCGAAAACTGAACTTTACTACGGGCGAAACCTAACAATACCCTTGACATGCGCTTGAGATAACTACGCGATAGTCCAAGTTGAAGCAAAGATCGTTTTAGTTGGTAAACGACAGCGTCCGCGTACCTCAAATTTGATGGTGATTAGACCCACTGCCAAATTTTGCGAAGGGCTAATAAGTTTGTGGCAATGCATGTTACAGGCAGAGGGAGTCATTTCGCTTGAGTTAAGTTGTCTTCAAGTATGGAGTAGGAGTAAGCTACTTAATGAAAACATTCAGTAACAGATTTTAGGGTAAATTGACTATTTTCTAAAAAACGATAACAAACTTTTGATATGTACTAAACAATATGTTTTTATATTAATTTAGTATTATTAAAGTTTATTTTTTCATCGTATCGCCGCTTTACTTCTTTCACTACTCAGAGTTCAAGGCTACAATTGTTGTGAGCCTGTGTAAATATGCGAAGCTATTGGTAATAATTAAAAAAAAACTGTAATAAAGGAATCATTTGGGAAACTGATGCAATATACGAATGTGAATTAAAATCAGTGTATCTATAAAAAATGTTTACCAGTTATGATACAAGTTTACCAAAGTTGACAACATTGATCGTGTCTTAGTCCCAATGTGTTTTGAAAATTTCTGAGAACGTTGACAGTACATTTCTTGCGACGTGGCTGGTGGCGCTTTAATGTGATTAAATATGATTAAATACATTATGTATGAATCCATGTGCAAATACGTGTTGGACCACAGACGAGCACGCCCGACTGCAGCCTTTTTACTTGAATTTTGTTATTAATTTACTGGGTACTGGGTCTCTAGAAGTCGAGAATACTCGATTGTAGCTCTCTTATTTATTTTTCTGTGTCGTGCAGTTGTTAGCTATTTATTTTCTCTCCCTGCACGCATGTGCTGTGTCTACAAGCACACATACATTCATATTAGTGAAAGAAATTTTGGACTGTTGCTCCAAAAATACTTTGAGTTAGCATGTCTAGAAACTGAATGGGCGAAACAAAAGAAATTGCAAAAAAAAGTCAGAGTGGCGTTGGATTCAGAAACGTCAAAGCTTTCAAGCTTTATGTGTAACAATAAAAAGAGGAAAAATACTACACAAACAAAACAAGACAAGTCGAAGTTTAGATACGCTTCCCAACAAGCACGCACATCCATAGTTCTGTAAAGATTATCTAAAGAATTTGCGTATTTAATTTCAATGGTACATTGGAACTTACCTCTGCCCAGCTTGGTGCAAAATATAATATCATCACACATGATACAGCTATTCTCAATGCACCCGCTTAAAGTACCGGCGGCAATGGGGCGGTTTTTGTGCAGGAAAAGCGAAGAACGTGAGTCAGTCTCACCAATTAATATTGGCTGCTGGGAATGGAAATGAAACTGGGCCGAATTCGAATCAGTTGCGATAGCGCAGCCTCGTCTCACATCAGCGACGTGTATTAAGATGCTTGATACTTTTGTCGGAGCGAGATTAACAGAAACACAAATAAACACACGGGCTTCCTCTGTTTTGTTTACAATCTGTTTTGCCGCGGAAATATTTGGAACTGCAAAGCTTTAATGGCTTAACCACATCTAAATCCAATTATCTTACGATTCTTATAACTCAACTACGCACTTTGCAATTGAAACTTTAAAACAATTAAGAAAAATATCTAAATCTAGTGGCCTTGCACGTTTTCTTCTTCTTTACAATAAATCAGAACAGCTGTGATGCAGTAATACAACATCATAAATTAACATTTTGCTGAAATGTTATTAACAGAAATACTCGCTTTTTGAGGGTTATAAATTAGTTTCCCTTTTTTATATTAAATGCCAATTTAGCTTGATTAGAAATATTAAAGTTGAGTAAAATAATAGTTGCTTTTTTTACAAATCAGTTTTGAAAGAAACTTGCGATCTAGGTACATTTTTGAATTTAACAGTTGCTATCTCTCGACTTATCGAGTTCTCAAAAATTAACATCGCTGTCACTTAACAGCCCATCGATTGAAGCATAATATCGATAGTATACAAGTCTATCGGCCAACCGAATGTCGGAATTGCGAAGAAATATAACAAATACAACTCTAAAAGCAATTAAAATAAACAAAAACAAAAGATATTTGTAAGAGGAAGCAAAGTATGGAAATAGATTGAATGAAGAAATTATAACTATTGTTTTGGTATGTTTATTTGTACTTCATTAAAAAAACGGAAGCACAACACATAATTGAATGTAAATTACGTATTAGAAAGACTGAAACTATGGGATCAAAAAACAAAGATATGGAGAAAAACGAGAAATTCAACGATTTCGATTTCACGCCAATTTGGAAGGATAACATTAGAATGAAGGAGCTTCTCTCGGCTTTTCATCCGCGTCATCTAAGTCCCGCAAACTACGACACCAAGATGACTTTCTGGACGGATCTTATAAAAAAGCACTGCGAATATTTCGGCAAGGCTAATTTCAGTTTGAGAGAACTGCAATTACACTTCATGAGAGGCGAACAAATACCGGCTTGTCTTGATACGGTAATAGCAGAAATGGAGCAACAAAAACAGATCCGTCTTCGCAGTGAGTACGAATACGATCCATTGAACACATGGAGTGGCTGGCTTCTCAATAGTTTTGTAAAGCGCCCTCTATCGCAAAGTTGGCTGAAACTAAAGCATAGCATCATAGCCGAGGATGCGGGAGCCCGATCTCTTGTGGAATGGATTCATGTGGATGTAATGCAGGTGCGACATGTTTAATATCGTTAAGGAACTACGATTAACCTATTTGGTTGTCTCTAGAGCTTGTGTAATGAGATGGACGAGAAAGTGCTGAAGAAAAATAGTGGAAAGTTGGTGCACTTTGAGGCCTTTAAGTCGATTTGCAAGAAATGTCAAATGCAGATTCACGATAATTGTTTGCACTTGTGTCTAATAATGCTTCAGGCCCGCAGATTAATAATCATAGATTACAAGGTGGAAAGACAAACAAGAAGAATACACCTTATTAAGATCCCAGGCAAGTATTTTTAAAATCACGATCTTAAAACATTATGCTTATTTATTCTATTCATTCCAGCTAACGAGCATGAAAATCTGATTATCAGCGAAGCAGATCGAGCAATGCACAATCTGGAGATGACGCGAACTAGTTTGCTACAACAGCTGGAGGAACTTGAGGAGGAGATCAAAATTAATGATGATAAAGCGCGCCAATATGTAAAGGAAAACAAAAGACAATTGGCCAAGACTTACCTACGAAAAAGACGGTTATTAGAAAAGAATCATGGTGCGAATCAGTAACATATTGTAAATATGCTGTTGTTATTTTTAATATTTCTGTTTATTTCCATTAACAGAGAGACGCAGCATAGCTCTACATAACATAGAAACACTACTATCAAATGTGGATGAGGCACAAAACAATGGTGTCGTGCTTGATGCCTACAAAATTGGATCAAAAACTTTGCAAAAGGTTCTCAATGAATCGGGTCTCAAATACGACAACGTGGATGAGGTGCTGGCTGATGTGCGTGAGACATTGGATCAGCATAGGGAAGTTCAAGATGCCATGTCAAACAGCGTCGCCGATGTTGCTAGTCCCGATGAGGATGAGCTAGAGATAGAATTGCAAGAATTGATGGGCGAAAAAGAAACAATCAAAGGAATGAACTCAAATAGTAATAATAATAAACCAGAAATTGTAATTGATGATGCACAGTTGCTTGCTATGTTAGATGATCTGGAGGTGGAGGATCGTACAATCTCTCAAGCTAGCCTTAAAACACTTGAGTCTGTGTAAAATTTGTTAAAATACATAATTATATTTGTAAGATTATTGATTAATAAAAATGTTACCTCTAATTTTCTTGATGGTTTTAAGTTCTCTGTTGAAATTCGGATATCTTCGCCTTTACAGTTTTCTTTGTTCATAATCATAATTGCTTTATTCTATTTCATTTTGTACAAAATGCGTTCTTAGGTTTTAAATTGTTGCTTATAAGCTATGGCTAGACAAATGTTTCCCTAAGTTGGAATTTAAAAATATACATACACAAGTATAAGTATACACATGATTTTGCTTATCATACAGTTCATTCATAATTTCTGCATTTAAAGTGCGCACTACTGAAACACAAATGTCATATGCGCCTCATGCATACACACTAAGTATGTACTTATGCATATATTGCACTTTAATTAGGCATATTTGAAGCATATCAGAGAAGCAATTAATGATGCCTTATGCGTCCCTGGGCGGCGCTCGAATGTCAAAAGCAGACATGCCACCAACCATTTGCCCACGGGGATTGTTATGTGTGAATTTGGAAAAGTATCAAAATACTTAAAATTGTACAGATGAAGCAAATCAGCACGGGCAGAATCACAATAAATCGCAGTGATCTGAAATATATGTTAATAGATTTAACAAGTGTCAAAGCTAGTAATACGTATGGATTACGCACCTTCCATGCCCTAAGGCTGGGTGTCAGAGATTCAGATCGATTTCCGCCTCCAGGTCGATGTGGTTCATTGAGTTGGCCGAGCTATTGAATATTTGATTCTCGGCTGTTGTGGCGCTGCTGTCTCCATTGGTAGCGCTGGAGGTGACGACCCCGTTCCTCTTTGATTTACCTAGCAGCCAGCAAGAGAACACTTTGTCCAAATATTGCATGTTAATATTGTGATGATGGTTTGGACTGTGATTTGCATGACATGTTGCCAAGGAAAACATTAAGGGACAGCAGCTCATATCAAATACAAACCGCTGAAAGGTAGCATTTTTTCCATTCTCTGTACCGTATTTATCTCAATGGCAATAATTGAAAAAGATGTCTAGCAATTAATAGTACTAAAGTAAATAAGGAGCATTTGCTTCGGCTCATCATGTGGCAGGTCGATGTTTAATCAAGTTTGGCTTGTCTGGTGTATATATTCGAGTATGCATGTGTGAATGATGAGCGATGATAACACTTACCTCCCGTGAAGCAAAGACAACCTTCGTCGTCACTTGGAAAGTCCCTTCGTGAGCTCTTTAGCTTCAGCTCCTTATTTATTTCATTGATGCAACGCTGATAGTAGTCATAGTCCTTTAGATACCAAACTGGAGGCCATCGATGCTCTCGCAAATATTCCTGATTATCCTGATGCAGGGCTTTCAGGCCCTTGAGGGAAAACTTACAGATTACATTATAATTGACGCACAAATACGACATACACCACTCGGCCAACTGATGGGCATTGTGCAGCTGCCAATTGAAATTAAAATGGAATCAAAACAACATTTTAAATTGTAAATTAGGTTAATCCACATACCTTAACTGGCTCTAACAACTTTAGACAATGGTCCACCGTTTCATTGGTTTCGTTTTGCGAAATTATTGTGAGATCTTCGATAACGCGACACTCAATTAAATTGATTAGGCGCGGCAGGCACAATCGGTTGGCCAATTCCAGCAAATTGAGGCATTTAACCGCTGAGATGGGCGGAATCTGATCAGTGTATAGATAGCACAGCAGCTTATGGAATGTATAGATGGTAACCCCAGGGAAGACAATCTACAAATTAAATCAGTGAATGTGTATGCCGCGTAGTTATTATTTTTACATTCCTTACCACATTAGAGTGTGCTTCACGAAAGTCGCCCAAGAGCATAGCGCGCATAACATCACAGCGACCGACCAGTACAGCTCGATGTGCCTTAAATTGAAGGGGACTTGTTAATAGCAGTTAAAATTAATGTTTATCTTTTGTTCATTATGATATTTTAAGTTTTGAAAGGCAAGACATATTGCCCAAAATTAAACAGATGTAAATGAACCTTTCCTTTTTCTATGATCAGAATTGCATCTGAAGTTATTCAATAAACACAGCTTTTAATTAGAAATAGATTTAAAAGATCTCCCTATGTTAGACTCCACGTATTACATGATTTGATTTTGACTTTTCCCTTAAAATTTTGATTTCTTAAAAGATTTCTTCGAGCTGTTAATAGGAGTTACAGACTTGTACTTGTTCCGAATATATGTTGTTCTCACCTTCATCAAACCGTCGTCCAGCTCAAAGGTTACATCGCTAAAACAACCGTCCCCGATGCAATGTCTTTCCATGCTTTCTTTTATGCGCTACAAAAATGATGTGTTGCACCAAATATTATTGGGAACTTGTTTATATTAAGCAGCAACTCACAAGACAAATGTGTGGATTTGGTTCATCACTGGGACTGTCCATGATGCTTTGGGGCTTGGAAAGTAACATGGTTAATTGCGGCAGTTCTAAGAAATCGGCAGCTTCTCTTATTTCCTGCAAGAAGCGTTCATTCGGTTAACACATGAAACGAGAGTAAAAGTATATAGTTACCTGCAGATTACGGCACTCTTTGTCAATAGTGCCAGTGTAAATGAATCTTAGGCATTGATGGAGTGCCTGCGGCGAGATAAGCTTGTTTAGGGTTACGATTGTTTGGAAAGCGCAGACTCCGCGTTGATATTCCATCTGCACCAAGCGCAGACTCTGCAGCACGGGATGGTGCAGCTCTTTATGTAAATCATTTGAACGCTTTGACTCGACCAAGGGCAAAGCCTGGTAGCTGGATCGCCGCTTTAGATGCTCCCACATCCTGTCAGATAAAGATATACCATATAGTAAAAAATGTATTTGATAATCGTTGATGAGCTGTCTTGTTACCGTTGTGTGCGTGATTCGTAGCGTATGAGATATTCGGTATCATCGTTAAAGTCGGCAATGGTGGCTTCACCAAACGTTGAGCTCACCATACTCGATTCGCTGCTGCTGCGCCCGCCCATGTCGCTCAACTCTGTAGTCAGGATGCGTTGGAAAATGCTAGATGCAGCGGCAAGCATGAATCTGTGAGCAGCAAACTTAGTCACGCCGACGACCAGGATGAGATCGGCATAGGCTTGCGACAGGAACATGTTGTAAATGTCCTGACGATAGTGGCCGACCACAACGGTAACCTCCGGTGGTGGCGGCTTCGGTGGCCGGAAAGGTGCCTGCAGCAAGGGCTTCTGCACCTTTTTCAGGTTGGTCATCCAGAAGCGCTGCTGCCGACGCGCAATCAACGCCGATCGGATGGCATTCTCAAAGACTTCATTGACTCCGAAATATGTGAAGACGCTGGTCTCGTAATAACTGACGCCCAGCTCCTTTGCAACGGCGCGGGCCTCATCCGGCATGACCAAATCGCTCTTTAGGGCGGCTCTGCAGAGTATATAAAGTAAAATAGCAATTGAGCTCAGTATTTTTTATTATTATGATAGGTTAAAAGCGCATTGTTTGGATAAGTCGTAATTCGCAGTGGGAACAATTAGTTAATGGAAACGACCTTGATGGCACATGGAGTCATGTGTAGGAAGTATTGGGGAGTGGTTTAGGGAGATTACATTAATAACCTCGATTAGCGAAGGTATATTAAATGGAATTCGTCACCAATGTGGAGAGCGGACTATTTCTCTCATAATGTCATTGAGTTTAGCATTTATGAAATTGAGACGTGTGTCGTCGGCAATGCTCCAAATGACCATACTGGAAGTTAGGACAAGTAATATCAAGGCCATGAAATAATTAAGCCTTCAGAAGTCAATGGTGATTATTGGATCTATGTACTTGTTGTCAATGATTCACAGTGAATCTTTAATGTGAGAGATTTGGTGAGAAATCAAATCTGTTTGTCTTAATTGAAGGTCTATCCTTTTTTGATAAATTGTTTGGGACACAGTACACTGTCCTGGGATGAGGTTCATTGATTGAAGTCTGGATTGGAATATATTAATTTCTCACTCTAACTGTTAGCTGATGATTTTAGTGTTACAAGCAAGAATTTGCTATTTAACTGGAAGCTAAAGCATATTTATCAACTTACCTCACAAAGGTTCCTTTTTCACCAAAGTAGGACAGATAATTCTCATCGCGGTACATGTATCGCAGGTCGTTTTTGCAGCCAACGAGCACGACCGGGACATCTGGACAGAAACGACGGATCTCCGGATACCACATGACCTTGCAGTTTCGTAACGAGATCGGGCTCGCAATGGAAAAGCATAACAGAACAACATCAGATCTAGGCAGATAAACAAAATCTAAAACTAATTAATCGCTTGATGCTGGACACGGACTAACCTGCCGTAGGCAAAGCGTCGATCCTTGTCATGATCACCGAATGTGTCCCACAATCGCAAGGAGACATTGACCCCATCCACAACTTCCCACGATCGCTCGAGCACCTGTAAGACACAAAAGTATAGATGTGAAACTGGAGAACATAATTTATTGCCTGCAGTTTGTCACTTGCGTCTTTGTATATGCGATACTGATCGATCGCCCAAACGGTCGGCACGTGTGTGGACAGCAGCTGCGACAGGGACACGTGCTTGTTGCAAGCCCTGGCACAGATCAGACGCGTCTTTCCCACTGCGGTGTCCCCGACTAAAACGCACTTGACCAACTCCTGATGCGGCTGCTCGTTGTCCATTTTCGGCATTCACCTTTTTACGATATTGTCAATATTGTTGAACAAACTCTGAAAAATTGAAAAATATGTAAACAAAAAATTGAATTAAATTCTCGCCATGTACTTTATAATTTAAGTCATTTTAATTTATACTTTATTAAATATTATGCTTTAAAAAATAAATATTTTATTAATAGATGTACATATATAAATATATATACTTTTTTATTAGTCATTATAGTTTACTTGACTAATGATATAAAGTAATTACCCAAAAACTTATTAAACTCAATTCAGGATTCTCAACAATTTCTTTATAATGATTTTCTTATGTGTACGCTTTTATTTAATTAGCATTTAAGTAAGTTAAAGATTCTGATGCGCAGTGTATATACAGACATCACTGGGTAATGAAAGTGAAAGGAAAACAACAATAAAGATAAAGACAACCCCATTGCGTTGTTCAAAATACTGCGGGAAGCTCTTTTGGAGTCTAATTGAACTCAATTGAAACTGAAATAAAAATATCTTCAATCAAAATGCGAGCAGCAAAAATCGCACTTATTATCCCCTTTAGAAATCTGAAAAATAGGGTGTTTTTACTGCGAAGTACATATAAAGTATAATTGCTAAAATATATATCATAAAGTTGCATATTTTTAAGTTTTTATGTATATTGTATAAGAAGTTGACTTTTGTAATTTGTTCTATTTTACAGAAAAATATATATTTTTTCTTCTTTTTAACATCAAAATACAAATGTAGGGTATTTTTGGGGCTGCGACATCCAAAGCTAACAGTTCACAGCTTGTTGTTTTTCTCTCTTTATGTTAAACGTGCCGTTCTGTTCCTTGGACGTTTATTTTTGGATGCACTCGAGACGTACAATAGCGCGAGCCCTTTTCATAATTATCCGTACTTGTTGTAGCTTTGGCCAAGTGCATAATTTATGCTCGGCACTATGTTAACTATTCATATTATCAATATTATTATGGCGTTGGTTAAAGTTTTAAGAGTGTCTGAATTTCAATTCCTTTTTGTGCACATATTCTAAATATAAGTTTATTATAATATAAGATATAATATAGATATCATTATAATTATAGATACAATAAATTGTTTATATATACACATCTAATGATCAATATTATTAGAGATTTCCATTAACAGTTATTACTCTTATTAAAGTAGTTCTTTGAATTAAACAATAGGCGATAATATTAATGAGCCCCTTTGAAGGAACGACCGGCACCTAAGATGCCCCATCACCAGGCTTATTGATTTTCTCATTCCTCTGTCAAGTGGCGTCGCCTCCAGGCCACCGACTCAGACTCAAGTTGAACCGACCGCGTCAGCGAAATTTTCAAATGAAAAAGCACCGTATTCTTTGAAATACATACATATGTGCATGTATAATGTAAGAGAAAAACACTGTATTTATTCAAATCCATTTGTTTTTACTTTACTTGACTAATATAACTTCAAAAGTTACAATATATATTTTTTAACTTTTATTATTAGAAGTATGTACATATATTTAAATAAATCAATGACTTTCACTTGCAATTTTCAGAATCGAAAGTACATACATACATACGCAAATACAATACAAGAAATACTTTGATGAAGTACAAATATAAAGTTCACATATTATTTAATTAGCATTAAGTTTGATTGACACCTAACGTATGTATAATTTACATATATCGTATATACTCGAATAGAGAATAAGAACTTAATTTTCGTACCTTTACGTTGCTTCTTTATTTGTGTTTTGCGTGCTCTGCTCTCCCAGTTCTTTATTTGCGTGTTGCACTTATCACGCACACACTCACATACACAGTAACAGACAAAATTTACAACAAATTGCAATTTACATTTGCACCAATACAAATCCACCAAAGAACACGAACTCCGTTGGCTTTACATATCTCTGTTGTGCGAATGTATGCTATCCGATGTTATTTTAATTTAATCTTTCAGCATCACTGAGGAAAAAGCATGCTAATAGCTTTTAATTGTTAAATAATAAAATGCAGTTACAACAACTGTTACAACAATCGTGCGCCGCCGTCGATATGCGTTTGCCGATAACTGCAGCTACCAGTGCTAAACAATTTCAACATGAACAAAATGTGATGCTGCCAGACTATAGGATGCAAACAAAAAATTAAAAAAATATAAATACCCATCAAAGTTGTGTTGATTTTACTGTTAATTTTGCACACATATCTGACAGACTTGTTTTTTTTATATTTTTTAGAAGAAGGATATTTGAAAAATCAAAGAATCTCTACATGTTTCACTCTCCAAAAATTGTATACCTCTATAGCAAAACCAGCAAGTATCATTCTTAAATTTTTTTTGCAAGGTGGCAGCTCTAAATCACATATGTTTTGAATTGTTGGTGTTGTTGCGAAACGAGACGCATTATAAGTATTTTGGTAAAAAAAAATAAAAAAGTTGTGCATGCAAACATTTTATGTTTATATCTTATTCTTATAGTTTTTTTTTGTATATTTCATTCGACTCCATAACCTCAGCTATACAATTTCTGCAGCAATAGCAACAGCGGTCCTCTATGTTTGTCAAGCGAACGTGTCAAAGTTTTTCCAGCCGCAAATCGATTTTTGCCGTAACAGCTGTTCTAAATCGACAGTACGCCTTGAATAAATAATAATATTAACATAATAAAACTTATTTGTTGTGTCCACAGTAGCGGCAAGTCTTGCAGGAGCACTTTATCTGGATTTCGATTTGTATCATCTGCCCCAAAACCTAAAATGACTTTATCCGTTCAACCCAAACCGGATGAAATCAAGCCAATTATGCGGTACACTACAAATGACTGAGTAGTTTATTATGTCCATTATTAATATAATTTATTTCAGCATAAACAATATTGAAAAGTCTCATCAAGATACGCGCGATTATCGTGGACTACAATTGGAAAATGGTCTCAAGGTATTACTTGTTTCTGATCCAACAACCGATGTGTCTGCTGCTGCACTTTCTGTGCAGGTTGGGTAAGAATTCAATGCTATATTAAACAAGTAAAATAGCTAGTGTGAGACTCGACTGTCAGATACCCGGTATTTCGACCCTTTGATACCCACACGAACATGCATTCATAAATTCATAGGGACAAAAAACGTACGAACAAAAAAGTCTCAAGTAAATTACGTTGAAGCGCCAGAGTTCTCTTCTTCTTCCTTTGACCGGACTTTGGGTTTAATTTTTCATGGGAATCAATAACATCAATTTTTATTAATTAAGATTAAAACATAATTTCTACTTTTAATTTGTATTTGGTAGACACATTGACAAAAGTGTTTTGGAAATAATTCGATCCCTGCTCAAATTTACTTGCATAGTTCTTCATGTTCTTTTGTTATATATCTAAAGTTTTTTCCAATTGCAGTCACATGTCAGACCCGGAAAACCTGCCTGGCTTGGCGCACTTCTGCGAGCACATGCTCTTTCTGGGAACCGAGAAGTATCCGCACGAGAATGGCTATACCACATACCTCTCGCAGAGCGGCGGCAGCAGCAATGCAGCAACGTATCCTCTGATGACAAAGTATCATTTCCATGTTGCTCCCGACAAGTTGGATGGTGCTCTGGACCGTTTTGCGCAGTTCTTTATTGCACCGCTATTTACGTCCAGCGCCACTGAGCGAGAAATTAATGCGGTTAGTAGATAATTACGTTTGTCGAATGCTTTGGTAATTCTAAATAATTACAGGTTAATTCGGAGCACGAGAAGAATTTATCGAGCGATCTGTGGCGCATTAAACAAGTGCAGCGTCACTTGGCCAAGTCTGATCATGCATTCAGCAAATTTGGCAGCGGGAACAAGGCCACGCTCTCCGAGATACCCAAGTCGAAGGGAATCGACGTGCGCGAGGAGTTGCTCAAGTTTCACAAATACTGGTACTCGGCTAATATCATGTGCCTTGCGGTTATTGGAAAAGGTTCTGATTGCAACCATGTTTCTCTAACGAACATTGTTTAAAAGTTGCCTTTATTGTACAGAGTCATTGGACAAACTAGAGGAAATGGTGATTGAAAAGTTTTCGGAAATAGAAAATAAGGATGTTCAGGTGCCAGAATGGCCGCGACATCCGTATGATGATGATCAGTATGGTCAGAAGGTTAAGATAGTCCCCATCAAGGACGTTCGTTCCCTAACAATCAGCTTTACAACGGATGATCTGACACAGTTCTACAAATCAGGAGTAAGTTTCAACAAAGTTTGTATTTTCTGATCTAATCTTGATGGCAATTGCAGCCTGACAATTATTTAACCCACCTCATCGGACATGAAGGCAAGGGCAGTATTTTGTCGGAATTACGAAGACTTGGATGGTGCAATGAGTAAGTCTATTGGAGATTGAAAGTCTTGGGTTAGATCTCTTAAGGTGACATCTTGTTACAGTCTGATGGCTGGACACCAGAACACACAGAACGGTTTTGGCTTCTTTGAAATAGTTGTGGATCTGACACAGGAAGGCTTGGAACATGTCGATGATATTGTGAATATAATATTCCAGTATTTACGAATGTTGCGACAAGAGGGCCCTAAGAAATGGATATTTGATGAATGCGTCAAGCTCAACGAGATGCGTTTCCGCTTTAAGGAAAAGGAACAGCCGGAGAACCTGGTCACCCATACAGTGTCGTCTATGCAGATATTTCCACTGGAAGAAGTGCTCATCGCACCATATCTGAGTAATGAATGGCGCCCCGAGTTGATCTGCAAGCTTTTAGATGAACTGGTGCCTTCAAAAAGTCGAATCTGTCTAGTAAGTCAGAGCTATGATCAGTCAGTTAGCCAAGTTGAGCCGTACTATAAAACTAAATATGGTTTGGAGCGTATACCCACGGATACACTGCAGGTATGTTGTATCTTTGAGAGGATTATCCATATTTGATTAATTTTCAATAATTTGCAGAGTTGGGAAAGCTGCGATGCAAACGAGAACCTCAAATTGTCACTGCCAAACAGTTTTATACCGAACAACTTTGACATCGCAGACGTACCCAGTGATGCACCCAAACATCCCGTAATCATTATGGATACACCCATTCTACGGGTGTGGCACAAGCAAGACAATCAGTTTAACAAACCAAAAGCTTGCATGACCTTCGATATGTCGAATCCAATTGCCTATTTGGATCCACTGAATTGCAATTTGAACCACATGATGGTGATGCTCCTTAAGGATCAACTCAACGAATATTTGTATGATGCCGAGCTGGCTAGTCTAAAGCTGAGCGTTATCACCAAACCATGTGGCATCGATGTAAGTTGACATTATATGGAATAGTTCAAAGAACATATTTTATTGGATACCTCTTTTCCTGTTTGTAGTTTACCATACGCGGCTTTAATGACAAGCAAGTCGTTCTGCTCGAAAAATTGTTGGATCACTTGTTTGACTTTAGCATAGACGAGAAACGATTCGACATACTTAAGGAGGAATACATACGATCATTAAAGAACTTTAGCGCGGAACAGCCCTATCAACATTCCATCTATTATCTGACCCTGTTGCTCACTGAGAATGCCTGGGCAAACGTTGAACTGTTAGATGCTATGGAGCGTGAGTTAAATAAGATATATTCGGCATTTAATATTCATTACTTAAAAAGCACAAAGTGTTCATTACGTTTGTCAGAAAGGAAATGTATGCAGCAGGGAGATTGAGGTGTGACAGGCCCCATTAAGTATAAATATTCTTAATCAGCTTCAACAGTCGAGTTAATATAGCCTATGAACAACTGCGTTTCAGAGACTGTAAGAGTTTCAGAAACCAGCTCTGACACTTAACTCAGCAAGTAGAAGAGCTAGAGACACCAAACACGAACTTCAAGGTTTTTTTTAGTTTTACCACGCTCACTTCCGCCACTGCTTCACGATGGTGTGATTGGGTGTTACCTATCTCTTTTCTATCTCAAGTTCGAATGATTATAATGATACTGTTAAAACTATAAAGTTCTTATGCATCCGGGAACCTTAATGTATGCCTAATTTATATACCCTTGGAGTATAAAGATAGATACATTTTACACATATCCTTATCTGTAAATGGAGCAACGAGAATTTATCTGATATTCGAATTAGTATAAATTCTATACATGATTTAATTTGGACATTCATTTATTGCAGTTGTTTCCTATGATCGCGTGCTTAATTTTGCCAAGGAGTTTTTCCAGCGCCTGCACACTGAGTGCTTCATCTTCGGCAATGTGACCAAGCAGCAGGCAACTGATATCGCAGGACGAGTCAACAAGCGTCTCGAGGAAACAAATGCCACCAAGTTGCCAATTTTGGCACGACAGATGCTTAAGAAGCGGGAGTACAAACTGTTAGCTGGTATGTAACATTGAAACAGTAACCATTAAATTCTATTAACTTTGCCTTATATTGACCAGGTGATAGTTATATCTTTGAGAAGGAAAACGAGTATCATATGAGCTCCTGCACTCAGCTGTACATGCAATGTGGCGCACAAACGGATCTCACGAATATTATGGTCAATTTGGTGTCGCAGGTCCTGTCAGAGCCTTGCTACGATTGCCTGCGCACAAAGGAGCAACTGGGCTACATTGTCTTCAGTGGAGTTCGCAAAGTGAATGGATCCAATGGCATTCGCATTATCGTGCAATCGGCGAAGCATCCCTCATTTGTCGAAGATCGCATCGAGAATTTCCTGCAGACTTATTTGGTATGCATGTCTGATACTTAATGAGGAAATGCTTTATTAACCAGTTATCCATTTGTTATTTTTAGCAAGTAATTGAGGACATGCCGCTGGATGAGTTCGAGCGCCACAAAGAGGCTTTGATTGTTAAGAAACTGGAGAAACCGAAAAACATATTCCAGCAATTTAGTCAGTTCTATGGTGAAATTGCCATGCAAACTTATCACTTTGAGCGTGAAGAGGCCGAAGTCGCAATACTCCGCAAAATAACGAAAGCCGATTTTGTTGATTACTTCAAGGTAAATATATTTAGAAAATTGTATTCATGATTTATTTGTTTGTTTAAATAAAATTGCAGAAATTCATAGCAAAAGATGGCGATGAACGAAGAGTTTTATCCGTGCACATTGTGTCAACACTTAAGGACTCAAATGCCGCAGCCACTGAGGACGATGTCAGCGAGGTCACGAGCATGGAGCGACATACGACAATCAGCGACATTGTGGCATTCAAGTCCTGCAAAGAATTATATCCCATCGCAATGCCCTTCCTGGACATCAAGGCCAAGGGAGCCCGCAGCAAGCTATAATCTGATGAAACTTGGCTGTAATTTTAGCTGTCCTTTCTGGGTCGAGGAATGCCTGTTAACTGGTTTTGGTTGCTTTCTTTAATTTTAATAACAATTGATTTTATTGAACCCTTCACAAATATAAAATAACTTGTATTAGAAGCGAGTTGTGCCTCACATAATTGCTACCTATAAGTGCACTATTAGGAATTGAAAATCCCATATCCAGCTTGCTCAGTTCCTGCGAGCTGAGATCTTGTGTGCGTCGATGACTTTGACTCTGATCCAAGAGTGCAATCTTGTGCTTAAATGTCTCATGCTCGGCCCATTTCAAATGCTTGAATTGCCCACCCATATCCAGTATTATGTTGTTCTCCTTACCCTTGCCAAGATCGTGAGACGGATACGCCAGTGTCAACTGCAGGTTGATCATCTCCCGATGCAAATGCTGAAATGTGCACCTCAACTGAACTGTCCGACCTGGATAAATTATGAATATACTCGTATATCATATACAATTTTAATTGCCGTTAATAATACTTGCCTCTTATGCTAAATACAGGACTCTTAATGGACATGGTTGAGGCATTGGCAATGTGCTCCGTAATGTTCTCCAGTTTCCAATAATAGGTGAATAGCTTAAAGTCCTGATCGGCCAGCATCGTGTTGTTGAATTTGTCAACCTCTTCCTCCCGCTCTGGAACACTATCGAGATGCTTCAACTGAGGTTGCTTCTTCATAAAGATATCTTGGCCTGGTCTCACGGTGATCTGCTCAAATTTGAACCGTTTCAGAGTGGAAGGCTTACTGATGCTTGGAACAATTGGAATGGAGTTGCTGTCCAGTTCATCCTGCGCATCTGTCAGCTTCCTGAGCAAATCCTTAATTTCCCGCAATTCGCCGTCGAGTTTCTCCTCCAGCTTTCGAAAGGCCAGATTCATTTCATCTAAATGGACAACTTTTGGTGATTAAATTCAGTTCATGACAGGAGCACTCCTGTAAGACATACCCGACCCACAGACACCCTTTAGAGTCTTGGTTGTCACTGCTTCCGCCGATGCTTTTACCTCGCCGGCATTTACGGTGCAAACTGCCCTTTGCACTTCACTGGGCAGTTTTACGCCGGACTCGCCACTTTTCGAGCTATCATATTCATGGGAATTAACGTTGTTTCTATCCAACATTTGGTCTGGCTCGTCAAGTGCGAGGACCGAGACTAAGAGAAGACAACAAGTGCCGCAGAAAAACCTTTTTGACATCTCCGGGTAACAATGATATATGTCCACTTAGAATGATCCAAGATATTTCCGACACTGAGTGCTCCGATGTCTGGGAGGCCACATTGACAACTGACGGATGGATGGGCAAGGGCCCAAATGAGAACATTAAGGAAAAACTATAGCTGAATGAAACGTTGACATTGTCTGAACGTAACTAGTAGCAAAGAAAACAGTCGAGCGAACCAGACTGCGGAAGACCCTGTACTTGTTCTCATGGCAATTGCTTTTCTTGCTTTGATAATTCGCTTTTTAATGTGCAGACATTTAATTTAAACTTTGTCTATTCGGGAAAAATGTATTTCCATTGCGATGTTATGTGAACACAAGTTTTTAAACGTTTTTTTTTTATTTTTGAGTAGCAATAAAGTTGGACTATATTTAGTAGGCAAGTCACTGGAACTTTATGATTAAACGATTACACTAAAAGAATTTGGTTTGGACTAGAACTTGAAAAATACAAAATTCTGTGAAATGGGCAAACCATTTTGAATGAATCTTTATGATTTTTTTGCGAATTTATGTATAAATATATACAGCGCACTCCCAAAAACCGTTTGCGGATTGATCACATTTTGGTATATTGAAATTTAGGAAAAATATTGTTATAAATTTTATCATTTGACACTGTCTTCTTGTTTTGAAATCGAAACAGATTTTTAGGAAGAAACAAATAACGAGATTTTTATTTAAATAAAATTGTTTATTAATTCAAACAGTTGAAAGTATACATATATTAACAATGCTCTTGACAAAACGTAAACTAATTAATATAGAACTTTCTGACTTTTTCACTTTTTAAGGTAATCAATGTAAAAACAAATCGGTTCATTGGAGAACGTATTTATCAGATTTGAATTCTTTGCATTTTGATAAGATTTTTTATGCAAAGAATGATTTTGCGGAATAATGGATACAATACTTACTCTTAATTTTTCAGCAAACCATTTATAAATCCAAGAAAAATTAGAGAAAAATTGTTTTACCATTTGAAAATTATTTAAATAAGCAATTTTAATATGTTTTTTAAAAAACATTTTATAAGAAGTTGCGACAAAGTTTCGCTTTTATCTTGATATATATATAGTTTATTTAGACTGTCCAGAATCCTTCTAACTAATTGTCATTGCGTACCGTCCAAGTACAGGGTCTATGAACATTCATACTTTACGTTCACACATACATTTTAACATATGAATTTATGTTTATAAATATGCGACTGGGGCGTTTGTCTTGTCGATCTTCTAAATTTAGTGTCAATGTTTTTAGTGTGAATGAAACACTTTCGGATTTTCAGATCGTCAAAAGATGTCGCAGGTACTCCTACATATATCGGACGAATTTACAAAAAATATTTTGAAAATAATTGAAACTTTATTAAATTAAATAAACTATTTGATTAGTAATTGGTAAGTAGTCGTATTGCAGTTGTTAGCCCATTGAGAAGAAAGACAGTCTAAATGCCATTTCGACCATGTTCTGAGGCACCTCGGGACGGTGGCACACGTACACTTCTTTCGCGGGAGATTGGAAGAGCCGTCCGACCACCACAAATTGAAGGCTCGCCTGATCCTTGGAGGCATTTGCAACTTCCATGGTAATGCCATGTTCCTTAACCATAGTTATATCGTGGCTGCCAGAAGATTCCGCCACTTGTCGGCGATGATGCCTGGACCGATCCAATACCAGATGAATCATATGACATGCCCTACGCATCTCGGACAGGTATGGAAAACTCTCTGGACTGCCGGTAAATGGACACAGGAGGACGCCATTGGCCATGTCCACATACACGTAGTGGAGCACGGAATTCTTCCAGCCGGCGGATATTTTGACTGGCACCACATTGTTGATTTCCTTCCACAGGGATGTAGTTATCTGGCTTTGGGTCTCTGCATTCAGATTGAGCCCGTAATGCAGAGGATGCTGCTCAGCGAAATTCTCCCAGTCCGAGCCACTGTCGGAGTCATCGGCTGGAGTGAGACGCCGGCGGGACATGTCATCCTCACTGGGTGTCAGGCTATGTATCGATGATCCGCCCAGGGATGAGCACAATTGCGCCTCGTCATCGTTGGCGGAGGCGGAATGAGAGACGCTGGACTTCGGCTTAAGAAAAGATTCCAGCTTACCGTTGGATTCGTGCTCGTCGCCGGATTGCTCAATCTTGAGCTGATCCAATACCTCAGGTCTTTTGTTCGATATGGACCAAAACTTGGCCAGCGATTCAATTCCACACTGGATCAGATGATCCAATGTCTCCTGTATCTCCTCGATGTAGAACAATGAAGGAGGCACCGCGCCATATGCCTCCATTTCGGGGGCATCGACATACATCTTCAGGATGACCGTGAGGATCAGGTGACTGCGGGAGCAGACGGTCAGAAAGTAGCGACCAGTGGCATTGGCCAGGACAATCTCCTCCCACACGTACATCTCACGCACGCGGACACTGGGAGCAGCTCCGATGAAGTCGAAGATGCCGCGACAGCGCAGAAAGAGCTCGACATTGGAGCGCACGTCGGCGGGCAGCAGGCTGGCCAGGAGGAAGTTGTCGTAGTACAGAGCACAGCCATAGATGAAGAACTCCCGGTGTGTGGTCAACGGCTCGTCGTTCCAGTTGCGATAATCCATGGCCTCCATTTCGCTGAGGGCATCGAAGATGCGCAGCTGCGCCTCCTTGGGCAGGGGAAGATTCCGGGATTGCTTGAGCAACTGCTCGAACTGCACCTCGCCACGAGGATGCGCCAAGAGTCGCGATCGTTGAATGCTACAAAAGTGACGCAGGAAGAGGCGCAGTCCGTTCGAGCTGTCGTTGCCAGTGGAGAAGTTGTCCAGATTCAGACCCGGCAGTGAGAAGCGAATATAGCCAATGAGCTCGTCCGATCTCAAGCTGCATTCGGCGGAGCTGTACAATCCCGCTGCATAGGCGAACATCACGAGGAATCCATTCAACCTGCGGTAATTGACAAAATAGGGAACCTGCTCTACCAGGAGGCGCGAAGTCAACGCCTCCGTGTGCAGCTCGTTGAGCACAGAGGAGAGTGTAAGAAAGCTGCCCCGAGCCTTGTACAGGAAGTTGGTTAAAGGACACTCCGGATAGTAGTAGAGCGAGTCCTTGTACTGGTCATGCTGATAGCACTCCGGCGGCAGCAGCAGCATACCAAAGGGCGTCAGGGTATCCGAGATCACGACAGCTGGAGGCAACAGCTGCTCAAAGTGCTCGGCGAACATGGCAAAGCTGAGCAACTTGCTCACTTGTTGCACTTGGTTGCCCGATGGTTGGGCCAGGGATTCATCCGTGGCAGAGGGGGGATGGGCAGTGCCGGTGCCTTGAAAGCACAGACACACCTGGGTCGGCTCCAGGAACTGCTGCAGTAGCTCATCCAAATTGCTGGCATACAACTCGATGCCATTCAAGGACTTGAACCAATCTCCCCGCTTGATGCTGTGCGCCATGACGCTAATGTCATGCACAAAGCTGTCGACCATGAGGCACTCGGGCTGATCGGGAAAGGGGAGCACGCGGAAGCCTAGAATCGACTCCACTGCGGTGGAGCGTCGGCCGAAGCGGAAGCGATCTGTGGCCGTTATAACCAACTCCAATTGTTTCTGATTGTCGGCGTCTGCGTGTGAATTCTTGATGTCTGCGAATCGAAACCCGTTGTTGTTGTTGATGTTGCTCTCTGATTCGGGCTGTGACTGCGACTGTTGCCCGCTGTGGTTGTGGTTGTTGTTGTTGCTCATGTATTGGTTGCCATTGTGTTTGCCCTGTTGGCCTCTATTCTGCTGCTGCTGTTGATGTTGCCGTCGCGTTGTCTTCTTTCCCAGACGCAATGAGCGCCGCAAGACTTCTCCGCGTCGATCTGTTGCACTTGGCTTGACACTGGGCAGGTACTCGGCATAGAAGAGGCTGCCATCTTCAGCCACGTACTCTTCCCAGTTGACCAGGTCGCTGCCATCACTGAAAGAGCTGTTCAGAGAGGAACTCGATGTGGAATAAGTCTCCGAGGCGTCCAGGCCGAGTCGTCGATCAGCGGACAATGAAATGCCCTGTGACTTGCGCATTGCACAGATCGCAATCAATAATGTTTATAAACACAATCTATTCAAAATTTAATTCGCTTTTATTGCGCTCCGTTCCGTCTTCGCTCTCAAACGAATTGCAACTGAATGCTCAGCTCAAATCTAGCTTAGACATTTGCTCTCGTAGCAAACCGGTTTATTCGCTCTCATGCTCTTTTACATTCCATTGAGTTATGCTCCCTGCTCTTTGCTCTTCACCGCTCTCTTGAGCGTTTCAATTTACAGCTAGAGAACTCTAAGAATGAAACTCTGTATTGCTCTCAGCGCCTCGAATTCCGATTCAAATTAATGCAGGTAAAACTTATTACAATACTTTATTGTTCCCAAACTAATTTGCTTTTAATTGCAACAGTTTGACATTAATTACTTGGCCTATCATCTGCTAGGGAACTTCATGTGAATTAGAAATAACGAAAAAAGAAAACAGTATCGAATAAAAACAAAAGTAGGAGGAAAGGTACAAAAATGTAAATATAAATCATATAAATAAAATTCGATATTAAATATTTTTTGCTTCTTGGTTTACTGTTTTTAATTTGTGACCCCCAATTTTGGAATCCTTAGAATTATTTCTCGCAATTAATATTAGCAATCATCTACCAATAAACATATATTAATTAGTTTATTTGCAATAACGATCTGCTTTCATTTTGCTACGTCTGTCCAAAAGCGTTTCATGCAGAAGTCCTTGGGCCTTGGCCTCTTCAAGCTCCTTGATAGTGTTCTTACTAATGCGCATTTTCTTGTCCTGGAACTTTTGAAACTTTTTGCTAATAAAAAAACAGGTAAACAAAAAAAATTATTAAAATTGAGAAGTCGATTGAATTAATAAAAGGGACACATACACATAATTTTTCTCAACTTCGCCCAAATCGCCTTTCTCTTCTTTTGGTTGGTCATCAACAACAACGTCCCTGGCAGCATTGGTGCGCACTCGACAAACTTCTTGCTCCCCCACCTTCTTATGCAGAGCAACACAGGCATCATCCTCAGGATCAATGGACATGAAGTAACCCGTTTCCGAAAGTAATGCCATTTGTTTGCCCTAAATACACAATCATTTTACTATAATGCAAATTTCGAAAAATCAACATTTTAAGAGAACTTACTTCGAAGACAGGCTCCCATTGTTCCATGCTACCAACTGCTTCTGATCTTCCTGTAACCATGCCATCCTTTTCAATTTTCACATATTTTCCGTAGCCCGATTTGAACGACACCTTGCGGTCATTAATTGGAAATGCCGTAAATATCTCTTCGGGATCCGGACCCTCGCCTTGATTGTGCGGTGCGCCAAGAGTAAATAATCTATAAAATTGTTAATTTTAACTCCATCGTTTTATCTGATAACATTGTTGACATACCCATTGTCCAACGCTTTCAAATAGCAGCGTTCGCTAAACTCAATGGCCACGGACCCGACAATATTCGCCGCCGTTGTCGCTGTCCACCAGCCGCCATGCTGAATTGCGTCCTCATCAGTAACCAACTTGCTTTGCTTGGATGTATCGTCTTCCTTTTGTTCCTTTTCCTTCTTACGTTTTTTACTTTTTCTGCAAGCAATAACCAAATTTTGGTACTTATTCCACATCGCTTTTGTTCCTTAAACCAACTTACTTGTGTTTCTCTCCCTTGAGCACCAATTTTTTTATACGAATATTATCGTAGTCTGACATAGTTAACTTAACTTATTTAAATAGTCAAGCCTTGGAAAATGCTGTATTGAGAGACCTGCCGGCAATACAGGTCCAAATATTGTGGTTTATTAATTTACTGTGTAAAAAATAAAAAAATAAATATCACAACACACACATACATGTGAGCCACACACACCAGTAAAAAATTGGTTGCGGTAAAAGCAAGGTGGCAACTTTGGCAAAACCAAGGTGGCAGCCTTAGATCCCAGAAAAGAACGATTTATTGTGTGAACGATTTGCTCAATGCCGGCTCTATTGCATTTTCAAACAAGACCATAGGTGGCGTATTTGTATTTCGCAAAATAGATTAATGGTGGTTCAGAAAACTCACACGAATGTTAAGAACTTTTTTAAATTTTTGTGCATTTTCCCTACATTTAAGGCTAGAAAAAAACTGTATGAATTTGTCAAATTTGGAATTGATTTTTATAAAGTTAGTATTAATTAATTGAAATTCAAATACAGAGGGAGACGAACGCTCACCGAACATTCACTTAAATTATAATCTTTATTTTATCTTATTTCGAATTATGGTTAAATTTTTGCCGCAACCGATTTTAACGAGCTTTACACTTTCTGTAAGGTAATGAAAATATCTGAAATATAGATATGTATTTGTTGTTTCAATGAATTTTGAGCTCCAACTCCAGAAAACGAAAAAATTTTATTAACATCACATTTAAAATTAGCCAAAATCGATCTTTTAAAACGCCAAAATGTGTTTCTTGAAGTACATTAGGTAGAAGTTTAAAGAAAGCCCTCAAACCTTTTCAAAATACCTACCGAACGATGTATAGAACATATGTTTTTAGGTTGGGCTGCCGTCCACAGAGATGCTCAAAGATGCTTAAAGCTGACGATGCTGTATTACGATACCAAGACATGTTACATATCCTACAAATTGAGTGCTATTTTGATGTTTTTTTGCTAAATGAGTCAGGACAAGCAGTTTTATTTTGTAAAAGCTGTAAACATACATGTCAGACAATAAATAAATTAAAAATCGTAATCATTATATTAAGATATATAAAATAATTAAATAATTTTCTTAAATAATATCAAGAATGAGGCGTCAGGATAAATATTAATTGAAATTGGATGCAGATTAAGTGTGATGACTAGTATGTATGAAAATGTTGGCGAAAAAATGGATAGGCGAATTGTAGTAACTATTTTTTGACTCAACGTACAATGTTCCATAAATTTGAATAACTTTATTATACCCATTCTGGGTACAGGGTATTTACACAGATAAATACTGAAAGCGGAATGTAATACGTTTACATATAACCCTCTACGGACACCTGTTGCCACTGGCCCTGTAATGAATTAAAATTTGAATTTATATTACCCGTGAAAAAGCCGCATAACTTACCGCAATGCCCATAATCCAGCCAGCTCCTCCGGGATTCTCTTTGGTTATGCCGCATCGTCGGCATATGACGCCATTGAGGGATATAGCCCAGACTTCCTTGCCGACGGACACAGAACGAAAGCCGCAGTGCGTCTCAGTATGAGGTGGCACATTGGCAGCATTTGGAAGAAATTGCCAATGCGATCCTTCTGGGAATGTACGGGTTATCTCCTTGCGCACTGCCAGCCGTTGCTGATTGTCCAGTGCCCAAATACCAGCGCGACCAACGCTTATGGCCTTAAAAGTAACGCCTGGCGGTGCCTCCACTTGCTGCCAAGCATCCCCGCAGGGATTAAGCTTGTTGATGCCAAAGCGAAAGAAGATCATTCCATTACGGGCCACCGCCCACACTTGACCTGCAGGTGATACACTAATGCCAATCAGCGGCTGATCGCTTACAATATGCTCCCAGGTGTCGCCACGAGGATTTAACGTGGTAACGCCATGCCTAATTAGCACGTCGCCATTTGAGGCAATGGCCCAGGCGGCCACGGGCATATCCTCGACATTATGTGCACTGTCCACGTCATCGTCTAGCACCTGTAATGCCGCATCAAGTATCTTGGAATGACTGAGTTCCTGCCAAGGTCCACTGCTGCTAAGGCGACACTTTTTCATCCAGCGTCGCCGGCGCACACAATCGGTAAGCTTCTTGTGCGCATGATAGGTGGCTGGAAAGTCAATTGCATACTGCCAACCTTCCTTGTCAGCGCCTCCGGGTGTGTTGTAATCGATGACCCAGTCTGATATCCACTCGCAGTGTGTGGACAATAGCTTCGTATGCTCCTTGCTGCGCTTCTGTCGCCCACTTGCATCGCTCCACATGTGCCTATCAGTGGGTAAGCTCTTGGCAGTGAAGCCGCTGATGGGATTCCAGCGCTGGTTCTCATACACATAGTAGGTGTGCGTGTCCATCATGGTGTTTATCTTGCCCGTTCCCTCCAATCCCTTCAGAAACATTCCTCCCCAGCCACCGTTGTATGCCCAAGCCGTATTATCGCACGAAATTCCCCACACCACATCGACGCCGCTGTTATAGACCCGCTTGACATGACCGCCCATCTGGCGCCAGTGCATCTGTTGCATTGACAAGATCAACGAGGGCGAACGGTACAAGACACTAAACAGCTTGACACGCCCGCTCACATAAAGACAGGTGACGGCCGCCGGATCAGTCCGATATTTGTAGTCAGCGTAATGGGCATTATTAACGATAATCTGATATTGGTTCTGAAGAGCCCTGGGAATGTTTTTTCAACGATTAGTTAACAAAAGTGGTGATAAACTGTCTGAGAACTCACCTTATTTTCACAGTAAAGCTCGCTCCAGGGGCAAATACCATACGATCATTGCGTATTTCCTCGAGCCATTCCGAGTCCGTCATTGAATTGAGCACGGTTGTTCGCTCGTTGAAGCGCGGATTCAAATGCATCGCAATGACTCGGAATTTCTCCACCCGATGAGGCAGGACCTTGATATTCGAATGACACTGCAAATCGAAGCGAATTTGGTCCGCATCATCGTAGACGCAGCCCGCAATTTCCAGCTCACTGCCACAGGGCATCCTAGAAAAGAAATTTATATAGTTGAGTCCCATATTAATATTAATTGTATCCTTGAATTTAAAATTCTCATACATATTACACAATATTTCACACTCTTAGCCACTTCAATTGCTTAAAATCTTAAAACATCAATAACTATCGCGATCAATGATAAAAATAAAACAAAAAAAAACAAATCTATCTTGAACACGCGAATATTTGTAATTTAAGATTGAAAGTGACCTAAATAAATAACAAAAACTGAGAGTCTTGTTTGGGTGGGACATTTTTATACTTCAATTTTTTTTTAAACTAGAAAAAACATTTTAATTATTCGATTTAAATTTAAAAGAATAATAAAATTTTATTCCATCAATTTTATTAAAAAATAAAAATAGGTGTCGTGCTGTAAATTTTATTTTAAATTAACTCTTCATTCGTAACTTTAATTTATAAAATTTAGAACAGATACAGTTCCTAGGAAAACTAAAATAAAACTTTTTCAGAGTGGAGATCATAGTGGGTTCTGCTTCGCAAATTTGTTCGGACCTATTGTCTTAGAGGATACAGCGGACATGTTGTACATACAGTACAACTAATACAATACACCTCTGTAGTTTTCGAGTATCGGGTATAATTACAATTTGAAATATTTGAGATCTTAACAACTTAAATGTCTGGCCGAGTAAAAGACCTTCAGATAATCTATAGTCACATTAAAAACTCGAATTTCAACTTACCCATTGTAGAGCGTGTTGTAATAAGGTGTCTCACATGTGGATAAATCCATACGCTCCACGTAATGACTGTGACCGCTGTCAGTCTTCTCCAGCTGTTGGGCTTTCATGTTAGCCGCATCGAAGACGAAGACATCGCCCAGTTCGCTGGTTAGCCAAATTGCGTTGCTGGCTGGCTTGCCCATCAGCATATTGATTTGGCTGCACACCGAGGACAAGTGCGATAGCCAATCCTCCATTTCCGCATCGCTGGCAAACTGTAGTTTGACCGGACTGCAATTGACGGGCAGATGGAGCGCATGTATGGCCAGACGAGGTGCTCCCGCCTCACTGCAGCACTGCACACAGGTAATGTCGGAGAGTGTGAACTGGATTTTGGTTGCTGCCCCATCGGAACTGAGAACCGTGAAGGTGCCGGAGTCACTGTCAGTGCTGTCGTTGCTGTTGGTGTTGCCGTTGCCACTGACCCACTCCAGCTCTATGATGCAGTCGTCGTAGTCACCAGCCGGATGCTGGTATCGTGCGTCCGCCGATTTAACCCAAGATGTTAGCTCGACGGCTTTTTCGAAATGCGTTGCCTGCTGCAACTTGGCCAAGCTCTGCTGCCGTTTCTGCAGTTTGTCGAGTATATCGTTTCGCCAAGCAGGATTCGCATCGGCCTTACCATCATTGGTGAGATGCTCATTAAACCAGTTTGGAATGTTGTTGGCATCCACAGTGACAGCGCCTGTAGCTAAGCAGCTCCACATAACCGCACACTCGGTCCAAAACTGCGAGCCATTGTGATCGTCGTCTTCGCCAAGAAATGCATCGGAGCCATGAGCCGATTCCGACTCAAAAACTGCCGAATCGCTTTCTGGGTGTGCCTCAGTGCCCACTACAGATCCAACGCTACGCACCGGCGACCAAGCTCTTGGATTTTTTAGTTGCGTCTCGAACTTGCCACTTATCTCGGCGACATCAGCGGCCGGCGCACTGGAGGCATGCGACGTCGGCTCTCGGAGGGCAGTGGCTCTATGCTTCTGCCGCTCGTTTAAATTGAGGCTGCCAATTGTGGGCGGCGAGTCCGCGTTCAGCTTCCAGCGTTCACTTTTTAAGCGGCTATTGAGACCATTGTTTAAAGTTGCATTGCTGCGGGTGGCGACCGTCTCGATGACGGCACACGTTTCCACAACGCCCTTCTCCTTCTCCTTTGAATAAAGATTGGAGAAACTTTGATGTTTGGAGCCGGGCGTTGAGCTGCTACCTCCACTTTTGCGCGAAACTATGGATAAGGAACTGGAAGAGCGACTAATTTGCATTGAACACTGGATCTTGAGCCACTTCTTGCCGGTGGGATCTGCGGCACTGACGCCGGATCTGTAGTATATAGCCCGGTCCGCAGCACCTATGGCAAACACCTGTTGAACACAAAGAATTATTGATAAAAATAAATTTGACAATAACACGGAATTCAGTAATTTTAATTACCTGATCATTCGGAGCGACGGATATCATGGATAGATTGCCAACCATTTCCACCCATCCTCTGCCTATGGCGGCATCCTCACTTATGCCCGCGGCATCACCTTTGATGCCACGTCGAAACCAGGCATGATGATCATTTGTAATACACCAGACCGCATCTGTACCCACAGATATTTGCAAGATGCGCAGACCACGTGGCGTATCCGTCTGTGCACTGGTGGCCACTGGCGGCTTCACATCGAGCCACGCCTCACCCGACAGATTATCGCGCGTAATTCCAGTGCGCACAATGACGCGTCCATTGTAGAGCACAGCCCAGACGAGACCAGTTGGACCCACGCTGATTTGCGCGAGCTCACTCCCGGTAGGTGTATTGATAGCAGTCCATCGCAGTCCTTCAGGTGCGAACTGAGTGACGCCAGTGCGAAACATGGCCCGACCGTGTGCAGTTATGGCCCAGACACAGAGCGTTCCGGCACGCGCATTTGGCACATGTGCTCCACCAATGGCCACATCGATAAAAGGCTCCTGTGTGGGATCCTTGTGCAAGGGGGCCACGGCACACCAGCTGTTGAGAGCGGCATAGCGCCGGAAGCGTATCCACTTGCGTCGCCTCACATATGAGTTCCATGATTTTTTCGCGGAGTACGACGCTGGAAAGTCCAAGGCGTACATCCAGCCATCTTCGGGCAACTGTTGGCCATCAAGTTCCAGGTCCAAGTGCCAATCGCCGTCCCACTGCCAAGCCATCGATGGTAGTCGTATCTTGTCTACGCTCCTCTCGACGCTGCCGTCCACATTTGAATACTTGTAGCGGTCGGTGGGCAGCAGCGTTTTCGAGAATCCCTCGATAGGCAGCCACCGCTCGTTCTCATATGACTCTTCCTTGACGCGTATCGGCACATCAAGTCCGTGAACATGTACATACACCTGCCGATCCCCACCGATGGCCCACATATAGTTGGGAACAGCGCAGATTTTTTTGAACTCCAAACCGAGATACGGGAATTCGCGCCATCCACTTGAGCTCGTGGACAGCGTGTGTACGCGGCCCTCGCTGCTGGTAGCGAACAGTAGGCTGCTGGGCATGGCTAATTGCGTGTGTTTTTAACTATACTTCTTTTGCTGCAGTCTCCCTTTGTGTTCCATAGTGGCACGCATTTACAAAAGAATTGATTTTCCGTTCAAGTGGACTTGAAGTTGCCACATCCGCAAAATTGCGATATCAGCTGGCTGAAGAACCCAAGTGGCAGCTCTATCCATGCGCAGAAATGATATGGGGTATTCCTGCAAGTAATATTCCCTAGTTTATGCGCTGGCTTAAGTCGTATTAATTGAAATTTAGCTGGGTTTTACCACTTTTCTAAACGACTTTTGTTATTCATTTCACTATTCATTATTTTGTAATTCAGCGATTGAATGAGCTGGATTTCCATAAACAACTACCGTATGACATCTGCAACTGGTGTCCAAACGGCTGCGGCGCCACCAGAATTTTTTGCTTAGCCTATATGTGACAGGAAACCTCAGTCTCATTTTGGGCATCACCACTTAACTACACTGTACACACAAATCAAAACAAAAAGAAGAGAGTTTGAACCAATTACAAAATTCGGCAACGAGAACGAACATAGACTAAAACATATTATAGTCGAATTTGCAAAAAATTCTATTTAATATCAGCTGTCAAGTGATAAAAATGTTCTTAGCTACATACATGAGTAAATAGTAAGTGGACGTAACACGTATTGTTTGAGCGATCTGGCAACCACAGCAGACACGCATTGTTTATAAAAATTGTCATTTAACTAACCTCGAGATCAACAGTTTACTTAACAGTAGTAGCAAATTGATAACGAAATCTGATTCCCAGGCGCTATCCACGATCTCCAAAAAGTTTCCCTTTCCCCTTATGGGGTTAATTGAAAGCGCTATAAGAAAACCACAAGTCAGCATGGACAGCGTTGAAGCTCAATTTGTGCGCGATGCAATCGCCAATAATAAAGTCGCCATTTTCAGTAAAACTTATTGTCCGTACTGCTCAATGGCTAAAGAGGTAGGATAACATTGAGCGTCGAGAGTATTATTCTTTAAAGTTTAAACTAATGCCATTTTTACAATTTTCAGCCATTTCGCAAGTTGAATGTAAATGCATTGATTGTGGAGTTAGATGGGCGTAAGGATGGCAATGAAATTCAATCGGTGTTGGGCGAGATGACTGGCGCTCGCTCGGTAAGTTTTGCGTAAAGCACTCATAGAACTTGACGTAGTTATGATTACCATTTGCTTTTCTATCCGAAGGTGCCTCGTGTTTTTATAGACGGAAAATTTGTGGGCGGCGGCACTGACATTAAGCGCATGTACGAAATGGGAACTCTGCAAAAATACTTTGAATAATCCTTGTACAAATTTAACTTCATTAATGTAATGAAAAATTGTACAAATGGTGTAGCATAAATTGTATTTTTAATTTATTCGAGCTATTCTTTGGAACATCATCTTTTATATAATGAAGTTTTTGCTATAAGTTTTGCTTTGACTACTTACTACACAAAAAGATTATATTCATAAAATTCATTGTTGAAAAATTAAAAGCTGTTGGCTTCAGTTTAAAACTGCTTAATATAGAATTTCAGATATATTCATAGACCATAAACTCGGTTGTGGAATTCTAGAGTAATTGAGATAAATGTAAGTGTTCCTCTAAGAAAAATACTAAATCTAAGAAAAATGTTTAAAAAAAATCTAAAACTTTGTCATTTGATTTTTGTCAGCTAGGACCTCAGAAGTAGCAAAAACAAGGGGTCGAGTGTGCTCGACTATAGAATACCCTGTGTCTAATACGTACTTGCACGCCCAAGGCACAATAGAAAATTCCTAATCTGAGAGTTTGGTTGAGTTATCTCCAAAAACAACAACAAATTTCATACTAAATCTTAATTTTCGATCAGTCGTTCCTGTGGCATCTATCTGATATAGTAGTCCGATTTCAACCAAATTTAGTCAAGATGTCTAGGACCATCTTAAATGCATATTTTGTCAGATTGGTTGAGGTTTCCCAAACCAAAAACTTGGTTTTCGACGGACAATATTTTTTTTTTTTTTTTAATAACGAACTCAAAATTCCACACTATTTTTCTTATTGGTAGAGACTATCGACATTTATATTCCACCGCCACATTTTCTATCGACTATTCGATTGAACGTGCTTTCTTGTCGCTTGACAATGTAAATAAACAAATTAGAAAAAAAATAGAGCCCTAAATATGACGGATTTAGTTCGAGGCGAAGCTTCTGAATCGGATGAGGAGCAAGACAAGCCTGAGGCAATTAATGCATAAAAATATTTTGTTCAATTAAACAATAAGTGGTTGCAGATTTTTGCTGCTGAAGTTTCTGGCGAGGCAACGGAGGAGGAAGACGAAGACATATATGAACAGCCAAGTAATTCCAGTGTAACCGCCTCAATTTATCGTAACAACTTGCTGCAGCGTAAACTGAGTATTTGCTAATCTTTTAATTTGCGAAAAGTCCTAATAGATTCCTTCATTTAACTGTAGTTGAGAGTAACATTACCATTTGGAGGGCTCTTACTGGGTTTACCCGCAGCTTTGTGGTAAATGCGTCTAAGCAGCTGCTCACCACCGATCAAATGCTCATCAAATCACAGGTATCCTTGCAATCGGCACACACTGCGTTGCAACAGGCCCAAAGGAATACAGCACTGTTGCAGTCCCGCACAGCATCTGCCTTAACGAGCAGCTTTTTACCGGTTATTCAAATTAATAACAAAAGCACATGGGAGTAATGGAAAAGGGAATTATTAGAAAAGTTTAATAAATAAACGAACAAACTAGGCTAATCCTCTGTATCCGAATTAGGAGCATACACTTGACTATTGGGTGATGGCTCGCGCGGCACAAATGTGTTTTGAAAGCAACGTGAGAAAATGATACGCATCCTGTTACCTCGATCACGCTCTGGCGACGGTGGAATACACTCGTCCTCCTCCATTTGTGGAGTTATTCTCGGGGGTGGCGTATCCTCTGTTTCATAGAAAAAGACCTCGGTACTGCTGGGTGCAATGACCTGACTGGCTTCCACTGCATCTGACACAGCTAGCAACAAAGCGTCCTCGTCGGCCTCTTCCTCAACGAGATCTACAGTATCACCCTCCGCAAGCAATCGAGCTGGTTGCACGGAAAGTGCTTCCGATGGACGTACTGGGCGATTCTCGCGGAACTGAAACAGCGTCGTGTCCACGCCTGATAGCGTTGTGCTCTCAGCTAGACGGCGCTTTTGCTGTATATCTGGTCCTGGTGTGCTGCTCTTACGCTTCTGAGCTACATTGGTTAGATCACCCTCGCCGATCTCCCGCTGACAGTAATCCTCCGAGAAGCTAACATCATCGGGTGACAGCGTAGATAAAATCAACAAGCACTCAATCTCTGAATGCTTCTTAATCTTCAGAATGAAAGGGCTCCCCGCATCATCAAATTCTAATGTCATTTCCGCATTCAGTGCTTCAGCAAAAAGCAAAAATGCACGAAATTCCTTGATGCAGAATGTAATAACCGCATCTTGGGCAACCTGGTAATGTCCAAATTCGCTAGGCTTTAGCTTCAGCTGCGATCGCATGAACTTGTCATTAACTCGGGCGCCCTCAATGTAGTTCTTGGCCGACAAGCTGTCAATTTTGGCCTCTAGAGTCAATTCCTCCTCAGAGGCAATGAAGCTATTGGAAATTTCCATGAACAACTTGTAGTCACCGCGAATACTAAAAGATAAAGATATAATATAACAAAATATATATAACATACATGTATAAATATAGTCAAGTAATTCTTTTGACATGAAATTAAAATATTGGTTTTTTATTTTTAAACATTTTTAAACCCAATGGATTTTATTATTTTATTCCAAAAAAAATATACGATGTTTTTATTGGTCAAGCAATTACCAGACTTACAGTATGTAAATTAATATTTTTACGTACCTATTGGAGCTTTGATCGGTCGGAACAGCCGATGTTATGTTCTGTTCATCCACAATTGAAATGAGTGCCTGTTTCTTGGTCTCCAGCTTGCAGCGGAGAGTGACTTGGAACTTGGTGCGGTTGCCAACTATACTCATTTCACAGTACTCCACCTAAATAGAGTTTAGCTTTATGTTGGTTTATCAGAGTAAACGATAGACATGTACCTGCTTCATGTTTCGAAAGACGCCAAGGCACGGCTTCATGGCAATTTTACAATAGCAATCGCCACTGGGTGGCATCTGAAATGTATCAAACATGGAGCGACTGAAGCGAATGCTTCCCACAGCTGATTGTGTTGCATTGATGGTGCGCATTTGTAATCCCTGGGCGTCTGCTTCAATGAACAATTCCTTGCCCACTTTGGACAGCGATTGTATGGCCTTCGCAATGACTGACAGAAAGTCATAAGTTATATGAAATTACAATAAGCGATTAATAATACTTACTGCGAGCATTGCTCCCTTCCAATGTGCATTTCATCGAAGTGCATAAATAAAACAACTTTACTTACAATTTCCGCGCGGTTTTGTTTATAAGCAAAACAGCTGCCGGTTGGATCGATGTTTTCACTTCATGACAAAAATCGATGTCTTATTTCTATCGACTATTCTATTATCTTCTTCACCAAGTCCCACTGTAGCATTTCATTGTGAACCTTTTTGTTCTTACTCAAGAACTTTAGTAGTTGAAATCCTTAATTCGTCAAGCTCTTTCGAATTTTAATTTATTGTTATGAAAAAAAATCCAAAAATTACTTATAGAAGCTTGTTCTTTAAAAAATTATAAAGGTTAATTAAAATCTGTGATTTTACACGAAATAGTGCAGTTGTTCTTTTAAACTGATTAAACTAGCATGGAACTGAACAAATCTACCGATTATTCTTGAAACAAACTGGCAACGCTGCCACACCGGTAAAACGCCACATCAGTTTTTCGCCTTAAATTAAATTAACAAATAAAGAAAAAGTGCGAACGAAAAGTGCATTGTGGAACTTTATAAATAAATCAATATTTCGCATGCGCCATGAGCACGTAATAAACACAAACATAGTTATTACGCACAACTATAATGTTACGTCTTGTGTGCTTTTTCCTGGTGACATTATTAGCGCCTGCTTTTGTCCCGGTTGTGGCCGCAGAGTCCAGTCAAAGCTATCCAATTACTACGCTTATCAATGCCAAATGGACGCAAACGCCCTTATATTTAGAAATTGCAGAGTATCTGGCAGATGAACAGGCCGGTCTGTTCTGGGATTATGTACAGGGTGCGGCGGCATTGGACACAGCGCTCAACGATTACGGTAGGTGGAGAATACGTAAACAATGGAGTGACCAGACTTTTCGATTTTGGAATTTGAAATATTAATAAACCATTTGTTTCAGATACGGAGTCGCAGCAGTATAATGCCGCCTTGCAGGTAGTACGTTCACATATGAGCGGTCCACAACTGCCGCTATTGAAGCTTGTCGTCTCCATGCACAGTCTAACGCCTCGCATACAAACGCATTTCCAACTGGCCGATGAGCTGCGTGCTGCGGGCGCTTGTGAGGGCGCTATTTTCGCACAGGTTGGCACTGAGCTTGCGTGCAACTATGCACAGTTGGAGCATAAACTTAAGCTGCCCCATGCTGCGAGCAGTCTGGATGCGGACGTCGGAAGCTACAGCTTTGATCATATTTATCCCGGCAGTGAGAACAATACGCGTACTGTCGTTCTCTATGGAGATTTGGGCAGTGCCGCATTTCGGCCATATCACAAGCTGCTGGAAAACTCAGCGAACGCAGGAAAAGTTCGTTACTTACTGCGTCATCAGCTGGCGCGTCGAAGTGATAGGCCCGTGCGATTATCCGGTTACGGCGTGGAGCTACATTTAAAGTCGACTGAGTATAAGAGTCAGGATGACGCTCCCAAGCCCGAAGCCGGCACTGGCGGTGCTGCTGCAGCCGAAGAATTAGCCAACGAAACGGATGTCCAGGGTTTCGATTTTAATGTACTTAAGGCCAAGCATCCAACACTTAAGAGCGCATTGGACCAACTGCGTCAGCGTCTGCTGCAGGGCAATGATGAGATTGCACAGCTAAAGGCCTGGGAGTTCCAAGATTTGGGCCTACAGGCTGCTGCTGCCGTTGCCGAAATTCAGGGAGATGAGGCACTCCAGATACTTCAATATACTGCGCATAACTTCCCAATGCTGGCTCGCACCTTGCTCGCCCACAAAGTGAGCGACGAAATGCGGGCTGAGATTAAGCACAATACGGAGTCACTGGGTCGCAGTTTGAATGTGGCGCCGCCAGATGGTGCATTATTCATCAATGGATTGTTCTTTGATGCGGATACTATGGACCTGTACTCGCTGGTGGAAACGCTGCGCTCCGAGATGCGTGTTCTGGAGAGTCTACATGGCAACAATGTGCATGGTAACTTGGCCAGCTCGTTGCTTGCCCTGGATTTGAATAGCGCCAGCAAGCGTGAGTTTGCCATTGATATCAGAGATACATCAGTGCAGTGGATCAACGATATTGAGCAGGATGCTCAGTACAGACGTTGGCCGCCATCGGTCATGGATTTGCTGCGTCCCACATTTCCCGGCATGTTGCGCAACATTCGCAAGAATGTGTTTAATCTAGTGCTTGTTGTGGATCCACTGCAGCCGGAAGCCCGTAGCGTCATTAAGTTGGCTGAATCCTTTGTGATTCACCAGGCACCCATACGATTGGGTCTAGTGTTCGATGCCAGAGGTGGCCAAGATGACACTGCCACGGATTATGTGGCCATTGCGTGTGCCTTTAACTATGTGAGCCAACAAAAGGATGCTCGAGCTGCGCTCAGTTTCCTCACTGATATTTATGCCAATGTTGGCGAAACAGCTCCAGTTACAAAGTCGCACATATTAAAACAACTGAGAAAAGAATTCAGCTCGGTGAGCAGCAGCAAAGCTAAGGAAATTCTCTCTGAAGAATCCGATTACGATTACGGTCGTCAGTTGGCCGCGGAGTTTGTGCAACGCTTGGGCTTTGGCACCGTTCGTCATCCTCAGGCTCTGCTCAATGGCGCCCCAATGCCAAGCAACATCATCAGTGCGGATAGCGATTTTGAGGAGGCAATTTTCACCGAGATCATGAGCCAGACAACAACGCTCCAAAAGGCTGTGTATCGTGGCGAACTGAGCGACAACGATGAGATGATCAATTACCTGATGAATCAGCCGCATGTAATGCCTCGTCTCAATCAGCGCATTCTCAGCCAGGAAGATGCCAAGTACTTGGATATCAACGGAGTGCCTGCCAAGCAACTTGGCAATGCTGCAGCACTCAATAAGCTCTCCAACCGGGACATGACAGCCACGTTGATGGCAAATCTGAAATACTTTGGAGGAAAGAAGAGCACTGAGAGCATCGGAAGCGCTAATCTGCAATTCTTAACAATCTGGGTTTTTGCTGATTTGGAGACTCCTGAAGGAAAAGAACTGATGTCGCACGCCCTCGATTATGTGCAGAGCAGCCAAAGCGTCCGTTTGGCATTCATACCCAATACGGAAAGTTCGAGTAATATGCGCAATCTGAACCGATTGGCCTGGGCGGCAATGCAAACGATGGAGCCGGCAAAGGCAACGGATCAGGTGCTGAAGTGGCTGCGACAAAAGTCTCAGCGCATTGAGAATATACCCAAACAGCTGGAAGACATCTTGGGCAGCACGGAGTTGCATTTGAAGATGCTGCGCGTCTATTCACAGCGGGTGCTGGGCCTGGCCAAGTCCCAGCGTCTGGTCATTGGCAATGGTCGGCTCTATGGACCACTGAGCTCCGCTGAGAGCTTCGATAGCGCTGACTTTGCTCTGCTGGCGCGCTATAGCGACTTACAGTATGGCGACAAAGTGCGTGAGGTGCTCAAGGAATCGTCCAACGAAGTGAACTCGGACTTCAACAGCGATACGCTGCTTAAGCTCTATGCGAGTCTGTTGCCCAGACAAACCAAGACGCGATTCAAGCTGCCCACGGATCTGAAAACCACACACTCTGTGGTGCATTTGCCTGCAAAGGAGCAGAACCTGCCACACTTTGACATTGCTGCTGTGCTCGATCCCGCGTCGAGAGCGGCACAAAAGCTGACACCGATTTTAATATTGCTCCGGCAAACTCTCAACTGCCAGTTGCAGCTCTTCCTGACGCCCGTGTCGCAGCACAGCGATATGCCCGTGAAGAATTTCTATCGCTATGTAGTTGAACCGGAAGTGCAGTTCGAGACGAGCGGCACACGAGCCGAGGGTCCGCTGGCCAAGTTCAGTGGACTACCCGCCAATCCCCTGCTCACTCAGCAGCTTCAGGTACCCGAGAATTGGCTCGTGGAGGCGGTGCATGCTGTCTACGATCTGGATAACATCAAGTTGAGCGACATTGGAGGACCTGTGCACAGTGAATTCGGCTTGGAATACCTACTGCTGGAGGGACATTGCTTTGATGCGGCTAGTGGTGCGCCTCCCAGAGGATTACAGCTTGTGTTGGGCACCAAAGCCAATCCCACACTGGTGGACACCATTGTGATGGCCAACTTGGGCTACTTCCAGCTGAAGGCAAATCCTGGAGCTTGGACATTGCGACTCCGCGATGGTAAATCCACAGATATTTATGCCATCAGCCATGCCGAGGGACCCAATACACTGCATCAGTTACAAACGGGTGCTGTCCAGGTGTTGATTACCTCACTGCGCTCGCATGTGACCAAACTGAGAGTATCCAAGAAGCCGGGCATGCAGCACGCTGAGCTGCTTTCCGATGACACGGCGCCAGCGCAGTCGGGGATTTGGAACAGCATTGCGAACAGCTTTGGTGGAAATAGTGGAGGCACGGGAACCGATGAGGATGCCGAAACCATTAACATATTCTCTGTGGCCTCGGGGCATTTGTATGAGCGCCTGCTGCGCATTATGATGGTATCGCTGCTGAAGCACACCAAGTCGCCGGTGAAGTTCTGGTTCCTCAAAAACTATTTGTCGCCACAGTTTACGGACTTTTTGCCGCACATGGCCAAGGAGTACAACTTCCAATACGAGCTCGTGCAGTACAAATGGCCACGTTGGCTGCATCAACAAACGGAGAAACAGCGCACCATTTGGGGCTATAAGATTCTCTTCCTGGATGTGCTATTCCCGCTCAATGTACGCAAGATAATATTCGTGGATGCGGATGCGATTGTGCGCACAGATATTAAGGAGCTCTATGATTTGGATTTGGGTGGAGCGCCCTATGCGTATACACCATTCTGTGATTCACGCAAGGAAATGGAAGGCTTCCGGTTCTGGAAGCAAGGCTATTGGCGTAGCCATCTCATGGGCAGACGGTATCACATATCCGCTTTGTATGTGGTGGACTTGAAGCGTTTCCGCAAAATTGCGGCTGGAGATCGGCTGCGTGGACAGTATCAGGCTCTCAGTCAGGATCCAAATAGTTTATCAAATCTGGATCAGGATTTGCCAAATAATATGATTCACCAGGTGGCAATAAAATCGCTGCCGGATGAGTGGCTTTGGTGTCAGACGTGGTGCAGCGATAGCTCATTCAAGAGTGCCAAGGTTATCGATCTCTGCAACAATCCACAGACCAAGGAGGCCAAATTGACGGCCGCTCAACGCATTGTTCCAGAGTGGAAGGACTATGATGCGGAGCTCAAGGCGCTGCTGGCTCGCATCGAGGATCATGAGAATCACAACACCAGTAGCAACAGGGATAATGCTGATGACGATGACAACGACCATGTGGTCGTCACAACAGAGCCACCGGCACCTGACCATGTGCACGGCGAGCTGTGATCGCTGTCATCTTCATTTGTTTAGTAAATTTAAGCCTAATGTCCTCTACACTTGGTATATACCAAATTAGCTAAGCTCAGTGCCACTTTAGCAAGCGACAACACGAAATACCATCAATAAATTAGACATTTTAATTAGCAACTAATTAAAGGGGCATCAAGCTCCAAGTCTGAATTAATTTTGCATTCCAAGAGCCTCTCGCCAAGATTCGAACTAAGCTGAAATTAACACAATAAATGCAAAAATAAATTGAATGCAAATCATGTGAATTGTGTTACTTATTTATAAAACAGCGGTGGGTAGTTAACATCAGCAATTTGTGTTTAAATAATTTCTGCGAGGAAGATAAATTACACTAGTCAACGTTGAATTTTTGTATCCCTTACCAAATACAATTTTTTTTTTAAATTGTTGGGAGCCAGATGAAAAAAAAGGAACTACTTTTTTGCTTCGATTTCCCCAATCCCCTTTAAATCGAGATGTTGAAGGCAAAACAGCATTCAACAAAATGGTATATATATAATCTTTCGCATCTAAAAAATTAAAATTGTATCATTATATTTTCTGTTTGCGGATGAAATATTTTTAAAAAATAATATTTACAAACCTATATTTGTTGCAGATGATCCGCTTCTGAGCAGCTGCTTGCAGTAAAGGTTGTGGATATTTTTATTGAAATAGCTTACAATATTTGCTTTAAAAATATCCCACTTTGCCAGCAGTAGATTACCCTTCTTATGGGTAAAGAAAATCGAAATCAATACGAATCGTGTCGCTCCACTCTAAATAAAATTTTAGAAAATCGACATAAATATAACAAAACACGGATTTTTTAAAAACGAATTAAATATGGAAATTGAGCAACACAAAAAATGTTTTGTAAATTCAAATTCAAATCCAAATCATGTAGCAGAGAAGACTCCTATATATTCTTAGCTAGATCTTATCAGATTGGCGACTATGTCATGTACCGAACCGATCGTTTTTTTCTGAGTGTATCAACAACTTTAATAAAAGACGTTTGCTCTGTTTTTTTTTTACTTTATTTTAAATTATAATATGAATTCATTGCATAAATTCACGTACTTTTTATCTACGTAAAGAAAATATGTATTAATATTATCATAAGTTTGGGTTTGTTATGTTTAGAGCATAATTGCTTGTTTTAATTTTGAATTGTTAGTCCGCCTTTGGGGTTTTATTTATCGTAAGGCAGACATTAAAGTCTAATTAGTATGCTTTAATTGTGGCATTTACTTTTTTGGTTTAAGTTGGAAATTCATTGTAAATATTATTTTCATTTTAAGTTTTAAAGCGTGTTTGTTACCTAACGTAGTATTTGTATTTGATCTTTTCTTTAATAATTTAGCATAGTACAAGTATCTATATAACTTTTTTTTAAAAAATGTTTAAACTAACGCTGAGTGTAGTATACGAGTGTTAGGTAATTAAAGCTTTGGTTTTTTGTTTTGTTTTCGTTTTTTGTTTTTGTTGATTTATCTTTTAATATTCTCGTTCTCAATATGTTAATCATGTATATGTTTTCGTTCAGACTATGCAATTCTTGCTAAATTTGAAACATTTTCTCACTTCAACTAAGCCATTGTTAAGATGTTAAGAAATAGTTAACATATTAGTTAATGTGTTATTTTTGATAAAGTGCTGCTAGTCATCAATTAAATTATATTGAAAAATGCTTCTGCCAAAAGTTGTTTGTCAGTTAAGAATCTGTACCTTGATAGTACATACGTATATATGTATATGTATTGTATATTGTATTATATCTTGCGCTGCTTACATGCTAAGAATTGACGGAACTATAAAAAATTAGACTGCTGTTCAGTTAAGGTCTACAACAATATTATCACAAATATTGTTACCATTTTCATTTTATCATTGTAATCTTTTCTTTTCTTTTCTTTTCTTTTCTTGGTATTCAAAATATTGTATTGTATTGTATTGTGTATTGTATTTTATGGTAGTCTTTGTTATGATCCGTTAAGATACATATAAAGTTATGCTGTTATTCATTTTGAATGATTTTTAATTTCTTCGTTGTTCTTGGTGTTCTATGGTTTAATTCATTAATCCAAATTCTTATACATATCCTCCAGTTGGGGCTTGAAATAGCTCTTCAATTGCGGCCTCTTGACCTTGAATGTGGGCGTCAGAAGTCCATTTTGTACCGAGAAGGGATCGGGATGCAAATATACATCCTTGATCTAATAATTAAATTCATTATTGTAAATAAGCATGGTTTAAGTATAACTTGGTATCTTCGTACCTGTTCGAATGACTTCAGTCCACTCTGTTTGCCCCAATTGAGCATATCGTTCGTGATCAGTTCTTTCACGTTTTTATTATTGCACAGGACGGACAGGGTACCCCGGACATTGTTCTCCGTGGCCCATTGCTTTAGTACATCCATATCAGGTACAACCACAGCGATAATACAGCTCTGCAATGATAAGAGTTGTTTTTATTTACTTATAGAACATTTAATATCTTTATAAAAAATATGATTTTTCGAATATAATTGAGAATTGATGTCTAACATTTAAGAAAATCTACCCTCTCTACTTCTTCTCTACTGCTTGTCTTTGTATTGGGTTCACCTTAAATATTGGATATAGTTAGGCCCTCAAGACATAACCATTAAGTCAGATAATTTGTTTAGTTGATAGGTAAGTCTTAAAATTGCATTTTGAATCTTTAAAATAAACCAAATAGGCATTTCTTAAGGTCTCTACTTTTTCCTATATAGTTACTACTAATTAATATTTTACTTTTAGAAATACTCCTAAGCAGAACCCACAATAGAAATATTATTTTACTAATAATGTTATATATTTTCTAATATTTATGAAATTGATTTTTCGAATTTTTGTAATCAGATTTATTTACTTATTTCAGTTCCTTAATATTTGTATAATTAGCTTATTAATTTTGATTTGTGAAACTGTTACATTCATATGAGGCATATATTTGGATAGATTTTTTAGTGCAAGTAAATAGTAAAGATATAAAACTTCTTGGAAGAAATAGTCAAAATTTTAAATTCCTTTTTTACTACCTTTGGAATCCTTAATTGCTTGGATACATTTTCATCTTTTAAGTATTTTAATATTTAAGTCTCAATTTCAAATATTAAATTTGAGATTCAATTTCTCAGCTCACCTTTAAGCTTTCGCCGTAGACATAGACTTGATTGACATATTGACTCAGCATATAGATATTCTCGATTTTCTCTGGCACTATGTACTCTCCCTGACTGAGCTTGAAGATATGCTTGCGGCGATCGATGATCCTCAGTGTTCCATTGGGCAACCACATGCCCACATCTCCTGTATGATGCCAACCCTCGGAATCGATGGCTTCCGCAGTCTTCTCTTGATCCTTATAGTAACTGCGCGGGGAGGAGATAATGGATTAATTGAGACCATCAATATTTGATATAAAACAAATCATTTACCCATGAAACACATTGGAGCCCCGGACGCAAACTTCACCAGTGTTCTGGTTGGCAAAGTATTCCATTTCGGGGACGTCGACCAGCTTGACGGCGTTGCAGGAGACGGGGGGACCGACATGATTGGGGACATGATCGCCCTGAACCGTCAGCGTTATGGCGCCAGTGCATTCCGTTTGTCCATATCCCTCCAACACCAGACAGCCGAGGGCGCAGCGCATAAAGGTCAACACATTGCCGGACAGAGGCGCTGAGCCGACGACCATGAGCCGAAGATTGCCGCCAAAGGCCTGATGCACCTTCTTGAAGACCAGCTTGTCCCAGCATCCGTTGCGGCGCAGCACGCCACGGGCAATCTCCTTCTCCTTGGCCTTGAGGGCCATGTTGAAGAGGGCACGCTTCAGTCCCGAGGAGGAGATATCATTCTGAATCTTGTCGTAGACCCGGTTGAGGAGACGAGGCACCGCCGGCATCACAGTCGGCTTCAGCATCTTTAGATCGTTGGTCAGCTCCTTGATGTCGCCGGAGTAGAAGCCCACGCATCCGCCCACATAGTACATGCCATTCTCACAGCAGCGCTCAAACATGTGCGCCAGCGGCAGAAAGGAGACCATCACATCTCCGGCCCGGATGCGATGATCGCCCATTTGCAGGATGACGGCACAGACTCCGGCCACCACATTGCCATGTGTGAGCATCACGCCCTTGGGATTGCCGGTGGTGCCCGACGTATAGCACACTGTGCACAGATCCTCCGAAGCGGGCGGCACCTCCGGATGGTTGCCCTTGGCGCCAAGCTTCTCCACATCGATGAACGAGAAGATCTGCACGCCACGACTGCGCGCCCGCTCCAGAGTCGTCTGGCGAATGGGCTTGATGGACACGATGATCTTCAGGCTACGCGGCGCCTTCTCCAGCAGCATCGCTGCCTTGACGTCGTCCTCGACGACAATGATGGCCATCTCCGTCTGGCGTATGATGAAAGCACAGGCATCCGGGCCGAGAGTGTCGTACAGGGGCACCACGACCAGGGAGAAGGAGTAACACGCCTGCTCGTACAATATCCATTCGGGCCGATTTTGCGAGTAGATGCCAATCAACTGTTTGGGCCGGGCGCCCAGTGCCAACATTCCCGCTCCAAAGTTCTTGGCGCGCAATAGCGCCTCATCATAGTTGATCCACTGAAAAGGCAAAGACACTCCTGAGTGATATCAATCTACAATGCGGTTTTCTAAGAATCTCACCTGGTAGGGCGACGTGAGGGTCTCTCGCCAGCCCAGGCAGGGACCGTTGTTGGATGCATAGGCACCTTCGCGGAACGTTTGGTACAGAGTCCGAACATTCTCTGTGATGTAGGATACAAATTTACCATTCTTCGACTCCTTGTAGAATTTGGAGACGTGTATTTGTTCTGGACCCTGAAATCAGTTGGATACACAAACAGAAATCGTGTTCATGCAAAATGAGTGAAGGAGTTGGAAGAGAACGTCAATGAGATCGTTAGCGATAACAGTATGACATATTTGCATAATGACAAGAGATGCTCCAGATGAAGACTTCAATAAAGGCAAGTTCTAAAAATCTCCAAGCACCCAAACGAAAAGCAAAAGCCAATTTACGGTGTTCCGAAAACCAAGCCACCAATTATTTTAATTGTTCAAACAATTTTTTTAAAATTAATAAAAACTGAAATTTGTTTAATAAAATTGTATGTTAATTTTAAATTGAAATATAAATTAAATACACTTTAAATAAATATTGAATTGTAATTCCATGGTATTACATTGCATTGAAATTTGAAATAATATTATCACCGTCGATCTTTGTAACTTCGAAAATATATACGAATATTGAAACTTTGTTCTGTGGTTTCTTATGCTATTTTTATCAAAAGCAGTAGATTTCTAGTACATCCTGCTACGACTTCCCATTATTAAACATTTTTAGTTCGTTTTCAAAAAAAAATATCAATTTTATATGAAATAAAAATGACATGTTTTTCTTTTACTTTTATCTTACTTTTGTGTTATTTTCTGAAACTTTTATTTAATTAATTTTAAATAAACTGATTCTGATTTAGAAATCGATATAACTCTGAAATATCTAATTATTTTCGAATATTTTAAAACTTTTTCATCATTTCTGAAACAATCCCATATATTCTGAATTAATTATCTTAAGTTTATTTTTTATCTTTTAAATTGCTTTCCAAATTTGAATTACAAATAAACTCGGTAACAAATATTTTTATTTCGGGAATGTGTTAAACAAATTTCTAATATAACGTTTGTTTAGAAACAGACTTTCTTTGATTCTAAAGACAATTCGTAATTATTAAAGTGTTCCGATACAATATAAATAAACTCGTTAATTAATGAAATATTTAATTTGGCCGGTTCTGAGAAACTTCAAATGAAAATTATAGAGTAAAAAAGTACATAAAACATTTATAAAATTGTAAGATGGGCATGGATAAATTTTAATTCAAGACACAATACAATTTTTTAGTTTTCAATTTATTTAGTGTGGTGCCAAAATCTGCGAATTTATGCCAAGAAACACAGTAATATTTTCCAAATAGAAAATATTTGTGTTTATTTGTTTGGTCACAGAATTTCCTGTGGTCAAATGAACTGGAAAGTGTGAGGAAATCGAATTGAATTCACATTGATGGGCATAAATCAATAATCGTTTGAGTTGATGTACAATATGCAATTGGCATGATATATGGTTTATTTTAGCCAAGAAACATAAACCTATCACTCTGCGATAGAGTATCGAGCAATAAATGTATATACTGTTATGTATCTGTACTTAGGCAAAGTGGGTGCAAAATTCTATCGATTCGATTGGCAATAGACCACTTCCTTTATGGCCAACAGCTGCGAAGATAATTCGACTATGGCAGATGTGTTGATGCATGGAAACGAATATCAAAATAGACCAGAGTGCCCGCTGGGATATGAATCTGGGAACTTGGATCTTGATAATTGAAGGGGTAGCACTTTGGGTTTTAATGTGTGGATTTGAATGAATTTCAAAAATGTTGTAGCTTGCCAATAAACGGATAAAAAGAAAAGCAAATGATTTTGATATCGATTTGTTTAGATCGAAAAAAAGAAGAAGAAATAATGATAATGATGACGCACGGACGAATCGGGAATAGAACAATATGAATTGAAATACGGCTGCCTACCCCTAGGGGCAGACCACGCCTACCCTGTGCTGTGGATCTTGTTGTGGATCGTATTTAAGCTGAACATGAAACGAACAACGAAAAAAATAAATAAATAAATAAAGATAAAAATAAAAAGAAGCAAAAATAATTGTTGATTAGTTTGGCGCGAAACTTCATAGAAGCGAGGTTAGGATTCGTTTTCGGAATACGGGATACGGGATACGGGAAGTGGTTCGGGAATCTCAGATCCTCGCCATATCCCCTCCATGTTTACCTTGAGCACGTCGCTCTGACTGTTCATTTCGATGGGCACGCGTACGGTGGTGATTTGGCCGCAACAAGACATTTTGTCCTAATTATTCAGCACTATAATTCACAGGTAAATTGATTTTCTGACTTTTATAAGCGTTCAATGTTTTGGGTGAGTTGAGGGGTGTCTTTATTGGTCATTCAGTTCTCGCAGACGTTGTCGCTTTTAATATGCACATTTTCCAAACTACATAGCTGCAAATTAAATCAATTTACACAAACTTTTCATGTTTTGTTCAAAATTCTCGTACTTGTATTAATTATTTATAATTTATCTACAATTTTTGCACAGGTAGGCAGAATTGTTTATATTGATCTAAATTTAAATCACATTCTGTTTATGTTTTATTTATACTTATTTTCATATTTTGCTGCTCTCCTCAGCCCTTTTTACCAGGGAAAACGCATCAAAGCAAATTTTTAATTATGGCGCTTACAATTTACGAACATCTGCCAAGTGTAGCCAATTCAATTTTGTTTATAATTTTTCAATATTGTCAGCCCCCAGTCACAGCCCCTAAACTCGGACGATATATCGACAAGACGACCGACTTTGGTTGGCCTGCCCCAAATGTTTAAAAATAGTCCGTTGTTATCTACAGCCGAGTGGACCCAAAACACACGAAATTAAATAGATAAAATAAAGAAAAATACAACAGGGAAAATTCATCTGTCGGGATGCCGAAAACTAAATACTCTGACAGCTGAGTAATTGTAATGGAATTCTATTTAAGTAAATAATTTAATTCATCATAAATATTCAAGTGTGTTTGTCAGAAATTAACTCGGAATGTCATTTAAATAATAATAATTTTGAAATATTATTTAAAAAAGGTACTTGACTTTGATGTGCAATAAATAAGAGAGAATTAAATTACTACTACATAAGTATAAGAAAGTCAAATATTTAGGAAAAACGAAGATATAAAAATAAAACGATTTCAACCAATATTAGAGTATTGTTTAGTGGTCTGAGTCATGGGGAAAGACTGTGTAAGATGCCTTGAGGCGATGGCAGATTGAATAATACAAATGGGCAATTGCTGTTTGAGTTATGGTAATTGTAGATACCGTAAAAGTGCTATAAACCAATGCTGGATATGGCTAAGATGCGAATTGACTGAATATTTTACTTAAAAATTGGCTTATTGAAGTAAAATTCTTCAATTCTTCCTGTCTTTCATTATAATCCAACTAGTAAATTCTCTTTGACATTTTTTTGACAGTTTTTTGATTGAGTAGGTCTGAAAATAGTTTTAAACAAGGACTCAGAGGAATATTGTCAACTATTTAGTTTTCTAACATAAATTGCATTTTGTCAGACTCTAACATACTAGAATTCTTAGAACATATATATATATAATTAAATATACTATAATTCTAACAGCTGTAAGCTCAATGTGTTTACAGACGAGTATGATGGGATATTCCTAATGGGCTTTGTTCATTTGCCTAATGTCCATTCCAGACCTCAAAATTCTGAAATTTGGACGCGCCCCCAAAAACTATATTAAATATAACCATAAATAGACTTTATGGTAAGTAACTAAAGAGTTGGATTGCTTTTGATTATTCACTTGAACATTTTGTGACTCAATGCTAATTTAATTTTGTTCATTCATATATCAAAATAAATTAAATCCGAAATACGTTTTCAGCCGATTTTTATGTGTGTTTTATGTTTCAAATTATCTATTTTCTTTTGTTATTATTTATTTTTTTTTGCTTTTAAAAAGTTTTCTTCTGGGCGGTGGCCCCTCGGTATATTTATGGTAAAACACTGATCACCGATGTGAACTTGAACTTGAGGGACTGAGTTTACAGGCCCAGGCAATATCGGGGACAACGGTACTTTGACACTATGGCAAATGGGCATTGGTCTATTAAATATGCTGTTCGCTTGTTTCGAATTTATTTTTTGGTCCGTGTTTTACGTAATGATTAAACGACCGTATTTTTGTCAATTTGTTGCAAATTGTCAAGCGACTCGTGTGTGGGTTTTTTTGTCTTCTTCAAATTTTCAGAATATGCGAGCTATTATTTATACAAAAAAAAAAAAAAAAAGTAATACGCGACTTATGTATATAAACGATATGTACATGATGTTGCTTTTGTTGTCAGCAAACGAATTTTGATCTGATATTTTTTGTCGCAGCCACGGAAAACGCAGATCTCGACGACACGATGTTGAATTTCGAACTGAACAGCAATTTTCGTAGCTAAAAATTATTTTGGCAAAAGATGTTGATCTTTTTCAGGCTTCCCAAGAGAACAACAGTTGAGCGCATTATCGAATCGATGTCTATGAAGGTGGTTCGGGGAAGACGGGACTGAGCGGGATGGGATCGGTAAGGTGAATGCGAATGCGAATGCGAATGTTTGCCTAGGAATTTCATTCGTTTATAATTTTTATATTAAACGGTTTTCGTATGTTGTTCTGCTGTATACACAATCAACATATGTACATGTAGAATTTCTCTTCCTCTTCTATTAGTTTTTGGCTTGATCAAGTTGTCTGTCTGCCTCTTCTTGCCTGTTTTTTCCCCTCTTTGTTATGTGCACGAGATTAGCAATCACAGGGGCGGACATGTGACGTCGTCAGTTGGAAAGGTGGTTGTGATCGGAATCGGGAGGTGAGATGATCTAACGGTAATGGTAACAAGAATATGATTTTTATATTGGCCGCCGCGGCTCTTTGATGTGATAACAACATGATTTATGAATTATGGCCGGAGCATTGTGTTATGTCCATTTTTAAACATTCGAATCAAATAAACATACAAAATTGTTGTTTACATATCGGACTTAACCTCAAACTATGACGCTTTGCCGTTTCCATTATTGATTTTTATTCTAACCTCAAAATAACTGATTGCATTTACTAATACAGTTACTTATGAGCTAAATTGACATCTTATAGTTTTGAATTCATATATGCAATTTGACATTTTAAATACTAGATCACCGAAAATGTAAAATGCATTCTTTAAATTGCCGTTGCATCGCCAGACAGTTTGTCCCTGTCCTGTCATTCACATGTATGCGCACACACATACGTGCACACATATTTACGTAAATGTGTACTAACATTTATGAGCACATCTATTTGGCTTTACATTTCCGTATTGTTTTGGCTTGTTATCATTCGTTCATCGACCAGGGTTGCCAGTTAGACTCAAAACGTGAATGCAAGTAACGATAGTTATCACTTGAAAGTAACGGTATATTTATAGAAATGAAATTTTCTGATTGGACAACTTGTTGAAAAAACCATTTCGAATCGAAATTTGTAAACAATGCCATCAATTTACTTTTATTGGGTAAAATAACAATAAAATGCCTTAAAGACGAACGGAAACTAAAAACATTTGTAGAAAATCAATGTGCATTTTTGATACTTGAACTCGTGTGCATCGATTGTTTATTTAAGATTTCAATGTGCTGAATTTGTTTATGAAGAGATGAGTAAATAAAGGAAAAGTGCGTTGCATGCGGTCAAAAGTTAACGAAAATGTCGGCAATGTCAATAAATGCATTGCGAAATGTTTATAACAATTTGCATACGTATATCGTACGATTATCGAATTATCAGCAATTGAGCTAAAGTTGCCTAATTAAGGCAAAATAGAAATTCAATTGAGCCATGGCATGATTTATGATGTTCATCTGCATACAGAGCAGTTGATAAATGATCGTCACCAAGAGCAGCGTCAACGAGAATGTTGCACTTTTTGGCAGCTATTCGAATAGACCGTCAATTGGAGCGTGGGATTTGAATATTTTGCACCACGGTAGCCGTCGCGTCATTGCAAAAATAGAAAATAGAAATCTCTTGAACAGTTCTGAATGAGAAAATCCAAGTGAAGAATCATGTGACGACAACAGAAACGAAACAGAATCACAATTCGGTGAGATATACATGAGCACATCAAAGGCCGCCCGACGAATTCTGTTTTACCTCAAAATAAAAAAGGAAAATTTTAAAAATAACACTAAACTCAAGACTAGCCAAATCGACAAATTGATGATGTAATAATGGTCACGCAAAAATTGACAATTGCTCTGAGGAGGCGACTTGGATGATTGATTCTTACCTCCAGCAATGGGGATTGATTTTCCAGAGGCACTAATGGTTTTTCCGGTATTGGTCGCGTTACAAAGTAGTAGGCAATACTGGCCGCCACGCTGGTCAAGGTCAGAGCGCCCAACGTCCCACCAAAGTAATTGAGATACCCATCGATTTCGTCCCCTGCAAGACGCCGAAACAAAGGTGCAATTGTCAGGATGGGTAGATGAGGATCAAGATTGCAAGTAAGATAAGTCAGAACAAATAAAATATTTTTATATTTTGTAAAATTTATTATACCTAATATATCAAATATTACAATGCAGTATGAATGCTGCAGCAATTTTGAATGGCTCAATATTCTTCATTTATTCTGTTTTTTCGTAATACCCGAAATAATTGGCATTTGTGGTTTGACTGATTTAACATTAAATTTTAATTTTTTTCACTTTCAATAAATTTGAAATAAGTTCGATCAGTGTTAACAGGGATTTCATAGAATTTATTTGGAAGAATACAAATATTCTAGAAAAATATAGTAAAAATATTCAAAAATACTTAAATGGTGCTAGATAATTTTAAAATTAGTTGGTATTAAAAATAGTGTTCATCAAAATAAGAGCTTCTTACTTACAGAAGTATGAAAAATTGCTGACTATCAAATGATTGATATATGCTATAACCGATTTCTCTGGCGTCATTGTTGTTGTTGTTGTTGCTGTTTGTTGTTGTATGTTTTGTAATTGTATTTGTTGTTCTTAGATACCTGAGTGAATGTTACGTGTTTAGCTTAATGATTGCCCACAAAACTTTGCCTGCAACGAAAACGAATTTATAAATCAATACAATGGACGCACGTCAGCTAAAGACTAATATTAATGTATAATGTGTATATGCAAATAAATATTGTAAAATATATATTATATATAATTGTATTTCATACACAATTAAAAAAAAAACAAGTTAACTCGTGCAATGCATTTGAGCATAACAATAAACATTAAACATAATTAAACAATTTTCCGGACTATTAGATAGTCATTAATAAATAATTATAGTTTAGATTTTATTTCCACATTTTAAGATAAATATCATAACTACTGGGCTCAAACTTTAAATAGTAGATAGACAATAAAAACGATTAAATCTCACCGACTAGTAGTTCGTGTTTTCAATAATAATAGAATTATAATTAGAATGCCTCAGTTCAGAGATGTTATTGGATTTCTGACTTCCACCAAGAAATTCCTCTGATTGATATTGCTTCACTCAGAAGCAAATTAAAACTGCTCGAAAAACTGCTCAAATCGGAGAAATGGAATATGGAATACGAAAAAATAAATAAAAACAGCTGTACTATCTTCTCAACACACTTGTACGGTCATTATCTCAAATATATATTGTGGCAGAACAAATACTAAGATACTTGATGATAGGCAGTTCTATTCACTTAAATTTAACTGACTTCAAAGAATCTTGTATACTCTTACCAATATTTCTTAAGATCCCAATCAAGATCTTAATTATTTTCTGAAACAACGCATATTAAGAGTTTATATATGCTTAATTCAAGTCTATAGTTTCGTAAAAGCCTGTGTAATTCGTCTTCTCCGTTTGAATCTGGCACAAAGGGACCTAGAACCTGATGACCTGAGCTGAGCTCTTAGGGCTTGGGCACACTACAGCTGAAAGCTGAATAATCTGAATATCTGAGCTTTTATATTGAAACAATGTGAAAGCAGCCATGAAAAAAAAGAGTAATAAGATTTAATATCCACTTTCAACCTGATCCGCCTTCTTTATCTCAGTGAGCGCGAACTCAGATTTCAGTCCAACTTTCAGTTATAGTGTGCGCGAGCCCTTAAAATGTCTGAGATCGATGTGTTACTATATACAAGCGAATAGTAAAACGAATTGGTCTAAATTAATTCGGCTGTTTGTACTGATGCAGAATAAATATTTCTGCTTCAACTTTCTTTTCGTATTCATAAAACAACTATTTCCTTTTAAAATGAAGTGGGCAAGAAGAAGCTCCATTTTTTGAGCTATACCTATTTCTTAGTCTAGAGGCCTCGACATCATAAGTACACTAAATCATATTATGTAATATTCATCTGAATTAAGAACATTTTTCTACAATTGAGTAATGTGTACTATATGTATTTATAGATATAGATTAAAGCGTAATAAAGGCTTACAAACTATAAAGTTAAGCTTGTTCAATTGAAGGGGAAGAGCTGAAAATGTTACTTTATCTATTAAACATTTGTCAATATAATACAAATTTCACATGGGTTTCCAGTTCAAATTAAAGTATTTGATGTGAGAAGAAGTTCAGAACTTATTCCGGTTATTACTTAGTTACCTTTTGTGGTTTCTTATGGGTGTAATAACCTGCAACGACGGCAGTTCAAGCCCAAAAGCTGATAGGGTTTACTTTTTGCCTCTTTTAATGCACATTTTTTAAAAAATAAAACAGAGAAGACAAAAGCAGAACTGATAAGTGCAGACACACTTGTATATATACATATATATTTTTGTCGGCATTATCAGTCCCTCGGGATAGCTGTGAAGCTGAAACTTTGCACTCACCATAATGAGATTATGCAGCCAGGGGCCAAAGACCAAGGAACGACCCATTTGAAAGCGGTCTAGACTTGCGGAATTATGCAATGCCTGGACTAGGCCTAAGTACTAACTTGGCCCCCATTGATTGCTTGTATGGAGTTTCGACGGATCAACCGCAACGAAAGAGAGGAACAGAGAGAGAGAGAGAGAGCACAGAATTACGGAGTTTCGAGCTCGTTCATTGTGAGGTCAAGGCGGTCTTTTCGTTTATTTTGTTCCCCCTTTTTTTGGCAACTGCATTTTGCTTTGGGAGCATTGATTTTTCCCTAAGTGGATGGCGAGACACGTGCACTCGAAATGGGAAATTGTAACTTACCACGGAATGAAACTCTCAGGTTATTTATCAGAAGAACATTTCCGAATGTGTGGCACCATTCATGTTTTCTATTCGATTTATCACTTTAAAACCAATATTCATAAATACATGTGGGGAAAATCAATGAAATTAACGTTTAACACCGACCCGGCGGCCGTATTTATAGTGGACGACGGGGAACGCGGTGTAATTCAGAATCAAAAAACTAGAGAATACAAACCGAAAATGCTGCTAAACGTTTCGAGCGACTAAACTGAACTGAAACACTGAGAAGCCCATCGAAGGTTCCGAGTCTCAAGCCAAACCGTTCAGACACAAAGTCAGTTTTGATGGAAAGGCCAAAGGAGCTGCGGGGCATGCGTGCATCGAGGCGACAACGAGACAACAACGTGAATGAAGCCGAGAGAGCAGACCACACACACATACACGCAACACGAAGAGAGCCTTAGAGAGCGAGAGCATAACTTTGTGAGAGAGCGTAAGCAGTCAAAACAATGTTTTCGTGTAAATTTTAACTGCCCGACAAGCGGCTAAAAGGCAAACGCACGACACGTGCAGGCTCCGGCTTACTTTTGGGGAGAGAGAGACAGAGACAGAGCGAGAGAGAGAGTGTTGGGGAACACTGCATACCTCTGTGCATTGTGTCGGCGAAAGAGTAAGCAAAGCAAACAGAGAAAGGTGACCAAGGGGAAGAGGGGCTTGTGCGTCATATGGAAGGAAAGAAAAAGCCATAATTTGGGGGTGGTTACCGTCTGTTTAGTTCGGGCAGCCGCTTGTCGTGACGCAATTGCTCCTGCAGTGCGACATGTGTATGCGAGGGCAGTTCAATGCGAATGAATGTTACAATGTCTTAATAAAAACTTAAATTAAATTAAATATTGATATTGATACACATGTCTTTTACATCTCTGTAGTGGTATAATTTCCTATTCGATTATTTTTTTATTTAACATATTTAAATATTAACTATCAGTCAATGACAAATTATTGTTACATCAGCAAAGTTTTTTATTGACACACATGCTGTATTTATTCATTGTGTGCGTATTTTTTTAGATAAATATAAATACTTATTAAAAATAAGTATAAGAATTTAAGCATTTATTTTTTATTTAATTTACCAGTCAAGAATTAAGAATTTCCAGTTACTTTTACTCTTTTACTTAGTAATTTTTTGATTTTTTTTTTAATTTTAATGTTTTTTTTTATGAAATTGAAAATTAGCGCATGAAGTGAAAATATTGTATGTATTTAATAAACCTGATTATTTCGCACTTTTGATCGAGTAGCCCTCGCACTTGGCCGGTCTCTGGAACTGTGTGTTTAGCGTTTGTTATTCATGTGTCCTTTTTGACAGCTGTTGTTGTCGCTTCGACATTTTGTGGAATCGTTGGCCTGATTTAAAACTCGCTTCGACTTGACTCATAAAAAATTCAAAATGGGTTGAGCTGAACTCGTAGCGTTTGTTCAGAAGGCAAAACAACCTTATAGGCCGGCCTACTTTACACAACTGACTTTTTCCAATCTTGGCGTAAATGGCCACGACAGCGAATATTCTGTGCCAGCCAAAGTGGCGCCCAGTGAGCAAAAGTATCTCATGGATACGTATCTTCATGCTCTGTGTTTGCTTGTTTACGTTAGACCCAAATAATAATGTGTAGCATGCTTTTAGGCTGTCCGCTCGGAGCGTAGACATGAACCGCAGTTATGTGGGATTTGTGTGTGACACAATTTCAGCATGTGGAACGCTCGCACAGTGGGGTCAGTGTCATGGCGTGTTCTTTTATCAGTGGATCAACCACATAGCCACTGACCGCAACTTTCAATGAATGTTTACAAATGGCACAGCAAAGCTTTGTTTTTGCTTAAATGTGTAGTTTACTCGCATTTAGTTAGTTAATCAATGCGCTCAGCTCAGCCGAGTTTTTTATAATGGGCAGCACCAAGGAGGTGGTTTTGGAAGTCGAGGATGCACTCAGCTCCGAGGGCAGCTTTACCAGCACCGGAACCGGACAATGTTGTACCTCCCAACGGGAAGCGGATGAACCGCAGGCAATACGACTGGATGAGGTGGCAGTCACAGCACACGACAAAAGGAAAAAGACTCCCAGCGAACTCTCGGGTGGCCAAAACTATGCCACCAGCAAGAACGTGGCTGAGGGTAAGTGGGCATAGACCACAGATCATTTAAAGCACTATTTCAGTATATCAGATATTGTTGTTTCTTTAATTGCTGTGAGCAGAGTCACAACTGAGCTCAGCGACTCGACGCGAAGTCGAAGCTATGCTGTAAATTGTACTTGTTTTGTTTATCATAAGTTATTTGTTAGCTGCGCCGAAAGGCACCAACATTTGTCTTGACAACATCTATATCCAATTCTTAATATCAGTGTTGGGCTAAATTTTAAACTTTTCTAATGCATTGGTCATTTCATTAGCATACCAAAAAAATAATGCTAATGAAAATCACATTTCACTGGCATTTAAAAAAATATTTCTAATAATATACACATTCTCACTAATGTTGTCAATGCTAATCAAATGTGATTTTAATCATCATAACATTTTGAAATGATAATGATATATATTATGTATGTATATATAATGTATTTGCTCTTAGGTCTCATGGACATTGCTCTGCTCTCGGCGAATGCCAATCAACTGCGCTTTCTGATCACCTACAATCACGAGGCTTCCACCTTCTACTACAGTCTTGTCCTGGTCATACTCTCCCTCGTGCTGCAGGTCCTTGTGGGCATTGTGCTGATCTTTAAGGTGAGTTCATGGACTCCTCCAGACAGTCAGGTGGAAACTGATGAGAATTCATCCACAGCGTCGCATTAAACGCTGCCATAGTCGTCACTATATGAGGACCAATGAAGTGCTTGTTATGGGTGTTTTCCTTATCACTGTTATCAATGTACTCCTGGCTGCCTTTACCACCACCGATGGACACTCGAATTAGAATAGAAAATGCTCATACTTTTTAAAATTGTATTTTAATTGTATTTTATACAATATAACAAAAAATCGATGAAAATGCGTTGGCAACAATCGATGAACGATCAACCGTTGACCAGCTCTGGTAAATTGGTAAATGCACTTGACGTATCTGACGTACGATATCTCAGCTTGTATATAGACTTAAGGATTAGGTTGAGGTTTATCTTAACCAGAGAACTCCTTCTTGACGCACTTGGCAATGGTGCTCAGCTGCATGTTGGTTGTGCCCTCATAGATCGCACCGATCTTGGCATCACGATAGTATTTCTCCTGAGGGAAGTCGCGGGTGAAGCCCACGCCGCCCATCCAGTCAATGCACTTGGTGGCCGCACGCTGAGCCACCTCCGAGGCATAGAACTTGGCCATGGCAGCCTCCTTGAGGAAGGGCACACCGGCCTCCTGCAGGCGAGCTGCGTTGTAGGTGAGCAGACGAGCTGCCTCAATCTCAGTGGCAATCGTGGCGATCTGGTGCTGCATGGACTGGAAGTTGTAGATGGCATCGCCGAACTGTTTGCGCTCCAGCAGATATGGGATAGTGGCATCAAAGGTACCTTGGGCCAGACCCACCATCTGGGCGCCAATGCCGATGCGACCCTCGTTCAGGAAGCCGGCGGCGTACTTGTAGCCATGTCCAAAGGTGCCCAGGATATTCTCCTCAGGCACGCGGACATTCTCAAAGGTGAGCATGCAGGTGCCAGAGGCGCGAATGCCAAGCTTATCCTCGGGTTTGTTCACAATTAGACCGGGTGTATCGCGATCCACAATGAAGGTGGTGATGCCACGATAACCCTACAATTTATAAAACAATATACATATAGATAGATGAGTTCCTCGAAGTAAATACTATCCCGAATTGTACTTACATCCTCGGGCTTGGCATTGGCAAAGACCAAGAATACTCCAGCGACATCAGAGTTGGAGATCCACATCTTGGTGCCATTGATCACATAGTGGGAGCCGTCCTTCTTGGCCGTAGTCTTCAGGGAGAAGGCATCGGAACCTGCGCCCGGTTCCGTCAATGCAAAGCTGCCGGCGTATTCCTGTGCCAGTTTGGGCAAATATTTAGCCTTCTGTTCCGCATTGCCAAACTTAATCATCAGCGAGTTGACCAAGGTGTTGTGAATGTCCACAAATGCAGCCACAGCTGGATCAATCTTGGACAGCTCCTCGACGACAATGATGTTGGTCATAAAGTTGCAGCCACTGCCGCCCAATTCCGTATCGATTTCAATACCCATGAGGCCGTTATCGAACACAGCCTTCACCACGGAGGGATCGAACTTGTGTTCAAAGTCCATTTTCTTGACCAAAGGCAGAATTTGATCCTGGGCCAATTTAGCCACTAGAAAGGTAAAAGATAAAACCAAAATGATCAGACATTAATTGTGGTAAAAGAGATTAGAGAGTCGTTAGGTTCAGTGTTGCCAGAACTTCAAAGGCAAAATTGTCCTGACTGACTTTCTGATCATTGTGGAGCTCAAGCCTTAAGACATAGAAGGCTGAAATTGTTACACAACATAGCTGAGTCAAATCCATAGCTTATAAAAGTATTAATAATGTTTAAAAAAAATTGCTAATTTTTCAATTGTTGTATATTAAGTTCATAACTTTATAAATTATATTTTTTAAATCCCTTAACGAGCTGCACTTGACTTCTAATTAACATAGCTAAGTCTAGCTATAATATAGCTGAAATGCCAACACTAATTTACGATCAGTTGGAGTAGCTTTTTAAAAGCTTTCGAGCTTTTCAAGACGTTTATCAAACTGGTCCTCCTCGACGTTGTTATTTATCTATCTGATGCCCGTGTATGAGTGCGTGTGATTGTGTATGTGAGTCTTTGCGTGTATTCGCTTTATCAATAAAGCCACTTGCTCTCAACTCGCGTGTTGCTCTCCCGGTTCACGTATGTTATGTAGACACTTGTTTGCATGTATGTATGTGTATTTATACGTACATATCTATATGCATTATTATTTTTTATTGATCTTTTTTTAAGCATTTTTCTTGGCTTGTCGCGTTGTTTGCTTTGTTGTTGTTTCGCTCGGAAAAACACCAACTGACGCCGACGTCGACGCCATGCACACGCCCACTTTAACCACAAGTGATATTTGCATATTGTGAACGGTTTTTGCAAAAGCTAGAAAAAAAAGCTGAATAATTGATACAAATTTCCAAATATACTATATACGATTTTCGTGCTCTTTTCCCACAACTTAACAGAGAAGTGAAGGCTTTAATAGGATTACGTGTAATTGCTGGCAGCTGTTGTCCTGACGTGTTCACAATTGACCCATAACAGTAGACACTTGCATTAAATTTTAATAAACTGACTTTTCAACGCAACTGTACTTTTAGTTTTTTCGTGTCTTTTTTTAATTTTAAATTTCAACTTTTTTTTACTGTGTGCTTTTCAATTTTCCATATTTTACAGTCTCACCCCAATCAGTTTTAATGCCTCACCTGAAACTGGTTTAGTTCGGGCTCAACACTGGAACAATTAGCATGCATAAATAATGTTACGCAACATTGATAAGCAAAATCTTAACAGCAAACCGCAACTTGAATTCCCTTTCTCTATCAAGTTTAAAAATAAAAGTAAAAATGTCAACTCTCCAACTAAGAATCAGTGGGGAAATATTCAAGGAATTCCACTGGCTCAACTCTCTAGGGGAGTTACGCGGCCAAGTACCCCGCACACCCGTTGCTCGCGCGCCACTAGAACAGTGGACACATTGAGCGGGGGCGTGGCACAGTCGCATATTTGCTCTATCACAAGTGTAACGCTGTAGAGTTCAATAAAACGACAACTGAACAGCTGACTGACTTGTGAAAAAAACACCAACAACTTTTATAACTAGTCAAATTTGAAAGAATCTTTTTAAAAATGCAGTTTCTCCTCTTCTTCTTTCCTTTTTTGGTTTGGTTTCCACCCTCTTCCCACCCATTAACTTCATTCGAACTCGCGCCACCTAAACTTCCACATACGGAAAAAATCAAGCTTCGTTTTAACGCTCACCGCCAACGACGTCCATGCGCCGACGTCGTCAGAGGCAGAGATAAAAGCTGAGGCAGAAGTTGCGGCTGCGGACAAAGCTATTTTTAGCACACGTGTGCGACACCCCCATCCCCTAGACCTGTTTTAAAAATTGTTCCGTATTTTAATAAAAGTAAATTACTCCATGAAATGTGAACATTTAAATATAATTATTTTCTTAGTGTTGAGCTCACAAGTTTTTAATTGTATAAAGGGAAAGAGAGAAATTTTTGCCAAGACCTTGAAATTGCCACGTTAACTGATTTGTATAATTATGTCAAGTTTAAAGAATCCTTTGAACTTAAAATATTATTAAAGGATATTCATATCCTTAAAACTATCTCCTCGCTTAACTGCCTTAAATTATATAATTTTCGTTTGCTTTATTGTGCAAATTGATTGCATGCAGTATGCCAAGAAATTGTTTTGACAAAAGAAATCAAGTATTTAACTAAGCAAACAACGAGTTAAGAAATGGAGCAATGAAATTCATTGAGTTTAAATATTTTTAAGCATAATTAAAATATAATATTGATTTTCTTTATGAAAACAATAATTTGACATACTGTACATATATGGATTATATTTCTTTTTTTTTAATAATTAAATTTAATTTATTAAGACAATTACTTGCCTTAATCAATACAATTACTTAACTGCACATGCAAATCAAAATTTCTATTAAAAATGCATTTATTTAATTTCCCACTATCAAAACTAGAATATGCTTATCTGCAAGCTCATCGCCACACTTTCTCCCCCTCCCCACTCTACCACACCGCGCTCCTTTGGCCCAGGCAATTGTCAAACAAAACATGTACAGTTTTTATCAGCACACACGCACACACAGTTGTGAATATAAAAGAGCAAAATAAATAGAAAATGTGTAAAATGCATAACCTGTGTTGCCAAAAAAATTCAGCAATAACTAAATACAATAATAAATACGTCGAGAATAACAACAAAAAGTCCACACGCGATGATTAAATTACGTAACTATAAAAAATATTACCTAAAAAATTTGTCTCTAATTGAAAGTGAAAACCTGCTTATCGTAGGATATTCAAGTGATATGGAATGTAGAATGAACAGATTTAAAAACCTACCCGTCTCCTTCATCATTTTCTCATCCTCGGTGAGGCATGTTAATGGAGGGGGCAGGCCGGGGGCTGAGGACATGGCGGCACTTTGCTGACGTGCTGCATTGGCCAGCTATAAAGAGCATGAAAAGAATTCAAGTTGCGAATTAAGTGTGAAACCGAATTAAAGAGGCGTGGCATTTACTTACCATACGCATGGGCAGCTTCTTCAGGTTGTTCATCATTGTGGGTGTTTGTGTGTGTATATATGTATGTATGTAAAGAATATTATATTCAATCAACCTGAGACACTCCAACTGAACACTTTTCGACCACTCTCCACGCACAACAGCAACAGTTGACTACAAACGCGCGACTAATTTCCAATTAGGCTCCAGCGTCAGATTTTTGTGACCGATCAGCAAGAAGAAAACCAAGAATTCAAAAGCTCTTAGTGTTGAAACTCAACACAGCAAGTGAGTTGCCGTTAAGACATGTACGGTGCTACGACTAAGCGTGAAAATAGCGATCATGGTGAAATTTAAAAATCTTCGCATTATTTATATTTATTCACCGCAATGGAAAAAGTTTGCTGTCTTTCTGATCAAACTTGAGACTCAAGGTAAATGCTTTATTGAATGATCTAATTACTTAATTACTTCACCTTGCTACTAATCAAAAGAAATTTCTTCAATTATTTATTTTTTTAATGCACTGTAACTCTACATACATTTTGGATATTGTAATTCAACGCAATTTTTAAGCAAAACTAATTTAATTTTTTTAAGATTTTTACAAACTTCTTATTCACCATAGAAAATTTTAACAGTTGCGGAACTGTTGAGCAACATATGGCGCGACGTTAGTGTTGCAAAGCGCACAGTTACCATTTTGAGTCAACAATTTTGACACTTCCGCCGGTCGCAACTGTCAAAATTCTTTCTTTTCGTTGTTTTTTCGACGGTAGTTTGGTGTAAGTTATCATGTTCAATATAATTTGGCATTTGTTTTGCAATCATTGTTTATTTTTGTGTGTTGTTAATAAAAATGTGTAGCACACACTGTGGCACGCACTATTTAAGTGAAATTGTGCCGTGTTTTATAATTTGTCGTGATTAAAATGATTTCCAAAAATAAACAAATGCAACCTATGAGCAGATACACTACATATAAAATTTGCATATTACTGTTGATATTAATTGGAATTACTTGACGCTCCCATAGCCCACACAACCAACCAAAATGAAATTGAACCAGTTTGTGTCGTCGTCGCGCAGGAAGAACCGCAAGCGTCACTTCCAGGCTCCCTCACACATCCGCCGTCGTCTGATGTCCGCCCCCCTCTCCAAGGAGCTGCGTCAGAAGTACAACGTGCGCTCGATGCCCATTCGTCGCGACGATGAGGTCCAGGTGATCCGTGGCCACTACAAGGGCAACCAGGTCGGCAAGGTGGTCCAGTCCTACCGCAAGAAGTTCGTCGTCTACATTGAGAAGATCCAGCGTGAGAACGCCAACGGCACCAACGTCTACGTGGGCATCCACCCCAGCAAGGTGCTGATTGTTAAGCTGAAGCTCGACAAGGATCGCAAGGCCATTCTGGAGCGTCGCAGCAAGGGACGTTTGGCTGCATTGGGCAAGGACAAGGGCAAGTACACCGAGGAGACTGCCGCTCAGCCCATGGAGACCGCGTAAAAGCTTACAAACAACAAGAACAACAGTAACATGTGCAGGAGCAGCAGCAACAACAACATCAACATCATTCAATGCCAACGTCTCTGTTTACAGTTTTTACCGTAACGCTTAGTGTGAATAATGAGAAAACAAAAGTGTGAAGTGAGAAAATGCAGCAATTCTTTTACAATAAAGAAGAGTTAAATTTTCCCATATTTGTAAATTTAAATTCATTTGCTGTGTTCTTTATTATCAAAGTGATTAAGAATATGAGAAGTGCAACAAGTTTGGGAACAGAAACATTTGTATGCAATTTATTGAAAAGTATTTAAACTAGGGTTTTTCTAATGTTAAGTCAGCAAATAGTTAGATTCGCATAAATTAATGATTGTATGCTTATACTATTCTGCAGATTTATACAGGGTGCCACGAAGTCGAATATGCTTAAAGGAAACCCTTTTATACCTTTAAAAGGCTTGTTTTCCATATTATTAGATTATAGGAGTATTGTAACACTGAAATTCTTTGTTATGAATGTTTCTATTATATAAAAACATATACAAATATCCGTATATGGATATATTTTTATATATGGTATATGTAATACAACAAAAGATTAGGATGCTGTTCATGAGACTATTGCAAATGTTCCAATACTTTTCTTTTTCAGTGTGGGGCTTTTAAGGAAGGCAAGTCAAATGATGGTTCGATGGTAACGCTTGCATTAGGGGTATTGCGAAAAGAGATGTATATTAGATTTTGATTCGTCTATCAGCTGTTTCATACATAATCTGTAGTGTGCCCGGAAAAAATTAGGTAAATCTGGTCACACTAATACATTGGCCTTTATGGCCAAATGTGAGTTAGAAAAGCTTGCTACATTTTTCAATTTGCTTTAAATTGTTGTATAAACACATATCGGATTGAAATTTAATACAAAATCAGTTGATTTCTATACAAAATCCTTATGCCATTTAAATCTTTTCGAAAAGACATTTATAGAATTAAAGCCCAATTAAATGACAACTATAAACACTAAATAGCGCTAGGAAAGGGCTAAGGGACTGGGTGGTAAATATCGCAAAATGTTAATAAAATATGGAGATAAAACGGAGCAGATAATGATTAAATAACAGCTGAAGCATTGCAAATAAATGTGCACATTATGAAATTTATATTGTGCAAGTAAACTCTTATTTAAGAGTTTTCTATTCTTCTATTGGCATTCTGTCTCTTCGCGCCGTTTTTCAAATTCGCAAAATTAAAATCAATCCTGTTTGCGAAACGTTCGTTTAATCTGAATCTGTTTCTGGAATACCATTAACAACAGAGATGGTTGAAAAATTATCGATTACAGCGAACGCTTGTCAATACCGATGGTAACCATGTTTTACATGGGGCTGTCGAATATTTTTAAAATGTATCGACGAAAAAATAATATATAGTCTATATTAAAAAACACAACAATATATTTCAGGAGATTCAAATTTTGTATGTATTATACATATTAAATATTTTTAATTCCAATATTTGTCCAGAACATTAAGGCATTACTTTCCCATCGTAAAATAACCCAAAAAAATATCGCATATTCGATATTTGGTAAAAAAGTATCCCGATATAAATATATCAGTTTATTTGAAATATCGATATATTGATATTTTGATATATTATCAACAACACTAGTTTTACAGATCTATTTTAAACAGAACTTTTCTGCTGGTGCTTTGACTTCAGATTTGTCCGAAATAGAAGCGAACAATTTAAAACTAATTGTGGGTATTTCAAACTTTGCAGCAACAGCCAGGTGTAAGATATAGCAACTATGGAGGAGCATTCCCAGTCGTTTAACGACTATGTGACTTGTCCTTACAACAAGGCGCATAAATTGCTCCGAGGACGTCTGGCAAAACATTTGGATCGCTGTAGGCGCAATTCGGGGATCGCGAAAGAGTTGCAGATTTGTCCGTTTAACAAAACACATCGCTTCAATGAAGACGAGTTGGCTGTAAGTGTCTTTTACACACTGCAATGTGTTTGTTTTTTTTTTTTGTGATCGTGCAAATTTATTAACTAGGCACATATAAAAGTTTGTCCGGATGCTGCACGCTTGAAGACATTCGGCGCCTTCAATAAAGAAGAATCACAAAGCAAGACTGTGCCACGCCCAGTGCTGGTCGAATGCGAGGAGAGCTGGGACAACGAGCCGGACGTTCCCGCCTACAATCCCCGGGAGTACTGTGAAGAAAACAATATAATCCGCACCAGCGGACTGAAAGGCCAGTCGAAGGCGGTACGTCGCGAATTTCGTGAAAACGAGAGACGCCGCTTCGCTGATAAGCAGTAAACGATAAAAAACCAAAGAAGTAAAAAGCAGTTAAGAGTTAAATTAATTATTTTTTTCCTCAGCATTTTATGAGGTATTTAATTTTATTAAATTTAGTACATGCATGTAATCAAATTTTTCTGGCTGCTAATGTTTATATTTTAAAAGGTTGCAGTTGGAATTGACTCGAATGGAGTTAAATTGAGTGAGCGCGATTCACACAATGAAAGAATAAATAAAGCGTAAAACGGAATGAACAATTTGGCAAAGCCAAGTTGTTTTGTGCATTATTAGTTTTATTAAAGTGTTTAAAAAGGCAGTATAAGTTACTTTAAGCGGCTCCAGCCAACACATAAATAAGGTATATGTGAGCTGTTATTTATTTATGTTTTTATACAATAAATGGTATATTGTCAAGCCGCCGTACTAACTTGTAAAATTGGTATTGATATATAAGGCACTTTGGTGTTTCTATGGAAATCATCTACAACTTAGCGTCGTCGATTTGATATATTATATGGCGCCGCACGATGCGATTTTGAGGTAGAGGCCATCGTGATCGGGTTTTTGGTTGATGCTTCCTTATCATTATCCTCGTCGCTCTCCTCGTTTAACAAACGCTTGCGCTCCTCTTTAATGAACGCTTTGCGCTGAGAGGGGAACAATCCCTTTGCTTCACGTACAACTTTTGCTGTTGAAACGTAAGCTTCCGGATCGTAGTCGGGAGCATCATCGTTGTCCCAGTTCTCTTCAGATTCAATTTTTTCGTGCCTCGTCTCTTCGTTTAGTTCGGCGGGTGCACTGTGCTGATAATGCGCTATGATTTTGCGATCGCAGCACGATTTTGTGTGTTGCTGTATGTATGTAGGGAATTAGATCAAATATCATTTGATTTCATTTGGAAACTTACGACATATTCTGGCTCGGGTATGAGGTGTACTATATTAAATGGACAGACGAGCAGTTCTACCTCATCCTTATAATATACTCTGCACTTTAGTATGTGCTGCTGAAGTTTTTTGCGCAACATTTTGTGTGCTTTGTTGTAGGGACACTGCACCATATCATTAAGGTCCATGTTGTCCATTTTAAAATTATTTAAAATATAAGTTCAATTCAAAAATGCTGATTTCGCGATATTAAAAAAGTAAGATTACTAGTGTTGGCAAACATGACCTGAAGCAGCGTTGCTCGCGATATATATGTTATCGATTAAATTGGAATACATCGACTGAATTAGCCAGTATTTTGTTTAGCATTGAATATAACAATACTATTAAGCAGTACAATTTTAAAAATTAAATTGAAAATTGAATTAATAATTCGCCAGAAATAAAGTTAATTACATTCAGTTTTCCGGTGTGAAAAACTGAAAGTTATCGATAGTTGCCTACGCTCTGAAAGATAACAACAACACACATACTGGCACAGCATATATTATTTTAGTGAAAAGAGCGCAGCAAAGAATTGTGGAATATTGGTTTTATATATTAGATTATAGTGATTAAAAGTTAACAAGATGGGCAAGGGTTTCAACAATTATATGTGTAAGAAATTCTTCCATCCTGCCTCCAGGGACAACCTGAAGAGGGTAAGTAAAATCTAAACCTTTGTGTTTTGAGCATTCTGAGCTTAAGTCAACATTAAATCCTTTCTTAGGTATGGATGGCGGAGCAGCAGGCGGAGGCGTACAAAAAGAAACAGGAGGAGCTGCGCACACAGTATGAAAAGGAACAGAACCTGCACGAGAACAAGGCAATGCTCAGCAAGGACAGCAAGGACAAGTTGAGCGTCAATTTTATGTATGAGCCTCCGCCAGGCGTGCGTAAGGAGCGTGAAAAGGACGACAATGAGCCGGAATATAAGTTTGAATGGCAACGCAAGTACAATGCGCCCCGTGAGTCCTACTGCAAAGGGGATACTGAAATCCGAGATCAACCGTTTGGTATCCAAGTGCGCAATGTTCGCTGTCTCAAATGTCACAAATGGGGCCACATCAACACGGACAAAGAGTGCACCATGTATAGTATATCCATGAGTGAGGCACGAAAGCTGCACTCCGAGTCGGAGGCGAACGATATCATGTCCAAAAATGTACTTGAGGAGCAAATGAAGGAGGATGGCCTAATGATGAAACGATCAGCATTGGAGCTGCAAAGCATCAAGGATGTTCAGCAGCGGCATCAGTTGGTGCCGAGCGACGAGGAAGACGAAGCTACACGTGCAGCTAATCAACAGAATCCCGAAATGTTGTTTCTTAAATCTCTAAGCAAAAAGCAAAAACTCAAATTGTTAAAGAAACTCGAAAAAATCGAGAGCATGAAGCGCAAGGGGGAAAAGAAGACGTCCAAGGTGAGCAAAAAGAAGGCCAAAAAGACGGATAGCAAGGACATTAAAAAAAAGAAAAGCAAAAAGTCTGCAGAGAGCAGTAGCGATAGCTCCTCTTCCTCATCATCATCCTCCTCTTCCGACTCTGAAAGCGAAAAATTCAATAACACACGGAATGGACACCGCGAAAGATCAGGGTCTCGGAGCAATAACAAGGAACTCCGCACTCGTCGATACGAGTCGTCCAGCCGAAATGGATACTCCAATGACTCAAAATCTTCTGAGGAGTACAATAAACGCAGTAGGGACGATCACCGGAGCAAAGATCATCGTGGTGGATCCCGCAGTCATCACCGAGAGCAGCGTTCTAGGGAGAGGCGTCAGCGATCACGCAGTGGAGATAATCGCCGCGAACGGGAACGCAGAGACCGCGAGAGGCGTTAACTTTAAATGCATTTAAATTTTTATATTCAATCTGGTAGAAGAACCCACCAATATAAAATTTTGATAATATAAAATTATCTTTTTTGTGTCTTATCTGACTTAATTAAATTTATGATTTAACTGGCTAACAATCTAAGTATTTTGAAAATTGATAGATTCAGTATTAAATTATTCTGTTTGCATTTTGATTAGTTTATTGATGCTGCAAGCGATATATAATAATTCACCTCTTTTAAATAATATTCTTGAAAACAGGCAATAATAAGAAATTGGCATTTGTGAAAATGTTAGTTATCGCGATAAATTTTTAGTTTTGTTTCACCTTTCATGGTGGAAAGTCAAAAAAACAGATCAATTCAGAAGACAAAATAATTGAGAGAACCTTAAACCAAATGGAGGGGTTCTAATTTAATTGATTAGCTCAGCTATAAGACTTTATTTTGCCGCACAAATGAAATTCGCAGAAAATGTAAGGAAAACTTATATTGGCTATTAGGTTTCCATATGTATCGAATGTCGTATTATATATAGTTATTAAATGCGAGCCAGTGGTGCGGTTGTGCTGGAGCCCGCGGAGACGCAGAGCTCGGCGCCATGATTGCTGCTAGTCTCGCGGGAGATGCTCTTCACATGTATGTGGCTCTTGAGCATGGCGGCGCGCAGGATAAGCATGCGGGTGTGTCGCTGATATTGTTTGCCCATGAGGAGGGCACGCTCGAAAGTGCTGTTGCGTTGATCGGCCTCCTTGGCGTACAGAATCTTGTTGTGCGAGTCGATGCGGGCTTGGATCTGCCCATCCAGTATCAGCTGCATCACCTCGTTCTCCAGATCACCAACCGTCGAGTTGAATGCAGTGGCCATTTTGTGCATATCGGCGGACATATATGGACTAAAGTATTGGATCAACGCCCGATTGCGTATCTTGGTATACAACGTGGTGACGTGCGGGGCTATGTACATGTCCACCAGCAGATTGTCGCGAATCTCGTCGAGCAGCGTGAGGCAATTTGCGTATTTGCTCTCGTAGAACTTGAAGATAATATCACGCAGCTGCGGCTCCAGCTCGAGAAAGAGCTTGAACGATGTGGAAGCAATGACCAAACGCTTCAGCTCCTGCCGATCGAAGGTGGCCAAGGCGCAAAGACCGCCGTAGACGGCCACATTGCTGGTGGAGATCATTTCTGGAAAGTCGCAATGATCAAAGTTGGCAGCCAGAAAATGCTTGGCGGCCACTTTATATTTCTTTTGCTGCAGTTCCGCCAAACCGGCAGCGCATTCAAGACGGGTATGCACCTGTGCATTGGCTTCCTTGGATCCCTCGGAAAAGTCTGGAGTGCTCTCCGCCTTGGATATGTAGCTCATAACATGTGCCCAGTTCTTCAAGTAAATGGAAACCTTGATAACATTGAGACACATGTTGACAACATGCTTGCCACTTGTGCAATAATCTCGAGCACGTGAATAACACTTCAAGGCATTCGTGAGATCCCCACAGCTCAGATAATGATCTGCCAAATCGTCGTGGCCTCGTCTGATGCTCTCCTTGATGGAATTCGATTTATAGTTCTTAAGATCTGAGTCGAGTTTCTCCAGTTTGAGGGCCGCTTTCTTCATTTTCGCGTCCACCCATACGGCGTCATAGGCAAATGCATCCCTTTCCCCTCCGTTGTTGGCGCCTCCTTGAGCCGCCGCAGCAGCTGCTGCTGCCGGTTGTGCTGCAATGTCGGGCAGGGCAGCGACCACAGCAGCAGCAGCGGCGGCTACTTGATCACCTCCAGCAGCGGCAGCACCACCTCCTCCACCTCCATTAACAGCCTGTAGATCACTTAAACGCTTATGCAGCATCTGATAAACTTTGACATTGTAAGTCGACTGGACGTAGGTGATGGCCATTTTCAATGCTTCTAGCGCCAGCATTGGACAAACGTCGGCAACGTAAATCAGGCGATCGAGACGTGCAATGCCCGTGTATTGATTTGCATATACCTCCAAGTCAATGGTCGGATTCTCCACCACAATTTGCAGCTCCTCATTATTTTCATTGTCTTCATTTGGTGGCGCATCCACTTGCATTGGCTCAACGGCGTTCTGAAAAGTCAGCAATGTGAAAAATACTGAACTTATTTAAAAATTGTTCAATTACTTACCTGCATTAGCGGCGGCATGGGCAGCACAGGCATCTTGCAAGCGTTATTTGTGAAATTTATTAAAATTCTTTTATATTTGCCGATTTTTGTCAAACGATATCAAACGCTTTATATCGATACACTTTTGTTTTGATATGACACCGGACAATATTCGTGATTTCGTGCTTCGTGTTTATTCTGTGGTTTGAAGATTGCCACAGTCGTTCACGGAAGGAGTTAAAGTTTGGCAAAATCTCATGTTGCCAAATCTGAAATTGAACAGATTTCGTTTTTTCGTTGAATGCAGCCGTTTGCACATTTATTAATTTTTTAAACATTCGTCAACTACTAAATATCGATAGTTCCGATGTTTTGTAGACATCGATGACTTCGATGTTTCGCTCGATGTTTTTCCACCTCTATAGTAAACGTTTTATTTATATCGCGTTGTATATTCTTAAAAATAAGAGAAAAGCAGTGATAAATCTTTAAAAAATGTCGAACATAACGGCTGCGGTGATTGCCAACCGCAATAAGAAGCATTTCCTGGGAGTACCGGCGCCGCTGGGTTACGTTGCCGGCGTGGGACGAGGGTAAGTTTTTGCTCTATTGCAAGGCTTAAAAGTATGGCAAAGTATTATAATTGTTAAATTATAAATGCAGTGCAACTGGCTTTACCACACGTTCTGATATTGGTCCTGCGCGCGACGCCAATGATGTTTCCGACGACCGCCACGCACCGCCTGCCACCAAGCGAAAGAAAAAAGACGAAGAGGAGGAGGAGGATGAGGACTTAAATGACTCCAACTATGATGAGTTTAGCGGCTACAGCGGCTCTCTGTTCTCCAAGGATCCCTATGATAAGGATGATGAGGAGGCGGATGCCATTTACGATTCCATAGAGAAACGTATGGACGAGAAACGCAAGGAATATCGCGATCGTCGCTTGCGTGAGGATTTGGAGCGATATCGCCAGGAACGTCCTAAGATACAACAGCAGTTTAGCGATCTCAAGCGCTCATTGGCCACGGTCACTACGGAAGAATGGTCCACCATACCAGAAGTGGGCGACAGTCGCAATCGCAAGCAGCGTAATCCGCGTGCTGAGAAATTCACACCGCTGCCCGATAGTGTGCTCTCCCGTAATCTGGGTGGAGAGACAACATCCTCGCTAGACGCAAGCTCAGGATTGGCTTCCATGGTCCCAGGCGTAGCCACGCCCGGCATGTTGACGCCCACAGGCGATTTGGACTTGCGGAAAATTGGTCAGGCGCGTAACACGCTGATGAATGTAAAACTTTCACAAGTCTCGGACTCGGTCACGGGACAAACGGTGGTCGATCCTAAAGGCTACTTAACTGATTTGCAGAGCATGATACCCACATATGGCGGAGACATCAATGACATTAAAAAAGCTCGATTGCTTCTCAAGAGCGTGCGTGAAACGAATCCCAATCATCCGCCTGCTTGGATAGCTTCAGCGCGTTTGGAAGAGGTCACCGGAAAGGTGCAAATGGCGCGTAATCTAATTATGCGTGGTTGCGAGATAAATCCACAGTCGGAGGATCTTTGGCTAGAGGCAGCTCGCCTTCAACCGCCAGACACGGCAAAGGCAGTAATTGCCCAGGCGGCTCGTCACATTCCCACATCGGTGCGGATTTGGATAAAGGCTGCTGATCTGGAGACGGAAACCAAAGCCAAGAGACGCGTCTTCCGCAAAGCTCTGGAGCATATACCCAATTCAGTACGTCTATGGAAGGCGGCCGTGGAGCTGGAGAATCCCGATGATGCTCGTATTCTTCTCTCACGTGCTGTGGAATGCTGCAATACCAGTGTGGAATTGTGGCTTGCTTTGGCTCGCCTCGAGACCTATGAGAATGCGCGAAAGGTGCTAAATAAGGCCCGTGAGAATATTCCCACAGATCGACAGATATGGACAACAGCTGCCAAACTGGAGGAGGCCAATGGCAACATACACATGGTCGAAAAGATTGTCGATCGCTCGCTAACATCTCTCACCGCAAACGGAGTGGAAATCAATCGGGACAATTGGTTCCAGGAGGCAATTGAAGCAGAGAAATCTGGAGCCGTCAACTGTTGTCAGGCAATTGTAAAGGCTGTCATTGGCATTGGCGTCGAGGAGGAGGATCGCAAGCAAACCTGGATCGATGATGCTGATTTTGTAAGTTTACTTTCTATTATAATTATTAGACAGTGTAAACGTCTCCACCTTGTGTTACAACCTATGAATAGCAACAAGCTATTCGAAACCTTATAATAAATACATCACTCGGTTTGACTTCGATATGTGCTTAACTATTGAAAAAATATTTAAATCTATTCCTTTAATTTGTAACGTTACAGACCGTTTTCGTTGGCCAAATATTTTGCCAAATAATTCATTTACTTAATCTAACACATACTTATATATTTTTGGTCATATTCCTTTTTTTATTACCGGAATCCTAGCAACGTATAGTGGACTAATATTTAAATTTGTGAACTAAAATTAAAGTTTAAATAGTCCATTATTAATCGTTTTAAGTTTTATAATTACATTTTTTAATTCGTTTTATTTAAATAATAATTTATAGAGTTTTGTTAGTTGAATTATAATAATATGATTTATTTGTTTACTTAAGTATTTAAATTTTTGTTCTTTTATCCACTGTTCATAATTTACGATAATAACTAAATCAATACATAAATATTGTTCTTCTCTAATCTTCGTTCCCTTTTTAGTGTGCCAAGGAGAGTGCCTTCGAGTGCGCTCGAGCTGTCTATGCGCATGCGTTGCAGATGTTCCCATCCAAGAAGAGCATTTGGTTACGTGCTGCATACTTTGAGAAGAATCATGGCACACGCGAGTCTCTGGAAGCCCTTCTGCAGCGGGCTGTGGCTCATTGTCCCAAATCGGAGATTCTCTGGCTGATGGGCGCCAAGTCGAAGTGGATGGCAGGTGATGTGCCAGCTGCCAGAGGCATTCTGTCATTGGCCTTTCAGGCCAATCCCAATTCCGAGGATATTTGGCTTGCTGCCGTCAAGCTGGAGTCGGAGAACTCGGAATATGAGCGCGCCAGACGTTTGCTGGCCAAGGCACGTGGATCTGCTCCAACGCCACGAGTAATGATGAAGTCAGCTCGTCTGGAATGGGCGCTGGAACGCTTCGATGAGGCACTGCGTCTCTTGGCAGAGGCAGTCGAGGTCTTTCCAGAGTTTCCCAAACTGTGGATGATGAAGGGCCAGATTGAGGAGCAACAGCGACGTACGGATGATGCTGCCGCCACCTACACGTTGGCATTGAAAAAGTGCCCGACATCGATACCCCTGTGGATTCTGTCTGCCAATCTGGAGGAGCGCAAGGGCGTCTTAACCAAAGCACGTTCAATATTGGAACGAGGACGACTGCGCAATCCTAAGGTCGCAGTCCTCTGGCTAGAGGCGATACGTGTGGAGCTGCGAGCCGGTCTCAAGGAGATTGCCAGCACAATGATGTCACGTGCTTTACAGGAGTGCCCCAACGCTGGCGAGTTGTGGGCAGAGGCGATTTTTATGGAAACGAAGCCTCAGCGAAAGACCAAATCTGTGGATGCTCTCAAGAAATGCGAACACGATCCGCACGTGCTGTTGGCGGTGTCCAAGTTGTTTTGGTCGGAGCACAAGTTCTCCAAGTGCAGAGACTGGTTTAATCGAACGGTAAGTCTGCTTAAATCACATAGTTGTGTGTCTAACCACAACAATATTAAATTGAAAATAACATTGATTTGTTAACATAATGAATTGCTCAAGTTTTAAAGCATCGTGTATTTGTCAGTGACAATTTTTATTTCACAATATGTTAGACCAACTGGACTTCTATGTGATCTAAATAGTTTCCATATAATATAATTATACAAAGAATTTAACTAGAACACATCATCTTAAAATTAATATACAACTCTTTTTTGTCATAATTAAAAAAATAAAATATTTATTAATTTTCATTTGAATTAAGAGTCCAACATGGAAAAATTTAACTGAAACATTAAATACAAACATTTTTTTAAATGGGAAAATATTTCGTTCATAGAAAAAAAAGTGTTACTGCGAACTATTAATCAAAGGTTATTTATCTATTTAGGTGAAAATCGATCCGGATCTGGGAGATGCGTGGGCGTATTTCTACAAGTTCGAGCTGTTGCATGGCACGGAACAGCAGCAGCAGGAGGTGTTGGAGCGTTGCATAGCCGCGGAGCCGACGCACGGCGAGTCGTGGTGCAGTGTGAGCAAGTGCATCCGAAATTGGCAGTTTAAGACGCCAGATGTGCTGCGTGCTGTAGTCCAAAAGCTGTCCATACCCATTTAAGTAATAACAATTAACAATTAATAATTATGATTGTGTATTCAATAAACAATTACGGGTGCATGCCTCCGTAACCCTGAACAATGCGATAGATGCCTTTGCTGTGCTTGCAGATGACCTCGATGAGGAATATACCAAAGCTTAGAGCTGCTCCACAGCCAAAAATGCCAAAGGCATAGCGACATTCGGTGAGGCCAATGGAAACGAATCCACCAACGCCACTTTCACATTTCGGCTTTTGGGGAAACCATTTGCGTTCCTCGCGATTCACCAGACTCACCTCACGTTGCCAGCGAATTCTATATAGAATTAAACAGGTAGAGAATAGATTTAAATAGTAGAGGCCTATTTCAACATCAACGCTTTTCAGTTCACTAGCATTGAAAGAGGTTGAATTGAATATTAAAAGTAATGTTTTTTTTTTATTTTGGCATTAAATAATTGTATTGAAATCTTCTACTTGCCTGGAAAAACCAAACGTTTTAAAATATGCTTAAAAATTAAAAACGATTTAAATTACTTTTTTCATTTTTTTGTACGACTTTGTGCACTTTTTGAGTTCTAAATTATTCATAAACTTTCCTAGCTCTTTTCTTTTACCATTTTTGGTGTATTCAAAATAAGTAAATTTTTAAGAAAATGATGTGTTGCTTTTTTAGGAGACCTGTATATTTTCTAAATATAAGACTTTTCTCTGCCGAGGTCTGCTTAAATTGTCGATATGATATTGATATTAATTTTTGGTATATTATCAAAATTAAATTTACCTAAAAATTAAATTATCAATGCTAATAACATTTCTATAATGACAATAGAAAATATAAAGGTTTTCTTTATTTTTAAATTTCATAACATTTCCATTAGCAGTACTTTTTTACCATAACTATGAAATATAATTTTTATTAGTATTACTTTTTCAATGCAGTGACAATGAAGTGAGAAATGCATTTAGAAAGTAATTACTCGGACCCATCTGTGATTCTCTACTTACTGTCTGCGGAACAGTTCCTTGTAGGGAAAGTTCTTGCGTGTTGGAATTGCCAGCATGGGTAGCTGGAACGGTTCTAGCTCCATCAGTCCGCACTTTTCGGGCTCACTGAAGGTATCGCTGACTATTTGGTAGCCAGCCTGCAGCTCCACCTGATATGCAAATAGTCCAGTGCGCATTTTCTCCATGCCCGTGGAGGGACGCATGTAAACGTGATCGCCCTTGGAGGCGATCTTCTTGTGATACAAGCTCTTGGTTACTGGATCTGTGGACTCTGTGAAATAGATCTTATTGTATTGTGTATCCTGCACGCCAATTTCCAGCGGTGACTGTCCCAGATCCCCCAGCGATCTGATCGCATCCGATGGACTCTGCAACAGGGCCACAATATTCGCCGAAAAGGAGGTAAACAAAAAAACAGCCGCTACAAATGTTGTGAATACGATAATCCTTCCTGATCGATTGCGCACATCCACGTAGAATCCTTGCTGGCACATGGCGCCCCAGGCAAAGTTCAATGAATCCAAATAGGACATGTTGTGGTTGTGTGGCGAAAAAAACAATTCCAAAGCCATCACCACAATGGTTATAATCAGCAGCAGCAGTATTGATATCCACACACCCATGGTGAAGGGCATCGCAAAGATGTTGGCCACGGCGGACAGTGGCGGCTGGCGGAACATGATTCCCGCTCTCACGCGATAAGTCTCCGCCACAAAGTCGCAGAGGGCAATGCGATCCAGGCGCATGAAGATCGCCAACTGGCCAAAGTCCAGTTCGTAGCGCTGAAAGCGACCCATCAATCCATCGAAGGAACCATTCGCTTGACGCCAGCCGTAATTAACCGTTTGGAAGGTGTTGTAGCTGTCCAGTTGGTGGGAAAGTTTTTGGCAAAAGAGTTAACAAGTTGGTCAAATTAATTTGTGGAGAGACTCATATTAATAGTATTTAAATCAAAGACTCTAAATATGCAATATTCATTGAGGAAATTGTAGAAGAAAACTATGATGTGAAAAATCAAATTATGGCAATGACATTATTAAACATGCTTAAATTCTTGACTTAACTTTGCACTATTCAAAATGACTCTAAGAAGTATCAACTAGACAAAACATCAATTATGATATTAAATTTTAAAATGATGGTCGAGTTTCAAACACTGCACTTACTTTAAATATTTAAGTAAATCCAAATGGAAAATGAGTGTTGAGATATGTAGAATACAATTGTTGCAACGCAATATTTGTTTTGAGTAATGGGTCTTTGTTTATATGTACATATGTGCTCTCGTAGAGGTATGTATATAATCGTCAATATGTATATATATGTATGTATATTTGAAGACAAATTTAATTAAAAACGATAAAAATTCCTCTCTAACTAAGATTCATGCCAAATTTCAAGACTCTAGCTTTATATTTAGATCACTGCGGACGGCAGTTCACGCTAGTGACGAAAACTTCACGAAGGGTGCGAAAAGCGACTAGTAGTATATACCAAAAAGATTGAAAATTATCTATTAGTGTCCGATCAGATCGAAAGGTATAGTTGTAACTAACAAAAGTGTTATTTCCAAAATTTTTGGACCAGTGTGCACTCTAGGAATGTAGTATTCAATAATCCGGCACTGTCAATTTGCTGTGTCTATCCCTAATTGTCTCTAGGATAAAGCTGATCCGACAGACAGACTTGGCTTTTGATGCTTATCGTGAAAATATATACACTTTATTTGTCTGATACTTCAGTTAATAAGGGCACTTAAAATTAATCTTAGTAAATATTTTGATTATCGCGGATTACTCTTATCAAATATTTTGTTTATTTTTTTTTTAATTTTAAATACTGAGTCATTGCATTTTATACTATCTAATATCTTAAATAAATACTTAACAAATACATGCTAAAGCTAAGAACCTTAAACTTAAATTTTAGAATAATTATTTTTCTTTTTAAGGGATACATACAAATTTGAAATATAGTTTTTTGAACGTACCTCATGTTTAATCGATTTGCCAGCTCCAGCATGAGGCGATGATTGACTTTGGAGATGGTGTCGATATGCCTCATGGACATATCCTCAATGTTGGTGAACAGATCGGGAAAGGCAATGACAATGGCCGTGTTGAAGACAATGCCCTCCAGATTCTGCCTATAGGTAATCGGCGATCCATAGTGCCGCAGTGCGTGGACAACATGTCGGGAATTGCGGAGATTTTGGCCCACGAGGCGACGCTTGAGGGGCTTCCAGGCGGCCACCTTGTACACATCCAGCAGAGTGGCAGTAAAGGGCTCGGAGGTGTTGTACCACAGGACCTTAAGTTCGCTATCGGGCGGTATAAAGATCTCGGCATCCTCGAGCAGATCCACTTCCTGCAGATCCCGGGTGAGCAGCAACCAATACCGATTGGTAGTAAAGTAATTATTCTCAGAGGCTGCCGACCAACGCAGAAGATTCTGGGCACAGGGGCTGGTGAACTGCAGCAGCAGGATGCCCACTTTGTAGGACAGAGCTGGCAGTTTGAATGACAGCTGCCGGTGGGTGCCATTGTCCACCGGAAAGGTGAGGGGCGGTGGCGCCTCTGGCGTGTCCGACTCATTGCTGAAATGTCGCAGATCATTCAAAGTGCGCTCCGTGTGGACCTGCACATAGAAATTGTTTGCTGTGAAGTGTTGCAACAGCAACTGCAAATTTGCTGCATCTGTGTGTGTGAGGGCGAGGGTGGTTCATAAATTCATCTACCCGGGAAGAGTGTGAAGAGGGGGCTGAGAGGGTGATAGCTTACCAATGTCCGCGTGACAAACAACCAGCATCAAACTGTGCACGCCATGCTGGCGATAGTAAGCGACTAGCATATCCGGCAACTGATTGCCCCATGAATCGCCTTTGACCTCATCCGTTTGCCCCTGCTCCTGTTGCCGTTGCCACTGTCCGCGAGGGATTTCTCCGGCAGCTGGCAGTGACACGTGGCCTGACATTGATGTTGCCGCTGTCAGCAGGCAGAGCAGCCGCCCCGGGAATATTAACGAGTTCATGCTTCAGCTCTCACACTTGCTACTCCTTTGCATGCTCATCCCATTGGCAGTCGCTTTTATAGCGACCCCACGAACTCGCGACCTTTTCGGTCAGCAATTGCCACAGTGAAGCCATTAAATATAACTACGTTTAAAAGAAAATAAAATGGCATTAAAATTATGCATTGATTACGCTTCGGTGACTCTTTCTTCACTCCTGCTGTCATATTGCGTATACGCCGCCTGTACCGCAGTTGATAGCAATTTCTGACGACAGCTGCAATTGGTCGTCGAATGGCGTTTAATTGGTCGCCCAAGTGCCGCTCAAATTGTCCAGCCAAAGTCAATTACGTGCCATTGCAAGAAAGTTACAGCTTCGAGTCGAATTGCTTTACCGAATGAAATAAACAAGTTCTTAGTTGACTTTTGATTGGTTGCCGGATAAGCAGGATAATCGAAAGGAAGTCTACCTCAAGCGTGTCTAAAGACTTGATAGAAGCACTATACAAACTCACAGTGCCATACCATTTGAGGGCAAAATAATCAATTTAATTGAGAAAAAGATGTCACATGCAATTTACTCGAAAGTTAAATGGGAACGTCGATTCACGTATTGCAAGAAAGTAAAACTGTTTCAAGGAGCTGCATTATTAATGCTTTCCCAAAGTTTTAAGCAGTGAATGTTTTTTTTTAAATTGGCCAAATCTTGTAGCTGAAGATATTATAAATTCAATTGTTATACTAACAAAAAAAAAATAATATTAAATTTATAGTTAATATCCAATTTGTGCTATGATTTAAAGAAGGATCTAATAATGCTCGTTATTGAACAAAAATTTGGAGAAAACAGTATTAAATTGAAATTATTTCTGAAAAAAACTATGATTTATTTTAAGTACAAAAAACATAGATTTTAATTGAGAAGACAAAGAAAGATATACTGGTAAGTTGCATAAATTGGTTTTATTTATTACAAGTAGAGTTCCAGCAAATAGGAATCTCTTTAAACATTTTTAGAACGCCTCCATTTAACATAATTTGAAAACATGGCCCGTTGCCAAGGCAATTTTCCATCTGGTAGTTTTCTATCCAACAATTACTTGGTTTATCTATTCATTAAGATATTCTAACGCTTTTTGCATGCTTTCAAATATACTTTAATATTTACATTGATATTCTATACATTTATCATGGCGAACTCGACACTCATATGACTTTAATGTTAAACAAAATTACTAAATCTTGATAAAACCTTCATCTAAACTTGTTTTATAACTTGATAATGAATAATTTTTTCTGTATTAGAAAAACAGTGAAAATAAAAACATTTTAAGAATGTAAACTAGCTTTCTGGAAATAGCTCAACCAAACCCGCAGGACTCTACAAGGATATCGCCTGCGAACCATTCATATTGAACAAAATAAATGGCTTTAATATGGCTATATTAAGTATAAGGTGTGGAATAAAACAAATTTAATAAATCTTGATATGAGTTTACATATTTACAGTTTGCACTTATATCTATCATTGCCGTAGGTCCAATAACCATTTAATGATTGCTAACATTAATTTATCTGGGACTTGTCAACTCGCGTTTTAAGGAAAGAAGCTAAAGAAATCCTCTAATTGATTTGAAAAATGGCGTTATAAAGATTGGAACAGCTTCCTCCCCTCCGACTCCTTTTGTTCAATCTTGTTCTGATGCTAGACAAAAACGTGTGATAATCTGGAATCGGGTCTTTGTTGCTTTCGTTGTTGTCGTTGCTCTCGTTGTTGTCGTTGTTGTCGTTGTTGTTCTCGTTGTTGTGGCAAACACACTAATGGCGCCCACTTTGTACGGCTCTTTTCGACCGCTTTTCGCTTGTTGCCCATTTGTTTTTCCTCTGTCTTTGCTCTCGCTCGTTCTCTCTCTTTCCTCATTTTTCCTTTTTTTAACAGTGGGGTTTTCGGTGGGTGGGGGGTGGAGGGGAATTGGCAAACTCTAGGGCTATGCTTCAATAAGTTTTATCACTTTTAATTGGGTTTTTCTTTATAGTCAACGCATGTCTTATGAGACTATAAGACTAACACATGTGCGGATTGTAATTGTGTTAATGTGGCTGTATGTATTTTTATTTGTGTGTGTGTGTGTGTGTGTGGTGACAGGGTGTGTTGAGTTTGTGTTTCGGCTTGTTTCAGTGACAGCAGACTAATGCCAGTTTTTCTTTTTCTCGTTCTTTTTTCATTTTCTTGTTGTCGTTCCGAGATTTTATGCTTTCAATTTTCGTAATTGCTTCTTAATGCGCGTCATACGCCGACAAGCACAAACTTGCACAAGTTTGCTCTTTAACTCGTTGTATCTGTGGGCACAAAAAAGTTACTTTAAGTAATTTGCTACTTTATTTACCCTCTGCACTCTCTTTAAGATTTGCAATACAGGGTATTATTACTTTGCGGAAATTCGCTTTGTTGAAATTGGTGGGTATTTAGAACTCTTTTGGGTGTTCCATCCAAATTGTAGAACTTCCTCACATTACATATTAGTAATGTCAAGTAATGCTGACTTTTAAGATCTCATCTTAAATGAGTTTGCGAAAAATCTACCAAAACTAGTAATGATAAAGTTTGTAGTTCGAGCCAGATCATAGAACGAAACTTGAATTTTAAGTTTCACTTTTGTATTCGCCAATTTTGCAGACTAGGAAAGTTTTAGTTATAAATGTTCAACTAATTCCTGCTGTCATCCATCGACATCTAGGTGGTGTAAAGCTTCAACGCTAGTGGGCGCTGCACGTCCATTAATCATTTCCGCCGTTTTTGGACATTTGCCCGTCATGTTCAACTACTTTCATAATTTTAACGCAGCTGTTTTTCGCTGAATTTCTCATTGCTGACAAGTTAAAATACTCTTGCTGAGAAGTATCATGTTTTTGTTTAAGCGAATAAAACAGTCTCTACCTTTAAAATACTTAAAGATGAAGTTGAACCCCCGGAAACTTCTCATACTCAACTTCCAGCATACGCTTCATTAGTTGCTCGTGTTCTCAGTGTTTTTTTTTTTTGGCAGCCATTAGTGAATATTTAAAGGACGCTCACTCATATCCTGAGACGAGCGTATCGCAGCTTTATCCCTGTCTGATTTTATTAAGCGCAAGTCAATGCTAACCGAAGGACTCGGGCTAGTCCCTGCAGTGAGTCTCGGACCCGGACCCACTTCAATTATCGGAGATCTTTCACCTGACTGCACAGTTGTTGGCCTGATTTGCATAAGCCTCGAAGCTACGAGCTGTAAGCCTTTGACAATTAGCCAATATATTTTATTGGGCCACACTGAATCGACCAAGCGTTGGATTCTTTTAACTGTGTGCGTGTGTGTGTGTGAAGGTGTGTGTGTTTGGGTGTGTGGTTGCCCTAAGCTAAATTGAAGTGTGCTTGATGTTTATTATGTAACCACAATGCGATACTTTGTGCTACCTTTTAGCTTTCACGCCTTTGAGATACATTTAATCCATCATTGCGCTCAGACACAGATACAAATATATATATATGATACATATACATATGTATATATAAATACACAGACAGACAGAGAATCATTCGCCTCGGGCAGCTCTTTCTCTTTTCATTCCTCTCCTCTCCTCGTCCTTTTACTTCCGTCTCTGTGCTGCCCACAGCTTTATTGACTCCCGCTTTCAATTTGCCTGACGCCTATTCACAACCTGTTGAAAAGGTGCAAAATGTTGGCTGCTTCTTTGACTCGCTTTCCTTTATGTTAAGCAAACACGCTTAGGCAGCCTTATCAATCAAAGGCATCTGCTCCACCCACACACATCATTCCCCTGTCCCCCTTCACCCATACAAAGATAGGCACACACATATGTTATTAATATGACCCATTTATAACAAACGCCATTGACGAAACCATTGGACATAAGAACGTGTCCTCGCACTTCCGGTACTAAAAATTCCTCAATGAAATCTGAAACTGAAAATTGAAACTGACTAACTTTGTCGAGTGATGTATCTTCTCGAATCTTTCTATTTTTATTTATATTTTTAAATTATTTAGATATTTATATTTCTCGTTTTAAGGATGCAACTAGTAAAATTGTTGTAAAGGTAAAACAAGGTTCTTATACTCCCTGATCCTAAGGTTGTCTTTAGAGTCTTGGCTTAATATAAATATTTTTATTGTTTACATTTTACGTCTCTTTTAACCAACAAAATTCCAAATTTAAAAATAATTTATGGCAATTTATATGATATTCAATTTAAATTATGTGTAACAACAATTAATTCAAAATAAAATTATGTGTTTTTTTTAGTTTTATTTGAACAAATGAAAAATATTTGTTGTTCCATATATTTGTAATATAATTTTTATATACAACTTTAAATCAAGCATTATTATCAAAAAAGGTAATTAATTGTTATTATTTTATTTAAGGTCAACTAAGAGCAGTTAACCAAAGGTAATTTAAAATTTGAATTCACAATTAAATTTAATATTTTTCAGGCTTACAATTTTCAGAAAGTAACATTAACTGAAATTATCCAGAATTACTTGTTTCACTTTTGTGTTCGATTTATAAATTTAAATTTAAGACTGTAGCTACAATTTGATTAAGCTTATGTCGTAATTTTAAGGCATAGCAATTAGTTTCCCTCTTGTAATACGAGGATTATAATCCTTGAATGAAATACATTTTCGTTGCCATAAATAATAGAAATGGTTGTTAACTGTTATTTCATCGCTTTAAACTTGAATCAATTATGATGGCGACTAATCAGTCAAACACTTGATTAATATATGAATTTCCGCAAATTGGAATGTGTTTATATTGCCAGTATGCCAATAATTTGGAATCAACAAGTAATTAAAGTTTATGAGCCCCAAAGGTCCAGTATTCGATTTGCTCCTTTGGAATGTGAATCGCTCGTAGAAATACATATAATTAATTGATGGCCTAATGCCTAAGCGAATGCTTGGCCAACATGCCCCGTGGCTCTCATTAATCATTATCTGGCGCCATCTAGCGAGAGGCGGCGCTAAACATTGCGCCTGACTGGAGCTTAGCTCATTTATCTGCATCAAATCAATTAGGGAACACCTTGGGACCATTGGACCTTGGCCAATAGTCGAACATGCCGTTTCCTTAGAAATCGAGGCACCTTTTTTCTTCATTTTTACCAATTTGTTGCTGTCGTTGTCCCGTTGTCCTGTTGTTGTCCTTGCTACGTGCCAATTTGGCTCGTTTTGCTCGCTCATTCGTAAATCTAAACAAATCATCAATTTTCACAAATTATACGCGGCGTCCCTTCGTTCTTGTTCTTGTCCTTGCTCTCGGCTCCGATTTCTCATCCTTATCCTTTTCGTGCTTTCAGCTGTGTCCTTGGTCCTAATTGCTTTCGTTTCATTCACCGCATTTCCTGTTGACGCCGCTGTCTGCGTCGCTGTTCATTTTACATTTCATTAATTAACGCCAATGCCGTCGAACTTTGACATATTGAGCTTAGTCTCTCCTACCACCTGAATTATTCTCAGCTCTCCATTCTCCATTCTCAGTTCTTCAGTTATCTGGTTATCTGTCCGCGCACTCGAATACTCGCATAATAAACGAGGCATGGAATTTCCCAATCAAATATGATAACCATTTCTGGACGTATTTGTGTTTAAGATTTATGAAATATTTATAATATATATTTTTTATTAATTTGCCAATCGATAATGCCAATAAGAGATAATGCCAAGTTCACATATCAGTTGCCTAGTTTGTTGCCGGAGGCTATTTAAGAATGGATCGACCCCCAGGCACTTGCTATAAGCAAAATGAAGTGCTTCTGTCTGCTATTACTCTTTGTGGCTCCCGCTGCCTGGGCTCGTGTCGCCCTCCCTTCCCTCCCCGATGTCGACGTGGAGCTGCCCCCTGTGATTGAGGACGCGATCTACGAGCGGGCCATCTATGTGGATCCCGTGGCCGAGAACCGTGCAGCCGGTGAGTGGGGTGACGGGAGTCCTATTTATTTATTTATTTAAAAATTGGAAATTAAAGTAAAAATTAAATTAAAAATGGGCATATACAAAAATTAAAGTAAAATTTTGGAATATTTAAATTTAAATTTTAACTGAAAGGATTAAAATGTTAAATTAAACATTAAGAATCTGGGGGGTATTCAAAAAGTGATTAAATGATTCAACATTTGTTGCAAGGTTTGGGGAAAACACTGAAAACCCCCTCCAGATCAAAAAGTATTAGTAGTAATAATTAGTAGTAATACACAAGTATTAATAAGGTCAGTGATTTCCTGAAAGGAAGAGCAAAAGGGAGGATTTGTAGTGGTATTCCTGTATTGACAGTTATCGTGTCTCCTTAGCCTGCAGGGTGACCATTCGAGGTGGCATGCCCAAGCCGGAGCCCGTGGCCTTGGTGACCAACTCGGAGAGCTTTTATCCCTTCAACGATGTCGGCGTCATGGAGGTCGAAAGTGGCAAGACCCTCCAGCTGTGGTGTCCCAGTGGCTTCACCACACACTCCCAGAACCTCTTGACTGCCACCTGCGAGAGCGGCACCACCTTCAAGGTGGACGGCACTAGCTATCAGTTCAAGGATCTCGCCTGCAAGGCCTGGCCGGGCTTCAAGGCCGTCAAGACTGGGGCTACCTGCAACGGTGGCGTTGTCATCCGAGTGGGTTTCGAGATCACCTCCTCCCGGTTCGCCGAGCAGATGCTGATCTGCTTCAATGAGCAGGAGGAGGTGACCCGCTACACGCGTCACCAGCTCTTCCCGGGCAGCAACTACTACGAGACGGGCGTTGACCGCATCACCTTCCAGACCGCCGGCTACTTCAACGGCAAGAACGTCGACAAGCTCTACACCCAGGCCACCCAGCTGGAGACCATCAACAAGGATCTGGGCGGCGATGCCGGCAAGTACTTCAACACAGCTACCAATATCTACCTGGCCCGTGGCCATCTCGGTGCCAAGGCGGACTTCGACTACGCCCCCGAGCAACGTGCCACGTTCCTGTTCATCAATGCGGCTCCTCAGTGGCAGGTCTTCAATGCCGGCAACTGGCAAAGGGTCGAGGATGGTCTTCGCACCTGGGTCTCCAAGAACAAGATGAATGTCAACTGCTATACGGGTGTCTATGGCGTCACCACTCTGCCCAACAAGAATGGCGTTCAGACTCCTCTCTACTTGGCCCGCGATGGCAATAACAATGGTCTGATTCCCGTCCCGAAGCTCTATTTCCGTGTGGTCATCGAGCCCTCGACCAATCGCGGCATTGTCTTTGTCGGCGTCAACAATCCCCATTTGACTGAGGCCCAGATCAGGAAGGATTATGTGATCTGCAACGATGTCAGCGACAAGGTGACCTACATCAACTGGAAGAAGACCGACATCAAGGCCGGATGGTCCTATGCCTGTGAGGTCTCCGACTTCCTCAAGACTGTCAAGCACTTGCCAGCCCTGACTGCCAAGAATGGTCTTCTAGTCTAGGCTATTTCAATAAACTGAAAGATTATATCGAATATATGTGTTATACAGAAGAGCAACAAAGGGCAGAGACTCCTTAATCGCTTTCTAGATTGTTTTTATATTTGCTGTATTTAATGATTTCCTCTAAGAGATTTTAGGAATATTAACATGGCATATTTTTTGATAGTTATAGTTCAATTCTAACTCAGAGATATATTTTAAATTTCACTTTAATTCCTTTTCATTTTATGTCAACAGATTACTCAGTTAATTATCTGGGACCTTAATTAATAATTACAAAAATTATTGGGTAAATAGTGCTTCCTTTTCCCTGTTACATACGTTTCACAGAATACCAAAGTTGAGAGGAAAGAAGTACTTACAAATATTTTGAGAAGGATGGAAGAAAAAGAAACAACATTGGATGTATTTAGTTTTCTTAAGCTCGCACGAAATCGACAGCTGAGAGCGCTTGTGCGTCTCTCTGGCGCCACTTATCGCAACTTATCGAAATAAGTTCTGGACGTCGATAATCCAGAAAAAAATTATAGGTTGTTATTTATTTTTTTGATTGATTGGAATTATATTTAAAATAACAATATAAGTATATTCATCTGAAATTATGAAAAATATAAAATTTAATTATATCTAAACTATTCAACGTGGATCGTGTAGTCGGTGTCTCGACTATCGAGAACTTAAATGCGCTAAGTTTAAATTTTTTTCTTTTATTTATTTAATGTAGCACGAAAAAGAGCAGTCGGCAAAAAGTAAAATAATTTTGACAATCAAATTAAGACTACAATTAAAAAGTAATAAATTAAATTAATATAAAGTTGATGATAAAGACTGAAAAAGAGAAAAAGTTAAGTTCAAGGATTGGGGAAACCCCAGAAAACCTCAATCAAATCAATAAAAACTATTTGAGTTAAAATACAATCTCACGGAAGATCAATTTTGTTTCTTTCATTTATTTATTTCTTTATTTATTTATTTAGTTATTCCTTTAATTACGTTGTTGTAATATTAGGTAATAATAATTAAACTTGCGTAAAATTCATTTATTAACTCAATCTTAAATTAATCTTAAACGCCCTTAGACCAACAATCCGCTGACGGAGAAATCGGGCAGGTGGGTGACCTTCTTCCGGAACTCGGGCACCGAGCAGGCGTAGGAGTAGCCGGCAGTGATGTCGGAGCGCTTCCAGCTGATCCAGTTGATCTTGTCGCTGACATCGTCACAGAGAATGTAGTCGCGTTTGATCTCGGCGAGACTCAGATGGGGATTGTTGACACCGACGAAGACAATGCCCTTCCTGGTGGAGGGGTCGATGACCACGCGGAAGTAGAGCTTGGGAACTGGGATGAGGCCGTTGCCATTGTGATCGTAGGCCAGGTACAAGCCGGTCTGGTGGCCATCCTTGTTGGGCAGGGTGGTGACACCCCAGACGCCAGTCCAGCAATCCAGGTGCTTCTTATTCTTCGATGCCCAGGCCCTCACTCCGTCCTCGACACGGGCCCAGTTGCCGGCATTGAAGGTCTGCCACTGAGGAGCCGCATTGATGAACAGGAAGGTGGCGCGCTGCTCCGGGGGATAGACAAAGTCGGCCTTGGCACCCATGTGACCGCGGGCCAGGAACACGTTCTTGGGGGAGTCGAAGTAGCGGGACGAGTCCATGCCCAAGGCCTTGTCGATGGTCTCCTTCTGCACGGCCTGTGTGTAGAGCTTGTCCACGTTCTTTCCAGCGAAGAATCCGCCGGGGGCAAAGTTGATGCGATCCACGCCGGTGGCATAGTAATTGCTGCCGGCATCCAGAGTGTGGTAGACATAGCGGGTGACTTCCTCGTTCTCATTGAAGCACACCTCGTACTGCTTGGCGAACCGAGATCCGCCGAGCTCGAATCCCACATTGATGAGGGTGGTGCCACCGTTGCAACTGGATCCGGACTTCCTGCCAACGAAGGCTGGCCACGAGGTGCACTTGATGTCGGAGATGTCGTGCTCCTTGTTGCCCACCTGGAACCGCGAGCCACCCACACACTTGGCTGTCACGGATTTGCCCGAAAGGGGCGAGGCCAGGCTGCTGGTGCAGTGGAACTCGATGGTCTTGTCGTGGGCGACATCCACGTAGCCGGTGGCCGAGAAGGGATAGAACTCGGAGGTGCCTGGCTTGATCAACAGAGGCATAGGATTCTTCATCTCCGTGCTTCTGATCTTGATGGAGCAGCCAGCTAGCAAAACGGATCAGTTCAAGCCAAATAAGCATAGATTGGTAGTTGCAGATTGCGGAACTTACCAGCTCTCGAGATGGACAGGTCATTGAGGTCAGCCTCCAGGGGCAACTCGATCATATCCTCTGACCAGAGCAGCTCATTTTGGATGGGCAGCAGACGAGCCTGGCTGCTGGCCAAGAAGAATAGGGCAATCAGTATTGGACTCCACATGTTTCACTACTAACGGACATGGTGAAAAACCCAGGCGCTTTTAAATCTAATGCCCTAAACTGATTAGATCAATATTTTAGTCGCAATTAGCGAGTGCTACAAACAACTATGAGTATGACTATGATTATGAAGTGTGGGTACTCGTTCGAGTACTCATTGCAGATTCGCGTGCCTTGTGAACGAGTTTTGGTTTTTCACTCTTATCATTTAATTAGTCGGGCCCGTCCCATTAACGTCACCAAGTATCTATCTATCTCAGTATCTCTCTATCTTTTGGGCACTTGGATGATTAGCAAATATGAAATTTGGTTTGAACTCTTCTAGTGGCTACTTCCCTCACGTGTCCCACACAAGAACGTGATTCTCATATTTGCACAAATATCAAGTGTTTATTTTTAATTATTTCATTATATATATATTTTTTTTTGTTTCTTGGTTTATCTCTGGGTATACATACATCAACTCACATTTAATGCGCAACTGTACTTATGTACATTAATAATAATAATAATATTAGCGATATGATTATTGTTAGATTTTTTTGTTATTTTTTTTTTTGATTACAATTATGAATCGCTTGATTAGTTTTTCCTCTTTTTATTTACAAATAACAAACTCACTTAAACAAGCTTAAAATTGTATCTCTAATTAAGTACTTTAAGTTTTATTTACTATTTACTTAGGACTGCTTATTGTTTCTTTTCTTCGGCTGGTTTGACTTGCTGGAAAACTCTTATAGTATACGTTTAAAGCTTTTCTTGCTTTTCATCCAAAAACGACATTCGCTACAGAAAATTAAACAAATAAGATAAAACGATAAGATATTATCTGGTATGTGAAATAGCACATTTCTGACCTTGTTCTTATCATCACAGTACAAGTTGTCCAAGTTTCTGTTGTGTTCAAGTTCTCAAAGGTCAGAAGAAAGGGAAAGTATTTTGTTTTATTTATGTAATAGAGAAGTTTTTTAAGGCTCGATTTATTTATTTTAAGACCTGAATTCCTAATAAGTTCTTGCCGAAATGCTGGCCAATAACATGTGTATTGGTAGTAATCTAATTTAGTTGAGATCCTCAATTGAATAAAACAAGAAGATATAATCATATTTTTGTTGGTATTCTGTAGTTATTCTATCCTTTGATCTTCTCTAATCTTATATGGATCTGTGATGCAACTTTTCCTTCATTATTAATATATACACTAAGCTGGATCATTAGTTTGGCATTAGTTGTTAGATATGGCAAACTTTTGCAGGATTCTTTTTAATATTCATCAGATCTTTGTAGATGTTCATCTTCTGATTCTTTTGGAATATTCACCCGATCATATTTCTATAATTTCTTTTAGCTCTTCGGACTCTTGAACTATCTACAGAAATATGGCGACCTGGGCGTAGATCTCCACGGCCACGAGGAGACCCATTATGGAGAGATTCACAGCGCAGTAGACGCGTCGCAGTGAACGTCGACGCTGACGCTGACGCTGACCACAACATTTACCAGGGAGTCGCGTTCCAGGCTGACGATGCTCTCTGCTGTCGTCGCTGCCGTCGCTGGCGTCGCTGTCGTCGCCGCTCCCGCTGCTGTCGTCGGCTGGTGGCGCTGTGCTAATCCGGCTCCCATTTGTTGCAGCTCCATTGTGGCATGGCGGCCAATGTCAAACCGACGCCAGCGACGAGCTGCTGTCATAGGCCACCAGCAGCGAGTCGTTCTCATCGCTGCCGCTTCCCGCGCTCCTCTCCGACTCGTTGATGACCTCCAGCTGGGTTTGCGGTCGGCTGATCTTATACTTGTTGTGTCGCTTGTTTATCAGCACGCTGCGAATGTTGTTGTTGGTGCGTTGTCGTTGCCGCTGACCCTTGACCTTGACTGAGGAAGCGTGGCGAGCTCGTGTCTTGGGCACCCGAGCACCTAGCATGCTGCAATCGGCATCGTCCTGCTGCTCCAGCTCCAGCTCCAGCTGCTGCTCGTCCTCATCCTCATAGTAGTCATAGTAGTCATCATAGTCGTAGCCCACGCCATCATCTTCCGCTCCGTCCTCATCATCCTCATCGTAGTCAATGTCAAAGTCGAAGATTGCACAACAGCCGCTCTCCACCTCGACACTGTATCGTCTCTGCCGCTGCTTTGACCTCTTCCCCTCCAGGCGACCCGACGAGGATTTGCTGTGTGAGCTCACGCTCTTGTACATGGGCGCAAAGATGGCGGTCTTGGCCTGGTTAGACGGATAAACGAAACAGTTAGTGCAAACAATTACAATCATTGAATAAAAAAAATATTTATTAAATCATTTTCCAAACAAGGAATCTCAAAATTCATCTTAAAATATCATGAAGTATCTATTTATGTATCTATTCTTATTGCAGATACTACGAGGTGCAGCTAAAGATTTTGATATCTGATAGCATAAATGTTTTTACAAATCAACATTGTTTGTGGTGACTAGAAAAGAATCATCTCAACATATAAATGGACTTAGTTTTATAATAAAAATTTTAAATATGAGCTATTTTGTAATTTTCACATACAAATTAAAATATAAAAATATTGTATTGGTCTTTAAGTCGTTCATTGTAAATTAATCATTTAAAATCATCCCTCGTATATGTATTTCTTCAGGCATTTCAATTTTCGATTATCTACTGATGAAACTACTGTATCTCATTTAAAAATTTATTACTTTAGAATTCTTAAATCTTTCTTAGAACTAAGTCCATGTAATTGATTTAAGTGTTATTTATTTCCATGAACAATTTGAACGATTTGTAATTATTATAAATTTACTAAGGAAACACTATTTGATATAATACACGATTTTATTATTCAAAAACTTTTTTAATATTCAATATTATTACTTTGTTTTTTTTTGAAAAACTTTGCAATTTTTAAATAATCTAGCTGATGATTGACTGTATACTTATAGTATTCATTCAATATAAATTTATTTGCAAAAAATGTTTCTAATACTTTAACTTACCTCCGGTCCGCGCCAGGTAATTCCCGAACGCACCAAGTTGTAGAAACGCAGAACGCCCCACATGGCCAGAACCTGTTTGATTTGTTTTTGGATTTGGATTGAGAATGACAAAGTTAAATTGATGAAATGTAAGTTCAATAATAATATAAAAACACTCACACACATTCACTTATTCACTCACAAAGGTACTCGTAATTGAATTAATTGACTGCACTTGTAACTGGAGGACTATTAACATTCAAAAAAGTATTTTTATGCTTTGATAGACGTCAATGGATTTTATATGTAATTAGATTAGCAACGGAGTTTGTTGCATATGATGTGGAGAGGGCTCTTGAATCGATAGAAATGTCAGGGAACAAATTGTTTTGCGGTGTAAATTAAGTGGCAGGTTTTTTATACGAATCAGAAAAAAAACATAATTGGAGTTCTCCTCATATTCATTTTAACTTTTGTGTAACTAACCTAACTAGAGAAATTCCTATTTGACTAAATAAATTATAAATTAATTAAGATGTCTGCAACAGAAAACTCAGAGTTAGTATAAATGTTGCAACTCAGAGACTATGAATTTGGAGAGTTTCTACAGTTCACAGGAGATTTTAGTCAAGTTATAGCACATTTGAAATTGTATAGTTTTAACTTTATTAATCTCTTTCTAAGAAATTTATATTTTGCTTTTAATTGTCTATTAGAATGTTTAAATTAAAACCATTTAATCACCAATTCTGTTGGCTGGCCCACCGATATGGCCTAAAGGGGGATTTCTGCAAGAAGATCGTTAAAATTCCCAAAACCTATGAGAGTTCTCTGGATGTAATGCGCTTTCTTCTGATCGCGTTGTGTATAAATGGTGTGGTAAGCATGAATTATACAGTTTTTATGTTATATCTATTATTTACTTTGCAGCTAGATAGTCTGTACACCTTTGTGAAAACTTGTATTAAAAAGAGCCCCAAGTCGGCGACTAAGTGGTATAAAAACAGATTTTGTGTCCTACCCCCTGCTATTTCTCGATTTGTAAGTTCGATTAATCGATTGCTTCAACTGAACTCTTGGATATTTCTGAGTTATGCCGCTTTTAACGTAAGTCTCTAAATTTTATTCTTTTTGTAGGCTCACAACTTTTTTATTTTTTCCTGACAGTACTCGCCCAGATTCATGATACCGTGGCTGGCTTATCATAGCACTTTCTTAATTCTTTCTCTTGTGAAGATCTTTCTTAAGGCCACAATCGCTCATATTGAATGGAATGATGTAAAAGTAGATTTGCTAGCATTTAAGTTTTTATCTACTGGATTTGTCTACTTCAGCATGAAATATTACGAAGCTATTCGGTTCGAAAAATCAAATGGTCCGGATGCAAGTTGAAGTTTGTCGAAAACCGTAAATAAAGAAATTTTTCAGAAACATTTAAGATAGATCAAATGGAAGGCTTAAAAGTTTTTTTTTTTTAAGTTTTACCTCTACCTATATTGACATACATATTCCGATAATCTCCAGTAATCTTTACAGATTTTTGAAGAAAATTACTTTTGAAAACAGCAGTTCGAAATGTAAAAAATGTCTTTTCTTCGAAACTATTTTCCAATTTTCGAAAATCGTCTACCACAAACTTATTACCAGTGTCAACAAAATTATTAAATTAATGTTTATTATATAGATTTAATAATTTCATACAATATATATAGCATTGATTCTTCTCAAAGTGATTTTGCGTTGAAAGGTTTGTGGAACATACTTGATAATAAGTATCTACTAGATTTGTACAACTACTATTTACTGGAGTTAAATAATGAACTGCAACACAAGCTTGAACACCTCAATTACTTGAATACACACACACACACACAGACAAGCCCACACACACTTGAAACTTACATTGATAAAAGCGCGAGCGATAAAAAACGCCACCTCCGCCTTGCACATGGCATCGAATTGCTGCAATATAGAAAATGCCAATTATTTATTTAATTAAATGCAAACGTTTGCAAATTTAAATAATATTTTATTGAAGTCAAGCGTTTTGTACCTGAAACTCTTGCGCCAGGTGATGTACTCAAAATGGACAGGCAAGCCAAGAACAAAAGCAACGAAAAGGAGACTAGAAAAAAAGTGTCGTCCGCTGTGAAAATTTTTTTTGTGTTCCGGTGAACAGAGCGCAAAACATGAATTTTTACCTCTACAATTGCAATAAATTATGCATGAGCCGACCATTTTGAAACGTTTTGGTAGGAAACAAACAAACAACAACGAAGATAGCAACAAAAGCAACAACAATAACAACATGGGCCTCGCAGCACGCTCGTAATAGAAAAAGCCGCAGAACAAATGTTGGTGACAAATAAAATTGTTGGCGGAAAGAGGAGACGAAACAGAGGGAAGACAAAATGGCATGGAAAAAGTACAAGTCACAGTGGTTGAGCGTGAGTTAGAGTGAGATGGTAAGTGAATGAGAGTGCATGTGTGTAATAGGCCTTTGACAGCGCTTTAAGTATGGGAGATAGACAGTTAGTGAGAGTGGGAGAGTGGTGTAGGTGGAGAGCGCAGATAAGAGAGAGGCAGTGAATGAACTGTGTTGTCAGCTTTGTGCTTTGCCTCGATTGCCGCTGCTGCTGCCGCTGTCGCTGCTTTACAGTCGTCGGACTCTTGAGTTTTTTTTTTTCACTCAACTATTTGCGCTTCATTAAGCTGAGCAGGCACTTTAGTTCTTTCAGCTGCAACAGCACGTTTCTAGGATAGGACCAATATCGCTAGGATCAATAATATAACCTGTAATGAGTTTAAGTTCAAAGCTTTCTGCTACCTCATTCTCTTCTCAAATTAAACAGTTAAATTATTTTATGGAATTTAAATATGACTTCTGAATATTTTGTATCGCAACTGCAACTGAAGAAACGTTTCGACCTTTGCTTTGATATTGATTGTGGTTTTTAACATGTCCTGAAAAGCAGGACACAAATAAATGCTGTGTGCAGTAAACTTGTCCTGAAAGTAAAGTTTGTGTAAATGGAATCTCTTATGCTCTATTAGATTGAAGGAGTTGCATTTTCCTACATAGGCCAATGATTTATTATCCACTTAGTTAATATATCCACTCTCGTACGACAAAATATTTATTATGCTTAGCAGTTTATTTCTAATTGTATTTATTTATAGATAAGTTGAGTTGTAATTTTGTATTCAAATACATGACTTTTAAATTTAAAATCATTTTGTCAAATAACTTAAATAAGTAAGTGGAGTTAAGTTATTTAATAATATAATTTTTTAAATTTCTCGATGGATTCAGTTTCTAATTTTAGTATAGATCCTATTTTAAATATATAATTTATTTATTTAAATAAATTAATGTGATAAGTGTAGTTATCAAAATGTCCTACCTATTTATTATTCTAATCTAGATTCGTATTCATGTTGAAATTGAAGCAAGCTTAGAAGACATAATACATAAGTATACTGATAATCTGCAGTCAATGTATATATATTTATTATTCTAATCAAATTGTCTTGTAGCTAAAATAAATTGGTCTGTTGCTCTCCAAGCACTATTTCCCATTTGCGAGTACACTCGAGAACATCGCCTCCATATTTTCACTTGGAACATATGCTCGGTGTTTGTGTTTGTGTTTACATTTCAATTTCATTGTCTGTGCTTTGCAGCGCATTCAACTGTCGTCAGCATCCGGCCGTAACCTACATGTATCCTTTGTTTGATTTTAGCATAAAAAAGCAACTTTTACATATGTAACGGATTCTCCCCTTGTGCGTTATTCTTGTGTGTTGCAGTTGTTGAACTCGTTATTGTTGTTTCCTAGCATTGGGCTTGTAATTTATTTGCTTGTTTTGCCAGATCTTTGTGCTTTGGTTCCAATTGATTTATGCCAACGCGGCACTCAGAGAAATCTTATTGATACCATTCCCCTTGTGACGTGGCTTTTGTATACCCACAACTGGGGTTTCTTACTGATGGACTGGGTGGACTGAGGGCTTTCATTAAACAAATGGACCGACCTGGCAAGGCATCTTAAATATGCATTAAAAGCGTTTGGCTGGCGCGCTAAATTCCCACACCTGTCAGTACGAATTTTGTATGCTTCGTTACCCCCAAGGATTCGACTTACCTTATTCACATGATCACGCAGAACATTCGAATAAACCATGGCGACAGCTTCCAAGGCCATAAATGTAATATAGCCAATTATCCAGGGTACAATTAGGCCAGGGTTCTCCTGTGGGGATGAGAAAAAACGATGGGACATGATATTATATCGTTCTTACAACATTTTCTGCTCTGTTCTTTGAAATGGGGGCTGATGGGCTCAAGGGATGGAAGCGAGGGGGCGACGGGGCTGCTCACATTGGCTGCCCACAAAACCATTCACACACCTTTAGCTGAAATCAAATTGCTGGCATTGATTTCCTGACTGCTTTCACTACATAAAATATTTTATGTGCCATATGAGGCCATGCATCTGTGTGTGTGTTGTAATTTATCTTTCAATGGCGAAAAACCTCTGATTGGATTTTGGTGCTTTTTTTCGCGTGTGGTTTTTTTTTTTGCGGTTTAATATTTTTTCGCATTTGCTGCTGCTGACAGTTTTAACCGAACATTTTGCACAGAAATTCCTAGTCCAAAACGATTCATAAACTACATTGTGGTAAATTTGTTACTATTCATTGTCTACACGCACTTAACAATTCTCGCTACTTTATTTAATAATACCCTTAAAAAACATAGAATTGATGGTTACGTCGAAAAATTTAAAACTAACAAAGAAACTCAAAAAGCATGGAATAGACTATGGAAGGAAAAATATATATTAAAAGTCTAAGGAAAGACGTCTTCGAAATTCGAATTGTACGGCGGTAAAATTTGAGGTCAAAGATCACAATACTATTTCAACCAAACTCATTGATTGTATATTTTATGTTACATTTGATTTACATTCTCAGCGAATTTCGAATTACTATATCATATGGCTACGATCGAAAGTATCGTATTTCAATTAACGTTTGGTTTGAAAAACTTATCTCTTTATCGAAATATCTGTAATATCTGAAACATCACCAACTCTAGCCTTTTATTAGCAAATCTGGTTTTTGCTGACGTATTTCCGGCAAATGTGTTTGTCAAAATCAAATTGCCGGAAAATGTTATATTATGTAAGGCTTTGGTACTTCGATCGCCATTTTGGTTTTTGTAAAAATTATATGTTTAGCTAAGACAAATTTGCACACCTTATTCCAACGATTTTTCCCTGATTTTACTTTCACAATATAATACTCTTCTTTGATATAACATTGTAAGATGCGTGTTATTTTTGCGATTTATCTATTTTCAATATCTATTAAATATTGTTGACTTTCTTTCTTCACTTTTTTATAGACAAATTAAAGCCACATAGCAAAGTTTTTTTTCACGAACGTTACATATTAAATTAAAAGTAAATTTTCATTCTATAAAGTTATTTATTTGTAAAGCCATGGCAACATATTTTTTGTTTGCTTAACAATAATTACAATTAGCATTTTACAAAAATGAATATTGATTGTTTATTGCGCAATAAAATAAATAAAAATGTAACAAATAAGTAAGCTTGATTTTAGCATAATTAACTTATTGGCCGCCAACCAACAGCAAACAATTTTTAGCCCTTTCCATCTGTTATATTTTTAATTGAGTTTGTGACTATTACTAAAATCCGACACATACAATATTTGAGCTTTTTAGTTGCATTGTTTCCATACAAATTGTTAGCAAAATACGCAGGCAGCTCTAATTAAGGCCACTTTCCAATGCAATATTTAAGCCATCAGCAGCTGGCTTCCAACCAGGCGCCTGAAAGCAAACTGCAATTAATTTGCCCAACACATACATACACAGCTCACAAATACACATGCACATACTTATGGCATACAAATAATTGTAGCATACTTTTTGGATCCTTTTTGCAGACAGCTGTAACGCTGCACTATGGGGTATTTGGCCAGATTTTGTGGCATTAATTAATATCAAGTAAGCTACTCTAGATATTATGATGCAGTCTTTTTCTAGTGATACAAACACCCAAAATAAAAAGTTTTCACCTTAAATATTATAAGCATCTTAAAGAAAACTTCCTCTCTAATACTCTATATAGAAAACAAGAAAAAAAGCTGTTCTAAATAGAGAACTAATGACTGTACGTCATGGATGTGTACACAAAGATAACACCTAATACATTTTTTTTTAACTTATTGCAATATTAAACTTTCTTTTCGAAAATCTGACATTGACACCATATGCTAAAAACACAAATTATTAAAAAGACACGTGCAAAAACAAAATATTATAGGCAGCAATTAATGTTATGTTAACATTTTTGGAATGTAACATAACACTTAGATGTATTTCTAATGTCTTAGCATTAAAATATCATAAATTAGCCTACTTATGAAAATTAATGAATGCCCCGAAAACTGGCCAAATACCCCATAGTGCGCTGACATCGCCGTTACTGCTGTTTTTGTTGTAAGGTCGAAATTAAAAAATTCCACACAAAGCACTCGCAATGCGTCCCCCTTCGACTGGTTGTAATCTTTGTCATGTGTCGCCGCCAGTCGACGGCCTCGGTTATTCGACAGATGGATCTCCATACTCAATTGTGTGACAAATTGTCTACATTTTGTTGTTATTGTCGTTTTTTGTGACAACCCTTCCAAATATGCCAGTCGGTCCATTGTAACTTACATATTTGAATTTCTGCGAGCTAAGGGCATGATGACTTCATCACAAAGTTCATCCTTATCAATGAGTTCAACCCATTGACAGTTTATTAGACACATTCCTCCAATAATGTGCAATTTCATCTTTTAGATTAGGAGAACTTTCTTGGAGTGAATCATCTATATTTGTCTTTTTTTTTCTATTTGTAATTATATTTTTAAAATAATAATTTGTAAGCTATCCTTATTTCTGTTCCACGATCACTAACAGAAAATGTTTCTATACCAAGGATCAAGGGTCTTTTAGTCAGAATAAGATTAAGCGTATGTACTGAAGAAAATGTATAAAGGATGAAAAAAAGGGCATTTGCCTTTCAGCAAATCATTAATGGTCTTCAGTTTTGCCATTGTTTGTCATACATCATTCGATAAAGTGGGGGGCCGGGGGGCGTGGCAGGCATATGTGTTTCTGGACTGGTTCGTAATTTACATTTGAATGCGCTTATTTGCCAGGGTCTGTAAACAGTTCAGCCGGAGAGTCTGAATAACAGTCACAAAATGCGCATAATTTGCGCATATGCGTCATGTGTGTGCTTGTGTGTGTGTGTGTCACTGTGTGTGAGTGTGTGTGAAGGAATTTGTTTGCTTGTCAACCTCTTGCTGAATTTTGTAAAATGCCCAAAATGCTGTTAGCCAAACAACGAGACTTACCCGACAGATGCCAAATATCAACACAATGCTCAACAATATCATCGACATTTGTGTGCCAATTATGGCAAAATATGCAATTTGCACACCTGCAAAACAGAAACCGGTAAAAGGATAGCATTAGTGAAAATTCAAAAACAGTTAGAAGGATAGTATAATATTTCAAAACACGTTTAGCCATGCGCATATTTTTTTCGTTTATATTAAATTTGAAATAAATTGCATAGAAAATATTGGCCTTAACTTTTTAGTCGTTGGGGACTTTGCTTTCAAGACAAACAAATGGCAAATCATTTTTAAGTGGAGCTTAGAATTTTAAAGCTCATCGGATAAAATTCGGAACAAAGTCGTTCAGAAAGTAAAATTGTATACAATTAATATGGAAATAAAATGTTTTATTTTTGTAAAGCTTTTAACCACAGTCGAGTATAATATAAAAAAAGATCAAGTATATCTGTCTTACTGTTTGTTCAATTAAAAATAAATTCTTTGAAATTAACTAGAGATAATATTAAATAATAACTTGCTAAATGTGTTGTTACACAACATCTTTAAAATCATTAGATAAGAAAGGAAGAAAGTAAAAAAAATTGTAAAATGAGCTTTTATGGGATGTTCATGTGTACAGGGTATCTTATAGTCGAGACTAGAGCTCTTCTCTGCTGGTTTCAGTTTGAGTCTTTGTCGCATGGCCATCTACATTTTATTTATTTATTAAAATGTCTTATTTATTATGCGGACGCTCAGTTTATTGCTGTCCAGGGTATTTGCTTGTTTCGGTATGTATGTGTGTGTGTGAGTGTGTGTGCTTAATTGCTTATAAGTATTTATGAGGAGTTTGCTTACCGTAGTAGACATCCTGCAGTTCGCCAGATTTGTGCATGTTGACATTGATGCGCCACGAGTAGATCAAGACAATTAAGAGTGATATGTTCTAAAATAGCAGAGAATTGTGGCAGAATATTATTTATTAGCACACATATCACGCATACGTAACGTGCAACCGCATAGCCATAAAGTCGCGCGGGTTTTCCTTTGATACTTGAACGAAACACGCTTTTACTTTCAAACAGGCATTACCCCTTCGAGAAGTATAAATAATTCTGTAGCTCACATAATTAAATGCGAAATTTTGTACATTGCGAGCACATTCATTATCCCAAGTCCTTGCCCCATGGGGTATGTACATTGGATTCGTGAACAACACGTTGCACTCTCACTGCCAACTTACTCAAGTGTCTCTCTGCAACAATAAAACGTGGCACTAATTGCAGCCAGATGTATAAAAAAAGAGCAAAAAACAAAACCAAGTTAACTCGCCAGTTGCATGCACATAATTTGTACGGCAAATTGCACTATAGTTGCTATGAGGACGATATTGCTGCAAGTTGTTGTTCTTGTAGTTGGCAGACACTCATTGGCAGCACAAGTACAAGTACATATACCGGTAAGTATTCAAATCCTGAGCACGATTTGGCCATTAACATAAATTAAAAGCCATAATGAGCGTCATGTAATTGTAATTTATATGAAACTCAGGATGAGTACAATGAAAAGTAGCGACGACCCTATAAGACTACCAGATACACATCTAAAGTTGAGTCTGCCTAGAGTCTGTGGACTCGGCTATTGAACAATTACTTCTCATTTGCTCAGAGGCCGTTAGTAACCTAATAGGTTTACATATTTCTAAAAAATTCTTTCAATTTCAGCTGGGTTGAAGAAATGTATTTTTGATTTACTAACAATGCCCGATATATAAAATGACTTTATATCTGTGTGACAGTCCTTGCAACAGACAAATCCGTCCATCTATATGAGCTCGATGATATTAAAGACTTTAATTTTAAATGCATTTGCGGCTTGAATGGCAATAAACGAAGCTGTAATCGAAAGTCAAATTTAAAATGAAAATATCGAATTGGCAATTCATCGAAATAATTGGATATATTCATCAATTATCCAGATCCGATTTATAGTATTTAAAGTAGATTAATTTGGCTTATCTGTGAATATCATTTGAATGCAATTTTAAGGACTCAATAAAATCGTTGTTTCGTTTGTGTTGCTCGTTTTTAATAACAGATTTTACATCAGAAGTTGTTCATAATTGCTTTAAAGCTCTCTTCTTTCATCTACCCTGGGTAAAATTGTTTCCTGTATTATGCAAGATCAAGGCTATAGCAATTGCTGTCGTAATTATTTGATTTTCCCATAGTGAAAATTAACTTGATGTTTAAATATCATATCGACATATATCGGGCAGGAATGCTCAAGAATATGTATGCATAAGTTCTTTATAGGGTTGGTCATTACATATGTTGCATATATTTGCTCAAATCTACGACAAGTATTAGATACAATATATAGTCTAAAATTTCGATTTATATACACTCCTTCATGCCTCCTATGATAAAAATCGGTTTGTAAGCTCAGAAGTAATTAAACAAAGATTCCTATCGGGAATGTCAAAGTGGAGCACACAGAAACAATTATTGTAATTAATATTTATTGACTAGTTTTCGTATTTGATGATTTGTAAGTAGATTTAATTGAGCTATCTAATATTTTTTAAGTGTTGTTAATTAATGCAATTGATTAACTTCAAGGTAACGCAGTTAGCTTATCCATTAAATAATTATATATAACGTTGTTAAGTGTTTACCCATTTTCATTAAATATGAAAGGAAATATGAAAACGCCATAAAAATGTTCTCTTTTTGTGACACTTGTATTAATAACGACATAATGCTGTTGGTGGAACCATGCTAACAGTTTACAACGACATTACGCATACGCCCCATAGGACGGCACTCATTGCACAAACAATGTTCAATTCAATAACAGGAGGAGGTGGAACATAGCGAGGTCTCGTTGTACTTACAATTGTGTAAACTGCACTTGTTATGGCCAAATTTTTGGCATGCAACATGCGACAGCAGCGAGTGCCACCAGTTAGCGGTCCATATGGATAAAGGATGACGGACTTCATTTTTATTCACTATTTACTCGCAGTGGCAGCTGAAATGCAACTTTTGTGTTTCGTTTTCATTACGTTGACAACATGGCGAGGACGAGTTGTTATTGTTGGTCTGTTAAGTTATTTGTTGATGTTGCTGTTGTGGTTGCTGTTGAGCTAGTGATGCAAAACCGCCCATTAATTTTCTCCGCTCTCTCTGTCTTTGACTGTGGATGACGACGACCTGAAAAAATACAAGATAAAATTCGAATTTGCGTTAAATCATTGCAGTTAAATGGACTTCTTATTCATCTCTATATCTGTACGAGTTTATTTGTGATTCCCTGATTTCATCAATCTTTCAACTCTTCATCCGCAACAAACAACAATTTTTTTTTGTATTCTTTACTATCAAATGCCTTTTCAAATCGTTGTACGATTCCCCTGCATCTCAGGAATTTTTTTTATATGAATTGCCTTCAATCAATGCCATTTTTGCTGCATTTCAGAATTGAGCTTTTAAGCTGTTTAAGCTTGCATTCAATGTTTTTTCATATTTTATGTGGAAATGTGACATATTAAATTACTTTATGATTGAAGAATCAATTTTATGTGAAAGGCTTTATAGACTGGTGAAGTCTTTATTAATGAAGCTTTTAATTGATGGCATTCATGCGAAAGAAGCAAATTATCGAATTATCATAAAAATATAAAATGTATTTTTCAGGTGCACAGAGCCAAAAGAAATGAGAATCAGAATTGTTATAGAGTTGATTTCAATGCAAATAAACTATTTGTATAAGACTAATTGTTTTAGTACCCACTGTTGTTTGCTTGTAAAAGCAGTTGGACCCAGTGGGGTAAAATCAGTAAGCAATATGATGAGTTTATATAGCAAAAAGTCAACAGAATTTTGTTCTCCTCATAGAAAGTTATAGTGAATAGTCTTCACGGTTTGATATTAGCGTAAATTAAAATGTATATCTCATAACTTATTGCTAAGTTTATTTTGTTAGGAATAATATCAGTGACTAAATATAATGTTAAAAGCTAAATATTTGCTAGACAGTTTTCAAAACGGCTCTATTTCACTTGCTTGCTTGTTATTCGGTTGACTTAAAGAGATTTCAAATTTTCTAATTAAAATGTAAGTCGATATGTGTGCTTAGAAAAGGAATTAGACAGCCCAATTGGGCTTAAACTTACTAAAGCTGCTATACAAAAGTTATAACTATAGTAATACAATCTCCTATTAACTAACATTGTAACTTTTTCTATTGTCTTAAGTTTCCAGCACAATAAACACAAAATGTCTATGAAAACTTTTTAAATATTCACTATCTTTTAAATGAATTTAGATTCAAATGAATTGTTGAAAATCCAGCCCTTACAAAATTGATAAACATATATTGAGAACTTTCTGTAGCATTTAAATTTTAGTTGCGCTTTTCAGTGTTACAATAAGTATATGCTTGCTCTTATTATTCCAGGAAATCAGATTACTTGTTGACTAGCAAATACATATATTGAAAGAACTTGGACGACCCGTACTATATTTTTGAATAAATTATTTGGAGCATTTATCCAATTTGCGTACCTTTTTCTGATTCGTCATTGAAAGCAATCTGTCGTACATGTAATACGCTTAGAAACAGGCCAACAACTCACAAAAGTCATTGCGTGATGCGATACAGAATACTCGCATTTTCCTGTATAGATTCTCTGATCAGCTTATGCCACGCCCACACCGCCCACTCCGCCCACATTCATACATGTGGCAAACATAGTCATGGAAAAGTCGTCGCTTAGGAACATCATCTAAAAAAGTAAATATGCTCTAGGCGCAAGTGTTGACTTTAAGATACCCTGTATACCAAATTTGACTGGAGTTATCTTTTAGTCTCTGAGATTAACGCTGAGAAGCAGACATACTTTTGATGCTGATCAAGAATAGATATGGATTATTTACATTTGAGTAAAGTTGTTATACCTTTTCGGTCTATCTTCTATGGACACAGGGTATAAAAAAGTGGAACGCAGAATTGATGCAAGCCATGTGAGGCGCTTTTTGAATTGAATTTGTTGACTAGCAATTCGTGAATCGCTTTGATATGGCAGCTGCTCCATGTTGCTAGCTACATGTCAACGCTGCGATTGCAATTTGTGCCTGGTGTCGACTGGTGGTGGCGCCTTTAGTTATGCAACGCTTTCGTGCCTAGCCATTTCGTTCAGGATGAGGACTTGCGAGTCGCGTGTGCGCCACCAAAATCAATCATACGCCATTGTGGCCGCCAAAATCGAAATTGACACACGACGAAAAAAGTATAAAGTGGGGAAAGAAAAGAGGCGAAAAAAGAGAAATGAAACCGAAAACAATGCGGACAAAGTGTGTAATGTGATATTTTTTTGATTATTGATTTTTATATGCTCGTCTCAGAGGACTCTGAATGTGTGTGTGTGTGTGTGTGGGAGACTGAGTGTGCAGTGTGTGTGATGTAAGGCACATTGTGTTTTAGTCCGAAGGATTGGATGATGTGAAAGCACTTGATGTTTGCAATATGCATTTGCAACTTGACTCTAAGGCCAACGCATTCAAAGGCTATACAAAAACACTTCCAGCTGCATAACCACAAATGTGTTCTATGAATTCTCTTCAGCTTTCAACAGAATTTCAACTGGATATTCTGTGGGGAATCTTAAGACTGTTATTCAGTTTGGCATGCAGAGCTGCAGGATATATAATTATTTTAATTTATATGAATAAAAGAATGGGGAATGAGTGTTTCAAATGAACATCTCAAGTGAATTTTTAATGATGGTAGGTTTGAACTTTTTACAGGCTATGTTTCACGTTTAGGTTGCTTGTACTTGAATTGCAGTTCAAAATATTGTCGACCTAAAAGTTTTAAAACCTACTGAGAAAACCCTCATCTGATCGTTGTTCCGAGTAAGTTCTATCTATTTCCTTATTTGTTTTGTTTTCAGCGCTTTGCCTTCTTTTGTTTGTTTTGGTTTCGCATTTAAGGCTGATATTATATGACACTGTAAACATTTTACGTTATGAATGGGTTTGAGAGTTTTCTGAGTGTGTGTGAGTATTTGGGTCTCTCTTGGCTTGTTGGTTGTTTGGTCCTTTTGAGTATGGCCATCTGAGCGTGCAAAGTAAAGGAACGTGTCCTTGCCCTGTACACATATGCGGGTGCACTCATTCAGCTTTCTCTATATGCTTATATAGACACATGTACATCTAATTTTCTTCCTTCTCCTACTACATGATTCCCAATTAGTTCTTAACACGGCATTGCCATCAATCATACGTCAGAAGTTTTTGCATCAGACATTATTACTTAAGCGCCAACTAATTGAAAGCATCTTAGAGATTTGTTTGGCGTTGATTAAGTGCCCACAGAGCTAGACAGCCCATCAGGCGATATTTGTCAAAAGCTGACAATTTCGTAGCTATCATTAATTACGCATTCGCCCGATTGTCTGCCACGCTTTAAGTCGGACATCGTTTCCCCCAAAACCATGAGAACCATAAAATATGTTCCTGCCTGTCAATTGAAACATGCCTTGAGAAGGATCAAGAGCATCAGAATTAGAAACCCAAGTAGCTATTGAGTGACAAATTTACAATTGTATTTAAATCGATTGCCACTCTGCTTCGTGTTAAATAACTTTAAGCATAAGCAATTGAAAGCGAAAAAATAGAGAAAACAAACACGACCATGTGAAAGTTAGCAGGTGCTTGAATTATACATATGTATGTACAAGATTTACAAAGCTAAACTTTCTACATACCAAATCATACATTGTTATTTTCAATCATGCAAATTTGGAATAACAAATGTTCATTAAACTATCTACCACTTCTACAAATATTGTATGAAAAGCATTTACTTGTTACATCTTACAAAAATTACTTATAAAATATAGCACCTTTGACAAAAAAAATGTTTTCTTTAAAAAATTAAAATGATATTAAATGAGCAGCTGAAGTTTATTTTCAATTCTCGGCATCTCCCCCAAAAATCGCAAAATATGAACTGCTACAAACATTTCCCACAGTCAATATAACATGAAATATACTCAATACAATTTTGAGAAGCATTGAGGTTCTTGAAAATTGAATTACCATTGAAAGTTAATACAATGATTTACCGAAGGAAGAACAGGGAAAAAGCACAAAAATTTTATTGCATGTATGTGTTAGTAAAAGAGTAGAGCACATTCTATTGCAGTCTCTTAATAGATTTCTTTTTTTTTGATAATATACAACGAATTGGTATTGCTCGTCTAGATATACTTTTTGTTAAGGCTAAGGCTTGTTTTTTCCAAGTCTAGCTGAGTTTTGACCACGGATCGTAACGATTCCAAGTTTAATGAAAGCAATTATCAAATAAGAGTAATTAGCTGATTTTTAAAAATGAAAATTGAAAGCAACCTTAATTTTTAATTTAAACTTAAACTAATTTTCAAATTTATATTACTCATTGATAAAGAGTTGATAAGCTTACAATATAATAAGAAAATTATAAGTTAAGTGAGAAACACTATATGCAGATGTTGTTTGTTAACTTGTCCAGTATATGGAGCAGTGAATACGGAATAGTGAAAAAACAAGTCGACTCTTTAATTTGATATGTTTGTTCAAATCGAATGTCCTGTAATTTACTTTTTTTGGATCTACGCAAAATGCTTTGGGCTGACATTGGGACTTCCTTCAGCTAGTTGATTATTACTCAGTCAGAGGCAGTCATCAGTCGAAAGTGGAGGCCATCATGTGTGGGGAGTCGTGTTGCGAAAGCTGTGCAGCAAATTACTATTTGAAAGCTGAAGGGCGAGACAATAAGAAAGTTGAGCTCAAAGCAAATGTGCAAAATCTCATTTACAGTTCAGCTTAAAAATGGCAAAACAAACCCAAAAGCCCAAGCCCCAAAACCCATGCCCCAATCCCGAATAGCCGCAGAGCCACAGATAGTTGGATAAACATTGGCCAGCTGCCAGGCAGGAAACTTCATCGACATCCAGAGCTTTTCACATCTCTCCTCATTCGACATTTTCCGGCTCGAGCAAACTTGACTTGATGTTATTAATTTTTTTTTTTCGGGTGCACAATTTGATGAGCTTTGATATGAATGTATGAAATAATTTTCAAAACTAAAGTAAAAAAGTTCTGATGGGTCGACTGAATTAAAGCCAGAAATTTTAGGGATTTGATTCAGAGTCTTTTGAAAAAATTACTGAGGAGGCTTATAAGATGTAAGGCAAACAGGGCAGAGTCTTAAGACGAGAAAGCAACAGAGATTAATAAAAAAAGTAAGCTTTTATTTTAGATGTAACATAAGTAGCTGAATAGTTGGAGTGGGGCTTGCTCGAAATACAATTGCAATTGGCTTTTGGCCTTCAGTTCAGGCATAAGCCTCAGATAGTGTTATCAAAAGCTGCCGTTGGCAACCATTTGGACACATTTAGAGTTTCCCCCTTAACAGTCTGTCACACAAATGTACATATTAATGGCATATTTTGCTTCATATACTGTTGGCCCACTATCCCACATCCTACCCAATGAGGCCAAAACCGCATGCCAGTTAATTGCACACTGGGCCGGGTTATGTTCAGATAATCGCCACATAAAGACATTTCATTATTGTCCTCTGTTTCGGTTATGGTTTATGCGCTTGTCGTCGTCTCTTTGTGTGTGTGTGTATAACATTTTTATAATAATGTAACACACATAAAGCAACAACAACAATAATAATAATAATAACAAGCGTGTTACGCAAGTTGTGGCAACATAACTGGGCACAAACTTCTCTTGTTCTTCTTTTTACTTCTCTCGTCCTGCCCTCAGGCCTTGTCCTTGCCCTGACTTTGTATTTGTCTAGCAAATATTAAAGTTTAGCGTTTGTTGTATTTGGTTTTGTTTGTTGGCCTCTTGCCTATTTGGCTAATTTATGCTACGCTTTATTGCCTGCTTTGTCGACACGCCATAACATTACCAGTTGCCCTGAAGCTGCAACTTCGAGGAAATGCCTCCAGGTTGGCAATGTGCCACACGGGGCGTATGCGCATTTTGGTTGACCGCCTTTTGTCTTTGGCCTGAAGGTGTTTGCCATAGGCGCATTATGATTCATTGCTGATTTTGGCCACAGTCAAAAGGTAGCCAATTTAGGAGATTTATTAGCCCAGCCTACACACACATAATGAAGTTCTTTAGCCAAGTTAATGTTTCAGCAGTTAAACGGTGGCAGCAGCTGCTGCTGTTGTCAGCGTTTATTAATGAATGAAGAATACGGCAAAAGGATAAACTCAGAACAAAGAGTGAAACGCTTGGAATTGTGTAAGATAATTAACCGCCCGTTGAAAGTAAATTGAAATGGAATATACCCCGAATGGGTTTGGAAACTTGTCGTGTTGAGGCAAATAGTTTTGAATCGATCTCAAAACTTTAACGAAGCTTTTCTCTCTCTCTGCTTTAATTCCTTTTCTAAGCTTTACTGACTACCTGTTGCTGCTGCATCACATTCCATTTTGGCCCAGCCGTGTTATCCACTCAAGCAGCTCTATTCATTTCCTAGACCTTTTTGCCTGTTTGCACACATCAGGCTCAATTTGTCAGCAAGTTCGCGTCTAACACTGCAACAAACACTTAAGCTTAGCCCGGCTTGAACAATACCTTCAACGCTTTACCTTTGCCTTCTCGCTTAGACCCGTTACAAAATGCGATAGCATACGTGGCGTATGTGCAATTTACTAACTCAGACAGCTCGGGTGGCTAAATGATGGCAATGTGCTCAAATGTGTGTCTGTGTGTTTGTGAGTGAGCGCAGGCTGGCAGACAAATTATGCAAATATGCGTGGCATATGAGCAGGGAATATTACGCATACGCCGAGTGTGCCATTAAACGCCCAAGTGGGCGGCATCGTTGTTAGTGGGTTTTGCTCTGTTTGTGCCTAATCAAAAGTGCTCCAAGAAATCGCATACATTTTGATTAGAAGTCGTTACCGCTTGAGCTCTGATACGCGAAATTTCAACACTTTTTTGGAATGTACACAGTTGTTTTTTTTAATACAAATAACGCTTTCCTTGTATTCTTTTGATGTATATAGGCGTACTATATTTTCTTTAGGATATGTAGAATATCTGCATTTAATCTTTACGATGATCAAAGTATAACTATCAAAACAACTTAAATTTAAAAAAAAAAGTGTTCCTCTGTGAAAGAACTTTTAAGAGGTTGTCCAATTCAAATTTGTTTGTTAAAACTCAAGGAATTCGCTATAAAATTGCGCTTGACATTCGATTGCGATATTTTAAGAAGCCGAAAAGTTTTTTCGAATTTAGTAAAACGCCACCCACCTCAGCTATGTTGTGTGAAAATTTCAGCTTTCTGTCTTTAACCGTTTGGCCTACACGTTGATGCCCAGTCAGTAAGTCAGTCAGTCTGAATGACTGACTTGTCAGCACAAAGCTTCATATATATATAGAAATATATAGAAAAATATTGTGTAAGGGTCTCATAGTCTTGTCTTTAATGTTCTTACGTGCTTAAAACTACGCATTATCGGAGTGGAGATGGAGGCAATTCGGTTGCTTATTTTACTTGGCTCATGCGAAAAATTCAAAAATTGTCGGATTTCCTGTTACCAACACATAATACACAAACAGACACACACACTTGCACACACACCCATACTTACACACACACGTCTACACTGTACACATGCATATTGCGTCGTCTGTCAAGTGGCTTGGGACTCAGTTGGTTTTTCGGGCTCCGAATTCGTTACCTTCAGTTACCACGTGACTCGTTTCCTGCGTGTTTACAAATTTAAAAATTTGTTTGTGTTTACTTGCCCTTGTCGGGTCTTGGCGGTCGGTGGCGGGGGAGGGAGTCTGTGGCAACAGGGGATTGGAGAGGTGTCTTGGCATTTAACGTGCATTGTCATAAGTCTGCGTGTTCTGCTGGTGGCTTTTAAAGAAATTGTTCTATGCTTGTGAATGTGGGGAAAGAGGTGTTGTGGCGGCATTGTCTTTACGCACTTAATAAATGGTTTCATTTAATCACAGACTTTTATGGGGCACGCATCTAGGATTTATGCATATTTATCTAAAGCAGCAGCCAGATCATACAAGGTTAAGTAAACTTTGTCCTGCGGTTGACATAAATCAGCATTAAAAAAGGCCGAAGTCGAAGTGAAAGCTGATGAAAAGCGCTTTCAGCAGAAACTCGCCTAAATAAATGTGAGTTGAGCATTTTCGTAAGTCATAAAAAGTGGTTTAATTACTTTGCCAAATACAATTTGTAGGGATGAGTATTAAAAGCTTTGAAAGATGACTTGGGCTAATTGGAATATGCCAGAATTTGCCATCAGCTCAGTGTTAATTGCAATGATTAAAAAAATTAAAAAATATCGAGTTATATTGGATTCTTTAAAATTACCTGTCGCTTTCAAGCATGCAGATGAAATTGATATTAGCTCTGAATTAAACCACAATTTCTGTGGACATCGACTGCTAAGACAAAAGACCACAAAACCCAAAAACGAAGAACAGCAAAAGAAACAACTTTGTGACAACAGAAACTTTGTCATTGCCTCAGCCTAAATCTAAGACGGAGGTTCACGAAGGGGCACAAAATAATTTGCCACAAACTAAATTGCAAAAAGGAAAGAAACTGCCAACTAACGTGAGTCTTTCTCACTGTCTTGGCTTCTCTCTCTCTCTTTCTCTGCGTGACTTTCTTTGGCTTTTGAGCAAGTTTCCGGTAGACAGACAAATGCAAAGTTCACTTGGCAACTTTCTGGTAACCGCTGAAATGTCTTGCAGCTCTTTTTTATTGGACTAAAGGAAAAACGGGAAGTGAGAGGAAGAGTGAGGGAAAGATAACTTGCAGAATATGCCGTATTAAAGTCTATTTGGGGTAATTGCAGTCGCCAAGCTGGAACTTTGGCTGTCAGCTTTAAGACATGCAACACAAATTTCATAACACGTTCATATTATATGCCCGGTCGTCCGAAAACTAAAAGCAATTAATGCCCCTTGTCAACAGATGCTGCCAGCGTTTTTCGCTCCTTTTCTCGCTCTCGCTTTCTCACCCTGTTCTGCTCTCTCTTTCTTTCTAGAGACACATATACACTTGGCTTGGCGCACTGTGTTTTTCTTGCTTCTTCATTTGCGCGTCGCATAAAATTTGACTGATTAAGTGCCGGGAGGAAGTCAAGTGGAGTTTGTTTGGACCTGGACTTGAGTAACGGGACTGGTATTGGCACTGAAACCGGAACCGGGATATGGAAGATGGGGGCGTTTCATTGCAGCTGCAGGCAATCTTTGTCCACCAAAAAGTTTTCATCGTCATCTGCTTGGCTTCCACCATTTAGTTAATATGATTATGTTCCAAGGATATATTCATAAAGTACAAAATATTTGGACTTGTTGTCAAAGCTTAGATACACCCACTTTAATACTTATTTATCGTGAATTTTATTAAATGTTTTAAGCCTTAGTTCGGTTCAATGATAAGGCTATATCTTTCTCATGGAATCGTTATGGATCGAACGCTTGGCCATTAGTAAATATACAAATAAACTGAGGAAAAGGTTTTGAAGTTTTTAAATTCACACTTAAGAAATAACGAAAAATCTAGGATTTTTATTTTTAAAATCTTTGTTTGCCAATACATTTTTTTTAAGTAAGTCTTTTTACCTTTTTTAATTTTAATATATGTTTTATTTAAATTTAAGTTTGTTAAAGGTAAATAGTTCGACTTTAATATGGGAAAAAATTAATTCAAATAAATATGAGGATTTTTTTGTCTTATACATTTTATGGATGTATTTGAACATTGTTTTAAAATCCTTGATTTTAAGCTCAAAAAATTTGTTCGGAATAATATAAATTATGTGAAGTTTGAATATATGCGTCCTATTAGTTCTATTATAATTTGACCTTATTCAAATTGACTTTGACAAAGTGCGTTTTAATAATTTTAATATGTTTTAATTATATTGCACTCTTTCGCGTAGGGTAACTCGGAGTCCATCACTTTGATACAGCTCGTGATGTTCGTTTTTGTTTCAGCCTCATCTCTTTTATGTTTGATGCTTTTGTGAGCTTCTCTCGGACAGCTGTTGAAGACATTTGATGTTGCTGTGAACAATTGCTGGTTCAATGTATCTGGTCGTGTGATTTTGTGACCTTGTCCAGAACGAGCGAGCGACTTTTCTTTTACGACTATGTGGACTGGGGCTATGGGCTTACATCTGAACTGGATGATAATGAAAGCGGAATGAAATGTAAAGCTAAATTATTTTCTGGATTTCCCAATACGAAATGAAATTACTTTTGCATAAGTAATGAGCCCTTTCACAAATGCAAATGCATATGAGTACATTTGTTACAGGATTAGACCGCATTTCTTATCATAATGAAACAATTTTCATTCTTGTTTTATTTCCTGTTGGAACTCACTTAAAAAAATTGGTTGAGGGTCATGAATAAACGTTATAAAAATAGTCAATAAATTTGTACATAATTTAAAACTAGATAATTCGATATATCATTAGATATGTTGGAATATGAACTTTTCTGGACCGTTGGGAAAACTTCGCTTGAAAACAACACTCAAGAAAATTGTGCGAATCTATTAGTGACTATTTCTTACAAATTGTACATATAAGTATTTGATAAAATTGTCATTATATCCTAATTGGTTTAAATAATGATGAAGATGTAGCTAGTGAAATTTGATCATTTTAATGGGAACTTATTATTAATGTAAAGAGTAAATGGATTAAATAACTTTAAATATATTTGAAAGAAATTCGCCTGTGGTCAATTGAGTCTTGTATCAGACCATAAGCATAACAAATTTTATATTTTTATTGAATAGATAAATAATTTGATCGCTTGCAGGAATATACATATGAATGAGTATCGACAGCGGATATACTCGTTCCGTCTGTCCGAATTCATTGGAAGGTAGTTGAATGTTGAATTGTTACCGGTAGTTACCGCTACTCAAGCGTCATCAGCTTCCAATTGAATGCGGACTGCCAAAAAAATTTGCATATTTTATTAAATTCCCTCACAAATATCCAATCAATAATGTAGTACGCCACTGCCGGATCCGGCTACCCGGCGCAAGCCAAAGTCGTGCCAAATTAAGTATGCATACGAATTCAAATGGCTCAACGAGCGAGGCACTCGCAAAGTCAAAGTCAAAGGAAAAGGCACAGACAAAGTGGGCTATACAAATATGTATATATACATATATATAAATATATGGAAAGTATGCAGGATATGCGAGGATTGGGAATGTGTGCCCAGGAGAGAGATTTTTGGTTTTTTCCAGACTAGCGCCCCCTGTCTTTGTATTGGTTAAGGCGCATCCTTAAAGCATCCATCAGATCAGGAATCCGGATCCTCCCTTCCCCTTCCAGCTCTGCGTGTCTTACTGTCCTTTTGTTTTTCCTCAGCAATAATGCTGTGAAAGAAAGACATATCACCGAAGTCGAAATGGAAAGGAAAAAAGAGAAATAATAATAATAATAAAATTATGCCAAGCATAAAAATAAATTAATGGCTATGCGTGTGGCGAACAAGGACAAAGCGCCTCCTAATAGACCAAATGTCCCCTGGGGGCTTTAATTAGTCGATCCCCATGTCAATAACGTGTGGCATTCCCCCAGGCCCCGTCACTTGCAACATTCCGTTGCCACATCTAAGTATTTAGCTTTTATTATTTACTATGCGTAATTTCCTCGCCTCGCTTTCAACGTAAATATTTAATTTCCTTTTGTATAGAATTCTATTATATTTTTTCTACTTATACTTCTTGCTATTTTTTCATCATTCATTTGAATTTGATTTTTGTTTTGCTCTCCGTTTATTTTATTATTTATTGTTTCGCATTTCATTGCCAAGACTTTTATGTTTATTACTTGAGTCGAGTGCGGATTGTTGTAAAGTGCTCCCAAAACTCAAAGACCGAGCGGCATTTTTGTCTGTAGTCCCCTTTTTCGAGAGGGAATGATGGAGGAGGTACTATAACATATTTGACGAGATTGCAAGTACTTTGATAAGACTGTTTAAAGCTGTGCAAATCAAGAAATAACTTTGACTACTTTTCATTCTATACCCTGTAAAAATGTTTGTAAGTTGATATTAGAGTGGAATAGTTTGCCTTATAGTGTAGACTTAAGGTGTTCTTGGTGCTATCAGTGCTCTATATGTTATGTTTTGGTAAGTGGAGCCAAAGATATGCATAAACAAAATTCGGAAACATTTAAATGTGCGTTTTCGATTTAAGCTCGCGCTGACGGCGACTTTTATAAGAACTGCTTTCACATTAGGACCGACCTATAATTCCAACGCATAATTTGTATTGTAGATATTGTTGAAGTATTAATTTTGCAAATTTTTTATCTAAGTAATTGTAGTGTATTTATAACCTTAATAACTTTTTTATTTACACTATAGCGTATATCATTTCTACATTAATCGAAAAAACCATATTAAACTTTGCTAAATAATTTCGCTTTACACTAATGAATACACTATGGTGTATAACATTTCTACTTAAATTTGAGATGTCATTTAAATTAATTTCTCTGAAAGAATTCATTTTATGATCTCTAAATTATTATTTGGTAGAATTGTATAAGAATTACCAAAGTTATTAGATCTGGTAAGGATTATTGACGGAAACCATATAATGTTTTTGAATTTTAAACCCTTTTTCAGGGTAATTGATAGTCCATCACTCTCCTTAATATCAGTTGAAAGCATGTCGAACAGTGCAACAGTGGAAAAGTTTTTTGAATTTGAATTTGAAGTGCAACTTGCAACGTGCAACGAGGAAAGTGCAACGTGCAACGAGCGGGGAAATTGCATTTTGGCACAATTTGCATTGAAAAGTTTAACGCATTGGCAACAATTCGGGGCCAATGACAGAGCCGTTTATGGCCCAGGAAAAACTTAAATAAAGTAGCATTACTTGTTGGACTGCGAGTTGCTTGCCACTTGCTACTTGCCACTTAGTTGTGTGTAGTCAATATTTGAGCCATTTGCATATTCATTTTGCGTTACTTTGTCACCACTTTCAAGTAGGCCATGCTTCTAAGGCACTACAACTTGGCCAACTGCTTGGCAGCTGCGACAACTCGAGTGGAAAACTTTGGCACGAAAAGCAGCAGATATTGCTTTTCACTTTTATGATTCGTCCCAAATCCCTGTAATAATGGTTGCCATTGAATGATGGCAGCGGGGCTAATGCTTTCTGTTAATAATTAAAATGAATGTCTTCATTTTGGGCCTCATCGAGACCATCAGAGGCGGGGGCCTAAGGCCAGTTTCTGGCACTTACAACTTAATTGCCAGCAAAGTTGCGAGAAACAAAAATATTATTTTATGTGTGCGCTGTCGAAATTAAGAAAACTTTGCTTAGCATTCGACATCGCCAGCTTACAGGTTATGGTTACAGCCTACGGCCCCGAGATGCGGCGATTCCGACAGCTAATGAGCGTATTGTTCGCCTGCTAAACGTGGCCAGGAGGAAAAAGTGAAAAGCAGACAGCGGGATAAGAGCAAGGCAGAATAGCGGAACAGCGGAAATGGCCGTTGATGTCGACGAGGGGTTTGGGTATTTACCAAAGGGTTGAGACCTTGAAAAGTTTTGCCCAGCTAATGTGAGTGGGTCGATTTGGTTCTTACTGAAATTTGTTTCAAACGGGCAAAATCTGATCACAATGGCAAGAAAAGTTGGAAATTAATAAGTTCAATCAATAAGTTACTAATAAACTGTTCAGTCCCTAGAACGATGTTCAACAAATATTGTAAAATGATGTTCAATTCTTATAAAAAATAAATTTAATTTCTTTTTCCTGAAAAGCATTAAAGGTCCAACATAAAATCAAATGAACTATTCCTAAAACCAATTTTGTTTTCTAAAAAATTTCAATGATTGAACACATTTTTTCCAAAACTCTCAGGATTATTTTCACCATAATATTTGGGAAGGACTAGAGCCCAAATAAACCAGCTTATTTTCAATATCTTTTCATTATCAACAAAAACTTATACTAGAGAAATTGCTATTAAGATGAAGTTTTTAAAAATCATGAATCATAAAATACATTATTTAATATATGTATTTCAAAAATAGTTCATCGGTTCAAAAATCTACGCGTGAACTGGACCAATTTCATCTATAATATATAAATTAAATTGAGTGAATGACATTTAAATTTCTCAGCGTCTTCATCATTTCCACTCTAACAATTTTTTAAGATATTTTATAACAATAATAAACGAACGACTAGTAAATCCGTTCTTATGCAAATATTCTCTGTCTTTATATTTGTCTTGGATTCAGTTTATTCATAAAGTTTTTCACTTGAAATGAAAATTAGTTGAATAAAAACTTTTGTTGGCAAAATGTTTTCTTTAAACAAGACAATATAAAATGGAATGTAATTAAATTTTTAGCAATTCGTTTAATTGAGTTTTAAGCCACAATTTTTGGCTCACCGAAATTAAAAGTTGCCGACGTTTTCGGTGCACTGTCTGCTCCCAGGCACCAGTTAGTTTATTGTTCTCTTCTGTTCCAAATATAGGAGTATATACGTATATATTTAAGTGAATATTTTTTGTGGCTTTTGTGTTTGCATCGCACATTTTATGGCCACTCCCCGCAACTGTTTGCGCTGTAATTAAGTGCGTCTAATTTGTGTTAAGCGCCGCGCCACTTGAGCATTGCCATTTTTTGTAGCTGCTCGTCCTTAACTTAAGCCTGGTCGAGTCGCCTTTTAACGTGCAGGCTTTAAAGGATTCGCTTGCCGTTGGCAAAGTCAGACTGCCGTAAAATTGCCGACTCTACGGTGCTCCGTGGGGAATTTCCCGTCAACATTTTTGTGAGTGATTTCTGTACATGATTTTTAGGCAGCTCACCGTTGACATCTTCCTCAAATGTGGGAAACAGTGGAAATACCCAAGTCGATATAATGTTTATTTTTTGATTGAGCCCCATACCCAAATTAAGTATACGCGAATTCCACGAATTGGTAAGAGCAAATGTAAGTTATACAGACTTCTGATATAATTAGGCATTTTAAATGAAACTCATAAATAAGTTTCAATTTAAAAAAATATGTTTTAAAAAATGTCGGAAAATCGATTAAACCTAATTTTTAAGGTAAAAATAAGGTAACGGATTAAGATTTTACAAATGTATTTGTAAAATTTGGTTCAGTGTCTCGTAAAATCTTTTTTTTGTTTTACATATTCTCAACTCTTTTACAGCTTCGTTCTGCTTACTTATCTTCATCCCTCGTGAAAACTGAGCACTAATTAGCGCTTAAGCAGAAGAAACTTACCCGAGTGTTCAGTTCGTGAATATAAAATTTAATTTCCCTCACTTCTGGGTATTCTTTCACCTTTCACTTTTCGTATCATCAAATTTTCGCAAGACTTTCAAAAATACTTTAAAACTTGTTTTCCCGCACGTATTGCATGCACATTTATGTACTTTGCCGGCACCTTTGATGCTTCACCGTTAGATCGACGCTTTTCCTTCGCGCTCAAAAGTAGGCAACGGTTTTTGTATCTTGTTTTCTTTCTCTGTTTAACTCTCACACCGATAGCTGCTGCTGTTGCTGCTGCTGCTGCTTTGGCAACGCGGACGAAACGGCAACTGCTTTGAGTTTTATCAACACGGCTGTTTATAAGGCAGGCGGCAAAAGCTTTCGGCACGGAGCTTTTACGAGAGAGCATTCGTTAGTTTTCGACCTATTTGGGCATCCGTTTCGACCACTTTGTCATTGGCCATTTGCTTGTTGTTTACCGCCGATTGTTTTGAGTGCAACATATCGAAAGCAAAGTCAACCCCACACATGTTTTATGCTTTACTCCTGCTGCCAGGACTCGACTGCCATTCCTTCTGATATATATTTTTTTTTGCATCGGTGTACGTGGTTGGTATGCGAAAGAGGTGTAAGAAAAAGTGCATGCAAATCATTTGGTGCTCATAAATAATGGGCCACAGCCAGTCGAGAAAATAAACTTCAATTTATCTTGACTGAATTTTTGGTTCGGAAGGTTTAGGTTCCTTGGTTACCTAAATATGCATCGTTCTGATTAGCTGATCTTTTTCTTAGGGTATGAGAGTATACATATTTATTTATATGACAAATAATAATTAGGAAATTTACTTACCTCTAAGTTTCAATTTCTGTTAAACTTTTTAGAAAAATATTATTTTATTTTATTTTATTATGAAGAAAATCATAAACATATTTTTATCTAATACTTTTACTCAATAATAATTGTTTAAAAGTAGAAAGAATGGCAGACATATTTTAAATTCAAATAATAAAAATCAAAGCCCGTAAAATATTTACTCCGGTTCTTATTCTATAATTGCACAAACTATTTGCTTGACTTTAAAATAATCATGAAAATCGTTCAGCAAGGGCATTAAGATGGCTACACAAAAGTCAACATTTAACGTTTTTTATACATTCCGTGCGTTTGAATCGGAAACGGAAATGCCATCAGTAGCTCTGGCAAAAAATAAAAGCCGACATGGCTGCTGGGCATTTGGAGGGGTCGGACATGAACACGAGCGCGGACTGTGTTCAACGACTCAGTATTTGCGTTGCTTTTGCTGAATGTAAATTCGGAACCCTTCTTCACAAAGAGCAAATATAAATATCGATTAGACAACATCAAACTACTTGACAGGCCGACAAGGACATAGAGGCGGTATTGAACTTGTATGCATACTCGTAGAACTCACCTTCCCTCCAAGTGGCTCCCATCAAGCAGATTGCATGTCGTGTTCATAAAGTTGCGATAACCTTTGCATGATTTAATTATTTGTAGCATACTTTTGTGCGCCGACCAAAAACTTCACACCTGACTGCACAACAGCTCGGAGCAGTGGCTGAGTGCTACGAAACTTTTGCCACTTTTGCATTCACAGTTTTGTGTGCGAGGGCCGAAGTGCTAGTTGTTTGAAAAGTTTGCAAGGGTTCTCTGCTTGCGGTTTTTTTTTTATTTTTTTTATATTTTTTTGGGTTCGAAATGAATGTCTCAATTCATTTTACGCTACACTGCGTTCCAAGTGGAGCGAACCATGCAAAAAGGACTACGAGCTTGGGTTCACATTCGGGATCTGAAGGGTTTGGGGGAGAGGCGAAAAGTGCAAGCGTCGCAGAACAGAGTTCTCTGCTCGGCATCATTACAATTTGTTGATTTGCTTCGTTAAACAGCAAACAACAGAAGCAGCAGAAGAAAGGAGCACAATAAAGCGGAAAGAAACGAAAGTGAAACGGCACGCGAAAGGATAAAGTTGAAATGAAGACGACAACACCGTTGACGTCTTAGAAAAAGACTGAGATGGAAATGAAGATGGAAATGGAGGAGAAAAAGATTTGGGTTCAGTCAGCCTGAGGCGATGCCAGAACTGCGGATATTTTATACTCTTTGTAGTTATTGCTCTCTGCGTTCGCATTCGCGGTTTCTTTGTTCCTTTTGCTTTTTGTTGTTGCAATTTAAAAAGCAATGCATTGCTTTTTATTTGTAGAAATGCGCAAAATGCGAAAAAAGAGCAAATGAAATGTGACATGGGAACTGGGGACTGAGACTGGCGAGGCGTTGATGGCAGCGACGTTGACGACGGCAGCATCAAAGGCAGCGCCGCAAGCGCCCTAAGTCCGCGACGGTCGACAAAGCGATGAAAGTTGATTTAGCCACCGGCTGTGTGCGAAGGAACAGTGACAGCAGAGGGAGAGATAGAGAAGAGAGAAGAGAAAACAACAGATTGCTGGCGCCTGCAAAACAATCATGACTAACTGACAGACTGACGAGAACAGTAACAGGGCCAGTCGCAATATTCTCGGATTAAGTAAATACTTTTATTCAAAAAATAAAAGAAATATTTTTAAATTGAAAATAAAAGGTGATGATCGCATGCTTAACCATTTTATAAGGGGTTTATTTTCATGAATATTCAAGCATGTGAATTTAAAAAGCTTCCAAATATTAATATTTATTTAAATGACAATAAATTTCTGCTTATAATTATATTAATTTACGGATCGTTAGGTAAATTGATCACTAATGAAGGTGTGCTCGGTGTAACAAAAATATATTTTTTTATTTGTTTTTGATAGTTGGTAAGTTAGACTATCTTTTGCTATTTCTGATAGTGTCTCTTAAATAAATTTTTAAAGCTCTCCCTCGGCTCTAAAATAGTCGCCTCTAAAAGTTTTTGAAATTGAACAAACGTAAATTGAATAAAATTGTTAGGCTTTGATTTTACTGATAATTATCATAAGCGTTATTACTTATGATGGTGATTGCAATACATACCATATTCGTTTATTTTTTTCTTGCATAAGAAAAATTCGAATAATGCCTAAAAGTTTTCATATTAATTAATTTAAATTTTCTTTTTAAAACTGTTGGTTAATTTAGTTACATATTAAGGCAATTTTTGTCGCCTTTCTTTTTATCTATAGCTCTTTTAATGTTGACCCTCTTCTTAAGACAATTAGATTTATTTGCAAATTTGAACTTAAATTGCCACTTGACCATCTCCTCGTCGAAAGTTTATGCTTTCTGACCCTAATTGTGAACGGCGTCGAAGAGTATGCAATAAAAACGCTTAAAGTTGTCCGTTTTATTTGGCCATAATTCATTGCATACTTTTTGGATGGCCAGTAAAGCAGCCACAATTTAATAAGCATTTAATTTTTCAGCTCGCTTCATTTTCGTCGTTGCTTATCAAAATTAAAATAATGATAAAAAAAAGGCTCATCGGGCTCATTAAATTAGTAAGCGGATATATACGGTTGATCATAATGATTATAATTATAAGTTGATGGCATTTTTAAATGATATTTGGGACCATGTTTTTGGATCTGCTTTAAGCACTTTCAATTAAAAACAAATACAAATAAATTGCACGATATATATGTGTATATGTATATGTGATGATATCGGAGACATCAGATACCAGAAAACCAATTATTCTCTTCTTTTACAGTTACCCAGTTAAAGCAATTAGAAATAACATTCCCTGCTTATAAATGTCATGAGCATGATTATGTTCCAGGAAAGTGATATACACGAACTTTATAATTAGTTGAAAATGTTCAAAATAAAAGTATTTGCTTCATGTTATAGCAGAATGATCGAGTCAATAACTCGATTTTCAATATCAAAGGTTGCTCATCGAAAAGAAATAAATACTTTCAATCAGTGTAAGTCGATCGTCAGCTGAAGTCGACGCGGTCACGCATTAGCGAGCATTTGATGAGCATTGTTCTTCTTAGATTTTGCTAGACTTTTAATTATTTGACAGGCATAACAGTCCTTGCTATATCAATATTGAAGAATTAAAGTTATAGCTTTCTTGGTGAATATTATTACGTTTTATATTGATCTAATTTCGGCCTTATCAGTGACTTGAACCCGTGATATTGTGTCACTTTCCTCCATACCCTTCAGTTCACTTTGCATAAGAAATTTGTCATTAAATCATTGGAAATATCTTTTATAGGGCATTCAACTGTCGGCTGTGCTTTTTATGTTTACTTTCAAAGATTAAACGGGAAAACAACGCATCATTCAGATTTCTTTAGCACCATTTACTTAAATACAAATGATTGGAAATCTGTAAATTTCGGATTGCCCATTGTTGGTACTCCTAAATAGATCGTGAGTCTAGCATTAAAGATCTGTGACTTTTGACAGCGTAAAGTAAAGATCAAATAAAGGAAGCTGTAAGCAGCAATAGTTGGACTGCAAACAGGCGAATACTCTCACTCATGACTGTATTCATTCCCAGTTTTCAACTTCCGCATGTGAAGATCAAAGCATTTAATGGCAACAGCTTTTCCCAGACGACGAAATGATATCGTAAAATGACGAAGTGCGATTAGCACATTTCTCTTGTTTTTTGCGACAATTTGGCAATTCGCCCAATTCACCAGTTTACCAATTCTCCCATTCCCCAATTCGCCATTTCGTCAGTTGATTATTTCGGTGCTGTAACAGCGTCATTGGCGAATACTGTTATTGTTGTTGTTTGTCGTTGTTGTTGTCGTCGTTGTTGTTGTTGTTATTGCTGCTGCTGTTTTGGCCGGGCGCATAATATTTTTTGTTCGTGATCGGCATTGGACTGAGCAAATCTTGAGTTCAGTTTGTGAGCAGCGCGCGAGCAAAACAGACGCGGCGCGGATCGGCGAGTGTTAGAGCGAGGCGGTGATAGAAAGTGAGAGTGAGAGCGAGAGGCGTATTCGAAAATTACAGTTTTGAAATCAATTTGAATTCGAGTACAAAGTATTTTACACCAATTCGAGGGGTGACAGGGGTTACTAGAGAGCGTAAAAGGGCAACACGAATTGTCATCAAGCAAACGATTTACACTTTTGCACTATTTAACAGGAATTTAATTGAATGTTTTGAGTCGAAAGCAATTTATTTTAATCAATAAACATACGTAGAAATAATACGCTCAGCAAGTGAACTCACAAGAGTTTCGAGTTAATTATCAAAATTAATTAAAAAGTGCAATGCATATGACTTTAATCAAAAGCCAACAACTTTTACATAATATTTAAATAGCAATCTTTTTAAGCATTCGCCAACAGACGTGGTCTATTCGGGTCTTCTCTTTCGCTGTTTTTGATGGTCAAGGTCGTCATGGCAATGGAATCTCAATTCGAGTAGTGTTCAAAACGTTTGTCGCTATGATTTACGTGTATATTCATGCGATCTATGAGTATAGCGAGAGCTGAGAAATCTAATTGAGCAGTTGATCTTCAATAGATAATTTGAGTATCTGTTGTTGCGATGAATTTGCTATTTGTATTTTGAATATGTACAATTATACTTAATTCAATGTATTGATTGCTATGTATTTAGAGAGATATTAAATTCACTTTCTGAGCTTATAAATAGCAATGTTTATACTACGTTCATATTATTTTCTTGAATATTTGATAATGAATTTTGGAATATTTTAAAATTGTTTATAATTACTTTGCAATGGTAATAATCTTTGCATGTGAAAGTTCTTTGTTTAGCATTAAATCCACATTGCGGAAATTAATATTGTTTTTTATAAACAATTTTTTTTTTGCAATCATCTCTCTTTTACCTGTCTGTTTTTCCTTTCTTTTTATTTTCTAGCTATCGCAATTTGCCTTTCAGCTTAGATAAAAGAGTCTTTCACGTTTTTTAAGCCCAGTTCTCCTCATAATAATTGCACTCACACGGATTAAAGTCGTTTTCTATATATATGTGAATGGAATGAAAATATTTCTGCTAAATTATCTACAATAATTTTGCAATAACAATAGAAATCGACTTTCAAGTCTAAACTGCACAATAATTAAATACATTCGACACGCTTTTGTAATTGTACGACCTGCTTATAAACATAACTATTTCTATATTTGTTGTAATGATTTTTTTAAGAAATAATTTATATGTTAAAGGATGAAAAATGTATTTTGTATGCCCAGCGAATTTAATATATCACAAAAGTTGTAAAGAAAACTTTTGAATAGAGAAAACTGATTATTTAGATGTGACCAATAGGGCATAACTGTGATATCTACAGGGCAACTCGTAGTCGAGCACTATTTATATAATTTAAGTTTGAATTATTTAAAGAAATTGTTAGAATATTGCGAGTGGATGAGTGAATGAAAATATGAAATTATCGTTACGACTGGGCCACAATCATCGGCATTCGATTTTGTGGGGGGTCTCAGCACATTTTTCGTATGTGATTTCGATTGCAGCTTGAAAATAGATTTTATTCAAGTTCGAAGCAAATTGCTGCACATTCTACTTGTGTTTGACAACTTGTATTTGTAATTGTATTTCTTTTAAGTTTTTCACAATTTCTCTCAACGTTTTGCAATGTGTAAGGTCGTTTCTCGATTTGTTTTGCCTTGTTTTTTTGTCTTTACTCTCATCGTGTGTGTGATATTTGAAATATTTGGTCACCACCAGCAAAAAGCAAAAGACTTGACAAATGTCGAGAGCATCAACCGCAGCCAGGGACAACCTTACAACTTATGGAGACGATGACGAAGACTTGCCATGGGGTTTTTTTTTTTAAAGATAAGTGTCTTTCAACTAACGTGGTTGCAGCAACAAGCCAAATAATAGTTCGTACTTAAAAGTATTACAACTTGTTAGCTTATTTTTCTTTATGTCTGTTGCCTGTTAAATGGGCCACGAGCGCATTGCCAAACTGTTGCCGAATTGGCTAATAATAAAGCCTTAAAAATATTTCAGCGTATGATATTTTGAGCTGAGTTCAATTTATCTCCCTTATTTGATTGAACCATTTTAAGCCGGATAAGCAAATTTTTGAACTAGTCTCAGTTGATAAATTATTAAACCGATTTGAGGTATCAGGTTTGTACCGGTTCATGGCTGCAAAACTCACTCAGTACTTGACTAACACTAAAACTGCTTTTGTACCACATTTGAATCAAATCATTTTAGATTTCAATTTTAATTTTAACTTATGCTCAAATCAATTTGGGGAAACTATGTAAATATTTATCCTTGAATTTATTGAATGAAATACCGTTTAAGCTCAGTACCATTTCTTTGATATAATTTCAGGTCATTACCCGTTTTTCCAGTGCTTTGGTATTTCTGACATGATTTTCCCGATGTCGGTACCCAATTGTAATCAGCATCTGTTGTTCTTTTTTAATTAAATGTTTTACTTCGTAGTTTTTATTGCCACTAATATTGTTGTAGCGTGTTTAAACGATTTGCGAGCTGTGAAAAATGAGCATCAAAATGTCAAATTGACTTTATGACTTTTATTTGGGACGCTTCGTTTACGCACTAAAAAATGTGCTAAGTAACCAATTCGAGTTCTGTGTTAATTGTGGAGTCAATAAAAAAATCAGATGAAATGAAATGTTTTATGGGAGCTTTGTAAATGAAATACAAGCAAATGATTAGTGATTCTAATGAAATAAAAATTCCATTTCTGGATACTTAGGAGCAGATTAGAGTTTACACCAGTGCACAGATTGGCATTCAAGTGGGTCATAATATGTGGCACATTTTTGTAGCAGTTGTTTGTTGCACTCTGAAGGTCGCAGAATGTGAGGGAAAATTACACATTTTGTTTTTCCTTTGCAGTTGGGAAAAATGTTAATGGTTATTGGGGTACTACAACAGTTGGTTGCTTCAATTACGTTGACTGATTTGAAGACCGGTTTGCAAGCGGAAAACAAAAACAACAATCAATTGCATAACATACGCAACAAGGCAAATATATATACTTATGTACATATACATTCACATACACTCATAAATACGTATTTACAATAAAACGTATTTTAGTATGCCCGGTCGCTTGTTGACTTTGTTTGTAAACCAGTTTGTATTTTTGGGGTGCCACGGATAGTCGAATAGTTTGACTGTCTCTTTCTCTTGCCCAATTGCGGGTTGCTCTTTAGTGAGTCGCCCTATAGGCCAAGTCACGTGGCTTCTTCTGCCAAGGCTTGTTAAAAGCGGTTTAACAGCCTCATCCTCAGTTTCGGTTATGATTTGCATTTTGGCACCAAAATTGTTTGAGGTATTATGAATATTATTATGGCTTCGTAACGCTTATAATATTTATACTTGGCTGGGCATTAAAGAGTAGCATTAATCAGAGCCTGTCAAGTGGAATGCACATTTTGTAACACCACAGTTGTTTGCAAAACTATGGAATCTTTGCCAATCCCTTGAGACAAATTTTTGATGAAACTAAAGTTTAGTACAAATATTGATTCATTCATATTTTCTCGGATACCAACTTAACACACCCATCTTAAAGTTCTTCAATCTTTCAATTAAATTATAACTTTTGTCGACAGTCCTTAAATAATTAAATAATTAAAAATGTAAATTTCAAAATTGATCGCTCTTACTTTATAATTAATTTTTTTAAATGATTTCCCTGTACGCATAGGGTATTTGACAGTCGATAAGTTCCATGGCAATGGACGCTCTATTTCGAATTGAACTATTAATTATTCATAGATCTGTTTTTGCCAACCTGTTGCAGTCTCTCAGCTCAACTCAATGAATGGTTTGCGGCCACAAATTATGCGTACTCATTCCCACCTCCCTTCTCTCTTTCTTTCTCCCCCGCTATATTTATAGCCATTGGATAGATCACATGACAAATATAAAAATAAGCCAAAACGCGTGTCAGTTTCTTAGTTGTCTTAAATAATTCGCATTGATTGGACGACAGTCGCCAGATGTGAACAATCGAAGTCAGGATTAAAAGGATTCTGTGAGATTTGGTTTATAGAGGTTAAACTCTGTTGAGTTTCCTCACTGAGAAATAAATCTACTAAAAGTGATGTGACTGAATAAGCGAAGACGCAGTGCATTCATTGATGATCAACTCGGAGACTCCTTTTACTTTTTAGGATTATACTTCAGCTAAGTTGTAGTGTAGGAGATCATCTGATCATATTTGATTCTCTTCAGATACCATGTCATTTTTTTATGAAATTAAATTAGCCATTGGCTTTGGCTTTAAATTTATTAGGTTGATTGAATAGACTTTCGGATTTGTTGAAACTAAACGAATAATTCATTGAAAAGTATTTGCAAACCTTGACTCACGTTTGTCACGTGAGTAGCAAATCCATCAACAATTACAGCTAAACCTACAGTTGATTCAGGGAACTTTACATTTTGACACTTTCTCCACTCTAAAATTAGCTCTAGAGCTCAGTGAACACAACACGAGACTGTGACAAATTATGTAAACTACACATTCTTACGAGTGCTAACAGAAAAGCAAACAACGCAACAACTTAAAATAACCAACGCATCTGTTAACTGGCTCTGTTTGTGCAGTGATAAAATGTAAAGTGCGACGAGCTTAAGTGAAACGAAGCAAAGACAAAATTTAACAACAACTTCAGCTTAAAACTTGCCCCACTTCGAATTTATCATAAGTCCACAACCACACACAAAATACACACATATACAACATGAGCTCTCGAGAGGATTACGAGCTCCAGCGGCTGCAGGAGCAGCAGGAGCAAGTCGAGTTGGAGCTGGAACTTCAGCGGAATCACACAATCAGCATGCACAGTTTTCCAAAACTCTCCGAGTATTATACACGTGAGTATGCTGAATTTTCTTCCAAAAACAAATAAATATTGCATACTTTTAAAAGCTTCTTAGAAAACTATGTTCAACTTGGCTAAGTTTATTTTATTTTCAAGTCGCTCCACAAAGTACGCCACATTTTTCTTATGCAAATTTAATATTGCTTTGACTAGTGAAAGTTTTATGCAAGTTTTATTTCTGAAGAATCTTTTAGAATTTAAAAATTAATTCATTTAACTTTTTTTTATTTATTTTTTTATTATATTTAATGTTAAATAAGTACAGTTTACCAAGATTAAAGTAAAAATTAAATTAAAATTAAGCAATATTAAAAACTAGTAGTTATATTTAAATTTGAGCATAGAGGATAAGAAGTAAAACCAAAAATAAAGAATCTGAGTTATACAAAAAATTATTAAGTTATCCAACACTTGTTGGTGTTCTACCAAATAAAATTTATTTCGTAAGAACAGTCTTGAAGTAATTAATTAGTTGGATTTATATTCTAGAGCCTTGGTTTTAATGGAATTTGTAGCATTTGTTTGGTTTCTGATTTCAGATACTACTTAAATTTATATTATTTATTCATCATTTATATATTAGTTTCGTTGTGCTACCATTTTGAAACTACTTGTACTTATTCACTTTTCTTTTATATTTATTATTAGTTTGTTATTTTAATATTTATTATTTAAAATTATGGTTAATATTAAAATTAGTTAATTATGTTGTAGATCTGTTATTGTATTCCATTAGACTGTTTCTTTAATTTTAGATATATACTGCGTGAAAGTAATTAAAAGTAATTATTTATTTATTTTTTGTTTATTCGTAATTGTAAATACATTTGAATGATCTTGTATTTTCCTTATCATCCGCAGACATGACGGCTTTCGTCTCGCTGGCCATCTTTATAGCCACACTGCTGACCATACTCAACATTTCCATATACCTGACGACTGTGATGCGACTGCGTCGTCACCTCGATAAGCCCCTGAGGATGCCGTCCATACTGATGGTTAGCCTGTATCCGGTCATATCGGTGGCTGCACTGGTGACGATACTGGTGCCTTCGTCCTGGTTTCTTTGCCACACGGTCATGCATGCCATGTTCATGGTGGGTGGCCCCATTTTCCGGACTCTGCTCTTTCGATACGTGATCTCGGAGCAGAACTACCTGAAGGAGACATCCGCCGAGGAGGTCTCCCTGAACACTCCCCCCGTCTGCTGCTGCTGTGGCTGCCTGCCCACAGTGGTGCCGACGAAGGCGAAGCTCTGCATCTCCCGCTATATGGTCTGGCAGATGCCCTTCTGGCAGGGCTCCATAATGCTGGTCATGAACATTCTCTACTATCGCGATCGTCAGCTGTACCACGAGGTTGCGCTCTTCTTCATACCATTCATCATTGGATCCATTATACTGGGAGCTTGGTCGCTGCAGATCACCGTGCGAATGATCACCAAGATCCGGGGCGACTATCAGCTGAGAAAGAAGATGTTCTGCTTGCAGCTTGTGGTGCTGCTCTGCAAACTGCAGTACCTGCTACTCTACAAGCAGCTAGACAACATTAAGATGGGCGGCGAGTACCCCATCAATCACACCATTTACAAGCAGAGTATGTTCAAGTCGACTCTTGATTCCATTTAATCATTAATTCTTTTCTATATCTACTTGCAGCCATCATCAATATTCTGATACTGGTCGAAATGGTTCTGGTCTCCATGATGGCTCAAAGTGCCTACCGCACTCCTATCCAGGTGCAAATAGATCAATTGAATGTCCACTGAACGGCGAATTGAAGACGTGGACATCAGTTGATTGGTTGCAAAAGTTAAAACAAAGTATTGTGATAATTTAATAAAGACAAACTAGCCAAAATCCATTTATATGTAGACTTTACTTTGTTTTAAAGCTGCTAACATCTAAAAGCTGAAAATCTGAAATCAGTTGACAACTTTCAACGTAGGTAAATGTTTAATAAATATATTAGTTTCTTAAATTATCAGTATAAAGATATTTTCCGATAGAAACATTATTTATAAATTGCAAATAAAACACAACCATACAGAAAGGCAATTAAACAAAAAATACTTATAAACTGTATACTCCGGTGTATTACCCCTACTTATTCAAAATTCCAGCCACGCGTTCTATATTTAAATTCCAATAATAAAGTTAAACTTAACATGAATTTTGTTAAATTAAGGTTAGCAAAGGCATCTGGCCCAAGTTTATTGTAGCTGCATTTTTGTTAGCAAACTTCAGAACCAGCAGTGGGTCGACTTTTGCGAGTCCTGTAAATCAAATGAAACGGGACAAATCTCACTTGGCTTGTTGACCAAATGGCCGACCACAAATCATGTGTTGTCCTGCGTCTTGCCAGGCTGTACGGGACTTCGGCCCTAAGGACTCCCAGGACACGCGTGTCGCGTTTAGCTCATAATTCTCAATAGACCCGAGGGGGTGTGCTTTGCATTTTCAACAAAATTGTATGCGGCTTAGTCCAAGAGCCTAGGCGTCATAAAAATACAATAAATATATTTTTCCTGCCAGATAGCCTTTTTCAGATAACTCAATTGCCGGCGCTTGGGCACAGGCCACTCGCAAGGAGGAGACCATGAGCCAAGAACCGAGTTCGTATATCCGAGACCAAAGAAACGAGACCCGAGCATCGAGCTCGGAGACCGACCAACCTTGGCAGCAACAACAATTGCGTGTTGTTGCGGCAGTGCGTTGAAATTTATGATTTATTTGAAAAGAAAGTACATTGTGTGCTGCCAAAATAAATCACACTAAAGACGCTCGGTAGTCCAAAGGGGGAACCCAAAACGAAGACGAAGAACGCCATCCAACGAAAATCAAATAAATAATATGAAACAGACCCAAAAGTTGGCTCAATGCTGAACCTGGAATACCCTTAATATACCTATATTTCAGAATTATCTTAAGAATTTGCATATTCCATTTGCAGTATAAGACTTACACCTCAAAATGTGCAACGCAATTTTGTTGATTTTTCTGTCAATTTAAATAGCTCTACTTCAGCCCATAATCCATTTAAGTGTTGCAAACTGTTCAGGCCAAGCACTGTTCCTGACGAGAGGGCATTCATCGGGCGTCTGGCGGAGGGGCAGGAATAGGGCCACAACAGTCAAGTGCCTTGGTCGGTCGCCCTTATCTTATCGTTCTTTTATGATGTACACAGCGCCGCAGAGCGCAGCTATGAGAAGCATTTTTTCAGAGAGCGTTTACCTCTCCTGGCTCTCCCCCTCTGCCTGTATACCTCCTTGGGCTGGGACTGCGGCTGTCGGTTTTTATGAAGACGCTGTTTACTTGCTTTCTGCCAAGGAGCCGTCGAGCTGCCAGCCTTACTCGTTGTCCTGGCAAGGCAAGGCACGGCAAGTAAATCAGATTAAGTATCCGCTGCTCATTTTGATGAGACCGATGTCGGCGAGTTGCCGGCACGTATCCAGTTCAGACTGAGCAACCCTGTGTGGCTTTTTGATTTCAAATTGGATTTTCGCAATGGATATACGCCGCATCCCGCACACATATGTGTGCAAAAAAATTTAATTAAAAATGCCGAAAGCGATGAAATGTAAGCTTCTAACTGAAGGCGCGTACATTTTGGTTTTTTCTTTTTAATTGAAAAGTTCTCTAAATAAAATGAAATTGTGTACAAAGAAACGATCTATTGCAAACATCGACAAACAAAGGAAAGTGCAAAGCAAATGTAAAATTGGAATGCAGCCTCTCAACCTAAATATTTTGCTATTCTCGTATTGATTAATCAACAAACATAGTTCATATAAAACATTTTAAATCAATTCAATACTTATATTAAATTCGTTCAATGCTCTATTTTGGGTGTGCGCTTGGAAGTATGCAACACATTTTGACAGCTTTAAGAGTGCGACATTTTAAAACTTTTACTGGCATTAATAAAATATCGTAGCATACTTTAACGCGCTGTAGGAAATGTATGAAGCTTTTCAGATGCTGGCACGCAAAATGTTAGAAAAATGTTGACGCCCACTTGACGGCAACAACGACGACGATGGCGATGTCATAGCCAAGATTTTCCTCTGCTTCTGCCTCTGCTACTGCCATTGTCTACGCTGCTTAGCCATGTCCGAACACGTTAGGCCATCAACTTGCACAACAACAACAACAACAACAAATGGAGAGGCTGTCAGACACTGTCTTATGTCACTGTCCATTAGACGCCAGTGGGTAGCCAGGCTTTAAGCTGTCCAATGAATTGTTTACGGTGGCTCCGCTGAAACTGGAATACGGGAATATTCATTGAATTGCCATAGGCCTGAGGCTAGGCCTAGGCATTTGAGCAAGGCGACTTGGATAAATTTCATGGCTACTTGAACGCAAAAACACTTAGAGAAATTAAATAATGCGCATACGCCATGTTGTGCGGCTGTTTAATTCCACTAATAGAAATTATAACACAATATTTGTCATTCGCAGACAATTTAACAGATTCGGAGATGATTCGCAACTCCCCAGAGCATTTCATTATTATTGACTTGACTTGCTCTTTTTATGGTTTCTTCTTTTTGGTTTTTGTTTTTGATTTGGCTTTTCTTTTGCTTTCTTCTCAGCATTATTTATGCCCGCCTTTTGTTTAAGTCGTTCGCTTTCGCCAGCTGTTTGTTCATTTCACTGGTGCTAAGTAAATAAGTTTTATGACTTTTTTCGCCTGTGCTGTTTGCTGCCAGCCTCGTAAAATTGCAACCGTCTGTGCCCCATGCTTGATTGATTTCATGATCAACTTTCACTTGTTATTCCACGGATCTGATGTTTTCGAATTTCCCACCGACTAAGCGCCACGCTAGAAGCTTTCGATTTCTATTGTTGGTTTCTTGTTCTAGGTTTTAAAAGTTGTTAATATACTTTTCTAAAGTTATCAAATTTCAACTGTTATTGTTATTGTTGTACGTATTTATGTATGGTTTAAATTGAGTTGACATAACTTAGCATAGGTAATATAATTTAGACTTTGGAACAAACTTTCACTAATTACAGCATATTTTTACGAACTTTTATAAAAATTAAAGAAATGGGATTATCAAAACACTATAATACATATAATATAATACAATACATTCTCATGTTATAAGTATGCAAACACATCAATTTCCATCAAGCCCTTAATAATATTAACATTGTATTAAGATTGGTTATGAAATGTTTATAGGAAATTTCGCTTAATAATATATGTTTTGTAAATTAATATACAGCAATAATTACAAGGAATTAAATTTTACATATTAAACCAAAGGGCACTGTTGCAAAGTGTTGCAAATGACCACATTTTTGAAATTTTAAATGCAACGCATTTGTGGAGCCCTAAAATTCTGACATTTTTCTAACCGCATCCTTTTGACTTTGTTTTCTGTGAAATAGTTGCACATTTGAAATATTAGCCCATGATGTGTAATGTAAACGAAGAACAATTAAAAATTAATTTGATCTCTTTTCGAGTATGTTATAACGATTTTAAGTCTGAAGCTGAAGCCAGGGACAACGATTCTTATTATAAGTGTCAAATTCAATATTCAATATATCCTTAATATGGATCTTTAATGTGCTTGGAAATAAAGGGAATTTTCTAAAGCCTGTAGTGGATTGGGACTTCTGAAAGTTGTATTTATACAGTCATGAAACAAAAAAAATGTTTAAAATTAGAATGAAATACAAACTACGAGTATACTTTTGAAGCCACTGTTAATTCAATGTTATACATATTTACTTTTGGAGATTTGATTATGATTGAGCCGTACATTCTGGCAGGTAAGTGATTTATATATATCAGAATTAAATAAGCATTAGATGCAAATTTAATTTATGGTTTAATTAAATTGTTTATAAAATATATAACCTTTTCAGGGCTGTTGACTGCATAATCTTGGACGCATTTGCATTATTCTTATTGACTTTTATTTTGGTTCTGTTTCTGTGATGAAATTAGGCAAACACGCTTTGTATAATTTAATTAAAAACTTTTCAGTGCTGTGACTTTATTGGCCAAAAGTCAGAGCAGGCCACATATTTGAGCCACTTGAGCCGCGTTGGCGCCTTAAATTAATTAATGCGCCGCTTCGAAAAGTAACCAAGCATAAGAAAATATTTGTGCATGTTGTGGCATAATTAAAAGGGTTTTTGCACACTCCAGTAAAAAGTGAACCAAAAAGAAAACAATACCAAAAAAAAATAAAAGAAAATTAAGACTCTTCAATCTCTCTTCATTCGTGTATAAATTGCGAGGCCAATCCATAATACCAATTAATCTACATTTTTGATTTAGATTACGAGAAAGTTTGCTCAGTTCTGTTTGATATAAAAAACCTCACTGAACACATTTAAATTATTTTAAAATTATTTGAATTGGTAAAGCTTCATGGGATAGCTACATTGCAGGGTATACAAGTACCTACTACAGAAATGAGTTGCATGCCGTTTACCTTTTAAGTCCGTAGCCCGGGAAATCATCCTGCGAGTTAGAGAATCAGGTTTGGTGGTCCTTCGGTCTGTCGGCTTCTCGGTCCGTCCCTGGGTCTGGTCTGATGCTCAGCACTCAGTTTAACAATGGCAAACAAGTAAAGCGCTGCCAAATCCGCTTAAAGAGCATTTGTATGTAGCAGCAGCAGAAACAAAACCAAATCTGACTAAGCAACGTCGGCATCTGCCTCGGCTTAGTCGGCGGCTTCAGCTCTTGCTTTTTTGCAGTTGTTGTACTTTTTACACCTCGCTTCCATTCCTCCATTAGGGGATTTTGTATAAGTGACAAGCAGTCAGGTTTGGGTCTGGTCCACAGTCTCATCGTCATCCACATTCACATCCACATTCATATCCAGTTCCTCATATGCTCGCTCCCGTCTTTGTTATTACCCTCTTCCACATTCCCATTCACATCATTGGCATGTGTGAGTGGCTCGACTAAAGCTCCGGGCTAATGCAACAAACAGACGGAGACAGTCATAAGGCGCTGGTAAGACGAAACGCTTGTCAGACGTTCCCCAGTGTAGTTTGAGGCAACAGGCAGCTGAAGAGCGGAATCTGGAGACGGATAACTGGTAGTTAGACGCTGGGTAGTCAAATACCAAGATCCAACTCTGCTGGCTGATGCCTGATGCATTGCGAGGCAGGCAGAGCAATGTCGCAGCCTCAGCACAACTTGTTTAATTGAATGGGGTTTCCCATTTCCCAGCTGCCCTTGAGGGGCATTGTGCGTATTCTGTTTGATTGGATAAATGATTAAGTAGTTTGCAATTACAATGGGCCCGAAGAAGAGCTCGAAAGCTCTAAGGATTTCGGTAATAACTTTTTAAATACTTCATTCTATTTAAGTGAGCGTAAATTTTCAGAGGGAAAATGCAAGAACTTACCAGACAATTAAATAATTGATAGTTGAATATTTTCATTGATTAAGCAATCATTCATTCATTTAATATGCAAAATAAATAAAAAGAAATATTCTTAAGCCATGTCGAAGCAAGTTTTAATTAATTTTTAAACGATAATTATTCAACGATTTTCAATTTAATTTATTAATTAAATTTCATATAAAAAATAAAATATTGTATTTCATTGTGATTAATACATTACATTAATTACTACACCCAAATCATACTTTGCTGATTAAATTTATGGATCTACCCAACAAAAAAAGCTATATAAAATTATGTTCAAATGTTCTCTGTATTAATAAATTTAGTTAAATTGATTTTTTCGTGAGAACATCGTCAATAATTTACGTCAAACATATTTCTGTTAATTTTTGATATCGATTAATTGACTTTAAAGTGAGTTACTTACTATTTCATTGTCTCGCCCACTGAGAAACCTTCTTGGCAGTCCAGTGACGAGCGTATACTAAGGTGTAACAAATCAGGCGGATAGCCACATAAACAATCAGTCAGCTATGCAGGGAACACAAGCAAAAGCAACAAATAAAGCCGTGGAATAAATAAATATAAGTCGAACAGGTAGCCACAACACAGGCAACAGGCCCCCAACTTGTTGCTTAGCTCCACGTCGTTGGCCATGTGTGTGGGCGTAGGTAATCAATTTAATTTCACAAAAGCAATTTATTACAATATCGAGAGCTTGTGGTAGACACCTCTGCGTATACTTGATATGCATACCTACCTCTTATTTGAATGGCCACAATGGGTAGATCATAGATAAACTATTATATTTTTGACCTTAAAAATGCAATATTCATGCCATCAATTGATTTTAATCAACAGCGGAATCATTGATGACTACGCTAATTAAAGATCACGTATACGTCAAGTGGAACAACAGCTAATATACACACAAACGTCATTGAATTACAATTTGAGAAGTGTGTCGATTGTCGATTGAGGCAGTTTTTCTTAATAATTAGATATAATACGTTTACCCTTGTCTCTGAGTTCAACTCCGACGGCTAACAGGTTGACTCTTTTTAAATATTTTTAGCTGATAGAACGTATATTTTCCATTAAAATAAAACTAATCACAAAATATACATAGAACAAGAGAAATATTTTTCATATCTAATTAGATATGAAAATTGCAATATGCTTTGAAGTAAGGTGTATAAAAACTATTGTTATTTAATTTAATATCAACTCTTAGACTATACTAATGCAGACAATCAAAATTGGCTTTAACTCAATTTAATGTTCTTAAGACTTACTTAAGACTTACTTTAGTACTAATTGAACATTAAATTGATTACTTATCCGCAAAGTTTAACAAAAGTCGGCAATTGTTATTCGACTAAAAGTTTTCAAGTACGTTAATTAAAATATTTGGTGCATCCTAGTACTGTCAACTTTGATATGTTTTGTTCAAGTCAATCCCTTGTCTCCAATTTGGCCACATCGCCGTTCTCAAACTATTAGGATACTTCAACTCCGACAGTTGAGTTTCTGCCGGTGTTTGAGTTTTATGTGACCACAAAACTGTGCAGCTGGGCAACATTTGGAGGATGCAGACTGCAAAAGCTTGAAGTATGCAACATGGCTGTACAATTTTAAAACACTCAACTGAAAAGGGAGCGAATAAGCGACAGAGCGAAAGAGAGAGACAGGGACAAATGCCATTAAAGCACTTGACGCTGTCAAGCGTGTGCAGAGAGATCAGCATCATTAACACTATTTTCCCTAGGTGGTGCTTCAGAATGATGACGACTGCCAAGAGGCAGAGGGACAGAGGGATAGAGGGATAGAGGGCTGGGGGCTTAGGGGTAGACAGCTGACAGTTGGCAGAGCGAGTTGAGTTGAGTCGAGTCAAGTTTAGTTTGTTTGCCACAATCATTACGCACACTTAAGACTTCGCCTGACAGTCACATACTGACAGCACTGTCGCTGACACAGGGTCACAGGGTCACAAGGGGTAGGAAGGGGAGGATACCCACAGGGTGGTGTGGTGGGCCACTCGAAAAAAGGGACATTTCTGTGGGCGCCTGTTGGTCGTCATATACACTTCGACGCACTTTTATACACTTACCGGAGAGCATGTCAAGTGGTTGCTTGGCCTGAATGCCAGTCAAGCCAAATAGAAATCCATTTAATTTTCAAATAGTGGAATGTTTGCACACATACACACAAAACACACATACACAAGAGAAAATGTCCTGGGGCCTGCCCGTTATTTCCATTTTCCTGTTTGTGTTCGCGTGCATAACAAACGTTTTCAAAAATTTAATTCCACATTTTACATTTGCTTATGGACACGAATTTTTTGGGATCTTCAAAACAAGCCCGAACCATTTACAAACTGTATACTGTTCTTAGATAGTTATATTCGCTTTTCTTCAATTGGTTCTATCATTTCGGGTGTAATATATTTATGTATGTATAAGTTATGTAACTTTATTAATTATTTGTGTTCAAATGTTTATTTTTACTAGAGCATTAGGGAAAAAAAATCGATGATAATAACAATAAATAAATTCAAAAGAATTACAATGTTGAAAAATGTTTCAAATCAACTAAAACAACTGTTTCGACTTGTAAATATTTCACTCACCCGTTTGATGAGGATACCTAGTTATACCCTTCATCGCAATATTTGGGAACAGGGTATAATATCCCGAGCCGCAATTGTAAGGCTCATTAACTATGCGCCCTTATGCGCTGTTAATTCAAATGCCAAACTGTCAGTCCGACTGTTAGCCCGATTGTCAGATAGTTGGAAGAGTGGCACGCACCCAGAATTGCCATCAAATTGCATTATAGTCGCGTCAATTTGCAGACTCATTTTTGGGTCGCAAATGAGCTGCGACCCTACAAATACATGGGTTTATTGAGCATCGAGTACCGAGTACCAAGTACTGGGTACTGAGAATTGTAGTGTGAGGTTTGGTTGTGTACGTGCATTGATGTGCTTATTTTGCATAATTGACTGTAATCGGTAGCCAAAAGTATGGGCCAGTCTGTTGTGGCTGTGTAATTGGCATTCTTGAATCAACACAGGGCGTATACGTAACATTTTGTGGTTTTAAACAACGCTAATAACACTTCCAGATCAAGTGGCTGAGGGAAAAAGCAGCGTAGAGCGAAGAGGTGTGTAATATGTTAATGTTCAGATGCTTAAATTTAAAACTGAAAACTCTCTTTATAAATTAATCACAAAGAAATAAAGATGAACGTTATTATTATAAATTATTGAAGTAGGTGGTAAATGTATTATTACAAAAAGTTTAAATTAATTTATACCTGTTTCCAATTGAATCAAATAATGAACTTTAAATCATTTTAAGCAACATAACATGGTACTGAGTGCCTCTCAGTATGGATAAGAGAAATTCCTAAGGAGTACTCCCTGACACACTGATAAAATTTATATTCGCACACTTTGCAATCGCCTGATGTGGGTAGATTAATTGAATGTTGATTCGGGTGCAATCGCATCCCTTAGCCTCACGTGCTATGGTGGAGTGATCTTTTGATCTCCGATCTTTTTGGCTTCTGAGCATTCAGGGTAAAGTGTTTATAGTTCATTTTGGAAAGCTCCTTAAGTTTCGTAAGTGCTGTTGAACAAAGCAAAAACAAACATAAACACATGACAAATGAAATGTTTGCCCCCTACAATACCGTAGTAAATACACATACACATACAGTGCACATGGATACAACACACCGTACACATTTTAGGGGCAAAGGTCAGCGGGTTTTGGGTGTTTTGCTTGCGCGTTGTTGTGTTTGAGGCTTTTGGCTTAGGTTTACGAGTACGCCTGCTTCGCCGTGGGGTGCCAATGATGGCCAATAGCTTGTGGGCCACTGTGTGTTTAGGATGAAACAACAAGGGGAACAGGGTCGTTGTCGGGGACGGGGTCGGGGTGTGCTCGACGGGGCAAACACGTAAAGCATACGTGTCGGTCTGATTGCACATAAATTCCCGTATGTATTTGTGTAGCCGTTGCTGCTATTGCTACAAAAGGAGTGAAGGTATTTTCGGGTTCCAGTCGGAAAAACGTTGCATGGATGCGGACAGGCGTTAATACGACGCATTTTGTGTACAACTTTTCACTTTCAGATTTTGGCTTTCAGTATTTGTTTGCTTTTCAGCTCTTGGCACTCTTGGCGTATTTGGCAGCTGTTTTTGCACGTTCGAAGCTCGCTATTTATTTATTTATTTGTTTGTTTATTTGTAGTTGTTAGCATTTATTTGTTAAACTGTTTGGATATTCATTTGATAAGCGCAAAAATACAAAAGGCTTCGTCCACCACATGTTTGCATACAAATCACTTCTCACTCTGAAAACAGAACCCAATAAGTTCTTATGCTATACTTTTGGAAAATGTCTTCTTAAAACTCTTTTTAAGTCTTTGAAGTAAGCTGAAATCATAATATTGCCCTGTCGTGGATCGATTGAGCTCCTGTTAACCATCCTTCATAAGTGAGCTAACGAAATAAGCCTGGTTAAGACCTCCCAAAAGCCTCATTAGGACAGTTTGTGCAATTTGGGGCTAATTTGCGGCTTTGGCATATTAGATTAATTATACGAATACATAAATATGCATAAATATATTAACATATATAAGTATAAGCATAATGTAATTTTGTAAGTATTTTTTTTAAATTTAATTCGTTGAGTCTTTCTGGGAAATTCTCAAGAACTCATCAAAAATGTATCTTTAACAATTTGAGAAACATAAAGAAAACCTAAACACCTTGATTTATAGAGCACAGTTTTTAATTACGTGGCAACGAGACCTTAATACGTCGCATATATCAAGTGCACACCGTAGCGTCAGCTCTATTGCAATTAATTTATGCCAAACGACACGCAAAGTAATTGTACTAAATTTACATGACCGCAAATGGCAGAGAGAGACAGAGAGAGGGAGATGTGTGAGAGTGAAAGCCAAAATGGGGATAGGTAGTCAGTGGGTCAGGTATCAGGATTCATGCATGACTTGGTCACATGCTAAGCAGCCTGGCAATGCATCAATATTGAAACGGAGAGGAGGCAAAGAGAAAGCAGGAGGTGGAAGGTGGTTGCATCTGAGTCCCATTGCGTTGCACGGAGTGCAGCACGTGACCCGGGTGAAGAGTTGAGCCAGTGTCATGTGATCGATGCCGAGTAAGTACATGGGACAGGCAATCGGCCAGAGGCCTCTTGCCTTGCCACACAGAAACACACACACACACACACACACACACACACACACACTCCTTGATGTCTGCTTAGCTTGGCAGCCACTGTCAAACTTGAATTACAAATGAGCCCGAGTCGAGGACCAAAATGGCAGCTGTCTCCCCTTCTCCCCACACCATCCTATTGATTCTCGTCTCGAAGCTGATGGTTTTTCACAAGTGAAAGCTTTGAGGGTTTATCATTGTTTGGCTGCTGATATTGTGCCTGGCAGTTGAGCAGTTGTTCCACCACGGACAAACTTGCCCCACCCAATAGTGCAACTTAAATACAGTAAAAACTCACTTCTGAAATCTCTCTCTCTTTCTGTTTCTGTGATAGTTGACTTCGGTTGAAGAGTGGCTCACATTGAAACTTCTGACAACTCAGACTGTGTGCAACTTTTACCTTAATCTCGCACCGTAGTGTGCCATTCCAGGTATGAGTAAATATACATAATTAATTTCTTAAATACTATCAACGTTGCACAACGCCTCGATGTATGTGACATGCTGCAGTTCCATTGTTTGCCCTTCCTTTTGTTTCATATGTCATGCGAGAGAGCCAATCAATGGGAATGCAAACAGGTCACAAGGCCAAAAGTGGTAAGCTTTAAGTCAGGTTCTGCAACGGGAAATCAACTGCAATTCGTATTTGTTTTTATAATAATTATAATTAAAATATGAGGCCACAAGTGGTAAGCTTTAAGTAAGGTTTTGCAACTGGAAATCAACTGCAATTCGAATTCGTTTATTTTTAAAATAATTATAGTTAAAATATGAGGCCACAAGTAGTAAGCTTTAAGTAAGTTTCTGCAAAAGGACATGTTTCTAATACGAATATGTCTTTGTTTATTGCTTATTTATTACAAATTGTACTAGCTACAACTATAATTATATTAATAATAAAATACACAAATTCTTCAGCTACAAATGTTTCACACTTTGTATTTTATTTGTTGAGTCTAGTTTTTATGTCGAAACATGTGTGAAATTGATTTCCAACACCTGCTTGTTGGCCCACATAAATAATAATGAAAACTGACAACAAAAGTTCACCGCACATGCCACGTCTCCCAAAGCCGTCCCGTTTTACGCCTCCGATTGTCACCCGTTTCCGCCATTCAGAATATATTTCAATAAAATGTTCAGAAATTTGCATATTTATTCGAGTTGTTTTCTGTTTTGCTGTTGCCCTCGCTGGTCGTTTCGTAACTCAAACCGGAAAAACCAAATTAAAAAGTAATTTAAAACCTTTAAACGCAAAACGCAAGACGCAAGTAAATTATGCAAACATTATGGTTGGCCCTCGCAGCGAAAAGGACAATCTCCATCTCTCTCTCTCTCTTGCTCTCGGAGCGAAGTTGTGCATAAAGAAACTTAGCCAAGGTCATATGCGCTATGTACGTCTTCCCGCTTGTTCGCCCTCCCTTCCACATAAAGGAAATTTTATGAGAATTTAAACAAAATTTGATTTCTTTTTTTTTTGGTTCTTGTTGAGGTCCTGGGGCGGTGGCTACAAATGACACTAATAATTTCCATTTAAATGAAGCCATGAATAAAAGGCAAATGCAAGTAAATATATATATGTACATATATATGTTTGTCTTCGTGGGTCTATTTCAAAGCGAGAAGGCGTTCAGCCAAATGAAATTTCTATTGGGGTCGCGGTTGACAATAAAAGTCGGTGGGCCAATGAGAAAAATATTATAGCCTGAGTACTTTCATTCAGATCTAAAAAATCTTTGCTAAAGGAGAGGAAAATAAACTGATTCCAGTGATGTAAAAATCGATGAATAGATTTTCGAGGATATTCTTGGCACTATTTCAATTCGATTCTAAAAGCGAGTTCAACACTCACTAGAGTTCTAATTTGTTTCCTACTGTATTTGTATCTGTATTTTATGTTACTTAATTTATTTCTAACAAGCAGCAAAAGTAAAGCCAATTTTCAATTTCTGAAAATTGCAATTTATTTAATATAACATTATTTTCAACTCGATGCAAAGTTCGCAGTTTTCAGTAACTGAATTGTAATCTTGTTAAGGTTGTGTACATATAACATTTAAAATTTCTGAATTTGTAAAATTAATAAAATATTTGTAAACCCTGCATTTATTTTAATTATATTTTGTTAAGTGGCGCCAAGAAGTTGCACAAGCAGTCGAAAAGTAATTACCAAGAAATTTGTAGCTAATTTAATGCAAATGAAATGATCCCCATTAGAAGCTCATAAATGTGACTTAAAAGATGGAAAACTTCTGAGATAAATTTAGTTTTTCCTGATTATCAACTTGAGTTTCACTTGTATAATAAGATGTGAAAGTACACACGCATATCCTTTTAGATAAAACTTTAATTAATTAAATTATCAAATTCCATTTAAATTTCAAGTAGAACTTATTTTTCTAATTAGCTGTTTTGGAGCCAATTACTTCTTGAAGCTCTAAAGGATTTTGTGATTCTAGATGATACACTCTGCTACTGTTTTACTTTTGTTTGTAAATATTGAGAGCTTATTGCACACTTTCCACATTATGTAGATTGCAAATAGTTCCAAAGTGACATTTTGTTCACACACATGTATAAAGATAAACACAGATGCTTAGTCAGACTTCTCCCCTGGCACGTCATCAAAATGTGAAAATGTGTTAAATGGAAACTTTCTAACCGAAATCACGAACATAAATCAGTTAACTTGTAAAGAACACACACTTACACACACACTCACACACACCTACGACTCTCTGCCGCATACCTGTGCATTTTGGCCTTTCAGGGTTCTGTGTCTTGTCTCCTGTGTCTTTTGTCTTGTGTCTGTTATCGCAAACTTTGCACATGTCTTCAGCACCTCATTTGCAAAATTGGAAGTCGAAACTTGTCCATAGTTGTCGCCTGGTTTATCTCTATGGTATATGGTATATGGTATTCGTCTATGGCTTGCTCTCTGATGCGTTGTAAAATAAATTGACATTTAGTTGCCAGTGCTTTCACTCTGCCTCTCGCTCTTCCTGCTGCCTTCGACAATCTCAGCTTCAGCTGCAAATGTCATAACATGTTAATAGATAGTCAACGTGTTCGAGTCGCTGAAAGTACTTGCATATTTAAATTTTCATCTAAGCTGCCTGGCAACTCGTAGAGAATATACTACAACCCCGAGAAGGGGAAGGCGATGCTGCTGGCTTGTCAGTTTGACACCTCGCCAGATTGACACATTTTAGGGCAATGGTTTCGCTCCTCCGTTTGTGTGATGAATTTGCCGCACATGTCGCAGTCCCCAGGCGGTTTGTTACTCGACATGACCTCGTTGCTTCTAGCTGCTGTGATTGCATAATCGAAGCTCGTGTCTCCCCGACTTATCAATACCCTTCACGAAATTTGCGTAAGGGACCTTTGAGAATTTCTGATGCTGGCCAAGTAATCTATAAGATATTTTTAAAAATGAGTAGTGTTACATTCTTTTTAATTGCAACATTTTATATAATATGTCATGGAATTACATTTTAATCTTACAGGACAATTTGAAATCACAGGTTGGAAGAAGAGCTAGAGATATTTTTCCTAATAAATTAAAATTAGAAATATTATTTTTTGTAAATCTGGCTAAAATATTAATGTAGTTTACCTTTAATCATGTAGAAATTTTTTTTTATCTATATTATAGCTATTGGGAATATCACTATTATTTAGAATAGAAAATAAGAAAAGCCAACCTCAACATATATCTTATCCGGTATTTTTTACGAGATGCTAGTGAGTTAAAAAAATATGATGATTCGAAGGTATCACAGTGTAGAAAACAAGAGATAAGTCTAATTATTTCTGTCAATATAAGATATACAATATGACTTGTTTATTCCAATTCGAATATCTAAATATCCCAAACTTACTTTTACATTTGGCTCTTCACTTTGAGATACTCATATGCTCATATTGCGAGCATTTATGAAGAGTGAATATTCGCTGAGCAGAGTACGAGTATATCCCATGAATACCCAACTAACTGGCAAGTAAATGCAATTAGGGCCAATCCAATTTGTATTTTTTCATCAACTTAACGCCCAGCTATCTCACTCTCGCCATCTCTCAGTCTCTCTGTATCTTTCACTCGCTCTGGCTTAATCCCAGTGTTCTCATATTTTTGATGCCCCTTTCTAATTCCATTATGAAAACTGCAAGCTAGTTAATATCACCTGCTGGTCTGCCCCCTGCTTACCCCTTAACCTGCATTTACCCCTTGGCCTTGTTTGGGCTAACCTTTACCTTTGTGCTTGCTTTAACACTTTGCTCCTGTTGCTAAGCTCCAACAGTTTGGCCAACAACTTTTGTCCTAATAACCCGAACAGCTCATATAGAAAGTGCCCTAATGTGTTTCTGTTTAACATAAGCAGTTGCTGCCCCCTTCCCTACAACCGACAACCAACAACACTCTGCCCCATGCAACACGACAGACCTCTATGAATTTGGACTTCTATGAAAAGCATCAAAGTACGAGTACTTTCAACGCACTTAACATAATGGCAAAGCTGAAGTCGAGACGCGTTCGACAATAAATTGGTCGAAAAGTGATTTCTCTTAGCTCACAGTTGGCAAGAGAATAAAGAGAAAAGTTTAAGAGCGAAAGCTTTCGTAGTGTGCAACAGGCCGTCGCGATTCGTCCTTTGCCTGTTTTGGGGTGTGTTTGGATCCTCTTTGGCTTTGAATTTGACAAACGTGTTTTGATTTCGCGACACAAAACTTCGCCAAATGCTGAAATAGTGCGTGGAAAGTGTGAAACAAAGAAACTCAAATTTACTTTAATGCGACAACAATTTAGGACGAAATTTACGATAATTGCGACAATTACACTTTGCAAATGATGGTGCAAACAAGTCGAGGGAGCCCGAATCGGAATCAGTCCGTGTCCTCGCTATGCTCACCGTCCTCGCTGACAAATAGTTTGCCCCTTCCACTCGCACCCCTCGCAGACTATAAAAGCAAATTGAAGCCATTGACTTGAGCAAATCTTGGGTGCCATTGCATTAGCTTGGCTTGGTTTGGCATCTCGTGTCCTGTCTGGTTTTGTTTTGTCTCTCAAGGCTTTTGGATCTGGCACTTTTATAAATTTCAATTTGTTTAATGTTTAGCATACTTGTGGACGGGAACGAGGGGCGGTGTTAACATAATCAGCGACATTAGTTTACCCTGCTAAGATGTGGCTTAGAGATACATAATTAAATGGCACCGTGTTGTACTTTCCTCGAACTCCGAGTGTGGCATAAACTCTGCAAGTTCCTGCTATGGCAACAATTTTAGTCGAGTGTCCTCGGTTATGAAATAATATTCATAATATTTATACAGTAAAATATATAATATTTTCCGATCGTAAATATGTAGTGTAGGGAAGATAAAAATCTTGAAAAACTCTACAAGATATGGATATTATAAATATTAATATATTCAGAAGTATTATTGGTACAAAATATAGTTCAAAATAATTTAAGTTGTGTTAGTATTCTTATGGGCACTTTGTTTTATGCTCTTAAGGAAACGAGTTGTTTCGAGCCAGACTCATTTGGATCAACTACCTTTATAATGTAAAATATAATGATAATTTCCATCTAGTTTATAACAAAACAGAATACCAGTATACTGTAGGGAAATTCAATTAACGAACACTTCCACATGTATACAGACACTCACATGTATTCTACATACATAGCACACTCTGATAACGTGCAATTAATGCGTGTCTTATTATTGCTCATACGACGTGTTGCGCACACAAATAATTCCCCCTACGAATTCGTACATAATTCAATTTGGCACATTGACTTTTTGCTGATTATTAAGCTTGGCTAAATGCTCACAGTTATTCGCTTCATCATCATTCCCATCATTATTATTATCACTGTAATTTGCTTTTCATTGTTCTTATATCAATTTGAATTCGAACACATCAAATATGAATCCCAATTTGCTGATTTGCTATTTGTATGCGTTTACCCAATACTTCGAAAGTTACCAAAATTAACATTTTATTTAATTACAACCAACAAATCGCAACGGATTTCACAAATTGTGCAACTATCGCAACAATTTCGTTGTGGTCGCTGTTTTTTAGTTTATTCGTGTTCTATTTTGTTGCGGTTGCAAGTGCAAATTGTGAAGCCACAGCAATTTATCAGCCATACCGACAATTGCATTATTAATGACAGTTTAGACCACACTGCTGTGAACAGTGCCAATGGTCCACAGCAGATTTAGGGGGCTTTCCAGCAGCTCCACTCTCTCCTCGGGGGTCTCGGACAATAGCAGGAGCAGCACAGCAGGGTGCTCAACAATAAACCAATTTAAAGAAACCTTATGTAAACAGTTTTATAATGGATTATATATGTATGTGAGGATTATATTGGTTAGTGGCACTCGTGTGCTTCACTAAGAGTGTGGAAGACGCTTTCAGAAAATCAATAAGAAACAGTGGAAAATGTTTTACCAAAATTTAAATTCTTTCTTGGAGCAATTAACTAAATGCTACAAATTATACATTTTTAATTTTACTGATTTTATTTTAAAAAATTCATTATACATTATTTATTTTTAATAAATAAACATTATAATTATAAATAAATACTAAAATTTAACAAACAAATTATTACACCTTTTAATGGATTTAATTGCAAACTTTTTTTTAGTTATTATACGTATAGAATTTCATTTAATTTACAATTACATTTATTTTTAATTGCTTTTAAGTAGTATAATCCGTTGCCATGGTAAGCCACGTTCTGAGCTTAGACTTAGCCAGAGACTGACAGCAGGCACTGTTCAATGTGCAAAAGAAAATGTTAGATGTGCCATTTGTTTGTCGAGCACAATGAGTCAAGAACTGAGCCAAGCTCCAGCGTTGCCACATGTAACGCAAATGGGGTATAGCCACCACACACATACACATATATACACATATACATACTTATGAGTAGGAGTACAAATGTCTGTCGATGTCATTGTACAACTAAATACAAAGTCCGTTTATACATTAGCCCAGCATGCCGTGGCCATCAAATTGCTGGCCTCCTCTGGCGCAATAAACGGTAGCACAATTTGCAATGTCCTACTGTTCTACTGTCGCAATTGGATGCCATTGTCCATAGGACTTGCTGACCACACAGCAGCAGCTCAGAAGAATCCTTGGTAAAATCATTGTCCGGCTTAAATAAGCATGCACTTTAGGTGCGAAAATTTCCGACTGTCTTGCTTAAGTCAGATATCAAATTATATAAAAACTGATTTTATTTATAATATTGACACCAAGCAAAACACTCAATAATGAATTAAAGGATTTTAATCCTTGAAATTATTATCGATTTATATTAATGAATATAAAGAAAGGAATAACTTCCAGATGAGTTGACGAATCCGAACAAATTTTGTTTAGATAAATATAGGCATGGAAAGTATTGTATACTTTTCAGGTGTCTAGAGACGTCAGCACTTAAGTTGCTGCAACCAAGTCGCTTGTCTGCATTCCTCTCTCCCTTTTCCCCTTCCCCTACTATGAGTGTTGCGATTGCTATTCCAATTTAGAAGATTTATCCCTCGAGAGGAGGAGTTCAGCTTCGCAGTTGATGAATTTAAAGCTAAAAGCTCTTGACGGACAAAAATGTTGAACATTTTTGCCTTTAGCTGTGACATTTGCATAAAATTAGCATTGAATAGCAAGCAACGTTTTTTTATGCTTTCTTCTTATCATTTTCTTAACAAAATCAACTACAAAATAAAATTAGAATTTAATACAGAACACAGAGTGATAGAGAGTGAGAAAATAGCTAAACTAAGCTGCGAGCTAGTATGTCTGTGTGATGGGAATAATAAATGTGAACCTTAATGAAATTATGTCTAGGCAACGTCACAACACACAGTCATATCGACTGTCACAGCGCACATTCATATCACGCATACGCCGAGTGTGCGTATCAATATTTTCTGCTGCTGCCGTTTCTGCTTCTGTTCTCATTTAATTTTTTATCTGGATAACAGACATCTGTCAACGCTGCTCGTATCTTGATTTGTCTGTCTGTCAATCAATTTCAGCTGTCATATGATTATGCACTGCAATGACAATTAAAATTTAAAAACATTTAAAAACACATGGAGGCGAAAATTGGATTTTCAAATTGAAAAACTCCTCTAGCTGGTGTGTGTGCATTTAACGAAGTCACGGATTATTCCATTCCATTCTTACCCGACAACTTAATTTCCCCTTCGATAAATCTTTCCATTTGCCGAACAATCACTTGGATATGTAAGCATCGCAGCGTGTTTGTTGTTTGACTTTAGTAAATTTTAACGAATCCGTTTGCAACATATGCAGCATAAGCGGCATTGTTTGTCCACGATTCAGGTGCCACTTCCACAGCCGCTTCAAGTGATTTCCGTTGGCAAAGCCCTCGCAGGCGTTGCTTTCCCACATACCAATGAGGCGGGCTTTCAGCTAACTGGGCCATTTTCTCTGTCTGTCTGCCAACACGCAATGCGCATTTTAAGTATAATTTAAGCACATTTCAATGTGGCCAGGAGATACTTGTAACTTGTAACTTGTCCCATATGCTGACTAAAAGCCATAAAGTGAGCGGAAAATGTGTCATTTGAAATGTTGCATGTTTAATAGTTACAATAATTATTTAAATAAATCAACTGAAATATATATTTTAAATGTAATTTTTGTACCTATTCAATAAAGAAAGCGATAAAGGATACAACGGCCTAATAACTATGTTGAAATGGATATGAAATTAACAATTTTCAACAGACGAGTTGTTCTTGTTTGTTAGTCCTAGCAGCCCAGGCGAACAAGAGTTTTGTATTGATATTGGATATTGTAGACTTGCAGTGTCGACTCTTAATTATTTTCACCTTTGTTTTCCAGCTTCAGCTTGTATTGTATATCATCCAGTCCGTAACTAACTTTCAAGCAGTACACTTGAAACCAATTAAAATTTTATAGCCTTCGGAATTGGCAACTCTTTTAAGTCAGTTGCCGTGTAAAATTTTAATTGAGCTGGCTGCCTTGATTAATTGACAAATATAAACCATTCACCCGTCCAACTCAATCTCTCTCTCTCTATTTAGTTTTAATGACAGCCACAGGTGCGATGTTTGCCAGGCGAATTAAATAACGGTTCGCTCTGCTCCTGTTCCTTATCCTTACAGCTTTTACCTTTCAGTACTCTGGATGTTGGCTGCAGTCGCTTAATGGCCAGTTTTCAAATTAGCAGCCCATTCAAAAGGCAGCAGGCAGCTGGTTAAAAAAACACTTTCATGTTATGCTTGAGTAATGCCCATAAATAAGCCAAAGGGTCGGATTCGCATAAATTTGTCGAAACCCCTTTGCAACAAATGTGGGATAGCACATTTGGTTCGTTTAGATTTACTTCTACAAATAGCTGTCGAGATGCGAAAATATTCTTGAAATGCTCTCAAATAAAGTTAAATTTGTTCGTCTCACTTCTAGCTTAGCTGAAAACAAAAGGCGTAATAGTTGCTGAATTCGAATGCTCTGCAAACTCAGAGCTGACTACGGATTCAATGAATTTATTCATTAGTTCGCTTTGATATGCACTTTATCAAGCCCTCCCCTCCCTTGGCCTTGCCCCTGCCACGCCTCAAAGTTACACACCACACTAAACAAACAAAGTTAAATACTATTTGCCACATTGCAACACTTTACACTGAACCAGATTCAATGTAAATTTAAGAGTCTTTCATACTTTTCGGCAAGTGAGTCGATCAAAGTTATCACAGAAGTCAAGTCTTGGCTAGATTACAGGGTATTTTTAAGTCGAGGCTTGGGGGAATTATAGTTTGAAATCCAAACAGATTTCTGCACTGATTAGTCAAGTGAAATAGATATATAGATAGACTAAGATCTACATCTGCAATTGATGAACGAATTTATCTGACTTTTTTTTTGACTACGATTCAGTGAAATAATTTAAAAAATATATATAAAATAAAGATTGTTCACTTGCATACTTTAAGTGCTCTTGGTCAAATTGTTAAGTGTATTAAATTTAAATCCAGGCAATAAATATATTAGATGGCAAACAAAATAACTACTTTTTCAGTTAATCACGAATTGTGTCATGAAATTTGACATCTGACTACCTTTTTGTAAAATATGTAGACTGCTTAATTTATAAATATACAGACTCTCTTCAAATGCGTTCCACAAAGTATTGTAAACTATCAGCCCAGTGTGCAACTGACAGAAATAGAATGCATGCATATGTGTGTGTGAGAAAAAGAGATATACAGTGAACATGTTTTGAACGGAGTCCTGCGACTGCATTCACACACTCACACACACTTAACATGAGTTGCACACATGAGTTACCAACTTAAAGGCTTCAAGGTGTGTGAGCCTCGTCCCGGTCCAGCTCAACTAATGCGATTTATTTTTATGGCCAATTTGCTTGATTAGGTTTCGATTTTCATGCGCTCGTTGCACTCGCCGCAGTTTTGCAGTTGAGTTCATTAAAGTTGCACAGCAACAGAAAAGTTCGAGTTGAAAAACGGCAGCTGCTAAGCGATCGAACTTTCCACTCACTCAACTTTCCCTTGCTGTTAATAATGCGCCAAATGAAAAATTAATTATTATTTGCCTAGGCCAAAGCAACAAACGGTTTTGGCTTGAACTGAATGGAAATCTCTGGCACTGCACTATGGTCTCAATGATCCTTTTTTCGAAAAAAAGTCAAATTTTAAAGTTGCTCAAGCTAATGAACTTTTGATGGCGACACAGACAAAAATGTTACATTGTCGGAGTTTTAGCATTTACCCACACTGTTAAGTTAACAGCTCTTAAACAGAGATGATATGAACGATAAGCACATGATAGTGTCGTACAAATTTATTAAGTTAAATTAAAGTGAAATTCAACGCTAATTTTAAATCCAAATAAATAATATTGTATACAGTAAACATTGTTCATAACCTCTCTGTCAAAAGGGTCGATATAGCTGAAATGCGGTAAAAACAGAAGGAATAATTAAGGTGTGAAGATGCTGCTTTGAAACATTCTATTGCGCGTATTAGTAGAAAACAATTTTTCAAATGATTCACATAAAAAAAATACAACAAAAAGAATAATAATTAAATATAACAACAATTTATTTTTCCAAACAAAAACTGGCTGTGAACTGACTGTTCCTATGAATGTTATATGCTAGAGTAGTCCGATCTTGATAATTTTTGGTCAATATGTTTGGCGCATAATATATCTCATTTATTATGAGTTTGATCCAAATATCTTGGTAAGCAAGATAGCTCGATAATTCTTTGACAGAGTTTTAATTTTGATTAGTGGTCGGCGGTGCCACGCCCACTATTTACAGCACCGATTCCAATTGACACTATTAGTCCAATGCAAAAAACTTGAGCAAAATATATTGTTTGGCTCTAGAGTTATTACTTTTTTCCAAAATAAATGTCAATTGGGACCATAGTGCACTCAATTGAATAGCCCTTAGTTTGTTGTACAAATATACTCGACTTTTAAAATATGAATTATTTGCTGATTTTTAATAATAAACTAAATGTTAACTGAAACTCTTTGTATAAATTAAAAATATTATGAATTTGTATAATGAAAAATTAAAAACGGGAATTATATTTCTAAATTTATAATAATTATGTATAGTACACATTGAAAAATATCTTAAAGTACCAAAATATCAAAATAAACAAAAACAATATTCCAGTTTTGACTCTGGTTATTGTCAATCTCTTTAAAAAACACATTTATTAATTACTTGATGTTAATTGTTATTTTAATCGTATCGTAAAAATATAACCTGCTAAAAACCACATTTCATCCAATCCATTAATTCGAAACATATTATTATTCCATTTATTACAGTTCTAAAAATTAAATTACATTTTTATTTAATAAATTAAAGTCTTCTAAATTATATACCCTAAATATTTGTACCAAATTTAAGAGCAGAGTATAGAAATGTCAATCGGTGACTCTCCGAAAGACTTTAAGGGCGTTGGAAGTGCGCGGGAGGGGAAATGCCGCATGGCATTATGACATTTATGTGCCATAAAAATATGCTGTTCACTTTTGTGGTCCAGCGTGCGTGTGTCATTGTCGTTGTCGTTGTGTCACACAGCAGCATTATTTGAATGTATGCATTGTGTGTGTGTGGGCGTGGGTGTGTATTGGTGTGTAAGGATGTGTACTTGAAAGTGTATCTGCGGAATGCAAGTTTGTCTGTGTTCGTGTAAAGCATTCTATGGCGCATAAAAAATTCCGCTGTGTCACCCTGGACGCAGGAGAGATAGACCCTAGTTCTTTTCCAAAATTAGGTGTATGCTCGAACCGAACCCTTCAACGAGGGCCAGGAAATGTTGTCAGCATTTCTATTTTTTTTTTACTCTTCACTTTTTATTATTTTATTATTTCTATGCATAAATTGTGGAGTGCGCAGCAATGCTTTTCATATTACGCATACGCCGTGGGGGACACTGCAGTAGAGAAACCGGTGGCGTTGGCATGTGCAATTTCTTTGGCTTAATTAAAATAGCTTCGATACACACACATACATGCATTCATAGTCCGTGGAGCATAAACTAAAAGTGAACAAATTTTCTATGGCAACTTGTTAGCTGCTGAGCACAAAGTAATCACGATAAAGGCAATAGCAATAGGAATAGCTAGGGCAACGCCATCGGAAACGTGACTAAATCAGTTTTGCCAATAAGACACGGAGCCAGCGTATGCAAGGAGTCAGGAGGATGCCAGGAGCGATTGCTTGACTGGATGCGTGTGGCCAGCAAAGATGAGGATACTATAAATATAAAGTATAAGAACACGACGCTTCTATGTTACGACGGCATTGAACTGTGAAATGACTTCATTAGTGAAAATATTGTTGTCTTGTTGTCTTGTTGTCTTGTTGCCTTGATGCAGAGATGAGTAGAGACTTTTTCTCTGAAGTAACTTGAAGCAGCCATGATTTATTGCGTGTGTCCCCACACACAGATACACACACACGCATTAAAATATTGCTTATGACAGAGGGTAGGAACATGTCTCCTAAAAGCAACCCATACAAATTCACACACTTCCTCAGCTTGTATGCGAAATTTTATGTAAATTTAACAAGGCCATAACCGAAAGGCAAAAAGTTGGTCATACGAGTATAAAACATAAAGCGCAAATTAATTGAGGCAAAAAAGGAAAACGGGATTGCAACGACATGTGGGTAATGGAAAATTGGGGGCCCCTCTGTTGCCATTGGGTAATTTTTATCCTCTTTTCTTTTAATGGTGACTGGGCAAAGGGTCGGAAATGGCCGGAAGTGGCTGTCAAAAGTAAAAGGAGAAGCTTTACGATGCTTGATTCCGGTGTTTGCTTAGGTGCTGTAATTATCTTATGATATGGCTAAAATTAACTGCAACTGGGTCTCATATCCAACAAATAACATAATGCTTTTATATAAAAAAATAGCACACATTATCTATAATGATAAGTTTAAATACTCAGGGACTTAATAATATATAATGTGCTATTCTCTTAACATCGCTGCGGGTTATCTGTTTCTTCTTGCTTTTATATTCAATAAGTTTTTATCTTATTTATTTATTAGCAACAATCATTAATATTAATTTTATTATAGGAAAAATGTTATATATTATGTGTATATTATCAGTAGCAGCTGTCGAGTTGATATCGTGCCCTCTCAACTACACTTCCTTTGAATGATTTGCAGTTTATTTTCTTTACTAACTACAGTAATTATATAAAAAGTAATAACATATAAAATACTGTGCAACTTTTACTTATACTTAAATAAGAAAGTATTGTATATACGAGACAAACCATAAGTGTAATTTAATTTGACGACACATCAGTTTTTATATTCCATCTCTTCAGAATTATACTTATTGTTCCAATTTTTATTAGTTGCGGACTTTTTTGAGTAACCTAAAAGAAGCTTCATTGCATTGTATTTTATTTTCAAGCACTGTTTATGACACTTGATATTGAATGTTGGTCTCTGACCTTTTACCCACAAAGATGTGCAACAACCTAACAATAAATTGAAGAATTCTTTCGACTCTCACAAGACATTTTTACACAATAAAGTACGAAGCACAACTAATACTATATCTGCACCGTTATTACATTCATGAAGTAAACGAGCGATAATAAATTGTCCCTCAAGCTGTAATTATTCTTTATTTCTTTTTGTTTTAATAATTTTTGCCTCTTGCATATATTTACGTCGTCGTCCTTGTTGTCCTTGAAAGGAAAAGAGTGAGTTTTGAATTCGATACCCATTTCGTTATTTTTTGTGTTCCCTGTTCATTTATCTTATTAAATCACCCTCGTCAATCAAATGCGTTGACATGCAGCGGACACGCAGCTTGAGCTCAGGTCCAGCTTCAGATTATTGTGTTTAATAAAAAATTAAGTGCAGGGTTCAAAGTTTAAGAATTCGCCATCTGCTTTAAGTAAAAAACAAAGAACACAAAAATCACTCATACGCCACATTTATCGCGTTCCCCATGCACGTCACGTTTCAATTGTTTCACTGTGCGCGTGAACAAACATGTAGAAAAAATATTAAGATATAGAATAAAATACCATATATATTACACATGTGTGCGGAGGAGTCAGGAGAGGACGGTCATGGCAAGGACAAACGCCAACAAGTGCGAGGACATAAACGTTATCACTACATGACTACCCATTGTTATTCTCGTAACACCAGAGCGACAAGAATATTTAAAGTTTTCGAAATTAATATTAATAGTCCATTGAAAGCTAATCGATGTCATAAATCGAATTTAGATCAGCTTTAAAGCTTTGTTTTATAATCGAAGACCTTAAAATTCCTCAACGATTCTTCGGGGTTTCGTAATGTAGGATATGTACATGCACATTCATCTTAAGTACTATGTGCATTTGTATACAGTATATTATTTAATATCAAAAATCTTTTTATATTATTTTTTATTTTTAGATCCTTTCAGATTATGTGCGTCGAAATGGTAAATTTCGTTAACTTTAATTGCACTCTAAAATTGTATCTATCTATCAGGAAGTATACATATTTGTTATCAGTATAAACAGCCACTTAATTGTTGTTCCACCTCCCTGCGAGCAAAGAAAAAAAAATTTGTTAGAATAGAGGAACGTCCTCTATCAGCTAAAATCAGTGCTAAAAGCACCGAGCAAACTTTCGTGGTCTAGTCTAATCACAATAAAATAACTAATTAATTATCATTACAATGCATTTTTAGAAAAATAACAATAATTTATTATTAATTCCAATTACAGCTTCACAGAACCTCACAGAATTTCTTTCAAAATGTTAAAATCTACAAGCTGTAAACTTGCTTAAAAGAAAAATCATAAATTGAGAAATAAATATATGACACACCGAATCTGAAATTCTTCATCAAAAGAAAATCGTATCTATAGTTTAGGATGGACTTGTTCTATTAAAAGTAATTTTCTCTCATACTTTTAATCTATATATTAAGAAAATTTTCTATTGATTGGGGAATTGATTGGTCTAAAAGACCTTACATTCTGTACTCTTCAGAGAAGGAACTGGAAAATATCCTATCTAAATTATTCCAAATTCGAATTACTATATTAGACATTAAAATAATTAATTATTAAAAATTAATCTCAGAGTCAAGAAGTATATAAATTGAAAATATACCAAATATCAATTCAATGTCGTTCGTTACACAACTGGATATCAGAAATTTTGGAGCTTAAATGCTTTTGTTACTGGACTTTTTCCTCGTGTACTAAATTTATAGTCTCAGAGTCAAAAAATGTCCCAATTGACGACTTACCGAAACCTGCCTGCAATAGGTTACACATTTTATTAAAAAATTAAAATACCCTCTGCTAGGGTATTTACAGTAAAGAGCGCACAAGTGTAAAAAGTTTTATGTCCGGCGTAAACTTAATTATTGAATGGGCGACGCTTTCCCTGCATCATCAACGAAGGAAACGTAAAAGTGGAAACTGGAGAACAGGTGTGCAAAGCAGCCGAAGCCACATTTTGTATATTAAATATCCGACTTTGAGAAATTTTAAATTGAAAAACTTTGACCAACACACAAATTAAAAAGCCCACATCCAATCTTGCCCGAAGCTTCGGTTGCCATTCAGAATAAAATTTAACAATAAATCAGTTGGGCTTTAAGAGTTTAAAAGTACTGAGCGAGAAAGAAAGCAAGAGCAATAGATATAAAGTGGTAGAAAGATAGAGAGAGACAGGGAGAAGCACCGATTGCCAATAACTATACCTGTCACATGCAGCAACATGTACACCTCCATTTGTTGCACAAACTTTAAAAAGTCACGTGCCACAAACCTGATTGCGTCGATTACAAAGCACGTTGTCAAGACAGCACGATTTGTAGATACCCCGTAACTACCCTCTGTTATGTTCTTTTAATAATACATTTTAGTTTGAATATTTAATCCAATCGTTAATGATTTTATTTTCATTTGCGACTTCAAGTAAATGAAAAATGCACCCATCCTCAATGAATGCAAGGTATGACATCAAGTAAATAAAAATAGTATATAATATATGTACATGGATTTATTTTATTTATTTAATGTGGAGAATTCATTTAAACAGTCATCCCAGTAACTTGGCTTAATCGCGCTGTAAATCATGCACAAAAATTTATTAATTTATGTCAGTTTTGAAATGCAAATGAGTGAATTTAATTACGAATAATTGGCGGCATGCGTCGATTTAATTTTCAAAGGAATAAAATAATTATAATTGCGATAGATTGACTCAAAAAAAATAAGTTTCATGCATTCAGTTTAGATATTTAAATACAACGAAATGCATAATTCATTTGGAAATTTTATAAATTTATCCTTTAACTGACATATTATTTTTCACAATCATTTATGAAGTATTCTTGCTGAAATTAAAAGGGAAAAGACAGTTTGTAAGAGTCGAAAGGAAAGTGATCTTTATTTCGTTGAGTGTATAAATTCCGCAAAAAAAAAGTAAGCGAGAAGACAAATCTTAAATTACGCATTCGCTTTCAGGCATGTGCTGCGATAATATGAATAGAGTCCTTGAACAAGAGTACCAATAAAGTAATATTTTAGTTTAAATAAAAACATATTAGATTTGATAGTTTATAGAGCTTTGGAAAACTTTCGAATATCTTGCACTATTGATAATGGTTATTATTTTGGTTCAATGATCTTTGATTCGCAATCCATGGGATCTATGTCCTGCTCAACGACCAAAGTATTCTTTGATATAATGTTTGCCAACTTAGTAACAGACTCCGATTGAGGCTGATTGATAAAACATCTGGTCGTGGAACGCTTGCGAATATCCGCTTCTTGCTGCTGCTTCCTATGTATATCACTTAGTCTAAAGGCCTCCAGGAACTCATTCAGCTCCACCTTGCCATCCCCGTTGAGATCCATCATTCGGCATTTTTCGAGCATTTCAGCTTTTGAGTAAACACCCGGCATATGGGCGACCAGGAGATCAATTGCCTTCTCGAACTCATCCAGGGTTATTTCACCTAAAGCGAAAATGATCCAAATCATTAACCATACTGAGTGAAACTGAATCTAAAGTCAAACCTGAGTTGTCGGCATCTATTATATTGAAAATGGTCTCCAAGCTGGACTTGTTGGCATACAAAGCATCCATAACTGTCGTTCCATCAGCCTCAGCTTCCATCTGTGTAATATGAGGTTAATTTATAGATTTCAAGTTGAATGGGATGGACAAACAATTGACTCACAATAACATCAGTGTCTAGGAGATCCAATGTTCGGAAGTAGTTAACATTTTGGCTATCGGTGCCCGGTGCCAGTTTGTCGCGAAGCAGACGCCAGGGTAGACCCAACTTGGTCACATTTTCCATGACATGGCACCACTTGGAAATGGTTATGCAGCCCTTATCGTCGGGATCGTATTTCTTAAACTCCGTCTCCAGCTCATCCCGGTGCTCACGCATTCGCACCGCCAGCTCCTTTAGAGCAGCACTCTCCACGATTCCCACCCGCTGCTTGAACGTGAGTCTCTTGGCCTGAGAGGCAGCGGACACGTACTGGACAAATCTGGGCACCAGTTGGCTATTGAGCCGCATGTAGGCACCCTTGTTGGAGCCCATGGCATAGTAGTTTGAAGCAGAGAATATGGTAATGACCTAAACAGATAACGAGATACATATAAATGATATCTATATCTGTTCAATGAATATGCATTTTACTCACCTTGTTATCATGTGTGAACTCGTGGCCATTTGGCTTGCATTCGTGCGACCTTATCACGTAGCTCAAACGATGACGCTCCAGGAATTTATCGGTTGTGTCTGGTCCAAACCAGACACCAGCTCCTCGTAGCGTATTAGGTATACAGCCTGGCACAGTCTGCGGATCACTCCACATTATGTCGAAAATCTGTGTAGAGATCAGACGTATATGAGGAGATATTCATACATAATAATAATGGATTCTACCTGCTGCCACTCGGCCTTGTCCAGTGGCTGGGCTTCTGTGAGAGGCGGACGTAGAATTGAAACATACTGCGAATGAAAGAGTACAAGATTTAGTGATATATAATTGTGTAGTGCTGGTAAAATAGTAGTGAAAAAGGAAAGCTTTACCTTTCCTCTATCAAGGCTCTTGATTAGATCCAGATCTGTGTTATCTGAGAATCCACCATGCACAATGAGCACGCGATTGTTTAAAATTGATCCCAGTGGAAGCCAGCGATAGACCTCATCGATAAGCCTCAGCAAACGTTTGTAATTGCGCTGTGAAGAGCATATATTTATGTGGTTAGTTTTTGAAGGGTTAGAGCATTAAAGGATGATAAATGGACATACTTACTGGATACTTTCGCTCTACCTCACGACTAAAGCCATACCGAGCATTCATAACACTGTCCTCGTGGTTGCCTCGATTGAGGAAAACTGCATTTGGAAATGCCAGATAGAGGGACAATAGCAAAAGCAGCACCTCTAGTCCCTTTTTGCCCCTATCCACAAAGTCACCGTTGAAGACATAGGGATTACCCTTCGATGGTAGTCCGTTCTGCAAAAGCATTTACTTCAAATATCTAAGAATTCACTTGCAAATATCCTCTTCCATCCCCACCTTACAAAGAACTACCAGCAGGTCATCCAGCTTTCCGTGCAGATCCCCGCAAACAGTGACCTGCTGGGAAACCGCAGTCGATACCATCGATAGGTTCGGCATCTGCTTTAGAGACTTTGCAGCTTCTCGGAGTATCAGAGCCACATACTTGGGCTGCAAACGGTTGCACTGCAATGAATCAATTCAATCATTCACTGCACTCATTTTTAAATTGGTAGCTATTATCGACCCACCCTTTTCTTGCGAAATACATCAATCAGCAGGTCAATGTGATTCTTCATTATGGGTAGTTCGATTTTGGTTGACACAATATCGCCAACTTCCTCCGATAGTGTATCACTCTCTTCCAATACAGAAGCTATATCGAATAATTTTAAACATAAAACATTTACATTTATTTCACATCAATTAGACAGAGCTTACTGAATTTTGACGTTGGACTTTTGTTCCCTGTCCCAGCAGCCTGGGGCATGTGCTTGATAAGCTCATTGAAAAACTTATACAACTGAAAATAAATAAAAACACGGTAATAATACTTTAGTCAAGAGTGTACGTGTACAAAATATACAGCATAGAAGCAATTTATAAAGCTAATTAGTAAAGTAAAAATACATATGTTCTCGAAATCAATTTTCATGTATTCGGCTCATCTGCTTGGAAATCGCATAAGTTTTTTCAAAGTTATGAAATTTTGCAGTTCATTTAAAATTTAAAAGTTGATTAAGTGATTATAAAATTTTAAAATTTCGAAAAATTACAATTTTGCTTTAAAATCAATATCCTGAGGCAAATAATTATTTTAAATAAATTAATTAAACTTGAAAGCAGAATGAACTAAGGAGCCACACCATGATCAAAATGATATTCAGCTTAAAAATCTGTTAAGTTTTTTAAGTTATGCATGTTTGAAATCAAAGTTTTCGGCTATTGAATCACATCAGAATCAAGTATCAAGTGTTCTTTAATACTTGTTATGAAATAAGAAGTTGATTGCAATTGTTTAATTGATTAAGAAATCGATGTCTTACCTCGGCTTGGTCCTGTTCGCTGGCGTATTCCAGGTTCTGGAATATCTGCCAATTACAACGCTTTCTCATTTCTTGTCGAGCCTGATGCTGACGATACCACTTCTGGATAAATATTGCCGCTCTGATTGCTGAAAAATAAAGAGATTTTATAAGCAATAAATTAGTCGAATTTATTATTGCACCCTTTATAAGAGAGCACGTTGCAATTCGAATAAAAACGTATGAAAACTTAGTCTATATATACATATCCTTAAGGGATTAATTGTCGTTCTTTATAACTCTGTTTTTCACAAAAGCAGAAAACTGATAAAAATATAATATTAATTTTTTTATTACAGTCTGGCAACCCTTCAAAACTCTACCATTCTTGAAGTCTTGAAGGGTTAGTATACCGTTGCAAATATTTGATTAAGTAGGATAATAGATTATTTTTTAATAAAACGTTAATCACGAAGACTAGAGTTTTATATTCAAAACCTTGAGCGTTATGGATTTTTGCGAAAATGGACGTTGCTGATCAATTATATAAATATTCTTTATAGGTTCGGAGATTCAAATTCCTCCCTGTTACACACATTTCAACGATTGAAATATACCACTATACTTATTATTAAAGAACGGGTATAAAAATTGGTGTTTCCTATAAAGTGGGTGGTTGTAGTTAAGTTTTTTCTTAATTGATTGAGCTCTCTTGACCTAAGCGTTGTTGCTTCTAAAGAAAATTATGTTGTGATCACCTATTTGCCATTTAACAGCTAAATATGTAAATAAGTTAAACGCTTTAAAGTTTATTATGTAATTACTTGCCGTTGTCATCCATTATTATGTAATAGCCGCTGTAGTAGTTATTTGTTTAGTAAACTCTCAAAGCGATGTTACGAAGGGAATAAATCGTTAATGTGCCATTTATTGTGCTTAGCAAATTCTTCACTAAGTGTCTCTGTTTGGAAAACGTATACTTTAAGAGGTTGACCTCGTTTTGGTTTAAATTCCACGGACTGCGTTTAAGTGTATCGATTTCTGCTTGGACTTTAACTGCTTTGCTTTATTTTGTATTTAATGAAATTCGGCAAGTTGGTTATTCGCACTCAGTTTCGGCCATTAAAATGTGGGCCAAGTTGTTTAATGGTAAACTTGAAGCTACCAAGTCTTATGTATATGCTTTCTATAGAATTATGAAAAACACTTTCTTTGTTGTACACGCGAAATCCAACGCAAGACTGGGACTTGACTGGGTAGGTTTCTATACTCAGTGGTCTAAGCTCTGTGTTCTGTGTTCTGTTTTCTGTTTTCTACGTTGCTCGTGGTTTTCTATTCTGCCACCGTATAGTCGTTATACAGCTTTCCGTGTCAGAGTGTGTGGTTTTATTTGACCATGCAAACAAACACAGACATACATAAGTAGTGTGTGTATATGTATTGAAAGGGCCGGGCCGGTCGATACGGCCGGTGGCCAGTGGCCACCCTTTGGTCAGCCGGGGCTGTGGCTGTCTTGGTCTTGTAAACTAGTTGGTGCCACAAATTGTGGCACACACTCTCACACCACACATTTTACAACCACTGAATAGTTGAAAGTGACTAATGTGGAAATAAGGTCGATACTAGATTCTTCACTTTTGACATTTCTTTCGAATCGCGCAAGCGAAAATCGTAGGAAAAGAAGAGAGAGCATAAGTTGTTCACTTGCTGCCTTTTCTTAGACTTACGAATACATCAAGAGGCATCAACTTTTTGGCAAGTACATATCGATTGCTTTTCGCGAGAAAACTCTTAGAACTCGCAAGAGTATGTGTGATGACATTTTTGTCGGGTTTGCTTTTGCTTTTCTTTTCGCAAGAAAAGCCGCAACTTGGTAATTCGCTTGAAACGTGATTTAAAATCTATCAATTTGCCATAACGATACTCACATCTTTCGGCCTGCATTGGGCTCCTGGGTCGCTGCGGCTTGCGGAAGCACTTTGGACCTTTCCTGTGGAACAACTGCATCAGACTGGAGGTCCGTGCCGTTGCCTCTGTGTGAGGCTGTCCCTTGGACGCCAGGTCCGACATCCGACTCGACGAGGCGTCTTCCACGGAGGAGCTGCGTCGCTTTCCACCGCCTGCCTTTTGCAGACAGCCGCAACTACACAGCATGTTTTGGGTTTAGCTTTGGCTTTGGCTTCGGCTACGGCGGGATAAGCTCGGTCGGGCAGGCGGTGACCTCCGACCGGCGTGGTCAATTTGGTGACGTTATGTAAATGAAAACCGCACTTATGGGTCTACTGGGCTCGCCTGGTCACAGTAGATCTACTGTGCCCACCTTTGTCATTGGCGTCACGGGCTGCGTTAATTGCAGCTCCACGAACAATTCACTGGATAGGTTCGGACTTATGTCACTCATGCATGAGTCTACCTTGAGGTTTACTTTAGAACTGACTGTGAATGCTTCTCGCCTTACAAAGTAACATGATACGCCCGGACTTGCCCCGAAAACACATTGTCCGTCCTTCACCCAGTGCCGGGCTCTTTGTTTTGCTTATACTGTAAATGCTGAGCGTGTGTGCTGGCTGTGGGTCCATAAGGGTGGAAAATGTGTGGAAAACTGTTGCACGAAACTCTTTTTGCTTCCTTTGTTTTGCCTTTCATTCAACCGGCATCAAACTCATTTTAATCAACGTGTTTATCACCGATTTCGGATGAGCACCCAGCTGGGTGGAAATAGGGGGTCCAAGGTTGTGTATGTGACAAGTTTTAATTTTCGAGCTATCCAGAGTCCTTTACTGACTATCTATGAATTCATTGAAATATTACTACGAACTTTGTATTCATGGGAATTGGCAAACATATTTGAATAGGTCATATTTTCTCTGATCTGTTGTTATTTCAATTTGAATAAATGAGAAGAAAACTACAACATTGAGGGTATCTGCTAGTCTAACATCGTTTGCTTCATTTATGGCTTCCGAAAATGTTGACAATGCCCGTCACGGTGCTAAAACAAGGCAGAAAACAAAGTTTGCTTAAGGGGTTTACCCCACATTCGTACACAGAATCGATTCAGCACTAAATTCGGTCATAACCGCAAGACATTTTTCTCTCAGTGGACTCGTAAAAGTGATGCCGTGTCAGCAGAGGCAGCGGCAGCGACAACGACAGCGACAGAGGCAGAGGCAGCGACAGAGGCAGAGCAATAATAGCACATTCACGAACACCACAGCCAGAATTTCGAAGTAGCACGACAAGCTGCGTGCAACGGCAACAGAAACAGCAAAAGCAGCAGCAATGTCAATGTTACGTATACGTAATGCTCGTACATATAGGAATACGAGTGCGAATACGTATATAATTACGTATTACGTATACGTATGACCCCCAACGCGTCTGTGTCGCTCGCGTTCCGTCTTGTATGAAATTCCGATACAAACTGAAAGCACGGAAGTCGCTGTGGCGACATTGCAAAAACAAAAGCATGAAGCGTTAGCAAAATCAGCTGTGGAACAAATCGTTGAAAAAAAGTGTCCGAATTGAGTCAAAAATCGATATCATCTGCGAGCGAAATGTGTTGGGGTAAATCAGCTCTTTCTATTTCCAGAGCCGTTGAGCGGAGCGTGGCAAAGGGAAAATGCTCTTCCTTAAAGCGCTTCTTGTTGCTTAAAGAGCTTTCGCGACTTCGCTTTACATAACAATCAGACATAGATGATGCTAAGCTTTGCAAGCAATTGTTGTTCGGATTATATTTCGGTTCTCATCAAACACTATAATTGTCCACCCCAAGTTGTGACTCGCTGTCTGCTTATTTAGGATGCCAAACACTCGCTTGCTTATTTAGGATCCGGGAGAGTCAATGCCAAGACAGAAGGGAGAGAATCCACAGGGATGGCCCTAAAGTCAAGGCCATTCGATGCTGTTGCCCAGACGACGCCTTACATTGATGTGATTGTGGAAGTCGACGTGTTGTTTGATGTCATTAAAGTTTTCATTGCTTGATTTGACATGGACCAAGGACGAGCCTGAAGCATTTTTGTGGCTGCCCCAGCAATTCAACTGCGCAGTTCCCAATTGCTCTGCTTATTACTCGATGTTCCTGATGAATACGATGGGTGTTGAATCGCCTATCTGTTTACGACTAACTTGTCTGTCTTTCCCTTTTTATGACCTTTAAAAAGTTCAGCGCACATTTGGCAGCATCTCCATGGCTTGTTTAACATGGCCAACGACGACGCTCTTTATGAGCTCTCAATCTGAACTTGCCAACAAGATAATCACGTTGTAACCGTACAATCCCAGCTAAAGGTTTTCGCATGCCAAATTATGCAGAAAAGAAAAACTCGAAAAGCAAAACTCATTTTCTGCGCTTGCTGCATATAAATTAACTGCGTTGTTGCATTTGCGGCTCAACTTGATCAGAATTACGAGAATTCCAGTGGCACCATCATCGAGACTCGACTCAAGGCCAACTTGATGGCTGCCGACTCAAATTCAAGCACTTTTGGCCAAAAGTATTAAAACTTTTTCCTGCCGCAGCCTTTGATCCGAGGGAGGCTGCAAGGACGTGCCAGATATGCGCTGAGTTCTTTACGTTCTTAACTGCTCGCCGTTCGCCTTTTAGCCATGTCCAGCTTAACTGCCGCGAAAACGCTGAAATTCTATGGCATTAATTTTTAAATAGTTTTCGGGCGCCGCTGGTGAGACTAACCGAGTGCTGGGGAAGGGAAAGATTAAGTAAAGGGGAAGTAAGTGAACGAGGGAAGTGTGTGGCAGCATCTGCAGCCATGTGGCATGTGTGTGTGTGGCATGCTGCAGCTGTTGCACGGCCTCGTATGCCACATCGAGGATTAAGACCCAAATTAAAAGCTTTTTAAAAGTAAATTGCAACGGGCTATGGAACACGCCCCAAAACTGCCCCAAAGGCTTTACCTGGCCAAAGTGACATTAACCCATTGACTGACAGGCATATGTATTGATTGCCCTTTCATTACCGCTTAATGTTCGACTCTGTGAAAATGTTTAAAAAGTTAAATTGTTTTCACCCATTCCAGCTTGCCGTATGCTATATTTTTCAGAGAATATTCCAACTTTAAGCAAGAATAATTCTTACAACATTTAATCTTTCATGACTTAAGGTTGAGATCAAATACTCTTGTTGAATACTTAGCATTGATCGTCAGTTTGTCTAAGAACCTTTGGATTCAATTGAAATATTTTGCCTCTGCCTTACCTGAAATCTTTTCATGGGAAAAGGTTTTGACATAACTCTGACATGTCAACACCTTTTCGTATGAAATGATTGACACCAAAAGCAGTTCACACTGTTCTTGATTTGGTATTTCTGGTCATTTTTAGGTGTAAGTTAAGCTTGATATGCATATGCTTGAAACATCTGTCGACAAACGAACTGAGAAACTTATTTCAGCTCTAAAAATCAAAGAAACTCTTGCAACTAATCTGTATCTTTTCACCTTAAAAAAAGCTGTTCACTATTATGGTTTAGAAAACTTAATACTTGTGGTAGGAGCTTGGAGCATCAAAAGTGGTATTTGGATCAAATTTTCTTCTAAAAAGATTTTTACAAGTTCAAGAAAAGTGTTTCTTGAATTAAGTATGCAACAATATTAAAAGTAAACTTTGTAAGAATATGCGAGACCATGTCAAACAAAAAATCTGTAAGTTTGGTTGAATAATCACCAGAAACAACCGAATTTTTTCTATACTTATTATTTGTTATTAATATTTACGATCGCTGTCTAATTAATTTTGTTTGCATCAAAGATAAAATGATAGTTATTATTTTTTTATATTCTTGTGCCGTAAAATCCCCAACTGATTCTAGATGCACAAAAGTTAAACCAAGCTGTCATTTCACCTTGAATTTATACAAATGTTTTATGTGTCGTTGTGCATAATTAATAAAAAAAATCATTGTTAAATGGTTTTTTATATTGTGTTTTGCGCGATTTTGTTGCTCCTAAACTAGTGCGTTTCAAAATTGAAATAAATATAAATACGGTAATGTTTTGTACTAGTAACTAGAACATTGTGGAATAGGTTTCCAATTTTTGTGTACTTAAACTAGTATGATTCGTTATTTTACAGACTTTAATTAAACCCAGAAAAATCGTAAGTTAAGATTTCCAGGATTGCGAATAAAGATTTTTGCTCTCTGTTTTAAAAATTCTGAACTCAGTCAGCTTTTCAGATCAAGTGTGCTTGATAAGTTAATTAATTAATTTAGACATTTGATTTATTTTATTCTTCAATTCATCGTACATAATTTTAATTGTAAAAATTCGCGGTTTAAATGTAATTTTCATAACGAATGCCTAAATTTATTTGGCTAAATAGTTGCAGTGATTAACTAAATAATTAACAATGTGCGCTGTGATTGTGCGAATAAGCAAGTATAACATATTAATAAGAAATTCGATTATCGGTTTCATTCAATCACTTTTTCTAATGTTTCTCTTTAATTGTTGGGTCTAATCATGTGATTAAGTTTATAATTACAATAGTTTAACTGAGACTTAGTGGGCTAATTGTAGCACCTGGGTCAACTCAATCGGCATAAGCGTTTGCGTGGATGACAGTTAAAGAAACGTTTTGCTTCTCGGCCATTTTTATTGCCTGCCATTTTACAAAATGGCGCAGACATAAAAAATGGCTGGCACGCAATGCGGCAACTTGTTGGCTATCGGATTTAAGCCGCTTCGCTGAGGGGCTCTTTGAATTGCGGCACAAGCTATTAAGGCCCTAAGGCGACTTTTGTGGGCTGCAAAGGGCTAAAAGAGTGAGTGAGTGGGGTTAACTTGTTCTCTATCCCATTCGTACGCACGCTCACGCAACATCAGCCCCAAGCAAACTTATAAGCTACGTTTTCCTAAGTTTACTTTAATAGTTGTTGTCCGGACAACTTTCGCCTTCTCTTCCTCTCCTTGCTGCATTCCTTGTCCTTCGCTTTGACAGCTCGCGACTCGGCTTAATGCAAATTAAAACGTTGCCGACGCCGAAAAGTTGCCCGTCCTCGATTCTCCGCCACGTCAAAGATTAAATTGAGCTCGTCGACTACCCAAAATTGAAACTCAACCCCAATCTGAACCTCTCCTGTTAACTGAAGTAGCTGCTGACTGGCTGCATTACAAACAAACCGCGGCCAAATTGCTATTGGCAGTTGTTTGTTGAACTTCAAGAGTCGCCAATTCATTGAAGCACCATTTGTCCACTGTGTTTGTAGTTAACACAAGTCTTGAGAGCAGAGCTTTTGTCTATCTTGGCCATGTCCTTTGAGTGATGTCCATTAACAAGGCAAGCTCCCATGTCAAGATCTTAATTACGCATTTTTAATTCAAATATGCTTTAAACAGCAATCATTCAAGTAGACGGTCAATAATTCAAAATGTTAATCTAAATAGAAAATTTATTTAATGTAAGCCAAAAAAGAAATTAATACAATAAAGACAAATCTAAAATTGTTAAAATCCTCTGTATCTTTTGTCCATTTAACCGGTGTGCTTATTGTAGGAATATTTTTGGATTAAGCATTAGTATTATTTAATTGTCCAAGTCAACATATCCTTCAATTTACTCGTTGAATGTGTAAATAGCATTATTTTCTGAGTTCCTTTAAATTGTTACATTTTATTTAGAATGTTTTGTTAATTCACTTTTTTTAAGTAATGGGTCTAAAAATTTACCTTTATATTTTTACTTTAAGTGCTTGAAGATAGTTCTTAAATGACATCAAATACCTAATTTTTTTATTAGCATTTCAAAAACGACCTAGAGTAAAAATATGCAATAGTTACCATACAATTTTTAATAAGATATTCTTTCAAGATATACACAACTAGAAATAATTAAAATAAGATTAAATAATTCTTTATTTTTAGCATTTCTGTAACACTCACTTACTTATTACCAAAGGTGCAAAGCTGTTACTCACAAAATAGGTTCGGGTTTTTGCCCCTTTACTCCGTGATCACGAACCCGTACCGAACATAATTCTTAAATATTAGACCGGATTCGAAAAAAAATTAGCGTCTTAAAAAAATTTCTAATATTGCGCAGCTACTTTTGAATTCGAATTAAAACTATGTTGTAAAATAATAATTCATAATTCAATAATGTTGTAAAAATATTTTATTAATTCAAGGAAGAATGAAAGCAATAAAAATATTTCATTGAATCAAATCGAACAAAGTTTTTAACCTAAACTCAAAGGGGTATTAAAACTATCTTTCGAACCGAACCCTTACCAACATTTAAGTGGTTTTCAGACTTGCTTATAACTAAATCAAGTTAATCTTTCACTTCATTCCCGCCCCTGTCTGACCCAGGTATTTTGTGTGTCAAGTTTGAGTCTGATTTTGGATTTTAGAGTTGGTATTTGCGGTTGTTTGGTAGAATGTGCTCCTATTTGCATTAGCCTGGTGTATTATTTGCTTCGACACGGTGGTTTCCAGGGATTAGACATTGGCTTGTGGTTCCTGTCTGCGGCTTGTCTTATTGCCAACCGCTGGCTCCTGTCTCTCCCCTCTTGTTGTCCCACTCATCTTGTTTACTTGCCTCTGCTGTTCGTGAGCAATTTAATTGAATTATTTGTGCGCTGGATACTTCACTCCGCCTGTGACAGCTGCTCTAATTAGTTGTTGGCCAAAGGAGCAGTCCAAGGCTCAGGTAAATGCGTTTAATTAGTCTGCCTGCTGCCTGAAAATGAAGCTGAACCGCAGTAGGGTTAAGCTGCTTAACGTTGGCTAACTGTCATTAGGCCGACAGACAAAGCGATGCCATCCATTATCCTCAAATGTTGCGCCATAATCCAATTGGATCTCCCCTTCGCACTCCGCCTTTCGTCCTTCGAAATTCAGATGCGTTCGATGTGCACAAATTCAGAGCGTTTAAATTAATTTCACGTGTCTTTTAGCAACTTCAACAATCTTCGGTTTCCGACGAATCAGCGAATTGTATTATCTATGATAAGGGCACATAATTTGCTTTTTGCTATTCACTCCACATATTGTCAAGACAGTCTCCCTTCCTCCTACTCATTCTGCACAGATTGCTTTTCCCAGCAAATGGTGACATTTTGTTGTGATGTCTACCAGGGATGGACTTGACTTTGACTTTAAGAAAGAATACATTTCTTGGATTTACCAACTCTACTTTAATAATAAATACTTATTGTTAAGCGGAATACAATCTGATTAGTCAAGCAAAAGACATCAACACTGGGAAACTTTTACTATGAACATTTTGGAATTATTTTTTAATTGCTCCCTATTTATTCTGCTTTTGAACATTGAATAATCAAGAGAGAAACTACAAAAATGAGAAATTAATACATATTTATAAGACTTTGTGTTCTTCCTGTAAATTGTATAAATCAATTTACTGAAAAAATAACCTTCTTAACTGAGTTAATATTTGATATAACAAAGATATTCATTCCATTGTTATTTGAATTGTTAACTAAATGATCATTTGTATTATTTTATTTCTATCAGTAGAAAACTTTCAACTTAATGAACAAAAATAAATAAAATAAAATTTAGCTAATTTTAACTTGCAGCTCTACCTTCGAGAAATTTAACTGTAATGAAAAACACAATTTTAAATATTCAAAAAATTATAGATTGAAATTAAATTACTGTATTTTCTAAAAAAGGTCTGTGCAATAAAGAGAATGATGACTGATACATTACAGCAAAGTGTTGCAGATAATAAATTCACATTTTTTGTGTATTGGCATGGTATTATACTGAAAAGTTACATACATTCGTATAATCACTCCATCCCTAGCAATTACTTGTACTCACGGAGTACTCTATGAGTCAGCTTGTTAACTTGTTCGGGACTCGTTCGCATATCTGTTTACTGACTTTGACTAGGCTTTTTAGACTGGTTGTCATGTCATTTGGGCCAAGAGAACTGCCATAAACACGTCGCACACGTATGAGTAACTTTTAAAATGGCGACAGCCTCACTTCCGCTGTGTATTGGTAGTAAAATTTCGGGGGAGTGCATTTAAATTGAATTCAAATGGGGATTAGAACGATGGCAACGATGCTTATGAAGTCGTTAACGCGACTTCTACTGCTTCTTCTTCCTTTCCTTCTGCTCCCCATGGATGCCGTTAGCAATATTGGCACATCGTCAAAAATAATTGCCGGAAATACAAAAGGAAGACGACACGAGCTGTGGAACTGTCAATGGCAATGGCACAAATGAAATCAAATAAATAGGAAAAGGAAGAGGCATCGGAAAAGATTTCCAATTTTCTCATCAAGCTGCTGCTGCTGCTGCCGTTGTCGAGAAGCACCACAAGTAGTCGGAGCTCATGTCATTGTTGTTAGCATGGTCATTGAGTTGTCTGGTGGCTTACGGGGCGTATGCTCGACCATAATTAATTACGGCTATTGTAGGATAGTGATCATGTGTGTTTGTTTGGTCCATGTGCTTAAATGGCTTCTTTTCAATTTCAATTTCAATTGTGAACTTGGCGCCCCGGGTTCGTTGACTGTCCAGCTGAGCCAACTCCAGGGCATCGCAGCAATGCAACGAGCTATAAAAACTCAAATCCTTTGCCTGGCAAGCAGCATTCCTGCATCGGGCAGCAGACGGACCACAACAGAGATCAGCAGTAGCCAGCAATAGCCAAGTCCTAGACCAAGACCTAGACCAAGTCAAGACCAGGAGCAAAAGCGGCATCATCTCCTCCAACAGCTGCACTAGCATGGCCTCCATGCAGCTCCTGCTCTGCTGTGCCGCAACTCTGCTGATTGCCAGCGCCTTGGAGCTGACACCTCAGCTGCTCAGCGCCGCCGCCTCTGTTGGTGACCAGGCGGGTAATAAGGTGAAGACTCAGTATACTCCGTTTCCCCTGGTGGACGACGATGTCGATGTGGAGACCGTTGAGCTGCCCCTAGATGTGGAGCAGGAGGAGAATGCCGACCTGTTGCCGCATCCAACGCGTTCGCATCATTCGCTGCCGCCTTCGTGGCTGCAGTTCGCCGAGGATCCCGTCCAGAAGCCCAGGGCCAGCAACAAGGGCTCCTTCCTGAAGCTGTCGCTGATCGGGCAACAAGAGAAGCATCCGCACGGGCATGGACATGGAAATGGTGGCCATGGGGCATGCACCATCGAGATAACCAGCAAAGTCCCCGGCGTCTGTGAGCCCATGGGCATGGGAGTGGGAAGTGCCTGCATCTCGGGTGAACTGATGGAGGTCTACAGTGCATCCCATTGCTCCAACTTCTAAGCAGCAAAGAGTATTCTCTCTCCCAATCTCTCGCTCTATCTGTTTCTCTCTCTTTCTCTGCCACCGACTCGCTCCATTTGAAATGTCGTTGGAGTATTAAATGGAGCAGTACGACTACCTGGTGCTCTTTTTGCAAATAGTGTGCACGAATTAAATTAACAACATTTGTATAAATAAAGTTTATTTAATAAACATTTTCCAAACATTCTTTCTATATTGAGATCGATCATTAGGTCTAACTAAGCATTGAGTACTCTTGCTTTTCTATATGAATTTTAATACATATTGAGTTATATTATATTCATTTTCATACAATTTATTTGCCTTAACCCTAACTTCATTTCCGATTCCTTTACTAGCCAATTTCTATAAATAATTTTAATTTAATTCTAATCTATCTTAGTTCTGTTTTAATATCAAATAATTATTATTGTCACTTTTTAACAAAGGTATAAAATTAAAGGTTGGTGAAATTAGTTTGCTAGAAATTTGATTACACAAATTTAATTAAGAATAATCTTTATTGTACATAATAATCTGGACTAGCTGTGTTAGTATCTTTATGTTTTTTTTAAACCATTATAAAAAAAAAAAAATTGAGACAAATTATGAATTCTGATTAGATGGTAAACATACTTCTACCGCAAAAACTTCTCCCTAATTAAATATTAGAAATTTCAGATTCACCGATAGGCCAAAAAATGAGAGATAAAAAAAATTTTACTTAGAAATTGTATTTATAAAAATCTTAGTCAAATGTATTAAAATTAATTATAAGTTATTCTCAAATAATTGTGTTGTCAATCATAAGATTAAAACAGGATTCTGTTCCTTACAACTCGTAGCACTAGGATGTTAAATTAAATAAATAAAAATAAATATGTCAAAAGTAACTAAGATTTAAATTAGTTTAAGTTATAAATTAGATAGTTAAAACTAATTAAAAGAGTACACAATATTTGGTATACTCACTACCTCAGTTTGGGCCAGATGGTTGGCTTGGTTGGCTTGGCCCCCAGCACCGTTGTCGAGTTGCCAATGGCGACGCATTGACCTCCGAAGACCTCCAGGAGTTGGGGCGCTTGGAAGAAGGGAGCCCGCTTCCACTTGGCGGGCCCAACGCGCTCGATGTGGTCGTAAATTTGGCCAGTGACGTCGTAGGCTCTGAACTGCTCCAGCAGCTGCTCATTGCGCAGATCGCTGCCCCAGAGGAAGACGACTTGCCGCAGATCCAGGCCGAGATCGACCAGCTGCGGGTTGTGCTCAAAGTTCTGGACATGCGGCGCTGTTCCGAGAATCTCGGCGCTTTCGGCAAAGTTGATGGCTTGGAGGAAGCTCTGCGTTCTCAGATCCATGTAGGCATCCCAGATATCCGTTCTGCCCGTGGTCATGAGCACGACAGGGAAGGCTGTTTGCTTGAGCCGCATCATGGTGCAGATGTCGGCATCGAAGCTGGAGAAGATCAGGGGACGACCGCAGCCATGTCTGGCCGCACTCTCTATAATGCTGTCCACATAGACGTTCTTGTTGTGCGTCTGGCTGGACTCCAGGACGCCGGCTGCCATCAGCTGGGGCCACTTGACCTCCACCATCAGACCCAGGCTCCTGGGCAGGGCGTCGAGCACCTCGGACAGCCGGGGAAAGATTCGCTGCGTCTGGCTGGCATTGCGCACATTGAGGTGCGTGTACTCCTGCAGGGTCCAGCGGTGGGTCAGGACAAAGACACGGCTGGCCTTCAGCTCGGCATAGCTCAGCTGTCTGATGAGCACGTAGCGCAGGTCAAAGCGGTCCACGATGGACTCAGTGGCTGCCCGCTGGTCCAGGGTGGTGTAGAAGCCAAATCCCCGCCAGACGATGGGCACATAGTCCCTGGTCAGCTGCACGTCCAGCTGAACCATGTCGCCCTTGGCCTTGACCACGGCCAGGTAGCTCTCGATGGTGTTCTCCACGAGACTCGTGCTCGTCTCATGATAGCTGGCGCCCAATCCCCGACTGCCTACGTCCAGGGTGGGCCAATTGTTGGGCCAGTATCGCTGGAAGCTCGCACTGAGATTAATGGCCTCGGCCTTGGGCATGGGACGCACCACCAGATAGGGCAATGTGAGCTGACCTATGACCTGCTGGCCGACCTGCCGCTGTATGGGTAGCTGGAGAATCCCCCGACTGCCCCGCAGCTGCTCCGGCAATATGTAAACCTCGCCCAGGGGGAACTGCGTGCGGTCCAGCTCGAAGATGGACAGGCGAAAGGCATTGGCCACATCCAGGGGCTGGCTGAGGCGGAAGACGACAATGGATCCCTCGGTGTACCTGATGCCCTGACGACTCTGGACCCGGAAGGAGGATCGATTGTAGCCATAGCGGGAAACCTCAATTCTCGTATTGTCCAACAGGCTGAGTGGTTTCAACTTGAGCCTCAACCTGTCCAGACCGACCTGACCCGGCAGAGACAGTTGCAGGTGCTGCTGCCAGACGAACTTCAACTCAACCACGTACTCCTGGAGCAGCCAGCCCCGCTCCAGCCCCTGGCCACCGCCCACGGAGCGGGGATACGCCTCGCCGAAGGTGTCCACGCCCGGGGATCGGTAGATCTCGTAGGTCTGCAGCATGCGGGGCACCTGTTGCGCCTCCCAGCGACGCAGCACCCGATCCCCCGCCGCATTCACCGAGTAGATGAGATAGCGATAGTAGACACGCCGACTGGCGCAGATCCACTGACGGAGGAACCACTTGCTCCTCTGCTCGTTCTGGGCCCGCAGCGGCAGCGCCTTGGCAATGCTCCAGGCCCCAAGGGCCTGGTGATCCCCGCTGACAGCGACGGACTCATCGGCAGACAGATGGAGTCCCGCCGGCAGCTGCACGTTGAAGACGCGAAAGAAGGGCACACAGAGAAAACTGCGTCCAGTTATCTCATTGGGTCGTTCATCATCAAAGACTTTGAAGGCCTGCAGCTGCGCGGAACCGAAGACAGAGGTTTCATTCAGAGTCGTTGTGGAATTGTCGGCTGCCTGGCAAGACAATGCCAAGAACAAAGCCAACTTAAAGAGTATGCTAATTGATCTTAGCACTCGATACATCTTCGTTGTCCAAATCGACCAGCAGCGTCATCTCGCACCGAGCCAAGAAACTTGTTTTACCAACAAAAATCAGCGACGACGAAGACGAAGATGAAGATGAAGGCGGAGGCGAAAGAAGTTGATACCGAAACCGAGACGGAGACCGAGACCGAAACCGAGACAGAGACCGAACCCGATGTCTACTTTCTTCGATGGAGTTCTGAACCCGGCAATAACAGACGATCGAATGAAAGAATTTCTTATGGCTCGGCATAGTTTTGTGGCACCAAATCAGCTGTGTGTGCACTGAGAGAAAAAATTTAAGATTATTTTTATTAACTTAAAATCGAAATCTGACTTTTGCCAGATCTTGTCGAAAACCCCAAAGGGAGAATGGTAGCTTAATATAATTATATTACAGTTGTTATTATATGAATATTTTTATTTTTCTTTAACTGGGCATAATTTTGAGAGCATGCAAGAAAGCGTAACAGTTTTGAGACTGGAAGAGAAATAAACAAATAGAAAAATAAATATATGTATGTATTTTGTAGATAGACAGGTCAAAAGATAGAATAAAACTAAATATATCTGGAGAAAATAATATCTAAACTATTACAAGTATTTTCATTTCAAAGAAAAACATTCTTATAAAAATTATATTTTTCGATCGACTGAAAGCTTTAATTTTAACTATTTCTTAAATATAATTATGAAAAAAAAACATGACGGCAATAACATCACAAATTAAACTTTTTTGCTAAAATATAAATCAATCCAACTTTTTATAGGATGAATCTCCGAATAGTTCTCTCAGTGTGCGTTAATATTCTTCTCTGATACTGATTAATAAGTCGCCAAGAGCTAATCAGGTTGGCCCCGAAATATTGGCATACTCGTATGCAAATCTAGCGGATGCCGAAGAAAGTTGGAAGAGTCGCTCAGATATTTTCGTCTATTACCAAAGGTTTCACATAATGTGGATTATAATCGAGATGCATATACTTGGACAGATGCCAGCGTTGAAAAGGCGCCGTAGATTGATTACTACAACTCTGCTTGTCGACCAGGTGGAAATCTTCGCTGGATAGGCGCACACTTTTCAGATACTTTTCCACCTGGTCGATTACCTGATCGCTGGGATTCTCGGTCCGCGTGTAAATGGCCATTTGATGACGGAACCAGGGCAGTGAGCAGTGCAGCTCCACGGCAAAGTTGTCGTAGTCCGTTTGGGTAATGCGTGTCCAATAGAGATCCACTGCAACAGGTTGCAATCAGAGAGTGCCAATTGAATCTCCCAGTAAACCTTCACTTACAATCCTCAAAGTAACATCTGTCTGTCGGCTCGGGATTTGTGCCGTAGATCCACCAGGTGCCTTTTATCTGCGAAGCACTCACATTAACGTTAATTTGCATATCTGGCTCAAGATCAACTCTCATTCACCCTTTGAGCGTCCACTGGAAACTCTTTATATAGGCACTTCCAGCCAACGACCGCGTCGAATTCCAAAAGTGACACAACACCACACAGCATCCACAAAAATAGATCCAATTTCGACCCGAGGCGTCGATAGGCTGTCAATGTTGTCTTCATCTTCATCTTTATCTTCCCATGCAAATGAGACAATCCCATCTAGCCATAATTGACCATAGACCATTAAACTGTAGACAACTTGGCTTATTTCATTTGACTCGGCTTTGCAATGGCTCTAAGAATTCGACATGGTCTATTAAATAATGTGGTAAATGGCTGTGAGGCATGTAAGCGCTCTCTCACTCTCTCACTCTCTCTCTTTTTCTCTGATTCTCTGGATCCTCTCTCTCTCACTCCCTCGCTCGCTCTCTCCATCTTCAACGCCTTTTCAATTTTAATGTTTATGTTAATATATTGTATTATTTTGTTTTATTTGATTGCTCTGAACTTTCATATTAATTTTCGCCAACAAAATTATTTTCAATTATTTTATACTATTTTTTGTGCTGCTCATTTGTTGAAAATATTACATCTTTATTTCAAGTTCAAATCGTAGTAGATAACAAATATTTATGAATAATATTTTAGAATTCGAAATGTAATTAAATTTTTGTGTCTTTTTTGAATTTCAATACTACATTTCTTTAGCTGTGTTACAGTTGTTTTCTATAACAAACCACATTTAAGTAAATCCAAGAACTGCTCATTTTATTTATTTTCGTAAATTTATTGTATTCAAAATAGTTTTTCTTAATTAATATTTTTATTTTAATTAATATTTGGTACAGTGGAAAATTTCTATTACGGTGATCAAATTCCATATTACTATTTGTTCCATTTGAATTGCATTTACTTTCAAATTTATATTTTTATGACATAGCTATAAATTCTAAAGCGAAATTTATCGAAGAATTGATCAATTTATTTCAATTTAAAAACTTGATTTTCAAATGTTTTTAATTTCCATATTTCAAAATACCATTTTCTGTTATATGTTTGTCTTTTTAGTTCTTTTTTTTGCATTTGTATTCATTTTATATTATGTAGAGTGCATTATAGCGAGGCTTTACTATAACATAAATATTTAGGAGTACATCCCATATGATATTGTGTGGAAGCATAAAGAAGCTTGAAGAGGTATTCTTTTGTATATTTTTTTAATTTTAAGTAATTAGCAAGCTATTTGTGTTGCTTTCTTCTCAGTGTCTTTCTTTCGTTTCCGCTTGAATTCCCCTATCTGGCCCTTAGCTATAAGCTCGAACAACATAAACAATTGTTGTTAGTATCAAAAATATCTTTTTGGTTTTAATTATCGTTTATTAAGTGGTCGAACTGAGCATAGATACGAATTAAAAACGAAATATTTATAGTTAACAATGTGTATTTATAGATTGTAAATAACAATTAAATAGATTTTTTGTCTAACATACATATACATATATCTATGCCCACTTCCCCTCCCTGAGCTCGCCCTCAAAGGCTTACAATGGTGTGCTTAGTTGTAATAAATATAAAAAGAATTTACAAGCTTAAATCATTATATCATTATAGCATCAATTGGACTTGGGATTAGCTCACACTTTTCCCGTTTGTTTCACATATTTACAATTTATACATACTCCTCATCTAAGCAGAAACTCATCTATCTACACAATTCTTTTTCTCCATTATGGACTATGTCTACCCTCCCGGAGAGAGTTTCTCCGCAACTTTAGATCCTGCATTGCCCCTCGAACTCTGCGAGCAGAGCGCTGGAATTGAAGAAGGCGCGCTGCTTGGACTCGGGCATGTTGAGGTCACTGCGATCGTAGCAGGTAGCGGTGGCCCCGATCTGTGTGAAATACTTCACGCGCTCCCGGGAGTTGCAGTCGTCGCCCCAGATAACGGCGATCTGTCCCTGGTCGCGAGCCTGCTTCAGCATCTGGGCGGCGTTCTCGCCCAGGAAGTCCTCTGCATGCGGAGCTGTTCCGGCCAGCTCAAAGGCCTGGGCATTGTTCACGGCGGCCATGAAGTTGCGGGTGCGGAGGTCACTGAAGGCCTGCCACTTCTTGGTCTCACCTTGGGTAAGGAACATGACCGGGAAAAGGTTCTGCTTGAAGCGCAGCATGGTGCACATGTCGGCGTCGAAGCTGGAGAAGATCAGGGGACGACCACAGCCGTATTGGATGACCTCGTGGAGCACGCGATCGGCAAAGAAGTTCTTGTCTATGGTCTGCTCCGACTCCGAGCCGCCGCCCTGGCGACGCTGTGGCCACTTGATCTCCACATCGATGCCCAGGGATTTGGGCAGCTGCTGGAGCACCTCCATCAGCCTGGGGAAGATGCGATGCTCGGGCCGCGGCTCGGCATTGTGCGACGGATACTCGATCACCCTGCCGTTGATCACAGAGAAGATCCGAAGCCGCTTGAGCAGCTCATAGTTGATGTCCTTGATGAGGACGTACTCCAGCTGATCGGGCTTCTCGATCTGTTTGCCCGGCGGCGCGGTGCGCAGGCCGAAGTCGTGGTAGATCACGGGAATGCCGTCGGCCGTCAGGTGCACGTCCAGCTCAATCATGTCCGCGTGATGGCCATGGGCACTCAGGAAGGAGGCGATCGTGTTCTCCCGCTCCTGAGGCGCCTCAGCAATGTAGCTCTTGCCATTGCCGCGATGTCCCACATCCAGGTTGGGCCAGCTGCTTGGCCAGTAGTGGGCATAAGTGTTCCTAAAGTCCAGCGGAGAGTACTGATACGGCTGGACCAGCACATAGGGCAATCGCAGCCGGGCCAGCGTCTCGCCAGGCCGAGTGGCCGACTTGATGTGCAGCTGGAGCAATCCCTCACTGCCCGTCAGCTGGGAGGCACTCAGGGAGGCGCTGCCCAGCAGCTCGTGCTCTGAGCTGTAGCACTCGAGCCGGAAGCTCTGCAGCATCATCTGCTCCAGCGGCAGTGTGATGTGGAAGATGACAATGTCGCCCTTGGTGTAGGACACGCCGTGTGCTGGCTGCATCTGCAGCTGACTCCGGCCGTACAGCTGCTTGGAGTACTCGACATGGAGTCCCCTTGTCTGCTCCACGGGCACAATCTTGAGCTGCACGTGCTGCGGGTCAAAGGTCTCGATGTCGTGCACTTGGAACATCTTCTCGCCATTGAACTTCAGCTGCACAATGGCCTCGTGGTTCAGCCAGCCACGATGCACCTGAGCCGTGCGATCCTCCGGATTGGCCACTCCAAAGACATCCAGTTGGGTGGACTCCTGCTCGGGACTGGGCAGCAGCAGGCGGGGCTTGAAGTTCGTCTCCCAGCGACGGATCTGCTTGTGACCAGCCGCGTCCTCCACGTACACAAAGTAACGGTACTCGATCTGACGACACGACTGCAGGCGAACCGTTGTCTGCCAGCTGAGCTCGTCCAGCCGATCCAGGGGCACGCAACGCGACAGTTGCCACTCGCCCAGGGCCTTGACGTCGCCAGTGAGACCCAGTTGCTCCTCGGCGGCCAGGGATGTCTGCAGTCGGACATTGAACTGCCTCAACGTGGGCTTGCAGCCCGTCGAGGGAGACGCCTCCAGCAGCTCATTGCCAGTTCCGTAGTTGGCCGCACTTATCGCTGTCGCTTCCACATACGAGGCACACTGTAAGAAACAGGGAACGAGAATGCCAAAGATTAGCGAAGAGCAAAACATGGCGATGCCTTTGAAATTCACACAGCAACTGACTTAATCCAGCTTTCGACAGTGGCTCAAATAAGCCGACGACCTGTTCCCCACATCTCACTCACTCTCTCTCTCTGTCGCTCTGATAACGCTAGCAGACTCAGTTTTATTCATAGAAATTAGATCGCAGCTTATCAAGCGCGATTTTAGTCGCGCCCGCTGTTTAAACAGCTCGTGACTTTGGCGCAAGTGCAAACAGCAAACAAGATCACGTGTTGTCCCCCTCTCCAGATCAGCGGGTTATAGATTAGACAACTATTTATACAACCAAAATAACGTTTTTATCAGCTCGTCTATAAGCTAAAAAAAGGCTTAAAATCCGTTTTTTGTGCTATACAATCGAATAATGATTATTATATTATTAGAACAACAAACTGATTACTACAATGATGCAAAAATTATTCAAATTCTACCAGACAATTATCAGTTTCAACATGTTCAACTAATTAGTATAATATTCTTAAATTGTAAGTATGTTGATTAAAAACGATTTAACGATTTAAGCCTTAAAGTTTGTAGAAATTCTAGCTAAAAGATTATATATCATATCTTAACATCTGATTGATCTTAAATATTTTCACATTTTAAACCAAGTTCAAATACATAAACATTTTAGTAACGCTTTCTATCCCTTTGTCATAATATTAACCGAACCCATCACATTCATTTATTTCCAATTATTTTTGGCAGCAGCTAACAACACGCGCGCGTTTTAAATCGCGCGCGATTTACCTGAGCGAGAAAACGCGTGCGATGCGGCAAACTTTGTTGCCTCAAACGGCGGTTGATGATGCAACTGCCGCTGTTGCTGCCGCTGCCAAATAACGTGCCTTGGCAACAGAATCGCAACGGAAAAAATTTATGCAAATTGGTAGCAACGGAACCCATAAATACGACAATAAATTCAAGTCTGTTTTCCTCGCACCAATTATTTATCACGTGTCGTGGCAGCGAATTTGTTTTGCTTCAATTTGACGGCGAGCACAATCAAAATTTATATTACAGTTAGCCAGAACTGGACGCCCACGTAACGATGAGCTCGAACCGGGCCGAAAACAGCGAATGCTTTGGCAAATATTCAGAACCATGAGAACAACACGATAAACAACAAACCGAAGAGACTGGGAAAGACTAGAGGAAAAGTCGCGTGTTCTTATACTTTGAGTATTTCTATGATAATATCGAGACATAGAGATTGAATCAGTATAAGTGAATAGTTGGGTATAGTTTTCCGCATGATTTGTATTTTTGGTTGCCTTACGTCAATCAAACAGCGTTCTTGGCACAATTAGCACAGCCTTGCAAACGAATCAACAATAAACCATTTGGCACCATCTTATCTACGACGGCGACAAAAAGAATCCGAAGAAAAGATGGGAAGAATGAACACAAGTTCTATTTAATTTGACTATATTGTTTTCATTATGATTTTTGAGTTGTGTTGAAATCTTGTTATTATTATGTTAATTACCCTTAATTTCTGTATGCCTGCTCTCTACTCTCTATTTTTATATTTCTCTCTGGCACGTGTTGGCAAAGCTCAACGCAGGCCCTCTCTTTCTCTCTCGCTCTCCCGCTGAAAGCTTTCGAGGGTCTCTTTCGCTCACACATATGTTCTTTGTTTTGGGAAATTTCATGCTAAAAGCTTTCGCAATTCGGGGCGTTGATTGTTTAAACTTGAACGCATAATGTTTATTAGCATCGCAGTTGTCATGCAGTGATAAGCAAGTCAAGTGTGATTTATCAATTAATTGTTTGTATTGAGCTTGTAAATTAAATAAAGCGCAATCTAATCAATGCCGATTAGTTAGACCCTCTAAGGAGAAGTTCCTCGGAAAGCACTTAAACTTGAGAGCAAGAACAATTGCTCTGGGGACACGTGACGAATTGCCTTGCAACATGTGGCACAATATTCGCAGCTTTTACAGTACATGCCACCAGGGCCACTTCATTATTAATAAAATGCGTCAGCACCCCACCAGACCTATCGAGTTCCTGTTTAGATTTGAAATGATATCATATGTTATTTAAAGCAAAACTATTTCCGTTGCTTAAGAATTCACATTGAGTTGAAGAAATAATTCACATTGCAATCCTAATCCACATCGACACATTCCTCTTCTTCTTTTTTATTGATTTTATGGCGTGGGGAGAAACGAAACGAGGAAAACATATGCAAATGTTGCATGACAACTTCGACCTTCAGATGAACCAAAGAGTCAAAGTCGAAAAATGTACATTACACTTGACGTCACTCTAATCACATAAAACGTGATTAATTTGCAATCGCAAAAATTAATAATAACAACCGTAATATTATTTATATTTACATTTTCTTTGTGCTCTTCCGCCGTCTGGGTTTCCAGAGGAGTCAATAACATTGGTACCGACATGTTTTTGTAATTTAATGTGCTCTTGTGAGGTATTAACACAGTATAAGTATTGAAATTATAGTGTATTGTATGTTTATCACAGTTAAATTTTCTATGTTTTGTATTTTATGCACCACGCGTCGTATGCGTAACTTTTTGCTTAGCTAGGCAATCATTTTGAACTGTCTTTTTTAAGTTTTGAATAGTTATTTAAACAGCCTACTTCTTTTTTTTTATCCTTTTTTTATTATAATTCAAACTAGGACGCTTAGACGTTTTGTCGTCGTCTTCGCCACACCGACGTTGCAGTCGCAACTGTTCCGAGCGATTTTGTTGTGCGCGCAATTTAAACGATTTCTTTTTATCGAAACAGCTCGTGGAGCTTTTTCTGCCCGTTTTCTTTGTGTTTGTAGCTAAAGCGACGACATTCGCATTGGCGATTTGTTTTGGTTTTCAGCTTGGGGGTACAGTTGCTGCTCGGGCTTTTTTGAAATGTTGTTGGCCTCCTCTGGCAGCAACAAAAACAGCACAAGAAACAAACACGAAAACAGACGATAATAAAACGTGTATACCTGTATAATACGTAGTATTCCCGAGGTGGCGTTATGATGCTCTCGGAAATAATTTAGATAAGCGAATTCATATACGGTGAAAGATAAGAAACGCGTGAAAAGTGTTTCTAGTAAATAATAAGATGACAATTTAAAATATTCATTGACAAAAATATGAAATACATACAGCTTTTCAATAAAACTTAAAAGCAAAATGCATTCATTAGATTTTTTTAAAATAAAATCTTTCTTATTTTTATAAGAAAAAAATAGATTTACGGGGTTTCAAATTTGTTTAACAATTGAATCCAAGTTTTCATTTAGTATTTTGACTAGACAATTGACTAACTGCATGATCGATTAGTGTTTTCAGCTATATTCTCTTCAGTTCAGATTAAATTCAAAGTTCGCTCATATAGTTAAGCCTCATTAGCCAATTTATAGGGTATAGAAATATACACATTTGTATTTTATACATATTTACAAATATTTGTATACTGCTTTCTGTGCTTTAGTCTGTAGTAGAAACACGCACAAGCAGCTGCTCCAAAGCTCGAATCAAACGGAAGCAAACAAGACGACAACAACAGCTGCACCAACAGCAGGCAGAGAGCGAGAGTGTGAGAGAGAGACACGCATTGATCCAAAACAAAACGTGTTGGTCGTGTGCAGATGTCGGCGTCGCTGCCGCTGTGCACGTGAAAAGTTTGTTTGTGGGGCGTCGTCGTTGCCAGGCCCCTAATGTCAGTGTTGCTTGATGCTGGCAAGCATCCAAAAGCTTTCGCTCTCTGCGTTACTCTCTCGCTCGCTCTCTTTCCGATGAACCGGTTCTCGTCGGTTGTGTGGTCATTGTTTTCCTTGTTGTTTGTTTACGTGTGGCAGACGTAAAGTTGATAAGGCAACAACTGCCAACAAGCGTCTTATTGGACCCAAGAGCTTTTTCGTGCGCAAGTCGCTTTAAATTCAAAGCTTTCCGGTCAAGGTCTGTCGTCTATGCAAAGAACGATCGTAATCATATATTTATACAAATACCAATGTTCATATGTTGCCAAGCATATAAAAATGAACATACACATATCATAAGAATATTTTTGCTTTATTCTTGTTGCTCCGTCCCCATTCCATTGCGGATGCTTTGTTTGCATCACTCGCAGCTTTCGATTGCTTTTGTTTTGATTCAATGTAAATTGCGATTTATCATTTATTCATCTTTATGCCGCATTCTTATTTGTTTTTGTTTTGAAATTCACTTCACTACGCAGACAAAACCCCTATCGGGTCTAAATTCCAATTCGCACAAAGTAAAGATATGTAGCTAAATACTGAAAGATTTTACAACCGATTCGATTTCTATACATATGGATAAACATGTTCTAAGGCACGTTTACATTTTATTTTGTCGTAATTTGACAATTACTTTTTGTATGAAAACGCATTCAGAGGCGACAACAGCTGCAATTTGTTTGAATCAACATTGAAAGCTTTTCGATGGGGCCGTTAACGTTTGATAAGCCACGTACTTAAATAGGGAGAATGTAAACAATTAGGCAATTGTAATGCCTACGGTATTATTTATAATCTCTGAATTAGAAATATTTATGAGATATAATGAATAGAATACAATTTGATCTAGAAATATGATTTCACCGCTATGATTTAACTTGGTATCTGAATTGTTTATCCCCAATTACTTTTTCGCTAAGGCAGCCTTTAAAAACATTGAATATTATTTTTATAACATTGTTCATATCTATTCCGTCTGGTCCATTCTTGGTGCTTGTCAATAGGGCTGTAACGCTTAGACATACATACATAGGTTGTTATTGTTTATATATAACTTAAGAATTTCAATGATTATTGCACTGAACGGGGAAGATAAGATATCATTAATCTTATTCAATACAACGAACAAATAAATGCTTGATATCAAATTGGATTATAAAATAAGTGAAGTAATATAATTGCATTGTTCAAATCAAGAACAATAAAATGTAGTCTCTATTCAAGTTATAGTACATTATTTAACACAAAATTTATTAGGATCTATATAGTTCTAATAACTATTATTTATTAAAATAAAATCGTACCTGCTCGGACATAGTCGCGTCAGAACTTCTGAGGTTCGTCGCTTTAGACTCGAAACAACTTTAGATGTCGTCTGCGAATTTATCCTTCTGTGAGATCTTCAAGACTTCGGACTGAATGCTTAACAATTTTGCAAACAGTTCTTATCACGCACACGGCACGGCTGGCAGTAAGGGACTGATGACAATCGAGAATGTTGTTCAACAAAGCTCTAAATCTACTAAATAGGAAGTCGTTGTATCGTACCAGACGCCGGAACAACGTAAATACAATTAAATCAATTTAAAACAATGAAAATCGTAGCCACAGCCGGACAAAGAGCCCCTGATGGATGACAGCATCGTGATAAGCAGCCACAAAGAGACAGAGAGAGAGCATAACGAGAGAGACCTTTAATAAAGAGATTATCAGCGATAATGTATTGCGGTTCGTTATTACTTGAGAAAGTGTACCGAAGGCGTCACGTTGTAGGTGCTGCAACAGATTCAGAGCATTCTACAGTTGTCTCTGTCTCAGCCGCTGTCTCCTTTGTCACAGCCTCAGCCGGAGTTGTCTTCGATTCACGCTCAAATAGAATGACCAGCTCCGTATGCGATGTATGTGGAAACATGTCCACAGCTACCGCAGACTTGGGATAGAAGGGCTCCCCTTTGTACTGCTTGGACTCTGGCCGCGCTAGCTCAATGAAATTGCGCTTGGCACTATTGGGATTGCAGGAAACGTAGACCAGACGCTTTATAGCACTCGCCGAGCGTATGGCGGCAATGGAACGATTGTCTGTGATGAGGGAAGAAATACAATTATAATATTAAGGTTAAATACAATTTGGTTAAAGTGACACATAAGCATTACATTTATCTCTCAAAGATGATCTTTTGATTTATTACTACACTGCACATGCTACAATTAGCATGTTTAATTGCCGTAAGTAAATGCAATTAAGCTCTTTCTTACTCTCTGCGTGTAGTGCAAATACTTTTCTAGGCAAATATAATGCTTCAAGTGCAATTCTCAGATAGCTTACGCAGTCCGGCACGCGGAGGATCCACAACAGCTATCAGGTCCACGGGTTTGCCGGGTTCCTGGCCGTACAAAGCTTCACGAACCATGCTCTTGATGTAGTCATCAGCATTGCCAGCGAAGAATTTACAATTCTTGATCCCATTAGCCTCTGCATTGTATTCGGCATCCTTGATGGCATCAGGGACAATTTCAACGCCCAGCACTTGCTTGCAGTGCTTGGCAAAGGCGAGAGCTATGGTGCCAGTGCCGCAGCAAATGTCCAGCATGGTGGTGTCCTGAGTGGGCGCAGCCATGTCAATGGCCTGCTGGTAGAGGACATTGGCACCTGCCGTATTGATTTGAAAGAAAGCCAAGGGACTAATGCGAAACTGTAGTTCTTGAATAGTGTCTGTTATATGTGTGGTGCCCAAGAGGTGCGTCACGGGATTCATCATTTGGCCCGCCTCCCGATGCTTCACATCCTGATAGTACAGCGAGGAGCATTTGTAAGTCTCATTCTGCTCCGGCAGCTCGAAAAAGGTTTTAAGCTCCTGTTGCAGCTCCAACTGCTCCGCTTCACTCAAATTGGACGAGTAGATGCCCGCTACTAGCATTAGTTCACCTGTGGCGCTGGAGGTCCGCACCATTAACTGGCGAAAGTGGCCCAAATTGCCCACAGGATTGAAAGGCTTAAACTTGGACTGCCTTACCAGCTGCTGGAATCTAAATGCCGCCCACTTGGCCTGCGGCGGCAAGTGCGGGAGCTGCTGCACATCGGCCACCTCAACAGATCCATCGCTGTAGCTGCCCAGCCGGAAACCTACAATAATCTCGCCATCGGCGTTTTTGCCCACTGTAAACTCGTTCTTGTTACGATAACCATCGACATTGGGCGACGGCAGGACGCCATTGAATTGAAACTTGTCCAGATGTGGCTTTGCGGCCGCATTGAGACGACGCAATTCTTGAGTATATTTCTTCAGCAGGGCTGACATCTCCTCCGTCTTCTGTTCCAGCTGTTGCTCGTAGGGCATTCCAGCCAGGGGACAAGTCGCCTCCACCGCGGTGCGTTGACGCTTCGGCTTTGATTCGCCGGCCTGCTCTTCACCCCGTCGCTTGTGTAAGGGATCTGCAGATGCTTTTGCGGCAAGGGCTTTTAGCACCTTTCCCTTCCACTTGTACCCGTTGAGCGTCTCCAGAGCCCTTTGCTGATCCTCCTGGCTACGAAAGCACACGAAAGCGAACTCCTTGTGTGTGGGCGACTTGATTTTTGTTATGTCCAGCTTTAGTGTGTTTTTCAGCAGCTTTTTAAACTCCTGCGATAATGGGATGATAAATGAATGCCAACATTTGTAAGTATCCCATATAAGTAATACTTACGCCAATGCCAAAGTATCCCAGATTCTTCACTTCAATTTTATAGATTTCCGATGTAAACTCATTGCGCTCCAGGTATTCGAACTCATTGCCGGCTTTTTCAACCTCTCCAATCTTCGCTGCACTCTCAACGGGCTGCTCGGACTTTTCCTCGTTTTCCACACTGCTGTCGGCTAAAACAGGCTTATTTTCTGTATTCGCTGCATCCATTTTAATTATATTTAACAAATAAACTCGAAATAAAACATGTGCAACACGTGAAAACAAATGAGCGTTTACTCAAGTTATCGATATTGTGCAACATATCGATATTTCCACAAATCATTTAACGCGGGAAATTCTAAATTTGAAATGCGTTAATATTAAAGTGATTGAGATATTTTTTTATTATTTCATTTCATTGGAAATTCATATATTAAAAATAAATTTTTCAACAAAAAAAAACCCTTTTCACGTAGGTTACTGCATTATTTTGATTTACCAATAAATTTTTCGCTTAACTGTTCGATATATTTCTACAAGTTTAAAGCTATCAAAAATGAATTGTGGCGGTTGGTCGACCAAGCACACTGAACAAAGTTGTCAAAATTGCTGGTGCCGCGTTGCCAACGACTCTGAAATATTTTGAATACTGCTAATGGCGCGCATTGTTGTGATTCAGATTTGATGTATTTCTTATAATAAATAACTGAAAAACATGCAGAATATGTGTGAAATCGAATTTGTAAATAATGATAATTATGCTTATTCCACAGTGACCGAAAAACGACTTAAAGCTGAATCTAAAATCAGTTGACGCTCCGCTAACAACGGCTGCATCTCCGGCTCATGTTTCATGATGTTTCCAATCTCCTGGAGCAACTCGGCGGCTTTGTTTAGTTTTACCTCACACTCAGTGGCATCTTCCAAGCGCAATGCCTGCGTCACAACGGCGTCCTCCAAGTCAATAAGTAAATTGCCCCGAAATATGCTCCAGCCACCATCGATGAGATTCGATAGCTGCAACAGTTCCTCACACAGATCCACTTTGCGCTGTAGCGACTTTTCGGTGAGTTCTGTAAATAATAAATAAACCGAAAAAAAATATTAACATTTTTAAAAAATATATAAATAAATAAAATAAAATAAATAAATAAAAAATATCAACTTTTGTTCTTTTCAAAATCAATCTTAGCCTTTTAGGTATTAAAAAAAGATCAAAAAATGTTAAACTTATAGTTGTACTAGATATTTGAATTGTTGCTTAGTGCTAGGAATCTGTGTAATATATTAAACGTACCTTCCATTGAAAATCCTGGCGCATTTCCATACAGCTGAGTCAGTGCGTACTTCACCTGTAATATGTGAGTATTTGTTTCATGCAATTCCACGCGATGGCGATATAGGAAATCCTCTAGAGCATCGGGCGTTGTCTTGCCCAGCGCTTCAATCTCCTGCTGCAGTTGGGCATCTTGAGTGAGCACCTCCCTGGCACCCTTAACCACATTGCACACCTGGCATTTCCAATTGGCCGCGTTTTGGAGAGGATTCACTGAGATGAACTAGAAGCGTGGCAAGAGATTAGCATCCTCTTGAGGAGAGATATGAAAGAAGGGACTCTCACCTTGCCCACCTTGCACTTGTCGCACATGCGTGAGCCGGCAAAGGTGTCCAGCTCCGTCGGGTCGGAGCACCTGGCGCAGGTGCAATCGAAGCACTTGACCTGCTTGAGATGCAGCCTCCGTTGGATGGTGCTCCTCAGGGCCTGTGTGTAGGATATGCTTAGGATTTCGCCCTTGGCGATATTACGCTTGGCCAGGAATACAATGTTCATGTCGTCATCGAATCGATGTCGCAAGTTGGGCACACAATCGTGGGCGATCATCGCTCCGCCCGGGAATATGGCTCGGACTTTCCGGCGCTCGCTGTTCTGCCGGACTTCGAAGGCGTTGGTATCCAGAATCGCGGCAATGCGAAGGATCTCCATCTCGGGCCAATCCCGCAGACCGAGCACAGTTTTGATGAAGGTGATGAGATTGGCACGCAGCACTTGGTAGAGTGGCGTCTCGAGACGCTCCTTGAGGTGATCCTCGAGCTCGCTGAGCCGGGCGAACTCCGCCGGATTTGACTTTTTCAGCTGCAGACAACGCAGCAACATGATGACACAGTAGGCAGACTCCTTGCGCTCCGGCTCCACGGGATTGTAGTTGATCTTGGACTGGAAGTTGCTGGCAGCCATCAGACGACACTCCTCCTGGTGATACGGGGACTGCTCGCACTCCCTGCTGCACATGGGCCAGCTGCAGTTGCTGCATTTGTGAAAGTTATCCGAACGCTTCTCTGGAGCCAGCAGATTTCTGTGGCAGCCCAAGCAGATTGGGGGCGATGCCACCTTGGGACCCACCACCAGCGGCGCCTCCCGCAAGATTTGCTCGCCCATCCTGATATCCCGCGTGGCTCGCAAGTGCCTGCCCAGCACCTCATTGGTGTCCACCTCGTAGCACTTGCACTCCCGCCTGTGCTGCTTCCAGTGCTCCTTCTGGTGCTCCCTGCAGCAGTAGACCACGTTGCGGCATGCGGCACACAGCTGCGTGGCACGCGCCTGGCACAGAGCGCAACTCGTTGGCGGAGTCATTATCCCAATCCTGGCCAGCTAAATGTTCAACCGCAACTGACTCCGGCTGTTTGCGTAATTGCCAACGTCGGAAAATTCACTGAACGGCGAGGCGAGCACAACACTTTGGGTGAGGTAATTTTCTTTTGTGTCTCTGCGATCGGTGTTGCTGTCTCTCCTCGATCTCGATCTCCATCTCTTGTCATTTGGCGCACGACGGTTTATTATTAGACTCTAACAACAATGCACAATCTATGGCTAAACATTTGTTCTCATGTCTTCTCCGCTCTCAGAGAATCTGTCTGTCTTCACATTGGTCTAGATAACCGCTAGGTTTAGTTGACCTTAGAGAAAAAACATATATTTAATCGCCCATCATCTAATATGTAAATCGGAAAAATTCGCTGTCCTCAGCATTATATTTAAAACAAATTCAATTTTGTTTACTCTCAAGTCTCTATAAAATTTTTTTTTTTTAATTTATTTAAATTGGCATCAAGATTTCCATGTCAATTTCCCATTTCCCATTCAAGCTCTTTCACTTTTATTTTTCTATATCTCTCATTCATTATTTTTCCGCTAAATCACTTTCTTCGTCACTAGCGCAGACTGCCGTCTACAGTGATGTGTTAACATCGCTAAATGTAATTTTTAACCCATAAAGTGATATTTTCACAATGGAGTTTTCGCGGTTTCATTCCTTATTCAGGACATTCAAATTAAAGAGACTCCATTAATTTTTGCAATTCAATAATTTATTTAGTATTTCTCATAAATTTTCTATTTATATATTTATGTATATATTTGTTTATTCATACGCAGATAATTAATGTATTGTTTAATTGGAAATCAGTCTTTTTTATTTAAATAAGAGTTAAATGCATTTTGTTGTTGTGCTTGTTTGTTAATTGATTGATTGTTTGATGGATGGAAAAGAAACGAGATTGTTTCAAATGAGAAAAACGGAAACGGAAAACGAAAATGAAAAACAAAAATGTAATAATTAAACTATGATTTGTGGTTTATGTTGCATTGTTGCGTGTCTTGTTGGTTTGCTTTTAAAATTAATAGTATATTAATTGGTATATAAATAAGCATGATAGTTAACTTAAATACTTAATCGTAGTAATGATAATAATAATAATAATAATATTTATAGACAAATGTTGCCCTCTATACACTTAAAAGCGGCGCATCAAATTTCATATAATAGACAACAAATTTCGCATTTAGTTTTAGTTGTAGTTTTTAGTGAATAATTTGCACTAAATAATAGAATTTCGTATTTGTTTAAATATTTGTTTTATACACACATAGAGCGTTGATATGTTGCCAAGCTGATTTAGCATAAGCGAAGCAATCGATGGCAATTACAATAAGTGTTTCAATGTTGCTAAGGCAAAGGCGCAAATATCTTAAAGTTAGCTATGGGGAGGCTATATATTTCAGGGCTGTTCAGAGTGGCCAGAGTTGCCAGCTTAGTTGAGGAACATAAAGGGCCAAAACACCTGAGCTCTCTGGTTACAACAACAACAAATAATATCGTCCTGGGAGTGTTTGAGTTCTATGTTGTCGTTATTGCTAATTAAATTACAAATTGCGCTACATTAATCATAAGAAACACAAGCAACATTTATGCGAATTATTTGATAGTTGTATGTTCGTATGTATATAGTGTCTAGACATCTTTCTGCTCCTTGAAGTGATGGTAATGATGATGTATATGCTCGTGCACATAGCGATGTATCATCGAGCTGGAGGCGCTCGTGTCCAGATCGGCATCAGGCGCCACCGCAGGAGCCTCCGCCGCATCCTTGGCCGTGACAGCCTCGGCAACGGCCTCGCCCACCTCATCGTTCAGGTCGATCAGCGTGTCCGTGGAGACGACCTTGCTGGGCGTGCTCGTGTGCAGCGGGCTGGGCAGCAGCTCCTCCTCCTCGCTGGCCAGCAGATGTGCGCACTCCAAGGCATCGCCATAGATCTTCGAGCCTGCCGAACTGGAGCTCGAGGTTGCCGGACGTGGTTCATCATGTTCCGGTTTCGGATGCTGTTGTTGTTGTTGCGACTGTTGTTGCTTGTGACGATGACGACGCTGCTCCCGCTCCTTCTGCTGCAGCTGCTCACTGAGCTTGGCATAGATGAGATTGCCATAGTTCTTGTAATCCTTGCTGCCTCTCTGCTGCTGCTGCTGCTGCTGCTGTTGCTGCTGCTGCTGCTGCTCCAGTCGCTGATAGCCCTGGGTCTTGGTGTGGCCATTGCTCTTCTTGGGTATGGGCTGAACGGTGGCCACATTGCTGGGCGTGGCTGGGGGCGAGTGGGCGGCGCCTCCGCCGCAAATGGTGGCATGCAGAAAGGAATCGTAGCCACAGAGATTGAGCTTGTTGTGGGCGCTGTTGTGGCTGTGCTGGGCGGCCACCACGGCCGGATTAATGGCCAGCTGCTGGTGGTAGATGGGTATATGCGGCTGCGGATGGTACAAGCTGCTGCTGTTGGCCGTATCGTGTCCGACCTCGATGCTGTTGATGGGCTGCGTGGGCGACTGCGTGGGCGGACTGCAGCTGAGCGGCGACTGAGGACCGGACTGTGCACTGTGGTTCGCAATTAGCGTCGGGATTTTCGATCCTGTATTGCAGCGTTGGCGTTGCTGCTGTTGTTGTTGTGGTTGTTGTTGTTGTGCTGCCGGTTGCCGTATGGGACTCACATTGGCTTGGGGTTTTCTACAAAGCAGAACAAAAGATTTTTATTTTTGTTGCAATTAGCGTGAATTTTAAAAGATAGGATTTCTTGGGGTTATCGTTGGTCGCCATTAAAACTCAAAAAATACGAGAAAAAAAAAATAAAAATAATGAAACATAATCTTAGTCAACATGTGATTGGATGAGTGGGCGTGGAATTTGGGGGCAGCAGCAACCCAACGATTTTGAGTGGAATTTTATTACTTTACTTACTTGCAAGTTACATTTATTTAAATTTACTTTTATTTACATTTTTTTGAAATCCAAATTATAAGCCTTTTCTTTAATTTTCTTCATCTATTTATTTAATGATGTTAATTTTCATGATCTAACTGTTCTTTTATTTATCCTCGTCTTTCCTCAACGTTTCCACTCATTATCATTTGTTTGAGTCGAGTTCTGTTTTCCTTACCCGTTCAGCTGAAAACACAAGCGATTCTTTTCCATGCTCTCCCTGATGATGCTAATCAAGTCGTTCCGATTCAGCGCCGACTTCCAGCACTCGGCGGATTTGCGCTGCTGCTGGGTGAGCAGAGATTGTGGGCGTGGCTGGCGCAACTGGACGCCATCGAGCGTCACCTCGCCCAATGGTGGCGACGATGAGTTGCTCTTCTGTCCCAATTTCTGTTGTTGTAGCTGCGGTTGCTGCTTCTCTTGTTGTTGTTGCTGTTGTTGTTGGTGTTGTTGTTGCTGTTGCAGGTGGCGATTCTGCCAACAGGAATCGTTCCCTACGGAGAGGCTGCGTTGCCGCGTTTCGAGGCAATGATCCTGATACTGATAGTGCGATGTGCGGAATGATGCAATCAGTCAATCAATCAATCAATCAATCAACCAATCATGCGTAATGAGCGAGTTAACCAAAAACGAAAAGAACAATATAAACAAATTATACATAAGGAAATAAACAAAATTCGCAAAATTCAAATTCATGCACAAAACAAAAAACCAAAAACAAAATTATTATTTAAATAAAATGGCGACATTTTCGAGGGGATTTTTTTTAACGCAAAAGGGATAGCTAATTTAAGGCATTGGTATGTGAATATATTACGAAAAATATTTCAAACTTGATTCTGAGGATCTCTTTATCAACACGACTTTGATAGTTTTTCAGTTTCATACAATTTAAAGCTGAACTCTTGGATGAGGATAGTTTCGGCTTCAATATATTATGTTCTTGCTATTGATACATTAATTTTGAATTATTAAATTCTGAGTGTCCATTTTTTTTTTAATTCCAAGACCATTTAATAAATTTAAACTTGCAGAGTTTTTAGATCCATGTAGAACATGATATTTTTAGATCGCATATGAGATTTTCCATTGGAAGAAATTTTGATTTAGCCTTGCAGGCAAATGGAAACATATCTTTACAATAGAATCGAATGTTATACTTTAAAAGTCTTAAATTGTTTTCTTACTTTTTTCTACAAAAAGTCAAGTTTTGTTTTGAGCTCAGCTTTTGCATGTGTATTTGGGATTGGATTTGGGAGTGGAATATGGAGTTGAATTGGGAGTGGAATTGAGATTGGAATTGAGTGGATTTGTAGCTTAGGCCTACCTTTTGTTTGCGAGCCCTTCTCAGCATTTTAACCCGTTGGGTCGCCTGCTTCATGTAGACATCCTGGCTGTGGTGCTGGTGCCGCGTCCGCTGTGAATGTTGATGTGGATGAGGATGTGAATGTGGATGAGGATGTGGACAGTCCAGGGTGTCAGTCGTTTCCTTGTTGGCACCACTGCAGCATTTGAGATTCAACATATTCTCATAGGTATTGTGAGCATTGTCCGGCGTGTGCTGCTCCGGCAGTTGTTGTTGTTGCTGTTGTTGTTGTCCGTTGCAGCACTGCTCCAATTTGGCATTGTTCTTCTGATATCTGGTCTTCCCCTGCTTGCCACTGCCACTGGGCTCGCCATTGACTGCATCTGCCGCTGCCAGCTCCTTCTCCCTCTCCCTCTCCTTGTCACTATTGCTGTCATCGTCCTCGTCATCCGACTTAATCAGTTTGCGTGGTCGATGGCGGTGCTGGCGGCGTGCGCCGCCGGATGTCGTTAGTGCCACGCCATTCACTGTTTTTGACATGGCCGCCATTCCCGTGGGCAGCTTCTTCACTTTGCTGCTGTTGTTGCTGTTGTTGTTGCTGATGTTGTTGTTGCCGTTGTTGACGTTGTTGTTGCATGTGGAAGCTGCCGCGGCGACCGCCTGCGATTTCGATTTGCCTTCGGGACTGACGGTGAGGCGCACGTTAATTGTCTTGCTGCCACAGTGGGGCACCACCACGGACTTGCCAATGGACTCGTATATGGTATACACAATGCCCACAATGTCGTCCTTTGTTATCTTGCCATGGTGCCCATCCAAATCATAGAATGTGAATGAGAATTGCAGCGGCTGTGACGATTTGCCTCCCTCAACGGAAACATCGCAGGTGAATTCCTATTCGAAAAACGATGAAGTGGGAGACACAATTTAGATTTGAGCAAAATCAAATTTAACAATGTTTGCAATTGCTTTAAATCAGCAATACTTCATTTAAATCAACTTAAGCTTATTTTATGAATTGTTATCACTGACAATTTATTTATTCATCATTTAGAACTTAATATATAATTTGGCAAATGAATACTTTTTTTATATACTTTCTCAACATAAATTAATATGCTGTGCAAAATTAATCAAAAGGTTTTTTGATTAAAAGAAATGTTCTGCATAATTTTACCCCCTTAAATAAAGTTCACCTTATATGTGATTAACAATGTAAATTGTTATCATTTTATTACATAAAACAGCTCTTAAATGAACTTGTTTAAACTTTAAAACTACTCTCAAATATTGCCAGCTGTGGATAAAATGCCACGAAAAGTGCCAAAAAATGCTAATAAAGTGCAATATTAAACTTTTTTTTAAAAGTTCATAAAAAATGCAGTAAAAACTGCAGTAGCAAAGCTACCTCTCTCTCTCTCTCCTTCTCGTACAGCAGCCAACGTATACAATTTAATGCGCCGCCCAAAAGTATGCAACACTTTTTGTTGCTTCACTGCGGAACTTCCTCCGTGTGGGTGTGTGAGTGTATCTGTGTGTGCATTGCCACAAAAACAACAATTACGAAGAATAACAACAACCATAAGTAGAGTCGAAAATTGTGGCCATAATTTGACTAAATATTTAATTTCTCGCACGCTGCGCCCGAAACTGCTGAGAAAACAAAGCAAAGCAAAGCAAAACAATGCAGAGCACAGCCATTGATAAAGTGGTGCCAGATACCAGATTCCAGATACAACCACCAAGCCGGCTAGGCACCAAGCACATCCACAATCGCCCATTCCCATCAACTCCCACTTGAGTATTCCCACTTGGCATTGCGAAAGGGGAATAAATATAATTTCTATTTCTTGCTACTTGGCTTGAAGATTTTTAATTGCCTTTAAGTGCTTTCGCTTCGAGTTTGTTCTTATTGCTCTGTCTCTTTCACTCCCTGTCCTTGTCTCTGGATGTGTATACGTGTGTGCGTGTTATTTTTAATGGGTTTTATTGAATTTTAATGTTTTGATATTTCTTTTTTGGCTGAAGACAAGCAAATGTCTACTACAGTGGGTGGTAATTGAAAATTGCCGGCAACATTGCGTTAATGAAATATTTTCATTGTCTTCCTTACTTTTTACCTCCCCCTTATTCTCGCCTAAGCAAATGGCCACTCTTGGTATTGTTGTTGTTGTTGTATCAAGAGCCATTGAAAATTTAATTAAACGCACATTTAAAAGTTGAGTTTATGTGCCGCTGCCCAGTGGGTCATGAAATATGGCAATGGTGGTGCGGCAACAACAACAACAATATTAACAACAACATACAGTTGATTAAACTCGACCAACAGTATAAGTATCCCTACCTGGCTGGGGGTCAATTGGAAAATGGAAAATAGAAAACAAAACATCATTTAATTTATATTCAATTGGAGCCCCTTAGGAATTAGAATCACGCATACGAAAATCAAATGCAAAATTTATAAGAAAACGCTAAGCATAAAAATTGGTTACACAAATCAGAAATCAAATTGCTGAGTACGAGTATCTGCAAATGTTGTAAGATGAGCGCAAATATTATAGACAAATAAACTAGATATTTTATTAGACATTATTTGTAATTGGTTCAAATAAAACAATAAGCTTATGAGCTGCTCATCAATTTTCTTATTTTATTTTTAGATTGGATTCTGTAATACTCGTACTTTGTAAGGCATGAAATATTTGGCAAATATCTTTGGTTCACTTGGAATGAGAACTAGTTTCCTAATATGCATATTCATACAGTTCCAACTTTTCTCCTAAGAAAATACTTTAGATCTCGAAAAAGCTTTAGTTTTCTTTAATAATCAATAAAATAAAATAACTCAAAATAGTATTAGCTTATTATGTACATATATACCTGATATATGACCCAATGCTGATGAGTTTATAAATATTAATAAAATTCGATATATATACATATATATACAATATCAAATATATTTTGAGAAGTACTTAATAATTTAAATTCCTTTTCATTTTCTTCAGACCAAAAGACAATTTAAATTTATTATGAATTGCCAATACTTTTCCATTTCCTTTCTAGAAATTCCTGACCTTACTAATTCTAATACTTGTGTATTAATACTAATTATTGCTAATAATACTTTTATATCTGATTGGGTTTTTCACAATCCTTGCAACAAACGTTGAATCATTTAATAATTTTTTGAATAACCTCAAATTCTTAATTTTTAATTTCAGTTTTTTATCCATTCAGTTAAACTATAAATTTAAATATAATTACTAAAATTTACTTTAATTTTTTATATTGCTTAATTTTACTTGAATTTTAGTCAATAGTTGACATTAAATAAATCAATAAATGAAATCTGTCGAAATGAAATGTTTGACTTTGTTGAACCGAAGTATCTATCGAACATATTTCGTGGTACTTCCCCTCTTCGCTTGTACTGAGACTCAGGCGGCACTTGAAAAGTTTGTGAAGCAAACTTATTGCAAATAGATTGCCATCAATATTCGTAACTCAATCAATAGTTGAACTCACCTCCAAGCGAATGCGCTCCTCCTTGTTGTGATGATGCAAATGCCGCGAGTGCTGCGGATGTGTTGCATGTGGCATTGGCATCGCTGCTGCTGTCGCTGCGGCATCAACCACATCCTCCTCCAGTTGCTGCTGGGGCACATTTGCATATTTGCCGTGCTTGCCACTGGAGCTGCTGATGCGCAAGTGTTTGCTGTGGCTGCCACTGCTGCTCATGTCCTGCTGCAACTGCTGCTGCTGCTGGTGATGACGGGTCACATGATGTTGCTGATGTTGCTGCTGTTGCAGTTGTTGTTGTTGCTGCTGTTTGCCAGTGGCTGCAGTGGAGGCATTGCCCGGTGGCGTCGTGATTATATTAACCACCGGCGATCTCAGTTGTATATTATTGTCACGTTCGCTGACCAGCAACAAATCTGGAGGCGCACTGCATGAAGATGAGGCGCGCACCTGATGATACATCAGCTCCTCCGAGTCTGTGGTGCATTCCTGAACTGCAGATAGAAAGAGATACTCTTTTAATTAAAATGCAAAGTGGCATGAAATTGAAGTGGCATCAAACATTTGGTTATCTATGCCCAAACAGCTGCCCCCAGTTGACGCGTCTATATCTAATCTCCCACCCGCCAACGCCCCCGTTTGATGTTTCTTTGGCGGCACATTTTGCCTTTGACTTCGTCTGCGACGACGGCGACGGCGGCTGCTTGCAATTTATTTGCAATTTGCACAAAAACGCATTACAACACAAAAGTTTTTATGCCTCGACGCCAACACAAAGCGTTGGCGACCAGGCGGACGACCTGCCAGACAGACATACAGACAGACAAGCACTTGAAAGGCGACTGCGCCGAGAGCATTCCTAATTAATGACGTCGTCGTCGTCGTCGACGTCGACGTCAACCGCAGCGTCGACGTCGTCTAAAAAGCTGATGTTAATTGAAAATGCTGTGCTTTGGCTCGGCCTTTTGTGGTCAGCACGCGGCGTGAGCAGTCAAAAGTGTTGGCCATTTCATTACTCATACGCCGCGTGAACCAAAGCACAAAGCTAAGCTCCCAAAAGAGCGCTGAGAGTCGTTGCTCATCCCTGTCCCTCAGCCAGTCCAACTTCAAGTTGTCTTCCCCTTGGTATCTTCTTAATTTTCACTACTAATTTCCGCCACTCACCAAGTTTCCTTTAGTTCTTGTCTACTACTTTTAATTAATTAAGTATCACACACAAGTTTTCACAAGTGTTGCCATTTTAGCGTGTTTATGGCTAAATTTCATTCTCAAAATGCAGTTTTTAAGTTACCTTTTTGTAAAACACTAAATGCAATCCCAAGCTCAGGTCGTGTTTTTTTAAATTAAGAATAGTTAAATATTATGTACTTTTCTTTTGAATCTTACGGTTAAGGATCGAAGAAATGTAATGCAGTCTATAAGTAATAATATGTAATTTCAGCTGCAGAAAATAAATCAATGCGGACGCAGATGGTTTTATTAGTTCATCGCTGCTTTAAAGTTTATTCCTTTTATTTGACTTACTTAATTCATTTTAATCGAGTCAATTTGTTCAAATCTAGCTTATTTCGACTGTGAAGATCCGGCAACACTGGTTTCCAGTTGTCGCCTCTCGTAAAACTGACCTAATTTCTCGTTTTTCGCTTCTCGCTTCTATTCTTATTTCGCTTTGCCGTTCTCACCTCCTTTCCGGCCAGGACCCGACAAAAGCTTGGCTTTTAATTGCATAGGCATTATGCAGGCGAGTCCCGTCTGCTGTTTTGTGTTCTTATTTCCCTAGTTCCCTATTTTCCTATTTCCCTGCAGTATTCAACTTAAAGGGTTGAGCTGAGTTCCACAAAGCCCCAACAATTGAAGACAATTAGCCAGAGTGCCAGAGTGGGGAAAATGAGTTGTTGTTCTCTCGGTTTTGTCCTCGCGTCAAGTGAGTTATTGTCTGCACCTGAGTTTGAAAGGCGAAACACATGTTGAGAGTATTTCTGATTGTTTACTGGATCACAGCCGACCTGGTTTCTTTTCATATCTGACATTGTCTACAATTTGTGGGAAACTGGGTTATCTGGGGCTTCCCACAAAGTACTAAGATCAGTCGAGAGCCGCACAAAACTCCAAATAAAACTCACAAAGCTCAGATGGACGAAAGCTCAATAATCGATTGCCTAGAAGCTAATATTCTTAGTTTTTATTAGTTATTAAATTATAACAAAATTGTGTATATTCTACATTTCAGCTGACACTCAAATGGAAAAGTATCTGCTTTGCTTAGAAACAATAATTTAAGAATCTATTTTATAAATTAGTTTTAAACTACGGAATGTAATTTCAAATTGGCCTTTTAATTTTCGCTTTTTCGAGCTGTCGCTTCCTTGGAAATCGGACTGTTAGTTACTCTCTAATCTAGTCATCTTTTAAGCACTTTGAATGGCTTTCAATTAACTTGGGCCAAAGTTTCACTTGCCAGGCAGCCCGGCAGCCACTTGTAGTTACTTTTGCCTTGAGCTATCCGCAAGATACTTTGGCCTATGAGGTCTGTTCCTCTTAGTTTTTTTGTATTTTTTTTTGCCATGTGTTGATCTTTATCATGTGGCCCGAACATTTTTGTGCGTTTCGCCCTCGACGCTTTTGCTGATGTTGTTGTTATTCTTGTTGTTGTTGTTGTTTTTTTGTGTCTTCTTCTGGTATGTGACTTCTCATTAATTGTTGTTGTTGGTCGTTCGCGTCAAAAACACTTAACTTCATTAACACTTACATGCGAGATATGGCCACAGCCACAGCCACAGCTACAACTACAACTGCAACAACAACTTTTGTTTTCCTTGGCCACACAGACACAATTATGAAGTTTATCTTTAGTTTATATCTGTTTTTTTTTTGATTTTTTTCTCTTTTTGAAACTTTGCCTTGTTGGCACATCATCTGTCTAATAAATTGTTGGCTCTCAGCTGGCACTGAGAGTCACGGAGTCGGTCGCCAAGTCGGAGTCGGAGTCGAAGACGAAGTCGGATTCAGCTTTGGATTTTGTCCGACATTCATTAGCTGTCGTCATTTTTTATGCACTTTGCGCGCCCCGAAAAAAGGCAACTTTGGATCGAGGTTTGTATGTTGTGCGAGTGTGTGTGTGTGTATATTTTTGTTAGGCTCTACACCTTTTCTAATTAAAGGCCGACCACTTGATGTGCTTGCTGGGAGTCTTTGGTGTATATGTACCTTTGTAAGTATTTGTAAATGTATCTGTATCTGCATCTGTATCTGTGCCCGGTTCTGTCTTTTGGGCCTCTCGATGTCTGTTCTCGGCCGCTTTGTTTTGCGTTTAATTATCGCCTTTGTGTTTTTGAGCAAATACCGCGCCCGATGCCGACGATCGTGGCGCCAAGATAAACCAAAAGAACATGTTTTTCTCTCAAGTGGTTCGACCACAGCAACAACAACAACAACACCAACTACAACAACAGCAGCTACAACAACATTTACTAAGAGAATCGTGTTGTTGTTGAGTCATCTTGAAAGCATTTTGGCGTCTGATATGAAACATGCCGCCTTGCAAATTAACTTTGGCCTAAGCCACTCTGAAAGATACAAATCGTATGTGCTTGAAGGCGCTAAGTAAAATAGAGACGACTAGTAAATACCCTATACCAATAATGAAGCAAGCTAAAACAATTTCAAAGTCATACAGAGCTTTGATAAACTCTTGTGTATAATTCAACTTACACAACTATTCTCTTTTTTGTAACAAATTATATTTATTTAATTTCCTAACTTTACTATTGTTAAGCTAACGAAAGTGATTCAAAGATGCTAAAATTTAGACGGATATGCTATATATATATATTTTTTTTTTATTAATTGACTCATCTTATTATACTAAATGTTTTAGTATTCGTTGCAAGCCTCATCACAAAATGCATACACCCCATATGTGTATTCGTATCTGTAGTTCGGTTCACAATGAATTGAATTTATACATTACGCAAATGCCGAAAAGCCACCAAATGAGAATGAACAGCCTGTACAGTCTTCGGTCCATTCAATGACCACAACACGCACATTGCCTAATAGCTGAGAGCAGCTCTAGGGGATGGAGAGAGGGTGGTGGGGAAGAGGCAGGAGGGAGGGGCGTTTAAAGAGCCTACCTGAGAGGTCATTGAGGCTCATGTTGAAATTACAGCGCAGCAGCCTCATGAATTTTGTATGATAAATGGACGTCACGGCTAGAGGCTTATCTATCAAAAGTTGTTTGCGGCGTACGTGGCGCATGAGTAATGTATCTTTGCTCTTGACTCAATTAGAGCCGCAACCGCCAATGTACACACACACACACACACTCTCACACATTTTTCATTGCTTCGAACCATTTTTGGACATTTTGGCGCAGTTCATAAATTCATTAACATATTTTCTTATCAAAAGTGAAAAATAGACAAAAAAAGACCGAAAAAGTCGAAAAGCGATGCTGTAGATTAGTTTTCAATGTGGTCAGAGGATTTCCATAATTAATTGGCCAAGTTGTGTGCGTGTGTGGTTGGATTTTTGAGCGTTTGCTTATGGGTTTTATAGTGCAAATCAAAAATGCGCATAAATTCCTGATAGCCCCAAGTTGAATATTATAAATCGTTGTAATAAAACACAAAATTAACATGAAGCCAATATGAAGTTGTATACGAAACAGGTGGCATTTTATCTCCACGATTCCCATCCACACATTGCAATCGTATCGTTCATAAATATTTAAATAGTATTTATTTGGCCATTAAATAAAGTTAAGCTTCATACTATGGCTGGCCAAAACCAATCAACGCTAAATATCTGGGAAATGTTTAAGTTTGCTTAAACTATGTAAAATAATCCGTAGTAAAATATTGAGCAAAATCAATTAGCAATCTATCGCATGATGCTTGATTTTATCTGTAGATAATCTGCAAAGTTGACTTTAGAAAATAAATGCTCAAATATTTAGTAACTGAGAGGAACAAATTATTTATATTTGGGGTAGAAACTTTACAGATTTATAATAACATTACGTATACGTTTAGTGAATCAAGAATTTTTTTCTAATTTTCAAAAAAAAGGCCACCAGTTTTTCTCAACTTTTAAAAACAAAGCACCCATTTCAAACAATATTTTTCCAATTATCAAATAAACAAAAAAACCTTTGCAAATTATGTGTTGGTTGTAGTTGGTCTAATAAATTTACACAAACACAAAGTTGAACGTTATGTGAATAACTCAATTGTATTTCTGATAGAGTTTCTATTGGCCTAATGTTTTGAATGAGTAATTATGATTGCAGCTTGTTTGTTAGCTGATCACTGTTCGATCACTTAATAGCCATAAACCTTATATATATTTACTTTGATGGCGTCTTTTCCTCCACAAAGCTTTCTAGTGCAGCCGGCATTTGAGTCGATTCAAGTCTTTCACTTTTGCTCGACTTTTTTAACTTTATTTATTTATTTATTTATACTTCTTTTTCTGTTGAGGCACTTGATAATTTACAAGCACAATTTGGCAAGGCACTTATCGACACCAAAAAAAAAAAAAAAATAGCCGGCAAAAATCAAAGGGGCGCTCGAAAAATATTTCACTATCGTTGAAAGAAATCTGCGTTAGTTGTTGTTGTTTTATTATTTCTGTTCCAGGTTTCGTTATCAGAAATGCTTGCTAAATACCAGTAGCAATTATTGGGCCTCGCTGGAATGGGGCAGGTTTAATTAAACGCCGATAATCGATGAGAAAACAGTTACACGACGAAGTTCTTATCAATGTCTGAAGTTCACGGCGTCATCGATGTTGCGACTTCCCTCCGCACCCTCCACAGTCCAGAGGCATTGTTTATAAATGTGCCAACTATAATATTTGTTGTTACTACCCGTCTGTCGGCCTGTTGCATTTTAGCCAAGTCTAAAGCCGACATCGACATCATCGCCATCGTCGATTGTCGATTGTCGGCATTTTGAAAACTTTGCTTTAATGTTAATGTTACAAATCAAGTGAATAGACGACGACGGCGGCCAGATCGAGCGTGTCTTTTGTACGATATACATAGTTGTTGTTGTACTGCGAGTATACAAACCCTAACCTGCGCCCTCTCCCCTTCTACCCCTCTCTACCGCTCTTTCTCTCTCTCTCTGTCTCAGCCCCGCTTTAAGCTCAGCGCGTGTCGCTTATGGAGGCCTTCATCTTGCCGCACAACGTGTTCCGAAACGGGTTTGCTGGCCATACAAATGTACTACACACATTTGTACATACATATGTATGTGTCTGTTGTCTTAGTATTTAGCCACAAGTTTACAACGGAGTCGATATGTTTCAGCATTGGCTATGTAACGCCCATAAAGTGCAATTGTCAATCCGACTATTATTATCTACGTTATTTTCGTTCAAATTGCGAGAAATTTAATATAAAAGAGCTATGACAAATTATTAAAATTATTTGAAGCAACTTTTTTATTTAATTTAAATCAAAACAAAACAATTTTTAATAAATTTAATATATACAAAAAAATAACATCAAATATATTTCGCTCTTTCAATGATAAAAGTAAATAGATTTATTATATGTAGTTATATTTTTCATTCTTAATCCCTTCTTAAACCATTCCAATTATATCAAATTAATTTATTTAGCTATTTTAAGAGCATGTATCTTTCGACCTTTTGCTGTCCGAAATTGTTCCATTCTTTTGCTGTATCATTGCACTTCTATCTGTATCTGTATTTGTATATGTATCTCATGCTGAAGCTGTATCTGTATCTGAGGGTTTGTGTGCTTGACTTCGGTTGGGGCTTTTTGGAGGCCTCTCCTGCTGCGGCTTATTCAAGTTGAACGCCAAAGTTTGTTGCGGCTACACACAAACGGAAATTAATTACAAACAGCGCGCTAAATAAAAAACAACTACAACAACAACATGAGCAGTAACAGCAACAACAACAACAACAACAGTAATGAAAGAGCGGCATAATGAGTAAAGGTTGTTGTTGCTGTGGCTTGGCCATGTTGAAACCAATGCTGCTGCTGTTGGCCATTAACTTAAAGGCGTTAATATGCCAGACTGACAAATAGGCAAATTCTTGCAAATTTCCTCTGTCTATTTTGATTATTATTATTTATTTGACATTCTTGCTAGGCGCCGTTTTGCTTGTCACTTTATCAGTTCTGCAGGCATTTTGCCAATCAAATGTCAATCAAACAATGTTCCAGTTTTCTTGGTTGTTGTTGTTGCTGTTGTTGTTAGTGTTGCTTTTGTAATTTGATTGCTAAAGCGTAGAAGCTGCGTTGAATTGTGTAAATATGCATGTACTTTGTATCAGTGACAATGGCAACAACAACTTAGACAGACAGTTGATAAGATACTTGTGTGTGGAAATGTGGTCTGTGGATGCTGCGAGGGCAGCTCGATCAGTTGCGCTTAATCGGGGTAGGGTTAAATAAGTCCGTATAACACACCCGTATACCCAAGATGTCTGCCTAGACAGTTACACGTAAATTATTGTGCTGTTTTTATGATTGTTGTCGCTTTGCTCGGCCCTTTTATGGCCATATAAAAATTGGTCGCCTCTTCGGAGGCGGTGGAGACGGAGGGAGTGGGGGCGGGGGAGTTACGAGTAAAATGATACCCCCGAAACTGTAACTCGAAGCCAGGCGACATCTCAGGTTTTATGCGCTGTCATTATCAGAAATGCTCGCATCTTTCAGCAGCTCTTTATGGCCACCTGCAATGCGAGAGCGGCCGACGGCAGATAAAAGATACAAATTTGTATAAATAATTCAGTAAAAAAGCAAGTAAAAATATACATAGTATATAAGGCAAGGTAAGTAAGTATATATTCCCCGATCCATCGTAAAGTTGTACAAATTATGAACTTGAAGCGTGACGTTGTTGTTGTTATTGCATTATCCGAAAGCGACGGGAACTGTCTGTGACATATGCACTCCGAAATTGTTTTTGCAATCCAAATATATACATAATATTAAACAAGCTCTTCTCCCCCTTACATTCTACTTTCCCTGCTATGTGTGTTTGTGTGTGTGTGCGTTGTCTGTCTGTGTGTGTGTGTAGGTGCCCATCCTACACATTCTTGCCGACACTTCAAAAGCATTCGGGGCTCTATAATAAAATATATGAGAATGTACACAGAACAGAACAGAACTGAATTATACGCTGCTTTCAACTTTTGCGCCTAATTCACACATATTTTTTTTCGTTATAGACTGTTGTTGTTGTTGTTCTTGCTATTTTGTGTGTAGCTGTGTGTGAAAATTTTTTGTATTGCCTTTAGCAGCATCATCAAAAAAACAGACAAAAACAAAAAAAACAAAGAAAAAAATTAAAACGCTGATCAACTACGAGATGCCCTGGAAAAACAAGTTGCGAGTTAAGCTATGAATATTAATTTAGTTATTGAATAGCCTCTGTGATTAATATCTAATGGCCCTGAAACTTTTAAAATATTTTTGAGTACGGGAGTTTACCAAAGTTCAAGACTGCAGTGCTTTTAAATTCATATATATTATGAATTAATAAAAGATTTGTTTCTAAAGGTTCAACATCTAATCTAATCTAATTTCATCTGCAAATCTGAAGGTGTTCAAATCGATCCATCTGAGGTTTTCTCTACACAATATGGAATTAAGGGAAGTGAGTCCGATTTCTGCAACATGCAACTGCACAAGAAGAATATACCCTTCTTTGTGTATTTTCAATGAGCACAGTGTATAAAAAAAGAGGCGCCCGGAAAAAAGAAGACATCAATATGAAATTTTTGTCACGTTTTCTAATGTGCTAACGGAGGAGCAGGAGGCGGAGGAAGAGGAAGCTGGGAGGCACCGAGTGGAGACACATGGACGCGTAGGCACAAACACTTTTTTTCTCCGTCTGCCCTAGAGAAACTGCCGCGGGCAGTGACGGTGAGAGGTAGGAGATGAATATGGAGATGGAGATGGAGATGGAATAGAATGTTGTGCGTTGTCAGTCAACTAGAAGTGTGAAATTGAAATTCATTTTGACACGATGTGACGCGAGACATGTCCAAGGAGAGAGATGAACTGGGAATGTGAACAAGCCTGCGGCCATGAATATTATCATACCTAACGAATTGGGTTTATTTTGCCATTTGATGTATGTAAATGAACATGGGAATGATTAAGTTAGCATATTTCAATTTCCCTATCAGCGGCGGCCCCCCTTTAACCACGCCACTGGGCTCATTTAGGGGGATTTCTAGGCCAACTCAATGTGGACAATATATGTATCTCTCTATCATTCGCAGACATCAATGTTTTTATGTTGTGCTATTACTTTAACATTGGCAACGCCCTACATATAAACATGGCACATTACCCCCACCCTCCGCCCTGCACTCCACCATCTCACACACACTCGTAGATACAGATACAGATACAGATACACATAGATTACCCACACAGCTACGCATGACTATAAAGCATATTTTAGCATGTCAAGCGTTGCGCATCCGCTTTGATGTTTATTTGACAGTTTTTATAGCGGCTTTTATCTGCCAACTACTTGGCTAAGACGTCCCTCCCCCTCTTCCTCTTACTGCCTTTCTATCTGGTCTGTACTTTGGCAGATTCCCCTTTGAGTTAGTCGTCTGCGTTGGGCTATCTTCCTATTTTTGCCAAAATAAAAGCAAAAACTAAAAACCCACATGAAAATATAAACAGTTTTTGTGCTTCTGTTTTTGGCCAAGAATGCTTTTGAAGATTTGTAATTTGTTTTTGTTTTGTTTTTGTTTTCTTCGGCTTTGACTTTGAGAGCAGAAATGCGTCACACGCATAAATTGTTCATTCATTTGCCAAAGAGAGCGACAACAGCAACAACAACAGCAAAAACATCAACAACAGCAGCAACAACTAAATTGCCCACGCAAACAGCTTTTGTTGTTGTTGTTAATGTTTCTGTTGTTGTTGTTGTTGTCTGCCAACTGAAATGCAACTCAAGTGCATGACAACTTGTCGTTCTTTCTCTTTCTCTTCCTCTCTTTCTCGTTGTTAGTGCTTGTCCCTCACTATTTAGCACCTACACTTGATGGGCAAATTTGCCGTCTAGCAACTTGAAATACTCTACAACTTTAGAAAACATTTTCATATTTTTTAACCATTCCTTTTAAATATTCTATTATTATTTAGTTATTGTTAGACAATATTTGGGCACAATATTTGCTCAATTTTAAAAATTAACTTGAGTAAATATTATACTTTCCTTAGGATTTTAAGTTTGAAAATGTTGTAATACCTTCCAGCTTATTGGTTTCAGCTGTCGACTTAAAAGTTTTGTTTGTTAAATGCTTAAATCGTTTTAGCTAATGCACGCAAATAAGTCCGTAATATTTTGATTTTAAATTCAGAAAAGTTACTTAAGGACTTGAAGAAATAATAGGAAACATATGATTTAAGGTATTGCTCTGAAGCTTGACTGACTAAAATAGTTTCATCTTTCAAATTATTAATTCCATATCTTATTCCTACAATTCCAGTTTGAGAAACGTTTGAAAACGGAATATTTTTGCTTTTAAAACAATTAAATTTTAAATAAATATATAATCCTATAGAGCGATCGCTAAATATGGCAAATGGACTCAAAATAATGTGATTCTCTGGCTACATTTTATGTCATTTCAGTTGTTCACTCGAGGGGGGTCACATTTACAACTTCCTCCTCTTCCACCTCCACTTCCACTTCCTCTTCAACTCCCTCTCCCCCTTCCCCTTACATATTTGTTTGCGCAAACGGTGTCGAATTAAGTTTTTGGCCATAAAATCCAAGTGGATGCGAGCCGAGAGCCAAGAACAGAACCTGGCTAACATTTAGCTAAATATTTTATGAAAAGATGCGTGGTCTTGGCATTTGGATTGTCTTTTGGTTTGCCTTTGTCTTTGGCTCCGACTGTCCTTGGCTTTGGTTTTTGGCCAAAAATTGCAATTACATTAGGAATACTGCAATCAGTTGGTTCTTTTATAATTCATGCGTTGTTCGGGGCCGTGACAGGATGGGGACGGGGGCGGATGAGGGCTGGACACGCCCCTTTCATTATTTTAAAATCAACATAAGCAACAACATTTGCATAAGCTGATTGCATTTGTTACATCTTCATATATATATATATTTAATTCCTTAAAGCACTTTGCCAGCAACTTTTATTAAATAAACTTTTCCACTGCAGCTCCATCTCAGCTCAGAGTTCAGAACCAAAAACTTTGGCCATAAAATAGTTTTATTGCCCCGGCTCTGGCTCCATTGTCGCCATTTTTCCGTAAGCTACTTTCCTGTAATTAACTGTTTTTCGACTGTGCTCAGTTTGCTGTTGGACTTGGGGAAACGAAGTCGGCTGTTTGGGCCAGGTTAAGTTACGCGACAGAAGTTGCTTGAGAATATGCTACGTGTGTGATTCTTCCGAGGAGTTAATGTGAAGTTTGTCACAGAAACTACGAGTACACTGTGAGAATACCAAAAGTTCAGTGGCGTTTGTTGTGGACAAAGGGAATTAGCAATGGTTAAGTTGTAGATATTACAGAAACCTCTATAGGTGATTGGCAATACTGACTGTCGCTATTAGTATTGGCCAATCAAATTAATCTATCCTACAATTACTTTTTAATTTTAATTCCTATAATTCTTAGTAAGTCCTATTACAATTCCGATTTCTCTTTCTGTTTATAATTTTACTTCAACTCTTATTTGTATTTTCTTATTTATGTTTTTTTTTGTGCAATTTCTATTCGATTATCAAATTATATTCCCCTGTCTATTTCAACATTTTTGCGTATTCCTATTTCCTTTATCGCTCAGTTTAAGCCCCCTTGCTAAACTACGTCACTGCTTGCCACATCTCCAATCTTTTCTGGCCTCTGGTCGGTTTTTGTTGCCTTTTGCCTGTCGTTTGTTTACTTTTCATATGACAAAGTCAACCGACGTTGTTGTCGGCAACTTCTTGGCAACATTTTTTTTATTTATTTCCTTTGCTTTTTTTTACTCTCTCAACAAATACTCAACACGCAGCACGTTCGCCACGTTCTCCAGTCGCAGTCACAATCGCTGCTGCACGTAGCGTATTTAAAAAGCCCCGAGATTTACGTACAAAACTTCGGAGTCAGCCCCAGGGCACAAAACATGCGACAAGCACACACATGTGGGCCGGGACGGCAACTCAACTGGCAGTGGATCAGGAGACAGAGACGGAGACACAGTCAGGGACAGAGACAGAGACGGAGACGAACAGGGGGACAACTGAGCCTCTGACAACGGGGCTACTGTTTGGCGAGTCAAGTTTTTTGTGGCTTGTCTCGGCAAAAACCAGTAGCCAAGAGGCAACCAAGCTTCACAGTGCCAGCTCCAGCTCCGACTCCAGCTCCGACTACGACTCCATGCCACGTTGCACTCGAGTGCCGCCGAAGTGATTGTATTTGTTTGTTGCCCATGAACACCCTGTAGTTAGATGGATAGAAGGGTATCAAGTTCCCATTTATAATTGAGTTCTTTTCAGCACTCAAGCAGTCGCCAACGCTTTCCCTTTTCAACACTAAAGTTGACAATGAACATTTGTTCTGACCAGCGATGTCAATCAATGCAGAGCCCCAAAACGGTAAGACCTATAAGGTCATCATTTTCGCAAGGTACATAAAAGGGCCTTTAAAAAGAAGTAAAATAATAAGATGAGTAAGGCGAACTATATTTGCATAAAGTTTAATGCCCACAAAGTTTAATCTTGCAATAACTTAATTATTTTAATTTTTGGATTGCACTATCTACTTTTGTGGCTCATCAGACCCAAAACATAAGTATTTATAGGGTATCCCCACGTCACCTCTAACCAATTTCATGTGCCGCATTCTTGGTTGATTTTTTTGGCAAAGCATTTGTTGTTGTTTCTATTGTTGTTGTTGTTGTCGTTGGCGTGGTTGCTTTTTTTGGGGATTGTTGTGGCCTCGAATGGATTCAAAATTAAACTCGCTTTGTGTCGGTCCAGCTGCCAGTTTGAGTTTACTCTTGGCCCGCATTTGAGGCAGCCCACAGAAATATTTGTGGCCCGTCTGCAGCTCCGACTCCAACTCTAGCTTCAATTTGATTGCATTTTAACAAGGGGCAGCCAATTTCTTGATGCCGGAAAAACAATAAGCAGCATTTGAAAATTCAATTGTTATTGCTCGTAGCTTTTCTTTGCCATGGCCTCTCCGATACTCGTCGTAACGCTGCTCCGGCTCTGCTCTGTTCATTTCTTTTATACAATTTCCCGCTGTCCGAGTCCAAATTGTTTTCCATTATTTTCTGACTCAGCACTGCCGCCGAGGGAATGCAGGAACAGCCTCTTCATCAGCTTCAGCTCCAGCTCCAGCTCCAGCTCCATCTCCAGCTTCTTCTGATTGCTGTCCAGCTGCCCCTTCTGTGCTTGTTGTTTTTCTGATTTGTCATTATATTTTTGCCTTGCCCTTTTCCCCAATCCCGAAACGTCTGGATATTTATGAGTTATTGCCTTGGCTGTTGTTGTTGTTGAGGTTGTTTTTGTTTTTGTTGCTGGTCTCGTCTATAACATGATTTCCGTTTTAGGCAAAGGGTCGACCGTCTTTCAACACTGACTACTTTTCTGTCTCTCTCTTTTTCTCTTACTCTCTCTCTCTCTCTTTCTGTTTCCTTGTCTCTGTAGGCTTGCAATTAAGGCCCCAACAACAACTTCTTTGGCGGAAGTCGTTGAGCTCTCCACGTTAAGAGTCGTCTTGTAATTGATTTTCTTTCTGCAGTTAATTGCCTGACACAGACCGCAAAACACGTCGACCGCATGACGCGCCAAAGTGCTATGCAAATATTCCCAGAACAATAATCAATTTGCGAGTTCCCGAGTGCTCAATTCCATGCCGTCCATGTCCACTGTCCACTGTCCACTGTCCACTGTCCACTGTCCGCTGTCCGCCATCTAGCGCCATATTGGCCAGCAACTTGACCCAATTCCTGCATCTCTTGCTGCATGCCTCATTATCAGACTTCAACTCAGTTGCAACGTTTATTGTTGTCTGCACGTTGAAGTTGAAGACCTTTCAAAATACTCGTATTTAACAATCTGTTGTATCATGTTTTTAAGCAGCTGTCTTAGTTTTCCTCAAACAAAATACTTTGAAGGGCTACGACTTTAAATGCTACACTTGAGTGTTGGACCCATAGTGAAGGGAGAACTAAACATATGAAAACTATTGAAAATAATTGTGGTTTTAAATTGTTAATTTGTCTTTTAAGTTAATTTAATTGATTTTATTGTCATATAATCTGAGATTTAATTTAAATATCCACACATTTATAGCTGAATACCTGTACTTTCTATGGTAATAAAGGGGACTTCCCTAAAAACCTTCAGCCGTCGATGCTTTTGTACACCTTTTATATTTTGAGGGCTCAGTTTGCGTTTTCATGGATAGTTCTCTCATAGTTTCAGTGCTGGAATGAGCTATTTAGTTTGTCGCCAGGCGAAACGTGACAAACCTAACAAATTGACACCCAGTAAACCACATTATTTGGCCATGGCCCTTTCCACCGGGCCACGTTAAAGTGTGTCTCTGAAACTTGCAGAGCTTTAAACTTGATTGAGCTAAGTGAAGGGCGGGTAACGAGGGAAGTTGCTGAGATGAGTGATAAGACCCCGAGGGCCAGCCTGGGAGTTGGGAGTGGGTGGAAGATATTGGAAAGGTTCGTTGGCTTGCCACGGTCGCTGGCTTGGTCAAATCGGCCACGACTTTCAGTCAAAAGTCTGGGGTCGGCTTTGAACTTTTTCTTACAGCCATCCCCGCCCCCGCTCCCGCCCCCGTCCCCTTCCCTGGCCACATTTGCTCAGCTTTTGTCGCTCGCATTGGCATTGGCAACAAAGTTAACTTGATTGAACTTTGTTTGGCTTTGCCTTTAGCTGCTTTTCTTTTGGCCAACTTTTGTGTTCCTTTTTGATGCCTTGTTGTTGCTGTTGTACATTTTTATTTTGTTGTTTGCGCTTTATAAAAACTAAATGGAAAATAAATTTTGTTTGCACTTTGGAAAGAAAGCAAAAGGAAGTCGCAACTTGAGAGAGTGTGAAGGAAACTTTCGCAATGCCCGCAGGGATGGAGCTCAGCTATTGAATGGACTAAGTGTAAATACATATATACATATATATCTGTGTAGGAGTATCTGGTCTGGTCTTAATTGTGCTGCATTTCCTTAACTCTTTGGCCCTCTCAAAAAATGACGCATTGCGTCATCGGCTCAGACAATAAACGGCGAGAACTAAAGTAAAGCTCAACCCTGTGGCTTGTTGCAAGGCCGTGCCGGAATGGTGGAGGGGGGGGTCCAACCCCCTTTTGGGGGTTGCTCAACGTTGCCATTTCCGCTGCAGCGCTTTCGCCTGCACTCCTCACCTCCTGTCATATTTCCTGACAGTCTGGCCATATGGGGGCGTGTTCTTTTCCTTGTTCCATCGAGGGGGACTAAGGGTTGCTTTAAAACACGTGCGAACGTGACTATTTTTGTGGCTACCAAAAGTCACCCTAGCTGATTTTGGTGGAAAAACTAAATAGGCAAAATTGCTGACTGTGAACTACCATCGATTTCGGTCATTTATCGCATAAATGCGATTATAATACTTGGGATATTCTTGAGAGAAGTTCTTTCCAGCTGAGATTGTCGTCGAACTCTGTTAAAGCGTGAAAAGTGTATTGCCATACACACCCCGAAAAAGGCGGCAACCCTAGAGCTCCTTAAGGGTTGCCCGACCCACTGCCGAAAAGACTCGGCAAGGGATAAGCTTTAAGCCACTCTCGCACTCTGGTACACACCTGCAAGTAGAAGAAGAGAAGGGTTGCATTAGTTGTGAAGTGTGGAAATGTGTGGGAGGGGTATGGATAGATATATATGTATATGTATGCCTGACAACTGGCTGAAATCTTCAATCAGGCATGCCATCAATCAGTTTATTTAATCAGCTAGAACGTGATACGGTCTGGAAAGGGTCTGAATCTGCGACGGAAGGGATTTCGATGGGTTGGAAAAACAAAGGGGATACCTTTGAAGGTTGAGTTTAGTTTACATTTTATAATTCAGTTATGATGGAGTAGATTTCGAGAGAATGTTTCTCGCCTATTTTCGTATCGTTCTCGTGGCCCATCTGCAGTTCATAACCATTTCTGACATATTTATGAGTCCACTCTGGAGTTGGCATCCATATCTTTTGATTACAGTGAGGCCTCCACAAAACTGACTCATCACATCACCGTTTATAACAATTAAGTCACTTTCTCGCTCGGTCTCTCTTTTAGCATTGCTTATTATGCATTTTATATACCACCCACACACCCTCTCTCTATCTCTCTCTCTTTCTCTCTTTCTCTGCTCCTTTTGGCCCGCCGTATGTTATGCCCATTAGGCCTAATATGCGCTAATGCTATAAATAAAGCGTCGCCATACGATTATGGCATACTAACAAACTTGTCTCTCTCTCTCTCTCTTATTCTCTGACGCTGAGTGTGCAGGGTAATTTACAGTTGGCCGGAATGGCAACAACGAGAGGAGCAACGATAACAGCGACAACAGCAAAGACAAGAGAGTCTTTAATGTCTTTAATCCAATTTCCAGAGACATGAGACCAAGAATGAATACAAATGTGCGTACGTGTTAAATTTTACCAATTAAATGGGTTGACTTCACCAGAGTCTGGCAACAGTGTCTGACATGGTCTGGCATGGTATATGACATAAGCGAGGGTCGCCTGATGAGTTAATGGTTTAGGTAAACCTTTTTGAATGAAAATAAACTTACTCTTCAACATAATCTAGCTAGTGTACAATTTGTGTACAGTGTGACCGTACTATATGAGTCTTAGCCAGCCATTAGTTCATGAATTACACTATATAATTTGAGTTATATTAAAAATATTATGTTTCCATCTTGTGCCAGAGACTAACTCAAATCTTTTTGAATGAAAATAAGCGTACTCTTCAATATAATCTAGCTTGTGACAAAGTTGCTTACTTTTAAATGTTTCATATATTGAACAGTATGACCGTATTTAATAAAGAATCAATTAGTTCATGAATTAAATGACTTATCAGCCCACCCTCGATTTGTAAGTGGGACTATCATTATGGTACTAAAAGTCAATTTCACTCTCTCACACTCACAAACACATGAAGTTTCTTCCTTTCTTTGTCTCTCTCACTCTAATCGATATTTATACTTATTTTGTTTAGGCCATTGACTTAATTTCTTTTCTTTTGCTGCGCAACAAATTATGCAATTCAAATTAATGCGGCCATTACATGGCCCGAAAAGATTGAGAGACCAACTCAACTCGATGCGAAGAGTCAAGACAAACACAAGGCTAAGACAAGGGTGTCCTTCCCGTTACCAGTTGTCAGCTGCCAGTTGCCCGTTGCCCGTTGCCCGTTGCCAGTTGCCAATTGCCAGTTACCAGATACAAAATGAAATTAATCCGACATGCCAAATGCCAAGCACGTATCAATGTGGCTCCGTTTCTCTGTTATGTTTGTCTTCTTCATTGCCTGTGTGTGTCTTTTGGCCATATGATTTTTCAATAGGCACCCCCCCCCACCCACTTTCCCCTCTGTCTAGAACAAAAGCTAGCTTAATTCTGTTGTGTGCTTTGAAATTCGAATTAGGCTAGTTCGCATAATGTATGGAGAGTTCTTCCTTCTCATGCAGTTGTCATTTCGCTTGTCTTTCCCTTTTCGAGGCGTGGGTTCAATTTATGTTCCACGTCTCTCCCCACACACTTCACACACGTAACCTGGCTGACAGCTGTTGCCCGGAGCGGACCTTGCAGGATTCCGACTTGTCTATGGTAGATGATAACAACAAAAGGCCAAATAAGCGAAAAGACAAAACACAACGAAATACGAAAAGCAAAAAACAGAAATGGGGAAAAGAATGTGACAGGCGTTGGCTTCGTTGGAGGCTTTGCATTGTTAGCAGTTGGCAGTTACCTTTCGAATAGACGGGCGGTATACAGGTGGGGTGGGGGAGGGTGTATTTCAGGGCATAATTGGCTACATTGGCATTTCACTTTTGGCGCAAACAAACGTGGCGCTTAGCAAATGTGGCTGCCGCTGCTGCTGCCACAAAAATGGCATTAAATTGACCCAGTTATTCAGATGATACACCCGACAAATGTGCTAAATTTAGATAGAAATCATACTTATTCAAAAAGTGAACAATTTCATAAAATGATCACAAAAATAATTATAATTGATAATTATACTGCTTTTTCTTTTCATTTATTAATGCCATTTAGTCCCTGCCTTTTTTTAATTTCCATAGAGAGGCACATTTCTACTGATATACAAATCTTAATAGCACAAAAATAAGCCAGAATTTGACACTATTTCGGTCAAATACCTGATATTTCCAATTAAATTATATTCAATACGTCAAGACAACATTTTAGCTATACAAAATTAAATTCACCTGGCAGAAAACAAATCTAATGTTCATTTTGGGACTTAAACCAATAATTTAATTTTTTTATTTATTTTTCATTTATACATATTAATTCATATGCAATCGTTGAAAGTTGTCAGCTTTGAATTATTGCAGAGCTCTCAATAGACCGTTGTCATTAGGGACATCTTTGTCGCCTGCACGCGTTTTTCGCTTTCCATTTAGCTAGACGCAAGCAGCTTTAGCTTTAGAGATACAGATACATACAGCACGCATATCCCAAAAATATCTGTATAGCTTTTCATTTGCTCTGAAATTGCTTGCCTATATCTTCGTTCCCCCTCCTCCTCTCTCTCTCTCTCTCTGGAATAGCGACATTTGGGTCCGCCCTAACGGAAATCTTCAATGGCAGTTTTCACGCCAAAAAACACTCGAAAGAATCCTGAGCTCGAGGCAATCACAATACCTTCATTATGGCACAACCGAGACTAGGAATCGAAACGTGTAGGGACCACAAATCGGCTGGTGGCATGTGGCATGTGGCATGTGGCATCCCCAACCCCTAGGAAAACCTCTTGAGCATAAGCGTCTTTTATTTTATTGTTTTGTCAACGCTTAAAAGAAATGCTTTTCCATTTAGTTGAACACTTATGAGCATTGCCACGGATATGTTTTTTCCTTTAAAAAAGAAAATGTCTCAAACTTTCCGCATGTGTATGTGCGTATCTATTAGTATGTGTGTGTGTGAGTGTGTGTGTTGTTTGCCCGACGACTTTTCACACCACATCAAAAGGCGGCAGAGCGAGTGCACTCAAGTGTATAAACAATGGCGTTAAGTGTTTAAGTGCACGGAAATATCAGAGCCATGGATTGGCCACTCATCCCCATACCAACCCCCATCCCCGGCCCCCTCTTACTCACCATCTACCTAGCCCACTTTTTCGAAGAGTTTAAAACGGGGAGGGGGCCGCTTTAATTTCATTTTATGGCATTGGCAATTTACAAAAATGCAGACACAAAGTTTAATTGCCGGGCAACAGCTTGAAATAGTGGCACATAGATACAGATACAAGATACAGATACGTGCATGCACAGATGCAGATACAACCGAGTTGGAGTCGGAGTTGCAGTCCAATGGAGACACTGCTGTATATATAATTTTATGGGCGCTTTGTGGCCGCCATTTGGCCCCAGACGGACAGCAAAGTTGGCGCCAGGATGAAGCAGCTGCCCCTGTCCCTGCCCCCTTCCCCCTTTCTGACCACAGTCATGACCGAACCGTTATGTTGTTCCCACTGAGCCAACAAAAGTGCTTAGGTTACCCACAGCAAAAAAAATATATATGTATATGTACATATAACTACTCGTATTTACAGGTAGAAATGTGCAAAGCGAAAGAGAGAAAGAGGAGGAATGAAGGCTTAAAGGCAATGAAGCAATTGACTGCGGCTATTACTTGATGTTCATGTCCGTTAGCTTAATTCAATGAACCAGCCGGCTTAGTTAGAGACCAGCGTAGACTTAAAGTGGCTTGCTGGCTAACAAGGGCGTAGGCAGGGGGAGGTAGATGGGGCCACGTGCCCCTTTTCAATCATGACTCAACATTTTTAGCTGTCGAAATTAGATTCGATAATGTAAATGCCAAAATTAGCGAACCTTTTGCCTTCTATGCATACACTTGTTGAGAAGGTATTGAGAATGTAAATTCAGATTGATAAAACATTTCTTTTCTACTATTATTTGAATTCAATCAATTATTAAATAATTGTTACTAGCATTAATTTAAAATATATATTAAAAAATAAATAAGAGAAGTAAAGTTGGATAGCTTATTTATTTAATTCATATTTAACAATATCTACAACAAATATAATTTAATAACGAACATACATATGCCTACTAAATAAAGAATTTTTTTTTCCTCTTCCTACAAAATTGACTACGCCCCTGTCTAAAGTGAACCTCTCTTTATCTCTATCTCTTTCTCTTCTCTTCTCCTTCTCTCGCTCTCTGGCTGAAAGGTAATTAAAAGATTATTAAAGCAACTTCTATCAATCGGCATTGACAGAAGGCATCTGCGCAAAGAAGAATGATGGCTTTTCAATGGAAAGAACTGCTCGAGTTTCTATGAGAAATTCCAAATGAATTCAACAATGTGATAAATGATCGAGTTTGAAAGGCAACAGATGTTGTAAGATGAAACCGAACAGAGTATCAAAGTAATCGAAGTTGATCGCAGACTATAGTTTGATTTGGCAAAAACTCAACTGTTGATAAACTTGGCTAAGATCTACGTACAAACATATATACGAGTTTCAGACCCTTCACTTTGCAGTCATCACCAGCATTGTTTTCGAAACGAGCTGAAAATAAACTTGAACTCGTATTTAGTTTTTATGGTTACCTTGGCCATTGGCATTGCACCTCCATTAATGTCTGGCCTCGCATAGAAACCATATAGCAACTGAAGTAACAGTTAATTGCGTTCAACACCACAGACCAAAGAGTCCCCCCCCCACATCTCTTTCTTGCCCCTGTCTCTTCTCTCCAGCTGCTGCTTATACGAGTACACTACTAAACCACTCATGATGCAGTAAATAGTTTCAAAGTTTAAGTTTATTTTTTATGTTGCTGTTCCATAATTAGATGCATGACTTGGCAGCGCCTTTTTATGGCTCGTTCCGTCCACTTCTCTCTCTCTCTCTCTCTCTCGCTCTCTCTCCCCGCCCGGCTTCTCAATTAGCCAGAAAAGACATTAAGCTTTCGCCGGTGCCCAGATGAACTGCCTTCGGATAGTTCAAGAGTCTGCAGCCGCCTCTCGACTAATGAAGTTAGTGCAGCAATAAAGCTACTACAACAACAGCAGCAACAGCAACGAATACAAATAGGAAAAAATTTGAGCGCCACTTTTTAAAGCAGCTGCTAAATTGAAAATCAACCCGACTCCTCTTTCCCCTTTTCCCCCTTTACTCTTCTGGGCAACAGACGCTAAACGTCAGCCATAAATAAAATGCAAATTTTGCCGGCTAACAAAATTGCAAGGATTGCTGTGGGATCTGCACAGAAAGGAGCACTCGGAGGGGGGTAGGGGAAGGGCGGAGTGGGCGGGGCTTAGCCCGTTAGTTGCTAGCTGCTCCTGGCTGTGGTTTGTATACGTGTTTTGTTATCGGCAACTGCAACATATTTTCTATATCAAATTTTGCACAAAATGCTCACAGCTCGATGAAATTCTATTGGGAAATATTTTCGGTAACAATTTTACATAAATTTGCACACTTTTCTAGGGTATCCGCACTTTTCTGAGCATTTTGGGCAAATAGGTATTCCCATGAATTAATCAAATCCTAAGTTATAAGCAGATTTCAATAATTGTAAGTCTATAGTATAGTAGAGTTACTTTCGAATTTAATGAAAATATCAGCTATAGATTAATCTAAAAGCAAAGCTAAGCTATTGTCGTTATTCTGAGACTCTTGTTTTAAAATTATAATTTAGTGATTCAATAAAACATAAAATTTATCGAAATAAAAATTACACGAAATTTACATGAAATTTTAGCTGATATTCAACATCGAAAAATTAAATAACATTTCGCTCGATTACTGATTATTTTTTCTATATTATGCATAAATTATTGTAAAAATTATCAAGATTATAAAATTAACATTTCAATCAACTGTTAATTATTTAAATTAGAATTGAAATTTGTCATTGCACAAAAAGAGTATGTAACCAAATGGCATAAGGCAAATGAAGTTTTATTCTTAGTATTTTATTTTATTTTATTTTATTTTTTTTAGGTCTTGTTGAACTGTCTGTGGATTACCGCCAAAGCTGTGGAAACTGTGGATGAAAATGGGAGAGCTGCTGCTGTAGCTGCTTCTGCTGGGACCATTAAAAATGAAATGCCAGAGCACATTTTATGAACGAATATTATTTTCGACAAAATTTGTTGTTGAAATAACAATGAGGCAGGCAACTACTATTAATAACCAGGGGATCTCTGGCCTGCCTCCCATTCTTCGCCCATTGTCTCCCACTCCTTGCCCTCTCGCTTTACTCCTAATACAATCATATAAATTACGCAGCGAGAACAATCAATCAATGTCAAAGTCAGACACTGGGTCTGACTATAGAATTTAGGCCCGTCGACGGGGTAGATTTAAGCTAAGCTGCCACGTTCTTGGCCGCTCATCAATTTCAATAAACGCGGGCGGCAAGCGGCAAGTGGCAAGTGGCAAGTGGCACGCCGGCTCCTCGGAGCGGAGCAACGATGTCCACATCCACATTCACATCGAGGCTCGGCAATGGGACCACCAACGCCCCATTAGCACCTAGCTAAATGCTGTGGCATTTGTCAAAGTCCAAGCCAAGAGACGACAGCGTTGACAGTGGAGAAGAAGGGAGAAGGAGGTGAAAAGAGGAGAGGAGAAGGAGGATCCCTTGTTTCCATGTGTTTTGCATTTTAAAGTGTGGCACAAACGAAATTGGAAATGGCAGCAAAAGATGTGCAGCAATGCGACAACAATATCTAAATATCTACTCTGTCACTGTATGCGTGTGTGTGTGTATCTATGTGTGCGTTTGTGGTGTCAACAATGGCAACGCTCTGGGTGGCATTTCATTGACAACAAGTCATAAATTTCACAAATGACAGTCGGCAAGTGGTGAACGACAGGCGGGCGAAGGAAGCGAGGGGCAGAGGTGATGCAATGTCTGTCAAAGGCATTCACTTTAACGAGTTTCCACTGTATGCAAGCCATAGCAATCACAGCAAACACAAACACAAAGAGAGGCAAGGCACAAGAGAATGAGAGAGAGAAAGAGAGAACAACAATAGCTTTACCTGTATTTGCCATTAAAAGTTGCATTGAGTTAATTTTGATGTGAAGTTTCTATCGGGACTACATTTATTAAACTGATTGGATCAATCATAAAATCAGTATTATTATAATATACTTATAAAGTTTTATATATTTTAATATATGACATGTTAAGTTGAAATAATTTCAAATCAACTAACTACTCAGAATATCGAGACAGAATCATTAAATAGCAATTGAAAACTTTAACATACAGTTTTTCGTTATATTAGCACTTGTTTTATAATAAAAGTGATTGAGGCAATGTGGAGCTTGAACTCTGCTAAAGTTTAACATAGCTATGTTAACAGCTGTTACACAATGATTTTATATTTTGCATCACACTGAAAAACGCAATAGGGTTAATAGCTGGCATGTATGATGACTCCAGAAGATTGTCAAACTTAATACTATTAAATTATTATATATCTCATACTTGAACTATATTCATATCAATCAATCGATATCAAAACTCAAGACAAGCTTAATGGGAACTATCCAATAAATATGTATTTGCATTAGGCATAATACAATTGAAATTGAAATTTAGTTCCCTTTATGCAACAGAACTCCGACCACACCCAGAACATTTCCTCGAATTTGCCAGACCAGAAACAGAACACAGAACTGAGACCAGAGACCAGAGACCAAGTCGGGGGACAAATGTTGGCGACCACAAAATGCCGGCATAACGGACAACACCTGCCTATCAGGTGCTTCGTGTCGTGTCGGTTGCTGGGAGCGGAAGTGCGGCTCCAGCTTCAGATGCAAAGGAGAACAACGCTAATGGTTGAGTATTGCAGGTAAGGGGTAAGGGGCCGCCGCATTTGGATCAGCTGTCTGTGTGAGTGCGGTTTATGAGCTATGCAGGCGGAAGTTTTAACTGCTCAATACTCTCACACACACACACACGCATACATGCACAACTGAAATCAATTGAGAGACGAAGAGAGGGCGAAACACAAGTACAAAGTCAGAGTTGGCAGGGGAAACAATCCCCTCTACCCCCTGCCAACGTCTCATGACACACACGACGCAGCGTTCCCGTCATTAGCCGTGTCGCCAACGAAGACGAAGTTGAAGTTGAAGAGGTAAAGCAAAAGAGGAAGATCAAAATGAGAAGGGGAAGGAGAATGAGAACGAGGACGCATAGTTTGCTGCATGTGTCACGCTGTTTGTTGCCACGAAAATCCCAAATCCCTAAAAGCAAAACTGAAAGATTGCTCGCCATGTGTCCTGGCTCTGTCTTCTATCTTCTGGTCTGACTGTCTTCCTGCCCGCCTGCCTGCCCGCCTGCCTGCCCGCCTGCCTGCTGACGTTTTTATAGCTGCTAACAATGTGTCAGGATTTCTTAGAACTCACAACGAGTCTTTGCCACAGTCTCGTTGTATCTTCTCCACATCTCCGTAGCCGAAAAGGCGACTCATCCCGAGATGATAATTAGGTGCAGTTGCCTTGAAAATACCCATAAATGCTGCTACTTCTGATGCCACAGTGTGCACTGACTATGAGCAAACTATTTAAAGTATCTCAAATCTATAAAGCAGTTTTCGAGTTTTCTAAGAGATTATCAATTTTGAAGTTAAATAGTAAATTTAAATTTGAGTGCCTTTTACGAAAAAAATATGTCACTTTTGTCACTGTTTCCACTTTCTCAAAATGTTTTTTCGTTAACTTAAATACATTTAATTCGAAAGCTTCTTCTTTTTACTTTCATTCATTATTCTTGTTTAGCATATGAACATGCATATATTAAACTTGCTTGTTTTCAAACTTTTCCATTCTTCAGCTCAAGTCAGAAATGCCTCGTGAGTTGTTCAGTAGAGAATTCATGGCCTATCAGCTGCTTCCGCTCATCAGTATATTCTTATTACCTCGAGGAGGACGGCTTTTTTAGGCCTCCGACAGCCCCGACAACAAATTGCATGTGTCTTGCATATTTTTGGCCCATCCATAGACTATTTTTTTGTTTTTCTTTTTGTTATGATTATTATTTTTATTTTTGATTTTGCCTTGCCCGAATGAGGGCCACACAAATTATGCGTAAATATGTGATAGTCCCCACCCCCTCGCAGACCCCTAGAGCACCGACAAACTGTGCAATAATTCTCGTTTATCGCTTTGCGAAAAGTCAATTTTTATAACGCACCAACAAACAGAGCAAGCGACGAGTATGTACATATGTATGTATGTATGTGCAACCCGATGAACATTTTCGAGAAATGATTTGTGGTTGCCTCAAATTGGCACACCAGCCATCGAGGGGGTTTCAGGGGTTCACTGGGAAGCGGGAAGAAGGGGTAGGTTCATTGGTGGCCAGAGGCAGGAGGCGGTCATGCGTGCGAGTTGCTGCGACTTCCTACGCGCGAGAATATATGTAAATAAGTATGTAACAAACTTGTAATTTGAACGCCACAAATCATAATTTTACATAATGATCAATTCATATACGTCTAAATGTTGTTGCCTGTTTTCAGTCGCTCGTGAAGTGAATTATGTGGCCCGGGTCGCCAATTTCGCGGAATTTTCCCTCATTTTCCGACAGACGAGACGATTGGTCGTCTTGAAGTCCGAGTTGAAAGTGAGTGCGTAACGGAAATATTTCAGACCGGATACAGAAATACTTAGTAAACCCACACACAGACACAAAAATACATACGGATAAACAGATGTACTGCATTAAGTGTGAGTTAACAGGGAATCGGATCTGGCTGGAGACACACTGAGAAACTTTCCACGAAAACTAATTAAACAAATTGCATTATGTGTGTGCTTGAAAAGTTAGTGCAAAGCACCCAAATATCCGATTACGTGGGTGGCTCAACCAGATTCCAAGCAAGATTAAAATATCTTTCAAGTCTATTTGCCGAGATCTCAAATTCAGAAAATTTCTATTACAAAGATGATTGTGTTAGTTTGGGATTTAATTGCTTATTGTACAAATAATTTAAAGAAATAAATTCAATAAAATAATACACAAAACAAATTAATGTTTCTGAAAATAAGCAATCAATGATTTTAATATCTGTTAAGATATTAGATAAATAAAAAAAACTAACGAATTTAATGTAATTTTAATAATAATTTATTATTTACATTTTGTCTATGCATTTATATATTGTATAAAATATATTAATAATAAACAAGTGTTTTACAATTTTAAATAAATTTATGGGGAACACTTCTGTAATACTAAGATGATCTCTGTTTTCTCTATAGTTTTATTCGGAATATAGTCATCTGACTATAAAACGGATCCAGACAATTGTTGACAATAACTCTGAACTTTGCAAATGTATCAGGCGACCCTCGTCAGGAAACGCCATCTAGCGTCCGACTGCAGCTCCAACTACAACTCCAACTGACAGATGGCGATGGCTTCTTCACTCTGCAGCATATCAAATTAACACAGACACGAGCTTTATGGGCAGAGGGAACGGTTTCAAGGGGGGTGGCGGGAGGGTCGGTAACTGTGAAGCAGTGAAACTGGGATGGGAGATGCTGTTTGGTGCCCATTAACTGTGGCACTTTTGGGGGCAGCCCGCCGCAATTTGTTGGTCAGGTTTGCAGCAGCCAACATGGCAACATCATGGCTGCGTTTAATACTCGTAATACTCCCCATACTATTGGAGTGTATAAGTGTGTGTGAGTGTGTATATATGTTATTTTTGTTTTCTTGATTTTTAATGAGCATCGTGCAGGGTTTCGTTTCGCTACGTTTCGGACCTGAGACTCGGGACTCGAGCTGGCAAATTGCAGGTTCTCTTTTCGCTGTGCCTCAAAGTGTTGCACTCATATTTTGCCGGTGTGCGCCTTAATTATATGGTCGCCGACAGAAATTCAAGTGAAAAGCATTCGGATCGGGTCGGTAGGGGCCGGGCTCGGGGTCGGGGTAGAGTCCACAGAATTCGTGGCAGACCTAAGCCTATTTCGAGCCGCTCTTTAAACCATGAAAATTTAATGCCAGCTTAGCCCAAAACACAATGGCCAAGCGGGAGAGCGTTGAAAAAGATGTCGATTCAGTTCGAGTTCGAGTTTGAGTCCGAGTTCAGCTTGATTTTCAGTTTGAGTACGAGTATACCCGTATTCGTAAGTTCGGTATGGCATTCAAAGAATCTTTCAAGCCGCATTTCCGTTTGGGTTGAAGCCGCTTAACAGCTCGACATCGCCTCTGCTCACATTTTCTCCTTTCCTCTCCTCTCCACCTCCTCCATCTGCAGCTCTAGAGCCGCTCAAGTATTAATTATGCACGCATAAAACATCTTTTGAACCTTTTTCTCAGCCAACTTGGGCTCTTTCAACATATTTTCTGTGAATGAGCGAGCGGGCGCGACATCAATGGGATGCAAATTAACTGTACAAACATAAATAACACTCGGAATTCCTGGAAAATATCGGACCCCGGGCTATTCAATGCCTCCTCTCTCCTTAACCATTTGTCAAAGCAATAAAAATTGTTGGGCTTCTGTTGGACCTTTTTTATGATAAGCATTCTTATCATATTTGGGCTAGGCTTTGGCATCTTTGTTGCCTTTTCTCGCACACACTCGCTCTCTATCTCTCTCTCTATCTTACATTCTCTTGCTCTTACCCTTGCTCTCTGGCCTGTGAACTGTGAACGGTGACCGGTTTTATGGTTGCACCCTTTAATGAATTCAAAGGCACGAGCAGAGCATCCTCCCCCCTCCACCCCTTTAAAAATTCTGTAAGCGCGTGCTCATTACCCTAGATATCATTGCGAATACTTTTTGTGCTGACTGTGCGACCCGTTTTCATCTTTTGCCCATTTGCACTTGTTGCTAACTTGTTTCTGAATGGGATTTGCCAGTTTTCAGTACTGTGATGTCGACTCTCAGCAATGTATCTGACAGATACGTCACCCATTATATAATGCACTGCTCCACACTTTGTGTACTACCCCCCACCCCGCCCACTACCTCACTCCATCACTTTCACACTTTTGGGAGATTGCTTTGAAAAATTATGAAAATGATTAATTGGCGCTACAAATTTATGACGTCGTTGTGGATTTTCCAACGATAGCGAGTTGAATGTATGATAAAGCCCTTGATGGAGTTTTCTTTTCATCCCCCATCCCCTGCCCCTTCCATAACCGTTAACATAGGCAACATCAGCTCGAAGCGATTAAAACTTTTCGTCAGCCGCAACAGCAGCTCCAACTTCAACATAAATACATTAATGTAGTACTATATATATGAATATATATGTGTGTGTGTGTGTGTGTGTGTGAGTGTATATGTGTGTATGTGTGCCGCGTCATTATGGTTATTGTTATTGTTTTTTGTTGTGCAATAAATTATATGCCATAATAATTATTTATGAAAGTCTCATGTGGATTGAAGCTATATATATATATGTATGTATATACAACGCATTATAGCGTATAATGTGCTGTAAATATCATTAAATGTGGTGCTTTTATTGGAAGTGCTCGGGGCTGATTTGACCCACACAACCACCCGATACTTCGGAGCTCTCAAAGACTCAAATTATATAGGTCCAACAGTGCACAGAGTACGAAAATAAAAAAACAAATTTAATCAATTTTCTGAGATATTTTAATGAGACTTATTTCTAATATTTTCTTTTCAATCTGGTAGTTTTTTTATGTTTTTTATTTTTGTTATCAAAGATGATATTGTAAATGCTATGGAAAATATCTATCATTTGTACAATTTCATCTATTAAATTAAAATGGTTGTGCTTTGTGTTTAAAGTTTAATTCCCTTAAAAATTCTGAGAAAATGTTAAATCAAATTTTCCTACTTCGGATTAATCAAGGGTTCTAGCATTAAGGTGGTAAAGTGATTCTGTGTTCCTTTACCTCACTAATTCACCAAGATTCTATCATTTAAAAGTCCCAACAATTGTGTCAGCTGACAATTTGCATTGGCTCGGTTTCGAGACCCAAATAATTGCCCAATTTCAATCAGGGCTTTAAACTGTGGAACTGCAAGAATACTATGGCTATTACGACCATCATGCGACGGTCTCCTGCCAATTTATAGAAAATTTCAATTGTGAATATTGATTATTCATTTCCTGAAGCGACGGCGGCGCACCTACAACCTATTTGAATTCGGATCCGGATGCGAATGGGAATGGGAATGATGATGGCTTCTCTTGCGCCTTTTGCCTGCGATGGAGACATCGTCATGGCCATCATCATCATCATTATCGTCATCATCATTGAAATGGCAAATTGGACTGCAGAATTTTTGTATTGAAATTGCTTCGTGGTAGTTGCCATTTGCTGTTGTTATTGTTGTCTATGTATGTGAGTGTGTGTGTGTGGCTGTGTGTGTGTGTAATCATAACGGCTCGCTTGTTAACATGCTACATTAAATTTTTATCAAGAGCCATGGCAACAGAGCAAAGCAGACCAGGCCAAGACCAGCACAAGACCCATAATACATAAATATCTAAAATAATGATGTTGTTGTTGTCGTCGTTGCTGCTGCTGTTGTTGTTGTTGTTGTTGATTATTATGATTATTGTGGCATGCTTGCAATGTAGCATGATTAACACGGGACTGAGCACAGAAAAAAACCAGAATAAATGCTAAAAGCATTGAACAATGCCCGGCCACAAAATAATTCACATACAATACATTACAAATAATCATAATAACAATGGCTCGTTACGCATACGCCGCGTATGCGCCAACTCCAACTTGAACCACGAGGAAGCCAGACAGGAGCCCCAATCCCTCCACACATCCCACTGAAGCTGGACTTGAAGCGGAGCATTTGGAGGAGGCATAAAATAGCGTTAAATTACAAAGCGCACATTAAGTGCTTCAAGCGCCTGACTGAAAGGAACTGCTCCTACAATCGAGGGTCTTTCATTAGGTTAGGTGATTGGGGCGAAGGACACTCGTAGTTGAAATTCAACTGAAAATATTAGCGTTATATTTATGGAAATTATATAGAATTGTTGAAATTATTTATTGCTGAAACGCAAGCATTTTACAAAATTTAGAGTTTAGAAATTAATTTCATAGGGCGAAAAATAGATGTTTTAAAATTCTGGAATGAAAATGTTATTCAATTACTTACAATTGCTGAATATGAACATGAATATTCTACTAAACATGAAAACTGAAAGGGATATAAAAACTATAGGAATACTGCAAATTTATTTTAAATATTAAATCAATATATTCATTCTTTCAATCCCTTTTCTTTTCTTTAAGGTTCTCAACGGAATATCAATAGTTGGATTCTTTTCCTACTTTAAAGCAGATATTTTTACCAATTCCACAAATATTTCAGCTATTTTCGCATTCAATTGCATTACCCTCGCCTAACCAGAAGTGCATAGACCATCCATTATCTGTTGTCGACCATTTCCCCAAAAAGCACTCAACGTCAGCTTGCCCAGTTTTCGGTTTTGCATTTTTACTCGTTGCTGTCTCTTGTCGTTTGTCGTTTCTCGTTTCTCGTTTGTCACAGTGTGCAACACGTTTTATCATTTAACTCGGTGGGTCTGGAACCCATCAAACCACCCACCGACCCACTCAAACACTCATCCACTGGGACATCAACAGCGTGGGAATTAATATCAATGTCGTCGTTGTCGTAGTCGTTGTCGCTTTGTGCGTTTGCTATCAGCGCTCAGTTTGCTGCACAGCCACCATGGCGTATGTGTAATGCCGTTTTTTCTATGGGTTTATTTTTTCCTGCTTTTATTTTGCTTTTTATCAATTAAAAGCCACTTCAAAAGCGGAAAGTGTCTGTGTGCCGTTGACACACACACTCACACACACACTCACACACACACTCACACACACACACTCTCTGAAAACAGACCAAACAGACAAACGCCCAAATAGAACACTCAAACACACACACACACAAACTCATAGTGCGCTTTTGTTGTCGTCGGTTTGGTTTGTTGGACGCTTTTAGTTTTATCTCTCCGGCGAATACTTTGGCTATCACATTTTGTAGAGAAACGAAAAAAAAATAGTACAATAATGAGGAATCGTTGCATACCCTTAAAACATGGACTCGGTTATTCATGTTGTTGTAGGTTGTGGAACGGAATGGAGAGTAGATTAACAAATCCCTAGGTAATTATTATAATTGCCTCTTTCTACCTTTTTCACATTTCTTTTTCTTTCAAATAAAAAAAAAGCATTTTTAATTTTTAATAAAGGGAAAAATATTCTAAAAATAAGTAAAGGTAAATTTTTGATAAACGAATAAGACTATAAGACTTATATGATTCCACTTAAATTTTATTCTGGGAATGTTATCATAACATAATCATTTTAAAGAGTGCGATAAAGTTGTGGTAGGTTTAGTATTACTAATATGATCTTATATCGTAGTTAGACGATTCCACATTGTGATCCTAAGATTGTTTGAATATATTCTAAAATCAGGTCCCTCAATATTCACAGGGTATTTCTTGAATATGCATTAGGGCTTTATGAGTGAGCTTGGGAGAGCTGGGAAAAGCATTTCCCATGACACCATGGCGGTTGAACTTTTGATGCGGCTTTTCGCTTTGACACAATCAACGAACCCCAACCGAACCGATTCCCAAATGTGGCAACCACAGCGACGACGACGACGACGACGACGATGACGACGATGACGACGAAGGCGGCGGCGGCGGCATTGGCGTCCACTCAAAGCTAATGACCGACAAAGCGTTTTGTATTATTTTCAATTTCATTTTCACTATGCGACGCTCTTCAGCTGCTTCCATCCACACTCTTCAGTCCGCTCTCCCCACTTGGAGCGGCCTCCGCGCCTGCCATGCATTAAATATTATTAAGATAAGACGCAGCTCGCTCGCTTATCAATCAGACGTCAGACGCACCGACACCGACACCGACACCGTTCAACCGAGCAACCGTAAACGCAAACTATACAATTTGCAGACAACAGAAATGGGAAGGGAAAAGGGAAAAGGGAGTGGGAGTGGAAGTGGGGAAAGGGCTGGGGAAAAGTGGGGAAAGAAGTGCCAGAAAGCCAGTTGACTAGTTGACATGATTTTTCCATCATATTTATTGAAAAGTAACTAACGTTAACTGAAGATAGCCGACACTTTTCAACAAAAATCAAAATAAAGAAGAGGGAGAAAACGAAAACGAATGTATTCAATTCCAGGGAACCTTTTATGTTTAAACTAACAATTTACATATAAGCTATATATTATGAGAGTCCGCTGTGTGTGTGTGTGTGTGTGTGTGAGTGTGTGTGTTTGCTCATTGAACTCTGGCGGCACATTTCCAAGAAGCCAATTGCTAAATCAACAAACACAAACAAACTCGGACGAGCAAAACAAAAACCTCAAAAGTCATTACATATATCTTCTGATTGAGGCCCTTGCTCTCTCGCCTCCTCCTGCTCCTCCCGCTTCTCTCCATCTTCTCCTCAGAGCTCGCAAAATGCAGAAGCTACAAGCTAACAGCTTTTTATCTTTGGCAGAGGCGGCATTGTTTTTGGCGGCCCAGGCCAAAAGACGCAGCAGCCTCAAAAAACAAAAAAATAAATAAAAGACAGAAAAACAAAAAACCAGTTCGAACTGGTGTCCAATAGTCGCTCGAGGCTCGAGGCTCGGGCCAAGCCTTATAAGGTCGCTGGCATGTCAGGCGAGGCAGCAGCCATAACAACAACAACGGCAACGGCAACTGCAACTTCCTGGCTAATATTACGAAAATTGCTTAAAGAGAGCTGCACTCTGTAGCTTGGATCAGCCGAAAAGTGCAGCTCTGCCTCGAGACTGAAGCTTGAGCCTGCCAGACTGCCAGATTGTCAGACTGCCAGATTGTCGGACAGCCTGCCATTGGAATCGCCTGTTGCCTTCTACCGTAATTCACAACAACAATAACAATAACAACAGGGCCGAAGCCAAGGCAAATGTTGCGAAACTTGCACCAGGCACAGTGGTATAAGCGTTCAAACTATTTTCTATCTTACTTTACTTCTATAAAATATAATTTGATAATTCAACTCGAATGAACAATAACAAATTTTATTTATTGTTGTCAACTTTGTATTTATCAATTGTTTTTGAAAATTTCTAATTTTTCAAATATTTTTATTGAAAATACACCGAATTCTACTTACTTCGTTTTATTATGTACTTCTAAATTATTTCTTTACATTTTACTAATATGAATTTTCTTCTAAAATAAAATAAATTCGGGATTTTGTACTAAATAATTGTCTGATTAATCAAATATTTAAATTATCCTAATTATTGTAGACTCTATTCCTATTTGTTTCAATTGATCAACATAAATTACAATGTTGTACCACTGTGCACCGTCGCACTGTTGTTGAAGTCAAAGCAAAAAGCGCATCTTTTGAACAGAGCGCAAAGCGCAGCTTGTCCCGCGGCTCAGACCAGACCAACTCAGGCCAGACCAGGCCGGGCCCAAGCACTCAACTCAACTCAACGCGCGGTGTGTGTATCTCAAAGATACAAAACAAAACAACAACGTACGCTCGTTAGTCCGTCCGTCCGTTTGTCTGCCTGTCTGTCTGTCTATCTGTCTGTCTGTCTGTCTGTCGATCGTCGGCTGTAAACCGCTTTTGTGTATGGCCGCCGAGATGTTTGGCATAGTTGGAAGCGCGGAACTGGTTGCCTGCTTTGGAGACTGCGACTGTGACTGGGATGGAGTTGGAGTTGGAGATGGAGTCGGAGTCCGAGCTTCGAGCTGCAAGCTGAAGACGGAGGAGTCGCTGCCTTGCAACGCGCCGACGCCGCTTGCCGCTCTCAGTTATTATTATTTTTGCTTGTGGCGGCGACTCAACGACGATGTTGTTGTTGTTGTTTATCAACGTGAGGGTTTTAAAAGGTTTTTGTGGCATAGCAGCTGCCTCTGCTACCTTTGCCTCTACCTGCAACAGGTAAGAAATTTTCGCTCGCTCGTTCGGCATTTCAATGTGTTTTGCTCTTCTCTTTGAGTTTTTGTTTTTTCTTTTCGGTTTTTGGTGCCTCTGTTGTTGTTGCTTTTGCTGTTGCTGCTTTCTTTGAAGTTGCATACTTCGGCGTGCCTTTGGGTTTCCTTTGAATTCTCTCTGTTGCCTGCATCTGCAAGCAATTAGTGTATGGGGGCTTGTGGTATGCCAGGGTTGCCACCGCTCTCGATCCTTTGCTTGGGTTCAAAGTGTTGCCCTGGCATTTAATTGGTGCAGCAATTGTAACCACTGCTCCCCTCCCTTTCCATTCTTTCCCTTCTTTCACTCTACTCTCTCTTTCTCTCTCTCTCTCTCTGTCTCTTTGCCCTTGAACAGCAAAACGTTTCCATTGAACTGCCACAAAAAAAAACACTTTGATTGATTGATGTTCCACGGACGCGACGTTTTGTTTGTGCAGAAAGGTCGTCCCAAGATTGGCCGCCACTTGGGAACCCTTTTTATACATATATACATATACCAATACCTTTACAGTTAATCAAGTAATTGTGTTGACAAAATAAAAAAATTCAGATATTTAATTTCGTTTTTTTTTACTTTTTTGTATTCTACCCAAGTTGAGAAATACTGAGATCCCTTGGCTTCAACTATTTTTAAAAATATAAAAACAAATATGCGAAACTTCAATTCTTTTTCATTGACGGACTTAAAATATGATCAGGAAATTGGCAACGTCGCCAAATCTATTGATCACACCGATCTTTTGGTATTCGAATTCGTGTTCGTCTTCGATCTCTTTAAGAGCGCACTCGAACTTATTCGGTACTTGTAGTTCTCCCTTTGGCTCTTGCCATCTCTCTTCTCCTCTCCTGTCACTCTCCCTTACGCATTCTCCGGAGCACTTGGCCGGTGCTCTTTGGTTTTCCCATTTTCTATTTATTTTTCGTGCGTCGTTTTCTTTTGATGTTTTGTGAGTTGCTGCTGCTGTAGCTCTTGTTGTTGTTGCTGTTGTTATGGATTTTCTACGTTCTATTTTCGTGTGTCTTTTTCTTCGAGCGACCACAAGCGAACGCCGCGCCGCCTCGTTCTGTGTATCTTGCAGATAAAGAACGCGCTCTGTCGATTGCCTACATTTTCCATTTGCTTTTGTTGTTGTTGTTCGCATTGTTGTTCTCGTTGTTCCCGTTGTTGTTGTTGTACTTGTGTGTAATTATTGGAAAAGGATGTGGGAGAAGCCCTTGACTGAATGAATCTTGAAATGTATGTCTAAGATAGCAGCTATTGAAAGTATCTTGAAGATTTCGTGGCTCATTCTGTTTTAGTATATTTTTAATTCAAAATAATGATAAATGGTGTTCTTTCCAGAAGGTAGTTTACTCATTCTAATGCAGCTTCTTCTTAGTAAAATTAGTTTAATTTATAATAAACATTAAAATCTCAATTTTAATAACTATGTATACAAAACAACAGATTTTTGCAGCATTTGTAACTTTTCTACTCTCAATGAAACAACTACAAATACGATTGTTGTAGTTTTTTTTCCCTCATTCTATGCTTATTTTTAGGAGAATTAATTTCAGTTAGTTTACCTGAGAATTGTTTGTAGCCGCCGAGTATCTTGTGCTTCCACCATTTGACAATGTTGCCCGCCATCTCAGAAATTCCGTTTGCTGGCAGACTTTTTGCTTTTGTTTGTTGTGTTTTGTTGGCAATTTACGAGTCTGTTGCGACTTTAACTGTAATGTTGCTTTGGCCAAAATGTTTTACGGCCTTTAGTGGGTGGGTTATCCTTTTGTGCTGCTGCTGCTGTTGTTGTTACTGCTGAGACTAATACACTTGCTCTCAGGTGCCACAGAGCAACGTAGCGACCTTAATTTGTATCTGGCATTATTTTGGGCCAGCGACGGGGTTGGCGTTAAGGTTGGATCGTAAAACTTTTTACAGCCGTGATATGCTGCATTTTAGTTGAATTTTGCGCATATTGTGCTTCCTTCCGTTCGCATGCCGTCTCTCTCTTACTCTCTCTTTTTCGCTTTTGTTTTTGTTTTGCTTGTGTATCTTGCAGATACTTTTTGACGTAGTAGCGCGCGTAATTTTAATTGTAAATTTTGTTGTTGCTGCTGTTTGCACGACGCGACGTAAATAACGTGCCGAATGAACGACAACGACAACAACAACAAATAACAAATAACAACTGCAAAATGCTAAAGCGCAAAACACGATTTGTATTTCCAAATGCGAACGGCGACGCTGACTGCGACTGCGACAGCGACTACGACGGCGACAGCGAATATTTGGGGTGAACTTGTTGTTGTTTTTGTTGTTGCTATTGCTATTGCTATTGCTGCGGGGGCGGTTTTAGATTTAACGGCACTTTCATTCGATTCTCGCTGCATCAAATGCACACCCAAAAAATTTCACTTCGGTTTGCTTATTTGTATAAAGAGACTTTCATTCATTTACTTCTATCACATCACACACAATTTTTAGTCAGTTGTTGTGTTGTGTGTTTATTTATGACTTGTAAAGGACGCACGTTTGCGGTTTCCTCGCGTAATTTCCAGAATAACAGAACACGCACAACGCGCTACGCATGCGACTATCTCACAGAAGCACGACCAACTCGAAAGGCGTATGGAAACAAACTGAATCAGCGAAACACAAAACGTTCATGACGACTCGTACCGTACCAAAACAAAAAGTGGCTAGCTAAAGAGAGAGCGAGAGAGTGAGAAAGATGAGTGGTGAACCGAAGACTGGTTCTCTGCTACTCTCGCAGCGTGAAACGAATGGAAACGAAACCTGGCACGCTGTAATGTTATTGTAAGTGCAAAGGCAGCTGCTGTTAACATGAGAAAATAAAATTTTATGATAGAGCGGCTTCGACTTCTGTTATCCACAACAGTCATAAAATGCTGTTAACATAATTATATTCGTTATGTATGTTAGTTCAACAAAGCACAATTGCGATGCTCGCATTTGTTTATTTAAGAGTGGGTGATTAAGAGATTTGCTCGCTCTTTTGGTTACTATTATACCCTGTTAATGTAATGGGGTATATAATCGATAGCAACTGAATGTTACAATCAAGCGAAATGCTCATAATTATAAGCTTTTAAGAATAAATGTTATACATACACACTGAATTAATTTCTTCTTTAAGTGTTAATTATTCAAGCAACTATTGATTTCATAACCAAAATATCTTCAAAAATTTTAAAATAATTTAGGAGATATAAGTTGATATGAAAATTAAAATAAGTTATATATAAATTTAACTTTTTATGGTTTGGGGATAACCCAGAAAAACGAAAACAGATCAATAAGATTAGTATTAGTAATTAGTGATTTATTGTGTATATAATAGTAGAAAATGATTGTTTTGTTGAATTTTGAATTGAAATGTGTCCGATAAATGAAATGTTAATCATTTTGGGAATAACGACATTTTGTTCGGTCGTCTACAAAACCAATTGTTATCGAAAGCTGAATTCGAATCAACTATTTCAGAGTGTTGACACGTCCCGCAAGGTAAATTGTCTTCCTGTCCGTGACCAAAAATACAAATGGATGGTTAACCTCAGCTACAAACTGTCTACTGATAAATCCAAAGTCCGATTCTGAATGAAAACAATATACATTTCATTTATGCATAGTTTATAAAGAAAAGTTTATAAATACTAACTTTTGATAGTTACTCCCTTGGATCCTTTTTCATCCAACTCAAACTCTGTTTTCTGAAGGATTTCGTCGACAAACAATCCAGTCTTTGGCCCAGTCATTGCTTCCAAATTGGCATCTTTGAACAGATCTTGAATACCCAAACTTTCTATAGCTGTTTTCATTTTCAGCATGCTGCCAATTTTAAACTTGGGCAAGATGATTCGAAAATTGGTCATAGCACCACGAGGTGCAATTTCGTGAATGTGAATGCTGCCCAATTTCTGAAGAACCCCATCGACTCCGTCCATATCCTTGGGCAGTAGGATGATCATTGAAATATCCGAGTCGGCATAGGGTAGTTCTATGGAATACGCATTCAATTTATATATGAAGCTATACTTGTATTTTCCCCTTCGCTTCATCGTGTCCACGAGGGCAGTTCGAAAACCTCCTGTTTTCTCCGGCATAAAGAATGAAGCTTTGCTTGTGTCCAGAATGTTGAATGGATATTTCCATTTGCCTTCAAAGTAAATCGCACTGAGAATCAATATTTTCGATTCGTTTTCAATTTCCGTGATAGCACTGTTTATTTTGTTATCAGTTAACTTTGCTATCCAGCTATTCATATGGGTCAGAGTTTTGACTGTGCTCCTGAAGTCGACTTTCTCCGCCGTGGTATTAAAGACATCACTCGACTCTTTCTGATATTTGGACAATATGGGAACATCTTTCGCCACATAGATTCGACTTGCTCTGTTTAATGTTAGGTATCGGAGTCGCTGTAGTTTTCTTAGCCTCTGGGAAAACTGACGAATCGCCCGATCCTTGGACAAGCCATCTAACTGCAGCACATTCTCGATCTGCTTTAATGTTTCTCCCTCAGCGCCCAAGTACAGTTGCATTAGACTCTCGCTCACCAAATATGGTGAGAAGACTATATTCTCATCCTCGCTCCCTCCGAGCACCTGTGCAATTAAGGATGTGGTCACGTTATCTCCAGAAACATATAGAAATTCACTTAGTCCCAGTAGAATAATCACATGGAACGTAAACTGAATATTGGCCATTTCGTACAAACTGATAACTGAAAAGTGAAAGGTGAGATCTATCTATGGCTTCCTTATATGTAAATAATGAAAAGAACTTCAATTCGTTGTACCTTTTTAGATACAGTCTAAATATTAATTGATTAGTTTCGCATTTGTAAATCGAATCTTAAATGTCATTCAAAGTTAAATGAAATCTGCAGAAATTCAAATACTCAATCTAGTCAAGTTTTCAACTTCGTTTGAGTTTCTCAAGTATATTCTGATCTTGATTATCTTTTAATTATATATATATTCGAATAATCGGGTTATGACAAACACAAATTTGTGGTTTATTACAATTACAATTGACTGACAAATAAATGGCACTTGAGGTAATTTCTTCTTGTTTTCAAATAATTAAATATTTATCTGTAATATTTATTATATTATTTAAATTTGGTTGTCTTGTTATTTTTATCTTCAAATTGGTATCGTGAAATTATGGAGAGTTAGACCAAAAAATTTTGTTCTCCTCTCTTGTTCTCTTGTTCAACTGACTATCATTTAATCAAATTCATAGAATACTTAAACCATAACTATTTTCTGACATAATATGTTTAAAATAAATCTATTGACTTTTAGCTTTTTTTGGGAAAACTGAAGTAATGGAGTGCATCCTTGGATTAAATAAAATCATACAAATTTAGATTGCCTGGACAATTTTACAGGGCATAAGAAGTAAAGAATTAGATGTGTATAATATACTCTGAAATCCTTATGCACTGGGATGGCTTGGGTATTACCTATGATAATAAAATTATATATATTAATTAACTCAAAATCAAATTATATCTAGATTAGAAATAATAATTTTTTTTAATTGGTTAATGGATGAAAAATGAACCATATTATGATTGTTGGTTCTCTTAGTACAGAGGATGCCCTAGATAAAAGTTTATATTTCATTTTGATAGTGTGTAGCGAACCTTCTAATTACATACACCTTTATGAGCATGACCATGCAGTATTCAAGGGTAATAACCGATTTGAGGTACACTCGCTCTTCATAGCCGCATCGAAAATTTGATTGTTTTTCAATTTGAATGATCACCGGGTAGGCTCACAACCTGGCAGCACCTGAGCCCCTCTGATCGCAGTTTCTCTTCTTCTTCTTAACTCTTGCGTTTCTCAGTAGGAAAGCCCAGTTATTGTTGTAGTCGTTGTTGTAGTCGTTGTTGTAGTCGTTGTTGTAGTCGTTGTTGTTGTTGTTAATGCCACCGCCTGCTGTGCTCGACATCGGGGCAATTACCCAACAGCAGCCGCCAAAAACATGCCCCAGTCCCAGTCCCAGTCGCTGGTCCCAAGTCCAAGACCCAAGCCCGACGATAATAACAGAGCAACCAGAATCCTGAATTACGCTGCAAATTCACAAAAAAAAATAAAGGAAAGAGCAAAAAAGTGGTTCATTTGGAACGCTGGCGGGGGCAACAAGTGGAGGTGACGGCGATGCCACAAATCGTCGGCAACGTTTGCTTTGTGCTTTGTGCTCTGTCCACTTGCGCCTCAATCCTCCGGCCTGGGGCATCCTCAATCCTCCATCCACCATCCACCATCCACTATCCATCGGGGCACCGACACCGTAAACGTTCCGCATTGGGTATAATGGCGCTGTAATTGAAGAAGAACACGCGATCGCAGCGGGGCCCGTCCAAAAGGAGGAACCGCCTCTCTAACAGCCAAACTCGCAGGGCAGTGCAAGGGTTTCTCCCGGTTCGGGTTCCATTCCGAGTTCGAGTCCAAGTTCGAGTTCGAGTCCGGGCTTTAAATACCCTTGCAGAGGGCCTAATAGGTTTGTCACGCATTTGTGCATCGCATTTATTAAAATCTCCTAAAAAGTATCAGGACAACGATTCCTGTTCCCCTCTTTTTATGTAAACTATAATAGTTTTTAAATTTGTTAGACACTTTAACCAATCTCACAAATTGTGTATTTTGTATGATTTTAAATATTGTAGATTGCTGCAAGGATTGGGGAAAACCCAGAAAAATCCAATCAGTCCAAAGTAATATTAAAAAGTAGTTCGTTGGTTAGACTAGTTAAACACAATCATATAGAGGCTTTAATAGTGTGCGGAGAAAGCTCGAAACTAATCGTACGATACATCTGCACACAGAATACGAAGAGGGTTGAGTTATGAACTATGTATATCATATAGGTAAATAGTTATCATATGAACGATCGTTCCAAAATCAAACCTTCAGTATTATAGTCAACTTTACAGGTCGGAACTACCTTGGCATACCTTTTTTTTTATTTATTTAAATACGTATCTTTTATCCTAGTGCTACCAAGAATTCTTAGTTTTTCATGAACTCAAATAATGTATCCATAAATTGCAGTGCGCTTCGTATTAATTTGATTCCCTTTGCTAGCTGATTTCTTTCATAGAAACGATCAGCCGATAATCAAATGCAGTGCTTTCCAAGGGTATCAAATCTTCGATACGCCAAAGACAATCTTTCAATTCTTGTCTTTAGTTTAGCTTTCGTTTCCTGCAGTGTCTTTGTTCTGGCTTCTTCTGCCTCATCATCATCATTATTATTATCATCATCACCATAATCATCATTATCATCAGCAGCAGCATCATTGATCCATCGCAAGTCGTCTTAATTTCATGCCGCTCTTTTGTATAATTTTAGCCCCTACTTCAACTCTCCCTTCTCATGAACCCTCTGTCTCTCTCTCTCTCTCTCTCTGTCTCTCTCTCTCTCTCGCTCACTCTCACTCTATCTTTCTCTGCCTCTTGGGATGCGGGCAATTTTTGATTGTTCCCTACGCTCATTTAACCTACTACAAGCCTTTGATTGATGTCGGTTCAATGTCTGTCCCTTCTGTCCGTCCCTTCTGTCCGTCCTGTCTCTTCTGTCCGACTATTATTGATTTATGTTTTTGTATGTTTCGTAAAATTTCGCACAATTTTCGCAATGCGTTTGACATAAGTTGATGAACAGTCTGTCGTCTGTCGTCTGCTGGATCTGTCCCCGTTTCCACTCCCTTCGCATCCCTCGCATCCTTTGCAGCCTGGCAAATGTAATTACCCGAAAGGGGGCGCAAAAAGGGGGCGGTACAGGCTGCAGCTGGATATGTCATTGCTATAGGGTTTCAACACTCCCTATGACGGACGATGACTGAGTGGAGTCCATGGCAACTGTCACTCTAATTGACATGGGCAGTTGCTTCAACTCGGAATTAAAAGGGGATGCCGGGGGAGGGGGTGGGGGGCGGTGAATAGGGAGGGGGAGATACCTGCCTCATATGTTTGTGATGCAGTGATGATGACATGTGGGCCTCGTCTGGTTGATGGAACTTCATTTAACTAGATTGCATTTTATAATTAGTTTTGGAAAACGAAGTTAATCTTCCGAATCCATAAAAGTTAATTGGAGTTACTTAGAGGAATTTGTAAAGCAAGTTACAACTTCGAGAATAACTAAAGTAGTTGAGTATATAAACTATGTAACAAATCCAATACTGATTTAAAAATTACAAAATATGTATATAAATTTGCTAAAACAGAACAGAAACTATTATTTAAGAGAGTGAGTAAAGAGTTGAAATGATAGATTTTCTTAAATCTACCAAAGGTTGCTTTAAATATGTTGTACATTAAAAACAATCAACAATACTTTTCCTCTATCGACTCAGAGTTTTCTCCTAATTACTTGGGAACCACCATAAAAATACCTTCTTAGCTTAGCAGTAGGGTCTATAAAGATAGTCTCCCACACTCTTGGGGATCATTTGATTTTAATACTTTAGCTAATCTCTAGGCATCGTGTTTTTTGGCATCGTTAATCTCGCCGTAAAGTTTCCAATCGGCAATTCAGATACTCTCCGTAGTCTAATCGTTGAATGATAAACCTTTGGGCACGATGTTGATTCGGGAATCTTGTAACTGAAAATCGTAAAATCAAAGAAAGGCGGTCAACAAATCTGCCCGAAAAGCTCATAAAAAAGTGCCAGCAACTGAATGGCTTCATTCCAAAGACAACATTTCTTGGGTGTGCTTAAGTGTGTGTGTGTGTGAGTGAGTGTTTGTGTGTGAGTGTTGGATAGATTTTTAACGATTTCGGCCTAATAATCAACAATTGGTAGACGCTCTTTTTCTCTCTCTACGAACCAATCAATAGAACAACTCGAACAACAATTTCCGCTGCTGCAACAAAACAATTTCTTGTTGTTGTCGTTGTTTTGTCATTGTTGTTATTGTTGTTGTTGCTGTAATTTTGAATAGGAGTTGCATATGCAATGCGAGGGGCGCGTTTATCAAAATTAATTGGAAATTTTCGTTGATTTTTAACGACTTCTGCGTAAAAGTCATTTGGAAAATGAGGCACAAACATCAAACGGGGCAAGTTGCACATGTTGCTTGTTGCCTGTTGGCTGTTGGCTGTTTGCTGGCAGCCTGAGGAGATCTTGGATCTGTGAATGGTTCGGCTCGCCTGTCACTTTTATGGCCTTACAATATAATTTCCTGTCAAGAGGCAGCCGGACGACCCAAAGACAATTCATAATTGCTTTCAAAATTTGTTTATAAACGCACTCGTTTCCCCTTATGCTGCCTCCTACACAACATTCCCCAGCCCCCACTAGCCCCTTTGATTTGGTCGACGACAACTTCATTTGAATTTTATGACAAGCCAGGCATAAATATTTATGACCAGCACTTACAACAAAGTTAATTTATTTAATAGTTGCATGCGTACATCACTTTTGAATTTTCGACTTTAATTTTTTACGAGCGTCCACAAAACTTATGAAAATATTTTGATGGCACCCCGACTCACCCCACTTCCCCTGCCCATCTGATCAGTTGTTGCTTCAGTTTTGGAAAATAAGTTTTAATGAGAAATCAAGCAACAGTAACTGGCGCTGTGACGCAACCATCCGAATTTATCTGCCGAACGAATGTATCTAATTTATGTTCAACTCATAATTTATGGCAAATGTTTTTATGTGTATTGTATATTTTTTGTATTCTTTTGCTCGACTGACTGCACCCTCCGAAACAATCTGACATACATATAAATAAATAAAATGCACAAATTGTTGCTCAGCCCAGACAATCAAAATATACAACAAATGCCAGAAATCAAGTGCGAGTTCGAGTATTAATTGAAATTTACGAGAATCACTTGGACACGAAATCAATGATGTGAAGATTATTATTTTAGACTTTTCAATTCACAATCTGACAAAATAAATAATAAAACAATATTTCAAATTTCAAATTCAATTATTTTCTAAACACAAAACAAGAAATTAAGACGAGCATGAGCACTCGAGTGGATTCTCAGACTAAATAAAATCACAAAACTTAAAATTTAATTTTCGTATAATATGTGTACAAATATATGTATACAAAATAAATAATAATAAACACACAATCAGAGTCGTTTTAAAATGTAAACACTTGCACACAAGATACCCAACTTTTCATAATAATATAGTGAACATACTTTCTCGGACATAATATGTTTTTATTTTAGAAATAAAATTGAATTTATTTTGAATTTTATTTTTAAGCAATTTTCTTTTATTTTGTTTTGAAATCAAAATCATGTGTCATTACATCACTTTTTTAATTTAAAATAATTATTACTCTTTAACTTAATTCTTAATTCTTTTGTCTGAATAAGAATTTTAAAACTAAAAAGTTAAAATTAATTATACAACTAAAAATCAACAAACAATTTACAATTTATAGTTTAAAAATTGTAGCATAAAACAATGTATAACATTAAGAAATCTTAACATAATATTATTAAATACGAACTTACCTTCATTTTCCATTCCATAGCTAATATATAACTCCACGTTTGACTAGCAAAAAAGTTCAATTATAACTTACTCGACTCAATAATTTATGCATTTTCGTAATAGCCATAGCTAAAGCATCAACACATTTTTCGACAGATGGATAGAAAAAAAGAATAATAAATGCATAAATAAATAAAATGTTTGCTGTAAATTATAGAGAGGCGCCCGTTGGCGCGCTAAGGCCAAACGAAATAAAATAAAAAAAATAATCAAAATAGAAATAAAAAATGATTTTTTTAAGTGCGGACACAAAACACTGCAAGGCGTTGGCCACAGTCTCAGTCACAGCCAATCCCAAGCCCCAACCCGAGTCCGAGTCCGAGTTCGAGTTTGAGTTCGACTTTGAGCTCGAGCACAATCTCCAGGCAATATGGCAGCCTCCGTCTGGGTCTCGAGTCTCGCGTCGAGCATTATCTGACTGTTGTGGATAATGATCAACCGTTGGCCACCGCCTTTGCCTTTTAATTAAACGCCGAAGCCGCAGCCGAAGCGGCACTTGGACAACGGACGAGGGGAATCGAGGCAGTCGGTCCACGTTTTGAGTCTTCAATCGTATCCGAGTCATGGAACGACGCGTCGGCTGTCTCTTTGACGCTTTTCTTTCGGTGTCATACACCGAAAATGCAAGGGAGTGGGCAAGGGAAGTGTGGTGGGGAGAGGGGAAAGATAAAGCGGGACACACAAAGAGCCGCCTCATTCAGCTGTTCATGCCATCATTGCTTCATTATCCATGCGCACATCACTCAACGGACAAGCAGCATTCGAGGCGGCGGCCACAGGCGAGTCAAGAATCCCCATTGGATAGTTCTTTGGCCATCCATGGCCATCCATCTATATCCATCCAAGCGACCATCCATCTGTCCACGCTCGCCGTCTCGAAAATCAATTTTCTGCTCTTTCCAAAGTTTTTCTCTGTGGCATATCTTTCGTCATTTTATTATTTTCGAAAAGCCGAACGAAGAAAAACGCAAACGATGAACAAATTTTAATTTCTTTAACGTTAAAAATTGATTTGTTGTGCAATGCGCTAGACAGTCGAAAAGACTTTGAAAATGCGAGACAAAAGAATCGCTTATAAGATCATATATGTATTTCCCCTTAAAGCTTTTTTGTAACATCTTTCGGTTACAATTTTGTAAACGGGAAGTTAAAGTTAAAACTTAGGATGTGTATTGATATGCAAATCACAGTTTTGACTTGAAATTTTTCATTTTTATTACTTTCTTCATTGATTTTTTAAGTATTGTAAACTGATTAATATACCATGCAAAATTTCTTTCGATAAAAAATATGAAGTATATAGTGTTTATGATATACGCTTTTAAATTTCATAATCTTTTTTTCTGCATTGTAATTGAATCTGAAAGTTTCTTAATTATGTTTAGTTAATTATCTACAGCTTTTTAAAATAGGAAGAAAATTCTACCACAAATACGATTTAAAAAATTCCCAAAAATTGTCATTTATATAAAACTATAATAATATACTCTATTTTTACTCTGAAGCCCCCTTTTCATTATTGTGACCCACATTTGGTTAGTGCCCCTTTTGGCCTTAGTTTCTTCGCCGCCACTGCATTATTCAATTGGTTCCCTCTCCGCTTCGAGTTTTGTTTTCGGGCTTTTGACTGGGCGTTAATGACTTTTGCGGCTCGTCGTTTTTTATTCAACGCAGTCAAGCCCAGACAGATTTTTTGTAGTGGATGCCGAAGTCAACAAAAAGAAGAAAAAATGGAAGCAAAAAAACAAAGCGGGGTTTTTGTCTTACACCGTTGAGTTGAGAGTCAGAAATAAAACGCGCTGTGGGGTTAGCCCAAAGATACTTTTTAATAAGTTTTAATAGCGCTGCCTCAGTTTGACTAATTTCAATTGTCGAAAATTAATTGAAGTAGCCGCTGGCGAGATATCAAAGGGTGAGTCCCCGACTTGAATATAACTCCCAGCTTGTTGCTGTCTCAATTGCAATTATCTGTCGGTGCGGTAAATCTTAAGTTCGCACACCCACGTCTGCCTCCTCCGTACGATATGCCAGTCGCACACACACATATTTCATATGGCGCTCCCTCAGCCCCCCTCCCTCTCACCCATATGTGTGTTAATAGCCGTATGCGTCACTTGCATCCTGCCGCATTGCAATCCGCCTGCGCTTTCCTTGTCTGCGTGGGCGTTACCTTCTGTGTCTCTGTCTCTTTCCCTGCCTCTGTCCCTGTCTCTGTCTCCCCCTCCCCTGACAGTTTAAAGCCTTGCCTGCTGTCTTGCGGCTTTCTGATTTATAACATTGTTTACACGGCACGCCAAAAATTTGATTTACTAGCCGCTGGTGCTGGCCACACATGTGCCCATTTGATTGCCATAACTCAGGACTCACTCGCAGGCGCAGTCGCAGACCCCTTCACCCCTCCACCCCTCACCAACCTCGCTCAATTTCATCTATAGTCTTTACTTTGAGCAATGATTAAGATTAATTCGTCTGTCCAGGCACATCTTGAGGTATTTATCTAACCAAATAATAGACGAGATGACATGTGCATTAACATAACTTGGTCATGTCTCCTTCATGACTCATTCACTTAGTTATCACCCCGCATGATAAGCATTTCTTAAAAAATAGTGTTGGTTTAAAATATATACATAATTTATAATTTAATTTCAGATTAATTTTTAAAGGTTATATAGTAATAAAGCCATTTTCTTAGGCTAGCATCCTTCAATAGCTCATAATTGAAAAACGTGTAAGAATATAAAATAACTTTTTTACTAAGTTGTACTCGGATTTGTTGAGTTATTTGATTCTTATAAAAGAAAACCATGGATTCCGCTCTTAATGTTAAATAAACCTAAAAGAATATATTTTAATGGAAAATAGTTTTTTTCTTTATTTGACAATTCTTTAATGAATAATATTAGCGTGTACACTTAGAAACGTGTTCTAACTAATATATAATTTTAAATTTCATAATAAATTCTATACTTTTTATCAAAATATAATTTAATAGTTATCAAAGAACTTTTTTACCCATTGAAAGTTTCGGCCTTAATTAAGACATTATTTCAGAGCTTCAAACTAAGATCGGTTTATGTCAGTCAGAGCTCTAAAGTCAATCTTAATAATTTCGATAGCAAGACTTTAATTAGGTACATAAATAAAATTAATTAGGAGCAGCTCGTTTAAAAAACACAAATATTTAAGATGAATTTTTGTTGTTTGCTATGCATAATAAACATACGTTTTTTTAAGCACTTTCGTTTTAGTACAAGAACTTTTCAAGGCAGATATGTTACAGGTCTAAAAATCTAAGCTACAAACGATTTGTTACTTTATTTTAAAATTGACAAAATGTTGATGGACAGTTTTCGAAAGTAATGATTGAATATAAATACATATTTTAGCATTCTCCACTTACCCAGTGGATCGGCAAGCCAGAATTTCGCACTCAAAAATTGCATTAGACCAAATTGACTGACCGAATGAATGAAAAGCTCCAAAATTTTGACATGTTTAACATTTACTGACATTTTTGGGCTGCACTTTGTTTGCTAACGAACTGTGGATTTCATTCTTGATGTTGTTGTTGTTGTAGCTCTTGTTGTTTGGGAAAGCAACTTGAAAATGCAGTTGAAGCAGTTAAGAGCTGAGCGAGCTGTGGGAGCAGGAAGTGTACGAGCATCCGCAAGGAGCAGTCGGCAAGCGTTTCCTGTGTGCAGCAATGAGTTGTGGCATGCCAGGGGAGTTGGCTGCATCCGTAGCACTTTCCATCCCTCCCCCTCCCCCTCCCCCTTCCCCTTTATCCTCTATTCACCATCCTCTGGTGCCCAATGTGTGCCTGCTAGATGCAGATAACGGGCATCTACACTTGTATGTTGTCAAGATTTGCTTTGATGTCTTTTTCATGTACCGACCAAGTCAGCCGACCCGAAACCGAAGCGAACCGAACCAAGCCAAACTGAACCGAGTTGTATCGTGTCGTGTCGTATCTAGGGAACTGGAGTGGAGTGGAATGGAGTGGAGCAGCGCACTATGGGATAAAAGCTCGATATTTTGGGAACAATTGTAAATAGAAAGGCAAAGACTTGAAATTTGGCATAAACCTCAGTTAAATTAAGGCAACATTTTTGAATTTTGTTTCTCTTCTGAATTAGACCACGTCTTTACCTCCCACCCCCATCCGACTGTTAGAAAGAGATTAATATATTTACATTAAATCTAAATATTAAGCTAGAGACTCAATATTTTGTATAAACTTCTAACTTGAAGTACATTAAACGTTTACTAAACTCAAAAAAAAATCAAATTCTGTGGATAATGCTGATTTGAGTTAGGAAAGTTCGACTGTATATTTTTTTATTTTTAATTGGACCTTTTCTTCAGTTTTTTTTTAACCCACTCTGAGAAAAAGTAAATTTTGACATACCTAACCTTGTCAAATATTTACCCTTTTTTATTATGTTGCAAAAATATTTCTTTCCCAGTTGACTTTGATCGAGATTCAAAAATGTACCTAAAAATCTTAAAAAATATCTGACTTGAGTATTCTGATATAGAAAATTAAAAATTGTAAAGATACTAAGCACCAAAAAAAAAAGTGGAATTTATTCCAAAATATTGGGTTTTTACCCCATAGTCCGGCGGAGGGACAGCTGTGGGCTCCGCTTTTGGGTGCGGCCGCTGCTGATGCTTTGTCCATCTCCGTGTGGGTTGACAACAATTAAAAAGTGACGGGCCGCATTGGCGGCTGTGCGGGGCGTGGCGCGCTGCCAACTTAAGTAGGCAGCAAATACATGTACAGCAAAACAGCAAATCTCTGATTCCCTTCCCTCCTTACCTCCTCTCCCTCTCCACTCTCTACTGTCTCTGTCTCTCTCTAAGCATTTCAATTGCCTTTGTTTATGAACAAATCCCCCGCCCACCCACGAGGCAATGCTGAAAAACGCTTTGAAGTTGAAACCGTCATCTCATTTGCTATCTCTCTCACACACTCTGTCTCTTTCGCTGCTTTATTTTTGGACCAATTTTATTAGCAAAGGGTTGGCCGACAAACGCTTTGAAGTTCAAGTATTGCGGCAAAGCATTGATATTTATATACGAATGTATCTATACATACATATGTATATATGTGTGTATATTATATATTTCGATGTTCATACATACATATATATATATACATAATTATGTCGTCTGTTGGCACATCAAACATGCTCGTACATGAATCGCCGAGCGTTGCAAATTGAAATATCACATCAATTTGCCATGCGGCCGACGCGCTTTGTAATAAAAGTAAATAATAATTTAATAAAAGCCGCAAAAAGCATTAAACGCTGACGGCAAAGAACAAAGGCGGCGGCAACAACAGCAACAACAACAACAACAGTTAAAGCCAAAAGGCCGCCGACAACAGCTGGCGAATAGCGATGGCGATGGCGAAGGAGATGCCGATGAAGATGGAGATTCTGATACTCGTACCTCGCACTTCATTCCTGCCATTTGCAGGGAGACCGAGACCGAAACAGAGACAGAGACATAGACAGAGTGAGCTCACGAGCGCCCTCTATGTGTCAGTCACTCGAGTGGCTTTAAAGCGCCGCGCGCGCATGCGCCTTGCAAGTTGCAACTGCCCCACACACACACACATACACACACACACACTCACTGTGTGTGGTGCGGTGACCGCTTCAAATTGATTTGAACGGAGCGCAAGAGCTTTGGACAGTTGATAAGAGCGAGCCGACAGGCGAACTTTTCGCACGGGTGGCACAGCAATCCACGAACGTCGCAAGCAGTGATGCCAATTTAGCCTTTTTCCAGATAGATTTGTCCGGTTCTTAACTACCCGAAAATCTAGCGTTTTTTTGTAGATTCATTTTACCATTACCAAAAAGGATTCTACACTGCCAATTTTAAAACGTTTTGAGATTGATTCGATGTAAAGACGAAAACAATCACCTCTTAAAATAAGTGAAAGTTCAAGATACGTCTAAATTTTGTTGTCTGAAGCAAATATCGAGACTCTGTAGGCAATAAGCTTTTTTCAGAACTACTCACTTGTACTCTGACTCTTCGTACGTTGCCATGGTAAAATGCAGAAGTAGAAAGGGTTTTTAGCCAAGTTAGTTTGATGAAAACTCCAGAAATCTCTATTTATGGTCTGTACGTCAAATGCTATTTCGACAATTAGGTAAATGTATATATTATAAAATTTTTCAATAATATGCATATGTGTATTTTATCATCTGAAGATTCGGATTGCGTCGAGACAAATCTAGCAAATAGAAAGATAAAGACGAGCAAATAATCATCGAAGATGACTTGAAACTTTTCAATTAAAATAAAATATATACATATATTGTCCTGTTTTTCTGTCTTTTTTTAAGTTTTCCCTGTTTTCTTTGGTCGTTTTTTGTTTTTTTTTCGGAAAACAATTGGCATCACTGGTCGCAAACACCACACACACTCCGCACTACCAGGCGGAGAGACGAGGAGACGGACTGTCAGAGGGGTAGACGGGCAGTCTGACCAGTCAGCTAGCCAGTCAACTGTCCCTCCGATTCGACTGGCGGCACATCAAAAGATGCAATCGCCTGCCGGCCAAGAAACTGTTGCCAGTTGCCAGTTGCCACATGAAACTGTTGCCTGTTGAACTGTTGCAGAGAGAGGGTGAGTGGGCGAGGGAGAACGGATCGTAGCTGCTTGGTCAATCATGCATGATCATCATCATCGTCATCATCATTGTTTTCAGCATTGCCGTGGATGCGGCATTAACAGTTAGCTGAACCCACGTGGCAAATGCATAATGACAGTGACAGCAAATCAAATGTATTGGGCCAAAAAAAGGCCATTATTTATCGATTACAATAAAGTTCAATTTTGTTGACTCTTCAATTCGCTAATGTTTATTTTATTTTGTTATTAATTAATTTTTTAAGTTGATCAGTATCGATGATAATGCTCTTTTGATCGCTATGCAGTGCACTTGATGACAAATGATTAGCTGTTAATTTATACACTTTTTAGTAACTAATACTAATAGTCTTAACTCTTGTACATTTAGATCAAATGTTGGATCATTATAAAATATTTGAATATTCAAAATATCAAAACAAAATCATTAAAAATAAATAATTAAAAAAAAAACCTTTCTTAATATAACTCACATTTAAATGATTTTGACTGCTTTATTGACAAAAACCGCTTGTATTCCCACAAGTGTTGCCAATCTGTCAAATTTTTCAATTAAATTTAGCATTTTGTTGCCTTAAGTGAATGTAACATTGTGATTATTATGAGACTTGCAATGAATTTAGAGCCTTGAGCTTTGTCACTCATGAAAAGAATCTCAGTTCCGGTCTGGCCTCTAATGAAAATGAACCTCTTAACTTATTTGAAGGCTGGACTTGCAGTTTGATTGCAAATAAAATGGCAAACAATTACAATTAATATTTTAGTGACACCTGGGCAGAAGGTCTGGAGCGTAAGGAGTCGATTCGTAAAGAGAATTAAAAATAAGAACGTTCTGCTGCTATTACAATTAAGCAATAGCCACATTATTTGAAATTAATTTGCTCAGATGTAGCAAGTGCTAGCATAAATATTAAATATCTTACAGATATTTAAATTTGTAATTATTTCTTGTCATTGAGGCCATCATTATTTTAATATTAATACAACATATGTAAAACAAAAGCAAAAAATTTAACTTGTGTGCTTAGGACTATTAAAAATTTAGCCTAGTTGTTAGCCAATTTATTTTCATCTCTTGCCTATTCTATCAATTTTTCGTATTCAAATCGAGCCTACTTTTTCCACTAATTATATACTGATTAATACACAGATCGCATAACGCAGACCTCAAATTATTACTATTATTTAAGACATGCATAAAGTTTATCCTTCTCCCATTCACAGACTGAAGCACAAATTTTATCCAAGCTCAATTTTGGACTGTGTTCTATCTCGAAACAGAATCTCATTTCTACTTTCACTGTCACAGTTTCAGATGAATCAAAAATGATTTCTTTGATTTCATATAGCTGCGATATCCCTATGTTGTTGTTGTGTGTGTGTGTGTGTGTGTGTGTGTGTCAGTGTGTGTGTGTTAACATGTTATTGTATTGGGGCTGCAACAGCTGCTACTTTGTTTCTGGTTTTCATTTAAGTTGCGGGCTTTTATGCAAATTTTGTTGTTGTTTTTGCGTGTCAACGAAATCAGTAAAAAAAATTCAGTGTGCTCCCCCCTCAATCGATAATGCAAATGTCGCAACAGCAGGCAAAGTTGAAACTACAGATACAGAGATACAGATACAAAATTGTATCTGCAAGTCCTCACACCTTTCAGATATTCGGTACATGAAATTTAATTTGTGAATTATGAATTTTAAATCCAAAACTCGTTTCACTTAAAATGAGATTGAGACTGCACATCCTATCCTATCCTGTTCTATCCTGTCCTGTCCTGCGTTGTCCTGCAGAATCCTGTTTTGCTGCTTTGGCAAACTTCGTCCTTTTGTCGCTCGTTGCGTAACTCAAAAGTAATTAAATTGCAAACTGCACACAGCAGAGCCAAGGCAAAGATAGGGGCGTGGCACAGATACAGAAACACACATATGCATCTGCATATACAGTATGTCAAGTAATTGTTTTGCCTATATAGAAAATGCATGCACTTAATATATTTTTATTTTTCTTATCTTGTTATAGTTGTTACCTATTTAAAAAAAAAGTAATTAAATCATTTGTGTTTACTTACTACTTTAAATACTTTAATACTTACATAATTAAAATAATTTTAAGCATAAGCATAACTTAGCACGCGACTTATCTCCACAATAAAAATTTATGTATTTGAACTTGTCAGATCGTTATAATGTTAAATCTCTCTTAATTATGAAAAGTAAGCTGTGTTCAATAGTCCATATGTAAATTAGGTAAATTAAAAACTTCAAAATTTAACCTCTGAAAGATACTTAGTTTCACATTAAAATGTTTGCTTATTTTTAAGTTTTATAACCTAGTTATAAGGTTTTCGTCTAAGTTGACCTTTTTATTAAAAAAAAAAAGAAAATAACGGTTTAGTCTCGGTTGACCTTAAAAAAAAACCGTGTTTTTCTTATTGTTCCATTCCGAGATTCATTTGATTAAAATATTTTAAAATATAAAAGGAAATCGTGTGAATTATAATTTTATCAAAATAATTACTTGACGTACTGTATGCCTAATCCTTATGTATATGCGTGGGATTTGGCCTGGCAAAAGTCAAGTGTTGCAAGGGGAACGAAGCAAGTAAAGCAACTGGCAACTGGCAACATGTTGACGGCATTCCCCGTCGGAGCGGTGAACTCCTCCCTGAGCCCCGTAAATCGGTGCTGTCCAAGTCAGTGCAAAAGTTATAGTTATGATGATTGTTGATTTACAGTTTAAAGTTCTTAGCATTTTAGTTTCTGTCTGTCTCGGTCTCAGTCTCAGTTTCTCTGCTGGCTGTTCTGTGTATTATTGTGCTGCTCCCTTTGTGGACTCATGTAGCATGCAATTAATTTTGTAGCCAGTACTTCAAAGGCGCCACAAGCCGCTGCACACACTGCAACTGCTAGGGGATCGGGTGGAGATGTCGGTTGAAGAGATGTTGGCTGTCAATGGGCCTTTGATGCACTCGCTCTGGGCTCCCTTCCCGGTTGCATTTGTCGCTGACAGCCGCGCTAATGGTCGTTGCCGGGGAGGGGAGTTGAAGAGGGGGAGCGGAGTAGGAGACGTTTCGCTCAGTTTCGATCTGTGTTCCCAGCGGTAACCCGAGACCTTTGGTATGTCAAAATGCCAGCTCCGCTGTCTTCGTCGGCTCCTCTGCTGACTGCACTGGGCTGTCAATGTCAAGGCCTGACTTTGGCTCCTTTGTGGTTGACATTCACGATGCTGCCGCTGCCTTGCGGTCGACTCCTTTTGGCCATGTTACCAACAATCTCAGGCAGCAGCTCTGCTCCGCTGGGCTTCCTTGGCTGGCAAACAATCCGTATCATGTCTTTCACAGAGCAGTGAGCAAATTTCTATGACTCTGCTTTCTTCGCTATTAATTGATAAACTTGAATGCACTCGAAACAATATTGCAAACTTCCCAAATCCTGAAAAACGTTTAGTTTGATGGCTTGAGCTTGAATACTTATACTTTTCAGATTTTAAATTTTTTCCTATACAATTTAAGCTTATAATTTTATTTTAAGCTTTTGCAGCATTTTAAAAATATGGTATTTTCACTGTTTGAATGTGTAGTTTAAATATATTTTAATAACAATATGACATACCAAGTTTATTTTCGAATGAAGTCCGATTATAATTTTGGTTTTCAGCCCTAATTCTAGCTATCAAGTGCATACTGTAGCAGGCTTAGATATCCTCAAATTCTTAACCAACTCAGAATTGTGATTGCGGTTGAGTACCGACCAAGTTCCATAACTTTACCCACCCAGTTTGCGGTTGCCATATCGAATATCCGACGTCTAACCAAAAATATGCACATAAAAAGGCTTCAGAAGAGAATCAGAAACTGAAAAGGAAAAGGAGGAGGAGAAGTAAAAAAAAACCGGGAAAAGTGCAGCTTTGAGAGTGAGTGGAAAAGTCAAATGGAAAGCGTCATCCACACATGCTTGCTGCATAATTACACTTTTATTAACATGCAACAAGGAGAAGCCAACTGAAAAATTGCCCCATCTGTGCTACCCCCGCCCCCACCCCCTCCGTTTATCCCCCCTCCCACTCTCGTACAGAGCTAACGGCAACAAATGCAAAAAGCCAAATTGCTCCACCTCACTATGGGATATTTCACTGGTATATGTGGCATAAATTAGCATTTCACAAGAATGTACAGTCCAATGTTAAGGTAACAGCTGTACATTTCAGCTGTTGCAACCGATGATCCCGTGCTTTTTTGAAGTGCCTTTTTAAATTGAAACACAGGTTATCTGAAAATCTATATCCATGTTGTAGAGTCATTAATTCTCTATTCAGGACAGTTAGTCTCAAGGTGCACTTTTTGAGAAATTTATGCCGATTTGTTCGCTTGCCTTGAATTTGATCTATTTTTATTGGCATTAATTAATAACTTTTAAACTACGAGATATTTTGATTTTTTCTAGCATTATATATAATATGATAATTATGGAAAAGTGGGCGTGTCAGTAACCCCCCCCCCCCCACATTTTTTTTTAATTTTATGTGAGCATATAAGAAAGCTTACAACTTTCTATATCTAACAACTACGCTCTCTTAATAATGCCAATAGTATATAGGGTCAAAACTTATTATTTGAAAAAGAAATCATAAGCTTACTTGTTATGGTTAAAAGTAAAAAATGAAAATGGGGGCGGTGTGGTGACACGCCCACATTTCCAGAATGCTTCTAAGGGTATATATAACACAAGAAAAAAAACGCATCAAAATATCTGGCGTAGTTTACGAGTTATTAATTAATGCCACATATACCAGTGAAATATCCCATAGTGCACCTTCTGCTCCATTTCTATTCCTACATTTGTGTGTGTGTGAGTGTGTGTGTGTACGTGTCTGGACTGTTGAATGCAAACAGGTGCCGCGGCAGTATTCCTCTTGTCCCCTCCAACCCCCTCACTCTGCAGCTCTTAGCCCCTGGCTACGTTGACTGCGCTGCATCCGCCGCATCGTCGCATCATATGGCATTCACATCCTTTAGAGACACTTGAGGCGCACTCGGCTTAAATGAAGTGCACACGCCGTCATGCACATCAAAGCGAGCCGACAGAGCCGCCGACGAGGCAGCTAATTAGACACGCCTCTATTGGCATCGCCGCCCGTAATTAACATTAACTGTTACCCCCTCACACACACACACATGCACACTTTTTATGCTATCAAAATGTGCTTTGTTTTGTTTTTGTCTCTTTAATAATATCCGCTGGGTGTTGTTTTTTACGCTTTGTTGCACAGCCAAAAAAAAAAGATACAAAACAGCTTAAAGTATCACAAGCAATAAATCTGAAAAACAAAAAAGAAATACTAATAATTCGATGCACACCGATATTTCAGTTGCTACCTGAAAGATCATTCATTAATCTTTCGCATTTTACTTCTCAATTGAATTTATTTGACCTCCAACACAAGTGGACAACGGGTGACTCTAATGATCATTTATCTCCCGAAAAATTACTGTGCAATTTCAAAAAATTCCCCTAAAATATAACGAAAGAGTTATCACGCCAAAGATTTTATGTCCGTAAAACTGTTTAATAATTATTTAATATTAACCATTCCAAAATAAAACATTATTGCATTATTTATGTAAAGTATCTTTGTATCCAATCCGAAAGGTTCCGATGGCTTTCAAATTAAGAAATTGTTTCATGAATATGTCTTTTTCTAAAAACTCATACATCCAAAATTTAAAGCAAACTCTATATTAATATTAGATCTTAATACTGTGTAAAAGAGATTTGTAGAGCGTTTACTTACCTTCAGTTTGAGTGCTTGCTTGACCAAATCGGTTGAATAGAACAGGAAATGTAGAAGCAATTTCGAAAATTCGAAAAAAAAAACTAAATATTTCGAAAACGCTTTCATGAAAAAAATTCTAAGCTCGATTTTCGTGTTTAGGAGGCACACTTTAATTTAATTCACAAACATTTTTTTTCATTATGTAAACTAGTGTTCTTGACTCTTGACTTTTGTCAAAGGAGCCATGGTGCAAAGGCTCGAATGTCGTTTATTATTTGCCTTTTATTATTTAATATTTCTTTTATTCAATAATAATTAATAATTCAAATCATGACTTAAAGTCTCTCTGTTAATTGTCAGAGCTTGTATTAATTAAAAGATCAGTGTTAAAAATGGTTCGTTTAACGAAATTTAATTGCATATGGTATATATACTAACCACAAAATAACAATTGCAACGTTTATTATGAACTGTTATTATGTAAATCGGACAATAATGTATTACAATCCATACCTTAACAACATACAATATCATTTATGAATTTGTATCACGGCTACAATCTAAACATGTAAGCTAATCGTACGTATAAAATAACATAAAAACACTTTTAGGGACCACAGACCAACACAGGGGCATAAAACCACGCTTAAAATTCTAGATATTAGAGATATACATATCTTATATATTGATATAGATATACGCATGTAATTGTAGTTTATAAGATGTGAAGTCTAGAGATATATCGTTATGCCAAGCGAATAACTATCGGAATGGCTATAAAAGCACACGTTCCGTCTTATCCTCGAGGGATGTTTCCTGTGTAGAATAAACGCCTTCGTTGACATAGAGCTGCAACGGTGACAGAGTAGCAGACGGTGGCGGAGGTGTCAGATCGAGTGGAGTAGTCGAAGTGGTTGACGGTGTCGTGGGCGGTGTTGAGCAGAAGCTGGAGCAGCTTGATCGCGCCGATAGCGATTGTGCCGAACGCGTTCTCCTCAACGGCTCCGATGCTCCGCCACTTGGGCAACTTCTGGGATCTCCATAGCTGTGCACACGACCCATAGCCTTAAGAGTCGTGCGATAGGGCTGCGGATGATCCTGTGCCGCTTGGTTGTAGTATGACCTGCGCAGTATGCAGCAAGTTGCCACGAAAGGAACCGTCAGAATTCCACAAATGCCCAACACAATTATCACCAGGACATCCAAGCCCTCTGACCGCCAAAAATTGAGCGTATTGCCATGCGATTTCAGAAAATCTGCTCCACCAGTTTCCAACACCAGTTCAATGTGGTTGAGTGCCCTGGACGATGCTTCAGAGTTAGCCAGGTTTAGTCGCGCCTTCAACTTAGCCAAATGTTCAGCATAGCTGACATTTAGCGTGAGTTGCCGTATGCCATGAAGCAGTGCATCATAGGCAATGACATCGTAACCGACGGTCAGTGCAGCACCTTTAAGCTGCAACCGTTTGGCCAACACCTCCTGCTCGGCCAGAATGGGTATGGCAAGTATGGGCGTATCACCCGCAATTGATTCCCAAACGCTCAGCTGTCCACAGCTGCTGATGAATACCTTCACCTGCGGATGAGCTGTAATTACAAGTTTAATTCGGATTCGTAGAGCTATAGCCAAGGAGAACTCACCCAAAATCGCCTGTTGGGGCCACCAGCTATTGATCATGATGTTGTCTGGTAACGTCTGCACAAATTCATCCGCTTCCCACTTGAGCAGAAAATTAAACTCTTTGAGATGCGTAAAAACGTCCAGTAAAATGGATAGTTTTTCGCTTGGCAGCTGAGCGGTTTGCACTTCTGCTCCCAGACTCATGTAAATGACGCCTCCAGGCGCAGACTCAATAAAGGAGCGAACATGCTGGGATCACAAGAAAAATTATTAAAAAACGTTGCTAGCAATCAGTCTAACAAGAAGGTATTGTGGTATAAGGCTCGCCGAAGATTTGATACCCTTGCACGGCCCTGTAATCAATTTTTGACAGATCGATTCTGTTTTTAACCAATGTCGTTAATTGTGTATAATTGAATTGCAAATGCCCAAACTGTGAAATCGGTTAAGATATTTCAAAAAACAACAGTTTCTAATATTAATGTCTGATTTTCGACCGATCGTTCCTGTCTTTGAAACAGAGAATAGTTTTTATAAAAACAAACAGACAGACGAACAGAAAGACTGTCGGACATGGTTAAATCGACTCAGCTACTCGTACCGATCAAGACTATTTCTTGACAAAATTATTCCACCTATTCAAGGATTTAAAATTCAGCCTTGCTTACATTTGGCACTTTCAGCTCCGTTGGCTCCAACAAATGCATTCCGCCCACTTCCAGCATGTTTGGCAAATAGGCACGCGGATAATCCAAAGCAGGATGCGAATTAATCAGAGCCAAGCTGAGATTTTTGCTCAGTTCGCGGTAATTTGGCAACTGATGCACGAGCAGCTCAAAATGATTGGAATAAACGGACTGTTGTGAGATCAGGTGGAAAAAGCTGCAAGAAAAAACTGAAATGAATAAAGTTCTTTGACTCAATTGTCTCTGCTCACTTGTAGGTCAGACGCTCGAAGGTGCTCATCAGCGTATTGGCAATGCGTTGACGGGTATTCATGCGCTCCGTAAAGGGTAGAAAGGTACTCGGATCCAAGGAGGATGATTGGGGATTACCAAACATATTATTAAGCCAAGAATTGGCGCCGGTGGGACTGATTGCAACAGTGGGTACGCCATAGTAATAGGCCAGACTAAAATGATGAGATTATAAATTAGGTTTTGATTTGATCAGTTCTTTTTTATACTCACCCTAGAAGCGCTTCACTCAGAAACAAATCCACAATTAGCAAATCGAATTTCTCGCCACTAGTGAGCAGTTTTCGCACTTGAGCATCTGAGAGTAGGAGATCCACATTCGTCGTGCCCGCATAGATCATTCGGGTGAAGCGTTCCATGACGCTCTGGGCGTGCATCTGTTCCGCCTCAAAGCTCATGCCCATGTCTAGCCAGTTCTGGCTGAGATCCTGATCCTCAATGCGTATCTCAAGTATGTTGAACAGCATTGGTTCAGCCTCAGGTGCTGCATGTGGACTGATCAACGTAACCGAATGATTCTGTGGTCCAGCCACCAGCTGCTGTAGCAGACGTCGTCCAAAGAGATAATGCGATCTCCACACGCTGGGCAACACGGCCAGGACATTTGCGCCTGTTGCATGGCTGCAAAGCACCCAAAACAACAACAGCTGCAGCAAACGCATCTCGAAGTCCAATGAACCGCAAATGTGTCCTCGACTGAGCTTGTTTGCTTATCCGGTTTGCAGCTTCTTCTTCTACTACTGCCCCGCGCCGAACCGCAACGACGACACTATTATTATCTGTTGCTGACGCTGCCGCTGCAACTTGCCTTCATTTTCGCTGCTGTTGCCTTTGAATCTTACACAATTCTACATTGCGTTTGCACCATGCGATAATTAATGCAAATTAGTTAAATATTACGAAAATTGTATGCAAAATACGCAACGAAAGTGAAAAGAACACCGCAACAACAATGCAAATACTGTTGTGCCAGGGCTACAAGAGCTGATGTCAGCGCACGCATGTGAATGTCAAGTATGAGCGTCATCGATAAGCATAGGCTCACAAGGAATCGATAGTTTCGGTTTAAATGTACTCGGAATTCAAAATGCGTTATGACAACAACCCCAACTTGCATTGCCCAGAATATATTTAAAACAAGGAATTGTGACATACAGCTGGATTACATAGCTCAGTGTAGGTGTAGCTACCCAACGATAGACAGGTGGAGAAATAATATAAATATAAATAAATAAATATTGAATATTTAAAGGAGAATAGTATAAAAAATTGCTATCATTTCATTAATAAAATTAATCGCACACTACCGTTAATATTAAAATACTACGTTTGCGCTCTTTGCAGCGTTTCCGCCTATCGCAATTTATCGATAAATGTGCAAATTTATGTTCGCCATCAAGTCATATCGAAAGATAAAAGCAACAACAGTAAAAGAATATAAACAAATAAATAGCGAATTACAACGGCGAATTAGCATCAATTTGTTTGTGTGTGTTAAATAGAACTACAAAAGGTATTCAATTATTCAATTCTCAAATGCACAACAGATGTTGCACTTGGGCAACCGGCTGAGTATCTACAACAATAACAAAACAAATACAGCAGCATTTCATTCATTATTTGGCACATTGCCAACTATTGCAGCATTGAACTGCATTACGAGTAAACGGCAGAAAACTACACAGCCAGCTGACAACGACAACACCTGCTCGAACTTATCGCAGTCGCAGAGCCTCAGCCCTAAGTACACACAATAAAGTGAAGTGAAGTGAGCAGTTGAAGCGACTACGCGACTTTTTTTTTTATGTGAGCAGACCGAAGAATTGGTGGATAAACCTGTACACAGTAATCAGAAAAGTGAACGCTTACGTAATAAGAAATATTCCAGTCCGAAGTTTAAAGTCAAACACAAAATGCCACAGGAATCATGTGAGTTTTTGATACACTTCAATTCACGGTTGCCACAATTGGTTCATGTCTATAAAAGTTGGTACATTTGACAACTGTTGACAAAAATTGTACATTTCTCATAACAAAAAATTTGTTTTCCTTTAATTTCGTTGTTTTCAATTTTATTTAACGCAAAGTGCAAATATAAAATTGCGTTTTTTAGTAAATAAATTTAATCAAATAATCTACAGATAAATTTACAAAAAAGTCTCAAAAATCTGGAACAAAAAATTACCATAAAGTGGCAACTGGTCTCCTATAGCGTATCTTTCTATTGCAATTTATAACTACATATGTTTTCATTACAGCTCTTATCGATGTGGACAAACCTTTGTTTGATCTGAAGTCGTTTACGGGTCGCTTTCAGTACTATGCCTGGATGACGGATCCGCGCACGGTGCTGCTCTCCAGCGACCGGTTGCTGCAGGCCAAAGACATGGTGGACAAGTACCGCAAGGGAGAGCAGTCCGCGGATTTAAGGCCCGAAGAAGTGCACTACAACATGAAGCTGTATAACTCGGCATTTCACCCGGACACGGGCGAGCTACAGAACTTTGCCGGTCGCATGAGTTTTCAGGCAAGTGTTGTGCTCGTGATGCTGTTTAAATTTAGAGTGGCACTGACGTCATCTGTACCAAGTGCTTTAGTTGCCAAACATTTTAACGATTCTCTGTTTAGGTGCCTGGGGGCATGCTGATTACTGGTGGCATGCTCGCCTTCTACCGCACAGTGCCCGCCGTGGTGCTCTGGCAGTTCCTCAATCAATCCTTCAACGCGGTCGTTAACTATACCAATCGAAATGCCAATTCTCCCACCAGTGTCAAGCAGCTGGGCATAGCCTATGTATCGGCCACCACCTCAGCACTGATTGCCGCCATTGGTTGCAAGAACTATTGGTCCAAAAAGGCCTCACCGATCCTGCAGCGCTATGTGCCCTTTGCGGCTGTCGCGGCAGCGAACTGCGTCAACATTCCCATGATGCGCCAGAACGAGATAATCCATGGCATTGAGGTAAAGAACGCCGATGGCCAAGTCGTCGGTCAGAGTCGTCTGGCCGCCATCAAAGGTATTAGTGAGGTGGTCCTCTCGAGAATCCTAATGGCCGCGCCGGGCATGCTCGTTCTGCCTGTCATTATGAATCGCCTGGAGAAGCTGCCCGCCTACAAGCGCATCAAATGGATCAATGCGCCATTCCAAACCCTCATGGTGGGATGCTTGTAAGTGACTCGAGTTGCTTCCTATTTGTCTTCTGTTAACAATCTCAACTTGTTTTCTATTCCGCAGCCTTTGTTTCATGGTGCCCACGGCCTGTTCTATTTTCCCTCAACAATGCGGTCTGGACACCTCAACAATTCGCACTTTCGAGCCGGAGCTCTACGAGGACATGGTGAAGCGAACTGACGGGGCTATGCCCAAGCGCGTCTACTTCAACAAAGGACTATAAGGAGTCACGTAATCGTCGACTTTAATCTTAGACAATAATGTGTTTGTTGCTTGTCGTCAGTTAGGCATTTACATTTGGCTCCTTAATACGTCACAATAGTCGTTAGTGATTAAGCCTAAAAGTATATGTCACAATTTCTATGTCACACAGTGTAGTTTGCTTTGTATTTGTATTTAACATGCTAATTCTGTTCTACTTTCACATGTTTCAAGGGCCTGCACCCAAAATGAACTAACTAGTTATTCTGATTAGAAAAGCTAAACACATTTGCCAATCAATTACTAACATACTCTGGTTCATAGAAAATAATATACAATAAGTTCAACTGACTGACAAATGTAGTTTGATAATTCAAGTTGAATTGAAATGTGAACATGTTAATGTGTGAGATCGAAATAGAGATTATCAGGCCTTTTCCAGTTTTCAAGATTTTTCGGATGTAATCAACTCTTAACTGATCTAATTTCATAGCATTTGGATTATAGGAAAAGTAAATTTTCTTAAGTTCTTTCAAATAAAAAGTGAAAACCAGACCAGACCTGTATAAACGTACATAATACTCATTTATAATATTCCGATTTTTATTGAAATTAGATCAATACCAGACTCAATTGTATAAATTCAAAATACTACTACAACTGTGTAGATATAGAAACATTTTTATTGTAGTTCCTTTAAGACAGCTTAATCTTTAGGTGCAGATTTCATCATATCGGTAATAGTTATCGTCGCCATTATTTTAAAGAGCTGTTTATGTTTTTGGTACTTTAGAACTGTGTTGTATCGTATTGTGTGGAAATAAATGTTATTTAATTAAACCCAATCACTATATTTGACATTTTATGGCCTACCTTTATTTATCGTTTGAATTCGCTATGACCTCAATATTTCCAATAAAACATCAAGTGTGCGGGTTTATAAACGGTTTTATTAGGTATATATTTTATATTGTATATGTATATGTTTATATATATGTCTGTATATATAATCATATCGAAATTAGCAAATCTTTGCGGGATTCTTTATTGAATTGTGTTGTAAAATTTACAAAATGTGCAAAACACAACTAGTTAGAATTATAATTATATTCTTGGTTAATTACGAGGAGACTTTTATTTTGTTATTGTTAATCGGGCATTTACTTATAGTTTGTGCTCTTGTACTACAACAAATTTTTGGTTTTCCTTCCCTTCGAAAATTATAATTTATTTCGTTTGCGTTGACATTTTCAAGGTACAATTTGAATTGATTTTTCATTTTTAGTTGTTTTTCTGGTTTTCTTTTTAGTTTTCGTTAAAATGTTGGCACTGTCGCAAAACTCTAAACATTGATGAAAAAATTCAACACGCAGATATACAATATGTAAAATTGTGTTTACTTAAGTTTAAAAACGCACTATCATTTAGCTGCCACGCCCCCATTGCAAGGGGGATTTTTATAACAAATGCGCTGCCAGGCAGCAAATTTCTTTTCCGTATATATTTCACATGTAAAATGTTTCGATGGAAACTCAATTTTTCATTTTCTATTATCTTTCCCGCAATAATCAGCAAACATTTATTTGTTTATTTCAGATTAATAATCGTTTATTATTTAATTTGCAAAATGGTCGACACACACAATATTCATATATTCGTATGTTCCTTTGAAGGGACTTTAAACGCTTTTTATTTTTAATTATTTTCATTTTACTGACTGAGACATTCAACAATGATTGCACGTAAACATTATTGCAAACTTTACTTTCGTACTGTTTTTTTTTCTTGCTTATTGGGTTCGTCGATTGGGCTGGAAAAGCTCTATCTCAAAATCGTAGGGTTTTAGGCAAATTGTGAGTCCTCATCCAACTTACACTGAAGGAACTCATTCCGCATTAGCTGCCCTTTTTTAACAATATCAAAATCTTTGTTCATGCTTAATATCTTTGCATTTTTATTTAATATTTCAGACTGTTTGGTCATAAACCTTTCAAGAAATTATTGGAATTTGTTTATTTTATTAGTTTTCACCCCGAGATTTCTTCTCATTGGAAACCCATCAGTAGGACAAGTATCGGCTGTAAAATACGAGCTCCTTAACATTGAGATAATATCGAATGTTAATGCCAGTAATACATCTATTTAACTTCACTTAAATCTTATACATTTTTTTAATTAACGATTTTACGTTGGATTTTCTTCGATTTTGAATCAGAATGGATTTTGACTTTACTACAAATGTTCAGCACTGTTAGATTTTTAACAGTTGCTTACTGACTGTCTGTTAATAACAGCGTCTCTCATACATGTGCCTTTCATATGACCAATTCCTGAACTTACCATCACAATTTTTTATGGAAACTCTTTTGACTGAACTTTTCGTTCATCTATGCGAGAAATGAAACTAACGCATATTCTAATATTCTCTCCGATTATTCCGATCTTCAGTAGTCAAATCCTAGTCTTGAAAAGCTTACCAAGCTCGACTCTATGCCGATCTTTAGTTTTACTCTTAGCGTTGCTTCTATCATTTCGGTTTATCGTTTCGTTTGCACTAAGTTAACCGGATTAAGTTTCTTTTAAATCCGTAATATGCTTGTTTCTTGTTGTTTTTTAATATTTTCTTTTGCGCACAGCCTTTTTTCAAAATATATCTCGGTTTCTTTGAGTGTTTCATATACATATGTAGGTATGTATTTTGTATTTGTGTTTGTGTTTGTTTTTTTCGTAAGACGACACCTGATAAATTTTTGTACCAACATTGCCAGACTGCATATATACCACGTACATGTAACTGGTACAAGTTCGGGTATATATGCGAATACATTCATAAAGGGGTCTTATTTTAGACTCCATTTCTATTTACTTCTTGCACATTTCAATGTTTTTAGAATATATTTTTCGATTTGTATTTCGTTTCAACTCTTATTAGCTAGACAAAAATTTAAAAATCAAAATAAAACGAACAAACCGTTAATTAGGAGTACCTTGAGGCTCATTTAGTTTGTCAAGATTAGGTAAATTCATTTTCTTTTTATATCCAATCCTCCGAGGTCTCTTACATTACCTAAGAAAAGTAATCAAGTTACTTTTGCCGGCATGTTTTAAATAATAATAAATAACTTTTATATTTATTTCTCATTTTAGTGTTTAATAATTCGCTTGAAATATCCAACTTCATTGGGTGTATCTTTTACATTTATATGACTTGGCTTTTAATATTAATTTATAATTATATAATAGAATATATATTTTATAAATTGTTTTCTTTTTTCTTGTTTTGTTTCTTGTATATAACAATTACACATTTATAATTTATAAACGTTGCATTTAGTAAAATTAAAAAAAAAACTATGCGCCTAAAAACAGTTTGTAAAGTTTAAACTTTATAAATAACGCGATTTCGTGTTTTCTTTTTCTTTTTCATTTATTATTCATATTCAACTTGTTTTGACTTGGCTTAGGAGTTAAATACAAACATGTACATAAGGTATATATGTATGTATGTAGATATATTTTATATAAATATATTTTATATATTCTTTTAGTGGTTGTGTTTGTGGATAATTTTCATTTTGAAACTTTAATTTTCCGCTTGCTTCTCTCATGATTTCTTATGTTACTTTTAAACATTTCGTGTTAGACTTAAGAAATAAACTAAAAATTATATTTTAATATTATAGTTATATTATATTTTATATGCTTCATATGTATGTGTTTGTATGTGTGTGTGTTATCTGTGTCGTGTGTTGTTGGACAACCAAAGTAGGAAAAAGAGTTTTATTATGTTTTCTTTTCGACACCAATCCCATTTTCAATCCAAACAGTGAAACTACTGCTGCTCCTCGTTGCTGGCATCCACGGCGGTTGCCGGCACCAGCTCCACCACTGAGACAGCCTCGGCTGTGGTTGTTGTTGAGGTGGATGAGCTGGTGGTGCTGGCTGGTGACATGTTATCCGCAGTTGCGGATATCAGACCGATGGGTGGCGGTGAATTTAACGCTGTTCCTATTGTTGATTCCTGACTTTGACTGGGCGGCAGCACAAAACTCTTCCCCACAAGCTGATCTCATTTGAGACCCGTATCCGACGACGGCGTCCAGCGGTCGAACTCAATGCCCGAATCGGGCGAAACGCCCGTGGCCTTGGCCAAATGCGCTGCCATAAATCCGCCCGTTTGCATGCACTTGCAGTCGGCCGCAATGCAGTTGCACGAGAACTTGGAGCCGCGTCCGCAACGGGCTGCCACCAGGCTGGGAGTGGCAGTCAGCGACGTGGCCGACGAGCAGCCGGCAGCTGGCCCAATCATATTGCCGCTGCCTTCCTCGTCCATCGCCTGCCCATCGCAAGGACTGAGTCGGAGCTGGCTCTCGAAGGACTGCAGCTGCTGCATGAAATGGAAGTTCGGAGACACGTCCGGCTTTCGTGCCCTCACCATCATGAAGGCATCGTTCAGGCTGATGGCCTTCGTGTGCATCAAGTAGGCGAGTGTCACCGTCACCGATCGCGAGACGCCCGCAAGGCAGTGGACCAGCACCGCCGAATTTGCAGAGCGCGCTTCCTCTGCAAGCCAAACAAAAACAAAAAGATGAGAATTATTATATTGAAACGGCACGAATTTATAGGAATTGCGAAATTTTTTAAGGAATTACAATAGAGTCAAAAAAACCAAGAAGAACCAAGTTTCGGTTTTTCTGTATTTGGTTACATTTTCTTTCCAATATACATAATTCCTTATTGCTTAAAAATAGTAGTGCAGTTAAGTTCTACATACTAAGCCACTAATTTATATGGTAATAATAATATAATAATATAATAAAAGTAATAATAATCCTTATAACAATTTTTGATTCCTAATTTCTTCTTCCAAATTTTCGTATTTTTTCGACATTCATATATAGAATCGTTGGAAAAGCAGTAATTTCATTGTACGCACCTATGAAATGTATGGCAGCTGGAAAATGCATGGCCAGATCCTGGGAATAGTGATCAGTTATGGGAATTTGTAGATACTTTATAATGCCCAGCTTCTCGAACTCATTCGGCAAATCGGGTGTCACATTCAGAACGTACTAAAATACAAAAATTGACATTAATATTCGGGACTTCAGTTTATCAATGAGACTTCTTACCTTGATGTTATACTTTTGCAAAGCATTCGAGTCACAGCTGTGCGAGGCATTGCCCAGAAACAGGCCGGGAATTATCTCAACGGGCACCTCGTTGAAATTGTGATGATGGTGATGATGATGATGTGTGGTGCTCTCACAGTCCGAGGATTCGGCTGAGCTGCTGCACGCCGAATCGGAATGTGGCGTGGAAATGCGTAGCGATCTGTAAGCAGAAAAGTGTTATAAATCAACTGAATTCTATACTTTTATATTGAATTAAAAAGTGACAAATTCTTATTTTTCTGTTCTATGATAAATATTTAATTAATTTCATCACATGAATTAAGACTCATTTCATGGGAAACAGAACTAAACTGCTATCTTTATTATCTATTTTGAGTGTATGAACTCCGTGCACATTCCTGAATGTTATATTACAATATTAATAAATTGAAAAAAAAAACTTTTTTGATGTTGATTACTTTTTTTATGTGAATTATCTCATTAATGAAGATTTAAATCGGTAGATAATGAATATTTAAATGTTATTTGAAGTTGTTGTTTAAAAACTAACTTGGTGAATAGAGTTTCTTATTGTCTTTCGAGTATGAGTCCTTAAAATATCCCCTTTTATCTTGAGTCATTTATAAGTGATTTTTACTGTTCAGATACTTCGATTTAGTTAGCGTTATATGAGTAAAACTTACCTTAGACCCATCAACTGATCGGCCTGGGTATTACGACTAGATTCCATTTCTTTGTTGTGCGCCTGGTTGTCATCCTCACACCACTCCGGAAATGCTTGACGAAAACTGGAGAACCCATCTGCAACCATAGAGATAGAAAGATACATAGGAAACTTTAGATACAAATACAGATACAGATACGAAAGTTAAGTTTACTTTTGAACTATGCGGTATGTTTGTGTTTTTTTTTGTTTTGCTTTATTTTGTTTGGCTTTTGTACGCTTGAAAAATATTTCGTTATGCTTGGCCAAGTGTGGCCTTTTGCTCGATGGGTAAGACAACACCTACAGTAACCCCACACCCCCACCCGTGACACCAACCCCCCCCCCCCCCCCTTTATACCACAAGCTGGTGATGTGAAGCGTGCGTGAAATTCTTGCAGTTTGCGTGGCTCATTCATAAAAAAAAGAAGAAAAAATTTACTTTCGTTGAGAGTCGTTTTTCTCCAATTAAGTAGAAACGGAAGTGGCTGCCATACGAGACGAGAGAGAAGTGGAGACAACACGAAAAAGAAAATCGTGGCAAAACGGAAATGCTGTTTCTATATTTATGCTCTTATGTATCTATGTATCTGTATCTACAAGCAACAAGCATGATGACTCGCTGCGAATTGTCATAACACAAAACGGAAGCTCACAATTTCCTACTTGGCGCATAATAAATGCGATTCCGCACTTGAAATTGAGCAAGCTTCAACAACGCAATGGGAAAAGCAACCACAACAATAACGACAAAAACAAAATCAACATCAACAACAACAACATGGGACCACGGGTTGTATACGTGTTCAATGCATCCAAGAAATTCGCATTGCTGAGCATGCGGGCGCTTACAGCTGGAGTTCAAGGGGCAAAAGGGAGACGGAAAAGTTTCTATTTACAGTCAACACCCGCACAAATGTCCAGAACACTTCAAGAATCAGAATCTGAATCTGGCAACTAACCCGAGAGCTATTGGAAAACTCAAAACTGCCTTTGATGGCAATTTCCGTTGCAATACAAAATTGTGGAAAATTGTATGACAGGCAGTCAGACGGTGACCTCCCCCTCCTCCCGCCACCACACTTCCCTGTTGTCGTAGCATATCTGAAAATGCAAATAAACCGATTGGCATGAAAAGGACCAAAGTTGGTGGGGGTAGATGTCGAAACCAAGGGAAGTAAAACACTGGACAGGTTCTTGCACATATGAAATTGAATGCTGCTGAAGTGCCGTTAATAGAAAATGGGAAATTTTGCATTTTCGACATTTAATCGATGTGTTCATTCTGCTAACGAATTCGGAGAATTGATAAGGTCACGTTGAACACAGTTTACGATAGTTGGAAAACTTTTTACTCAGGGCTGTCCATAAATTTAGCTCTACTCTTTTCTAAGAATAAGAATTAATTACAGCTAAACAAAAACAGAGTAATTTTTTTTTATTTATTGCAAATAATAAGAAAGTTATTAAATATATTTTGTACTATTAAATTATTAAGGTCTCCCAAGTATTTTTCTTATAACAAATAGCGACTGTTAATTGATTCCTTACAAACAACAAACCTTCCAAACGATAAGAGCTAGATTGCTGACATTTTCACGTTATAAATGTTCTTTTACAATTGTTTTTCAAACTTTTATAGGCCTAAGAAAAGCATTAAGTTTTAAAATTTAAATAGAGAAGCAACTCAATAATTTCATTGCTACATCGAGAGTCAAGCCAGACAATGCATGTAAATAAATAAGTATTATTATAAAATAATAATAAACTAGTTTGTAATTCTTTGGAAAACATTTATGCGTCATTTACAACTGTAGTAATTGCTCTTAGCAAATCTACCCGCATATTGTACTAATTTTAGCTAGTTACCCTCATCTGCCTTAGTTTGAAGTAGTTTATATTTTTAGTAGTATTGCGGTTTGCTTTCTATCCACATGTGGTGACCTCTCCATAATAAATACGAATACGCTGACCATACAAATTGTTTATAAATAGAAACTTATTTGATTTTCAATTGTGCTTTTGGCATAATTTGCGCGTGTTGCGCTTCCTGTTGTGAGCTCCATGAGAGTTGGAACGGACGTACGTGTCCGGCGGTCCGGTTCAACGGATGACCGCCGTTCCACAAGTCCGCAACTGCAGTGCGTCATCTGCAGGGGGAGAGGGGAGGGAACTATGGGGATTGGGGGCGAAACTTGACCGCAAGCAAATTGCGAGGGACCCAAAAGGGCACAAACTTCAACCTCCCATATTAGGCTGGTCCAAAACGCAACCCAACCAAACTCAAAACAAACGGCGACCAAGTCGACCGCTGGTCTAACTGTTTACGCGACAAAAGTGCGCATACATCATTTCCGCTGGAATGGCGGAGGGTGAGGGAGGGGGCTAATAACTGGGCAAATGTGAATGAATAGAGTCCCAATGGGTTGTAGTTAGTATATGAATGTATCTCAAATTAAAGCACACTTAAAGTGAGCTAAAAGTTACTTAACTCACGTTATATACCCTGCATAAAGCAACTTACAAGATTGTATGACAGCATACAGAAACAGCAAAATTAGTTAATTAATTAAAATTAATGTGAAATTAAAATGTTCATCTGCTTAATATTCATAGCATATTTTAATATATTTAAAACTATATTTTCTTGAATTCATAATTAATTACAGGGTATTCATTAGTGTTGTAGAAATGACAAACGAACGTCCGTTTATGTTTGTCGCTTGATCCAGAATGATCTCGCTCTCTCTCTCTATTAATTATAAGTATCCCTAAGTGCTCTCTCAGCAAGGCGGTTGAGAGAGTACTAACATTATTGCACAGTAAACTTACAGACTATGTTAATGTTATGTTATTGCTACAGTGCCAACGTTTTAATGCTGGACAAGTTGTTGCTCACTTTGTTGTATTTATGTTTTAACTCACGCAAACAGACGGTCAGAGAGACAGACAGACAGACAGACGAACAGAGAGACAAACAGGCGTGGTAGATAAGCAGCCAGCGAAACAAAATGAAATAAAATAAAAGCGATAAAAATTATAAACAAACAAACAAATAAATGGCAACAGCAGTCAAAGCGAAAACAATGAATGGAAGAGACACCCTACCTCCTCCCCCCCACCCCTTTCTTCACCTTTCCCCGTCTTCCCTTCCCTTTCCGCCGTCATAAAAAGCAAACGAACTGCGACGACGACTTTTTCCTCAGTTGTAAAAACTTGCATGTATTATTTATAATGTTTTTGTTAAACAGTTTGTTGTGGTTGTTGTTGTTTTTGCTGTTATTGTTGTTGTGGTTGCTGTTGTTCTTTTTATTGCCTTAATAAATAAATAATCCAAATTTTGCGCTTAGCATGACAAGCACATCCCGTGGGCGTTAGCTAAAAATATTAAAAAAAACTCATGGGTGGGTGTCACGCCCCTCCCCTGCCCCCCTCTCTTAGAGATGGGAGTTGTAAGCCCGCAGCAAGGTAAAGTGAGGTTAGGGGCAGACACGGTCGAGTTGAAATCCGGTTTTAAAGCCCACAATAGAATAGATACAATGACAACAAATAGGCAATATATATGTATTTATGTATTTTAAGTAGTTTGCGCTTCTTGCTCAGCTCACAAATTGTTAGTGTTATTTATTTGTATTTTTTTTTTCAAGTTTACATATTTCACGTTTTGAAGGTCGTTTCCACTGTGCGCGACTTTTGTCATTGCTTTTGTTGCTGTTGCGTATTGTGTGAACTCATCAATGAAACAATACAGAGGAAAAAACACTATAGATACTTGTACATAGGTGGGCAATAGACTTAAATGGTGTGTGTGTGTGTGTGTGTATATAGTGAACAGATGTGATAACCACAGATACTAAAACGACACATGGAATATGAATGATTTTCGCTGACTTCAGAAAGAGAGAGAGAGAGACCGATAAGAGATTGTGACCTTTGAGTTTTTAGCACAAATTTCTTCTTCTTCTTTGAGCTGGTTTAGTTTAGTTTTCTTTCTCTAAAAGTTACAGCTGACATTTTATGGCATTTGCACTTAAGTTTGTGTGGCAACTAACGAGACGCCTGAGCAGATCAATCAATCATGCTGTAATCAATCAACTTGCCCTTGCTTACACACCAGTATTTAAAATGTCAACGGATTGTGGCGCGAGAGTCTTCAGCATTCTTAACAAATTAATTTTCCGGGCGGACAAAAGAAAAGCCCCCAAAGAAATGCAAACTCAACTCAAGACTCAACAACTTTGTTGTGAAATGCATTAAATAAATTCTCATCAAAGGCGGAAGTGGCCGTCATAAATACGGTTTTGCTGCCTTTTTCGCTTTTTCATAATCGTTTTTCCCCCATTCTCCCATTTTCCATTTCCCATTTGCCGCTTGCAGTTTGTTTATATGCCAACAGCTAAAAAATGTTGCTACCAAAATAAGCGAAGGCAACACTGGAAAATTTGGGGCGTCTGCGGAAATGTAAACAAAATGGGGCCATTTCGGGTTGGCTGCTCTTAAAAATGAATTTCATTTTCATTTTCGACTTCTTTTTATTTTTGTATGCCCGTATTCCTTTCGTAATACAAATACATGTGCATATCTCGATAATCTGTCGAGTTGTATTTTTTATTATATATGTATGTATATAGTACAAACGTATATATGATGCCTTCATTCTGTGTCTGTCAGACTCGGATTCTGATTCCGATTCTGACTCATTGACAAATAGCATTGAACTGCAGGCAATATTCTCGTCGCATTTTCCCTCTGTCTGTCTGTCTTTTTCATTCATGGAGCTTGGAGCCAGACGTGCTATATATTCGTTTATATATAAGTATATACACATATGTATGTGTCTGTGTATACGCATATGTATTTATAGTACGCGCCATTGTGCAACACATGGCTGACTGCATTTGCTAAGACGGAGTGGAGGGAGAGTGAGGGAGATTGGACGGCGGATGCGTGCTCAACAAACAGAACGCCGCAACACGGCCACACATGGCGTATGCGTAATATTGATTTCCCTCTCCGTTTTCCTGCTTTATGCGTGGTATCCACAACAAATCCTTCCGACAAACACACCAAATGCACAGCTAAACAAAAAGAGGCCAACATCTGCACCATGGAAGAACATCGAGAAATATTTGGAATGCATTTAGCGGGTTCTATGGCATGTGCTGATGCATGGCAAAAGACCATAAAAACATACTTATGTATACACATAAATATGTACACAGGCATATGTATTTCAGGTGTTTCAGTATTGTATTTGAAAAGTTTTAGAATTATGTTGGGAATTTGTTGGAAAGTGGGTCGCTATGCACCTAACGTAGAAACAATAAACAAACACATATAAATAACTACATTAATGCTTCAACATTTCTTTCTCTACACATCTATTAATGTAAATTATTCAATTCCAATTTACAATTTCAAATAAATTTCGATCAATTAATATCTTAGTGCATTAGTGTCTCATTTAACTCAATCCAATGGGCATAGTTTAAATACACACAGTTGCAACATATTCTCATATCTAAATACATTTTAATTTTATGTAATGCACTCCTTAAATAAATCGATACTTTTTGCACACGATATACATGCATATCTTTTCATACCCCATATTTAATATTTATGTATTTGTATTTATGTTTATACCTATATCTCATCCCACTGTGCATTGTTGGAGCACTTGACGTAACGACGTCGCTGCCGCTGTCTCTGTCCGCGACGACTTCGCAGTTACAACAGCAGCAACAACAACGCCCACGCGACCAACAGCAGCAGCAACAAAAACGATAAGGAGAACAAGAGAAGCCGCTAAAACCACCTACGGTTATAAATCCAAAAATGAACGTGGCTTAAATTGTACATATGTATGTATGTATGTACACATACATGTGCAACATCAACATCAGCAACGACAGCAGCATCAACAACAAAAGAGAAATATCAAAATTCTACTTAAAGCAACGCCCGCGCTCACCAAATATTTTGTGTCAAAGATGGAATGAGAGAGGAGCGCGAAGAGAGAGTCAAAGGAAAAACAAGAGCTCAGCTCAGAGCTGAGCACAAAATTTAGCATAGACAAAAACCGGCGCACAGCTTTTGCTGCTGTTATTGTTATTGTTACAGTTGCTGCTGTTGCAGTTTGTGGACTTTGGGGCGTGTACACCTGTTATACACACAAACACCCACACCCACACACACAAACAGACAGAGACAGACACACACGAAATTGCGAAAATGAAAGAGAGTTTGCGTTTACATAAGCCGCTGCTTGCCTTCAAAGTCGGCGCCCAAAATGCCAAATGCCTTTTTATGAATGAATGCGCAGCGAAAGAAAGAAAAAAACTATGCGCACATGGTGAAAGAAAGCAAAGATAAATGGCAAACGAAAAGAGAGTGAGAGAGAGACTTGGAGAATGAGAGTTGAATAGGGGACAGAGCTTGGCACGCTACTATTTGTTAAACGGCAATTTTTGCATTTCAAATGAAACGCACACAGTCACAAAAGCAACAACAAATAAATAGAAAAAACAACCATGGACCGGGTGAGAGAGTCTTATTCATTCCATTTGCATGTCATTCATGCATTCAATTGAATTCGTTGCCACATTTTTAGTCAATTTGTTGCAATTTGCACAGCTACTCACTGAGCGAAAGAAAGGGACAGCGCGCGAGTGAGCGAGAGAGAAAAAGAGCTTTAATGTTGACAGCAAGCGGACGCTCGACATCATTTTTGTTCAGCTATATATTTAAGTATTTTGCTGTTGCGATGGCTTCCGCGTTGAAAAGACAACTCAATAATTCAGTTGGTCAGTTATTCAGTTAGTCAAACTTGCGCTTAACTACTCAGCCGTCGTTCCACATTGTTGCACATCTATCGAGTGTGAGAAGCGACGAGAGAGGCGACAAAAGCTGCGCGCATATCTGGAAAGCTGTGCAAAGTGCAACTTCAGCTGAGGCGAATAAACCTATTAAGTTGATTAGTTTCTCTAGTGATACAAACTCTATATAGTTTAACAGATTCTTGGCTTTTGTTTTACTTACATTTTATTTCTACCTTATACGAATTCCGAATTTTTTTCAAGGAATTACAAAAAACTAGAAAAAATCCAAGAATAAACATAAATTAGGAATTCCATCTACGAAAAATATTCAGAGCACAAAAATTAAAATATTTTATATTTTTTGTTTAGTTTTCCCAATTTTTGTCTTCTTAATTTTTATTTTCCTAATTTTTGTCTGCCTAATTTTTAATTTTATTCCTGATTTTGGGTTCCTAATTTTGCATTCCTAACAACTGTATTCCTAACTTTGGATTCCTAATTATTTCTTCCGAATTTTCGTATTATGAGTAATATTGTTCAACAATTCATACAATCATTTTATTATTATTATTTCAATCTACTATAGTTTTACTTGGTAATCCAAGATAATTAGAAACTCTTTCATTGCTTAGTACCATCCATGTCAGTTCTAGACAAAATACACAAGTCTCTATCTGAACTAACTCTCGTGACCAACAACTAAAATACGTCAAAATAAACTCCCTGCCATAAACAGGGCCAAAACATTTAAGACTAATGACAGAGTTTATGTAGTCCCCTTTTTCATTATTTATATCCGAAATCCGGTTACTTGAATATATTTCGGAATTTTATTTATAATTTTAGATAACAACTTGTGGCTGCTTCGGTTCAACGGTGTCCTGGTAAAGATGTCAAACTGCGTAAGCTAATCAATCAAAATGTAAATGCAAATTAGCAAAAGGTTCTAAATTGCGAACATCCTGACTTCCCATACCACAGATCTATCATAGGCCAGTTTTCTAGGTTTTTCCCTTTGAGCAGCTATAAATAACATGAAGCCTCGAGCGGCTTTCTGGGTATTAGTCGAGAGTCCTGAAGGACCTTTTTTGCTAGCTTTTTGGCTCTGCTCTGCACATTATTAATTAATTATGTATAAATTTGTAATTGCATGAAATTTGGCAACGTCGCGACGTGCCCTCTAACCCGCCAAGCACACACACACAGACAACAAATTTTACAGTGGATGTGGATGCCAAAACGATAGGGAGAGGAATAGATATATATACATATATATATATATATATATGTATATAAATTTATGGAGAGCGAGAGAGAGCTCATCTCAATGCATGAAATCCCGGATAATTGAAACTCTGAGAGAGTATCTGTCGCTGTAACTGTAACTGTAACTGTATCTATAGCAGCAAAATGTATCTGTAAATGTAAATGTATCTGCGAATTCTGTCAGTATTTTCGGCAGTTGTTGTGGTGGAGGGCGGGACGAATGCAAATGGGGTCAAGTTTAATGTGCAGCTTCCTGTTGCTGTTGCTCTTTTTACTCTAATTGCAGATGGATTAGCTCTCGTTTCCTTGCCCGGGGCACGCAACAAGTGCAGCAGTAAAAAGAGAGATAAAAAGAGGGAGGGAGAGAGCGCGAATTGGAGTCGCATTTTATTTCAATTTTATTGATTTTCTGTTTGGACTGAAAACGCGGACACTTCCGTTGCTGAGAGCCCCACGAGCTAGTTAAGCCTGGACCGATGCTGCTCGACTCTAAGATACCCTGTGCATGCATTCTCTACTTCAAATACGTGTTAAGTACAATATCTTTAATACCCTCTGCAAATGACTGACAAAGGGTATACAGTTCACCGGCTAATGCATAACAAAGAGCCGAGCAACAACAATGCGAGTATAAAAAATAAGAGAACAACAATATTCGAATCATACAGTAGCAACTTCTCCGTCAGTTACTGAGAATGCCTCGCCATTGAGCAACGTGCTCAGAATTTCATTTCGAAATGAAATGGCAAAGCTCATGAAGAAGTGGCGGAAGATAGACACAAGAGGGGGGAGGGGGAGGCGGGACTGGCATTTATAAATATTGCATATGCCAAAGATGAAAACATGAATTGAGCAACGAATGTGCAACTGAGGACTTGCAGAAGCCCAGAGCAAAAGGAAAGGATGTGTCGGATACTCTTTTGAAAAATAAGAACACACTTTAATTGAGTTCTCTATAAGTTACTTGAATTTTCTGGGAAATAAATAACTAGTTTGAAATCTTATTTAACCAATTGAAAACTTTGGTTGCACACGAACAAAACATTTTTAATAGTAAGTTCTTCATTTGTCTCTTTTCGTGTTAAGAGCTTCTCTATATACAATATATGTTGCATATATTTTTAAATTACATACATATGCTACTCAGATTCAAGAAAACTTGTTTTCTAAACTACATTTCATCTGTCTTCTTAGAAGTATCTCAATGTATTATTTATACAAAAATATAAATTTGTATAAAATTATGAATAATACTGGGATTTAGTAAATAAAAAGTGTAGGTTTGATATTAAAATTTACAGGTCAGCAAATAGTTTCCAATCACAAAATATTTATCCACTTTTCGTCTTTCAGCGCATTAGAATTCCATTAGAGTTCCACAGATTTTATCCCGAAAAAGTTTGCTTTCACCAAAAATTCGATAAAGTAAATTTTAATAAAATACCCATTTTCGGAAGTTAAGGGACAGTTTTTAGCTGTCTTTTTCCCCAGTCGCAAACACGCTGAGGAAGCTGAGGAAAACACAGCAGGCGGCGGGTCACGATGGGATGAAAGTGGTAATATCAACAGGATGGCAACTGTCGAGGGGGCAAGAGCAATGCCATTGAAAGAGCACACAGAAGACTGAGGAAGATAGAGAGGGAGGAATGTGGGTATATTGATATGCGAAACGAAAACATCGAGCAACGGCGGAAACAGCAGCAGGGAGTATTACTGAAAGGAAAGCACAGATATTAAACGACTGTGCGATGCGCGCTAGGGAATCAAAGGCAACCTAAAGAAATCTAAAAATTGTCAGAGTAAAGGAAGCCAGCCAGAAAAGCCAGATAATAAGTTGGAAGTCTCACAAAAATGTATATTCAAACACTTTATACAGCAAAGGACTTAACGAAATGATAAATATTTCATATGAATAACGAGATAATTTCATACGTTCCCTTTCCCTTTACACAAAAAACTACCGTTGCAATGTTAAATAACGGAACATTGGTCAGTTCAAAAGTTTGTGGTTGAAAAAAAGCTGTGGAATGGTTTTTTGTTGATTTTATACTTTTAAATTATTATAAAATTGTGGAAAAATATTTATTTTTAAGCATCAGACTAACAACCTGCATTTCCATTAGTTTGATATCACTTTTAGTCTAGATTTTATGCAATATATACAAAATAAATAAAGTCCCTTTGGAATGGTTGCCGAAATGTTATTTTTTAATTTTAAGGATAAAATGGTGTGAGGAGTGTACTTCTAAAATAGATATACATATTTTTTCAAAGGACCGATAAAATTTGAAGTAAAGTGAAGCATACAAAGATCGAACTTCCATTTATTTCATTTATAAGTAAACACTCTTTTTTATTCATTGATTGAAAAATCTTAATTCATTGGTATTTCAATTTAGATAATTGTCACCAAAGTCGATAATAAGGTGTCGATAGTATAACAAACGTTACTTATAATCGATTAATGTGCAATCGAAACTATCGATTCGATGTAATGGGTCCCTTTCGAATGTGCATCGAATTTCGATTATTGTATGAATGTATGTGTCGATCATAGCTTTATCCACACACAGACTTTTTGAAATGGATTGCATACATATGTACATACATATGTACGTACATAGATCTCAACCGATTTCATTTCATTCATTTCAAGCCTCTCAGCTCAGCTCAAAACTGCATTCATCGCCTACCATAAGCAGAGACACGAACCAAGAACAACAAACACACTCACACTCACACACACACACGACACAAACCTTAATACTTGCATTGAAAAACTAACAAACAGAATCATTGTCGCTATTGCTCCCTCTTTTACACTCACTCATTCTCTTCCACTGTTTCTTCTTCGTTTCTCTGGCTCTTCTCCACGCCTGTTCTTCGCACTGTCTCGCTGTCCGTTTGTCTGCTTCTTCTGGTAGCTACTGCTGCTGTCTCGTTTGGAATCCGCTGCTAATTTGCACTTTGATGAAATGCGTTCGTTCATGTTGCCGTTGTTGTTGTTGCTGCTGTTATTACTGTAGATTTATGCATGCAAGCGCGCAACTTTGACGTCGGCAGCGACGCGACGTCTTCAACAACAACTTTTAGCTCCATTTCATTTCGATGCCGCCATTTCGTGCATGTGTACACACAGATGCACATACATATATTTCTCTTGCTCCTTTTTGCGCCGCAGATCCAAAGCAAATTCAATCGTCGTTGTCTTCTCTTTTTATTTATTTTTTTTTGCTTTAGTTCTGCTTGTTGTTGTTGCTTGCTAATTCCAAGAATACAACAATTTACGCGTTCGGCTCCCCCGCCAAGGCAGGCAACTTGCTTGGAATAGGAATAGGGCTTTGGAGTGCGAATGGGAGGAGGAGGAAGAGGGCGAGTAAGAGCAAAACTTCGTCATCGTTTGTGTTTCGAAATGCGCCACTGATTCTCCGACTCTTTGACTCTTCCATTCTGCGCTTTCGTGTTTATGTTATGTGCAACAGAAGCAACAACAACAACAGCACCACACGCCCTGGAAACTTCCGCTGAACTCATGCGAGGAACGCTGAGGTATGCAACACCACAAAATGTTCCAAACGCCCTCGCGCTCTTTTGACCGGAAGTCAGTCGGTTGTTGTCGTCTTCGTCTTCGCTTTTGTCGTCAATTTCTGTTTTGCAAATATTTGCACTCAGTGTTGTGTGTGTTGGTCGGTTGATCTCAGTCTCCGCCATCGCAGGTGGCTCTGAAGCGAGTCAATGTGGGTCTCGCCGTTAATTAAAACCCACACAAACTTTGACCCAAATCCAGCCACAACGACAATAACAAAAATGTTTGTCTCTCTCTCTCTCTTACTCACTGTCAAAACAGTCGTAGGCTGAGACCAAATCGACCAACAGACCAACAAACCTAACCAACTGTTTCGTTCCAGCTGTCCAACGTTGTCAAATGCTTTTTTCGAGTGCTTACCGGGCTACTTTTATGTGTGTTAAAGCGTGTGTGTGATTGCTTTATAAGACGCCAACGTAGAGATGCTGTCTGTCTGGACATATTCATGTCCACTTTGCATGTGGGCAGTTTTGTTGTTTGGTGTCAACTCAAACCTACAAAAAAAAAACCTGTGCACAGTGTGATGATTGGGCCGAAACTAAAGTTGTTCTTTTATGGAATGGCTACTTAAATGGTCGAATGATCATTATTGATATAGGGGCTGATCAGCAGATCATCTCATTTATGAAACATGGAAAGTAAAATATTTCAAATTCTATTTAACATGTGCATATTTGCAACTACGTTTGCCCCACTGCTCGACTAACTGTTATTTCCATCTCTCTCTCGCTCTCAGTGCAGAGTGCAGCGAATTCGAATTCGACTTATTGGTGTACATGTACATTGTATACGTATTTGTGAGAGTCGAAAAACCTCTGCTTGGGCTTTGCTGTAGCCAAAGGCGTCTGTTTCGGTAGCATAGGCAAAGGCAGTTTGCGTTTTTCGGTGAAGGCAGACCAGTTGGAGTTGGAGGCTGATGTGGGAGAGAGAGGGGGGGCAGCGCAGCACAGCTTCTTCTGATGAATTATCATCAAATTGTAATGAGGCAAGCGTCGGCCTTGGACTCAGATACGAACGAATACATGGGGTGAAGTTTCTGGGATCTGTGATATGGCACGTGTTGTTTTTGGAAAGAAAGAAAACGAGCCGCAATATCACAAGTAGAAAACTTGTGAAAATTGTTTAGGCCCAAAAACAAAATTAAAGCAACTTGTCCACAAATGAGGCAAACAACTCTCCAATGAGCCGCAAGTCGACAAATATGTAGAGGAGAGCTAGTTGGGAAAATGCGAATGCGGCGACGACGCGTGGAAATGCATACCACAGAGTTGTTTTTATGGCGACGACGCGACGTCGCTGCGCGCATGCGCAGCAGCCGAGTTCAATTTCTATAAAAGGGTCGACGATGCAGAGAGAAGACAGACCAACCGACAAGTGGACAGACGCCCGACCAGACGAGCAGACTAGTCAGACTGTTGAACAGTGGAGCAGCTTTGTATCCGCCTGGCTATAAAAAAGAACCAGACGAGCTCTCCGACAGACATTGCCAGTGTCTATAATTTTAACTCAACTTCCAACTCCCCAATAAAAGTGGCAGTGCTGGCGTCGGCGTCGCCGACGACGTCGTCGTTGTTGGCGGCTGCGTCGGCATCGGCATCGAAGTCGACCGCAACGCATCGTTCGTTGACTTCACGTTTGCTAGGGTCAGCACTGAGAGCGAGAAGGAGAGAGCGAACGAGAGAGAGCGAGTGAGAGATGAAGGGAGAGCATAAGGAGAATGCGCGCTGATCATGCGATGGGTTTGAAACTTTGCTAAATCTAATTGAATTAAATTTCGTGCAACGGAAGCGCTTAGTTTATGAAACTTGACAACTTGCTGTCTATGCGCACTGTACACTGTACACACTCTCTCTCTCTTTCACATTTGATCACTCTTTCGAATAACTGTGCCACTTGCCCCCTATCTTAATTGTTTTAATTCTGAGAAATGCATACAAAGTGGCATTTAATTAAAATAAATTTCGCATCAGCAGCATCAATGCATAATGCATCCGGACTGCCTTAATAAAGTTGATACTGCGTACAATCCTGCAATTGCCACAGCCACAGGCTGTGCCTGCAGACAGTCAGACAGAGTGACACACAAGAGAGCCGCATAATTGCCCGACTTGATTAAATTTCAAGGTTAATTAGCGGCCGGAGCTGAAAGAGAGAAATGAGAGCGAGGGGAAATGCCAAACTGGCGGCTTGTGGCATGATGTTTGTTGCTGCCTCAGTTTGCCAACTTGGCCACATTCACCATAAGCTCCCCCTTATTGTTGGCTTCTCAGCATTGTTGGCGGATGTCGCCCGTCAACAGACAAACAACAAAGCCAACAATGGCAGCAGCTTAAAAGCTCTCAGTAGGGATGGTTAAAAAGCTATCGATGTAATTTTAATCATTTACCAATGCAATAAATCATTATTTTAATAATAAAATTAAAAATTGAGTGGTTTATTATGCAAGCTTCTATATCTCGAACTTATATAACTAAACTTTTCTCTAACTCAAACTAAATCAATTGGCAATACTGGCAATAAATTTAATAATTTAATAAAGAATTCCATAAGTCGAAGTCACCATAATTTGAAGTTTTCTTTTGATGGTGATTCGAGTTAACGAAGTTCGACTGTATTTTAATTTAGTACTCAGTATGGTCGATCAATTTTTAATAATCGTTAACCAATATCAATGTAGAGTTAATAACAGCATCGATGATTCAACAAAAATTTACATTCAAACTCTGAATCCCCAGTCCTCTTTACAGCTAAAGTTAAAATGGGGAATTTTTATAATTTCTTTTTGGATCTATGACAAATCCTTTGATTGCTCTGACGACCTGTCATAATGAGAAATAACTAAGATTCAATTCCCACACAATGCCCAAACAAATAATAAAACAAATATCAAAATATCCGCTAAAGTTAAAATAATTGAATGATTGTCCCTATAGGAACAGATTTAAAATCTAATAAAAAAGAAGAAAAAACTGATGAAGATTCCTCGATTATTATTATCCAATTCGATTTGCCTCCGTCAGTTCCTTAATTTCATTATCACATTCAAACGATAGATAAATCAAGGCCAGACTATACACATACATATATATTAATACTATATATATTGCGATTTACCATATGCATTCACACAAAAAAATTATAGGGAATGAATCGCATTGCGTCTCTTCCCCTCGAGTGATAAGATAAGCCTACTTTCGAATGGGGATGAGAATTGGTTTGCAATAGAGCGCTTATCATCTATATATATGTATGTACATACATTTACTGTTTATACAAGCTTAGGTATATATAAAATAATAAAATGAAAAGTATGGCAATTCATAAGAATGAATACATTGAAAATGGAAAATGGACAACTAACAGCCGAAGGAATATTCATTTACAATTTTTCCATTTCAAGAATTGTGCGGCGTCGGCATCATTAAGGAAAAACGGATTTGCAACAAAGGACGACACTTGAAGAATCCTTTTTATGGCCCAAAAGGTGCCAGAATTTCCACATTGGAAAAACGGTCGTACGAGTGTTTTGTATCTTACCCTCTTCAGATTCTGGTCCCGTTCCCGGGATAGTCCCAGGGAATTTCCAGTCATAAAAATGCTTTCTATATGTCCGTGTGTCTGTCAGTCTGTCGCATCTCCGTCTGTCCCTAATTACCTGTGGCACAGGTAGAACAGGATCATCGGCTCCTGAGCCAACAATGCTTGACGTCATTGCGACCTTATGTTATGCTAATTTCTGCCTTTCAAGTTCTATTTTCAAAATGAAATGTGTAAACAAAGCAAAGTTTGGCAGTTTCAGTGGGTCGCGGACAGGAGACAGGAGGCAGGGGGAAGCCGGAAGGTGTTCAGAGGGGAGAGTGGGAAGAGCTATAGCCGGTCCATTTCTTAACGCCCTATTGTCAATTTGCGATATTAGCACGCTGAATGGAACGTGCGTACGTCAGCTACGTGAAGCTTTTTTCAGCCTACGAGGGGGGCGGGAGTTGGGTGGGGTCAGGGGCAGGGCGGAGCAAAGACAGCTGTGAACGGAAGGGGGCAACAACAACAGCACACCCACACACATACATATATTTGGACGCTTGTAAGCGAACGGAAATTGAAGTGATAAAAATAAATATGAAGCCAGAGTCGTTAGACAGCAGCAGCCAGATAATTAAATATTCCTTTAAATACAGACATATATAGCATAGATACTATATATATAATGTATTCCGAAGTCAGTTGTGTGGCTTTAGCTCATATTAGAGCTTGGAAGTCATTTTATCTAGGTTTTGTTTTTTTTTAGAATTTTTACTAGAATAAAAATTAAGATTGTTTCAATACTTTTCAGCTTCTCTTCCGAGTTACATTTTGAAACAAAAATTTCCAATTCTACTCAAGTGACAATCTATTCTATCTATCAATCTATTCTATTCACCCAAACAAGTTCAAAGCGTCAAATTAATTTATAGGCGCCTCGAAAATGTTCCTAGAATGTCAAGTATTATAGAAAGCTATTTGAAGATCATTTCATTATAGTCGTCCACATTTGTCTGACTGACCGACTGACTGTCTATAGGTCTTTAATCTATTTATAGACCTGGCGCTACGCTTATCAGCGCCAAATACACCTTATAGATCCGAGACGCGATCTCTCTCCGCCCTGAAAAACTGTCTGATTTTCCTTCTTCCTCTTCCCTCGGCGATGATAAACATTCATAAGTGTTTTCTATTTTGTGTTTTGTCTGCCCGCAGACTAATAATAACATTTATAATAATAAGACATAAATTCCGAGTGAGTGTTTATTTATGGCATATTATGATTTGTTATTTAACTTTTGTTTTGATTTTGTTTTGATTTTCTGGCTGATTTTCGGCTAAAAATGCCGCAGAGTAACAAGAAAAAAAAAACAAATATTAAGGGGGAATAATTTGTTATTATTGTTTTTGATGTGTATATTTATTGTATAGCACATTTTTGAAATATTTCGAATTTCCGAATATAATTAATTCGATTCGAATGATTCGAATGAATGGACTCACCCTGCAGCGACACCACGCGACATCCGTCCTGCTTGAGGCGGCGATGGAGCACATTGATCGTTGCATCGTTGCCATTGCCGAACATGGCAAAAGCTCCGGCGACATCCTGACCAGCTTGTTGCTGCTGATGTTGTTGTGCCACGCCCACATCGTTGTAGAGTATAAAGAGACTGACCTTGTAGCCCGTCTGTATGCGCACTTTAAGCTCTGGCGATTTAATTGTGGACGCCAAATCGATCTTGCCAGCGGCGAGTCGTCTCAGCATTATGCTGGGTATGCTAAAGTTAACGGCGCTTCTGATGTGCGACTCGCTGTACTCGTGAGAGCCTCGGCAATCGAGAATGATCAGCTCCTTGGCGTCGTAGCTGGTTCTCAGCTCTGATTGGAGCCACTCTTTGGTGCAGCACTCGTACTCCGTTTCCGGCATCTTGAAAGCTTTGCAAATACTCTCAGCTCCACTCACAATTCGCAACTATCCTCTTAACTCTCAACTCTCAGCAGTTCTGCGTTTAAAGCGTTTCAAGTTTTTCTTTTCTTTTTGGTTTTCGGTTAACTTTTTCACAAAACTTTACAACTTTGCTTACAACAAAAAGTTTACATCATCTGCTGCTGCTGCTGCTTCTTTTGCCTGGCGCACATTTTTTGTATTTCTGCTGCTTCTGCTTTCCTTTTTGTGTTGTGCTTCTCACTCTCTTACAAACATACACACACTCACACTCGCGCACGCAAACGCAAGCAAGCAAACGAAACACAGTTTTTTTTTACAATGAAATCTTTTCCAGTTACTTTTTGTGTAGAATTTTTAAGGTGCTTTCCTTTCTTGTTTTTTTCTTTTATTTATTGCGCTTATTAATATTAAAATTGCATTTGTTTATTTGGCATTAGTTGCTTCAATTTGCTTGAATTTACCGTGTGTTTTTATAGCACACTCCAATTCGTTTTTGATTATGTTTTGTTGTATGCTCACATTCACACGCACACAAGCCCGCCAAATCACTACCGTGTATGTATCGCTGTAACTGTATGTGTATGTCGAAGTTGAGTATTGAGCAAATGAAATAAACAGAGCCTAAAAAACGCGCACTGACCGACACACCGAACACCGTGCGAGCGGATACAAGCGACAAGATACAGATACGCTGAAGGAATGAAGAAACGAAAAAAGTGTTTACAGTCCTAGTCCAACGAACAGAATGTAAAAGACACTCATGTTAAATAACTGCTGCTATCGCTCTGTTGCTCTCTTTGGCGCTGTTATCTGACTCTATATAATCTCTCTCTTTCGCTGAGATGTGGTGTAATTTCAGCTAATTTAAAGCTAGATTGAGCTATTTTGTAATATTGTAAAATTCTTAAGATCAAAAAATAAATCTACAAACAAAAAGAGTATAATTGACATACTTATATATCCTAGAAAATAAAATTGAAATCATATGAATTTGTTGACAGAATGCTAAGAAAATGTTTTAAGAACAATTAATGTAATACAAATTTTAATATATTAATTAAATCCAAATTAATTAATTGCAATCCCAAATTCTAATATATTCAAAGATACACAACGCATACAATGATGTAAAAAGGATTTCCGAACTCATTAAATATAGTGATCCAAGCGTTATTGCTAGCATTGAATAAAACCAGGAAACGATTTTAATATAATCCTATAATCTGAATTTAACATTTTTACCAGCAGTTTTGGTGAATTTTATCAATTTCTAGCAATATTTTTTGAAAATAGAATTAGCTATTATGCACCTTGCAATTCTGACAACACTATCGCTGAGCATTTTGCAGCGCATGTTACCTCAGTGCAAATTATTTCTCATACTTCGCTGTTGTGCTCATCATAAGGTGTTTTCGTTCTGTTGTACTCGTCATGTGCTGTTATCTTAATGTTAAGATTCATCGCGTTCTGTTAAACAACTTTGAGCATGAACACTGAGCAAAAATAACCCAACAGTAAATTCGATCATGAAAAAAGTACTGAAAACAACTTGATAGAAAAATCAACTATAAAAAGCTTCGCGGTTACGGATATACTAAAAGTCATTCATATATTATTATATTTTAAATTTAAAACAAAAATTGTTCTTATAATATTTCACTCGGTGTGTATTTAGTATCGAAATTTCCTGCTGTGCCAACACACATACTCATGCAGTTCGACAAGTGAGCGGCCGCCTGCAGCAACAGCACCCACATACAGACGCACAACATAGAGAGAAGGAAAAATTAACAGAAGGTGAGCGTGCACATTGAGCCCGTTAGGAAATTGGATTTGAGTTTAGCTTCCGAAATATAGGAATTAATAATAAAAAATATTTAAGTACGTCTTTGATGTTATATGTGTGTTATTTAAGTTTTACATGTATTACTTATAATTTTTGTCAGTTGCCTTAATTCATGTCCTATTTATTTAGCATCTTTTAATTTCCGACCTGCCTCTGGCTTATGTTCATCGCTCACCTGACTCACTCTCTTTCTCTCTCATTGGCGCTCACTGTCTTGCTCTCGCTCTCCCACAAGAACAGAAATCTTGCATGTGCGCATAGCACGCTCACAAGTTTGTGTAAAGTTCATTGATATTTTTGTGCATTGGTGTGCGTTGAATGCGTGTGTTGATTCATTGAGCTCGCAGCAAACTAGCTGTTTGATAAATGTACATACAAATGTATATATAACAGTGTGAACATGCAGTGTGTGTTGGGATCTTATGTACACTTAAATACATAATGTACATACATACATACATATATGTAAAATTTACACAAATATGTACAGACGTATGTCTTTAGTCTACACTCGAGCAAGCGCTTATGAATGCGAAACCACTGAAGCAGCCTAATGGACAAGGGGGAGTGGGAGGGGGAGTAACTGGCGAGAAGTGGAAGCTCAACTAGGCAAATATTGAGCGGGGCGGGACTCGGTGTTCAAGTATTGAGTTTGAAGTGGAACAACTGTGGGTTTTATTGCACCTAAAACTCATCAATGAAGTTGAAACCTTCAACGAACTCGCACACAAACACACACACACACACACACAATCGCACTAATTGGAATAGAGACACACACGAAGTTCACAAGGACATGGCTGCCAGCAGGGTCGTTTTTGGAGACTAGCAGAATGTTTAAATTTATAACCGTGACCCTGATATTTGCAAAAAGCACCAACAACCCACCAGCAACAGCAGCAACAACAACAAACAAACCCCAAGAACAAGCACGAAGCATTTCAAGGATATGCCTATGCGCGTGCAGAAAATTTCTCCAAAAAGTGCCCCAAGTGACAGACCGAACCCCACAACAGTGAAGCAGACGAAGCGCAGGCGCTGCTTCAAAGAGAGCGAAAAGCGAGAGAGCGAGTTGAGCGAGTTGAGCGGGAGAGGGAGAGGGTGTAACGGCAATGGGAGCTTGCGGCCCAAGCTTATGTACACACACATACACCCAAGTAAGCACATGCATATGTGTGTAGAGAGACAACGACGACAGCGACAGCTGCAAATGTGTGACTCGAAACAGAAATTTTCATGAATGAAAGTCCCACGCAAAGGCAAAAACAGTTAAACAGTCGACCTCTTTCCCTTTCCCTCGCTCTCTCCATCGCAGTCAGCTACAAAAAATTCTATGGGAAGCCCACGCTTATTTTGAAAGGGGGGTAAAGACCCTCAGGATTGTATCTGACACGGCTGACACGCCTGGAAATAGAGACTGGGGTGCGAGATGTGGAGAAATGCGTGGGACTCAACTTGGCCAAGTTGAGAGAAAATTGAAAATTAGGTAAGCCCTGCGGTGAAAATTACGCGACCTGGCAACATCAAAGTGCAGCCAACAGTCGGCAGGGCCTTGACGCCCACAAGGTCAGCGTGGCTGGCTTGATGGGTGCGTCTATTGACGCGCCCCAAAGTCCCGGCCTAACTAATAGATAAGCCAATCTAGCTTTTGACAATTCCACTTGCCATCTAAGAAACGTATGTATGTAAGTTGGAGTACCATTTTGGTAGCACTCAGCTGCTGACTAATGACACTGACTCACCTCACCTCAGGTTTGCCACCTGAAAACCACAGAGCTTTAATTGCCAGATATATTATAAAAACTGATTTTATTTCACATTATGAACATCATGATTGCATTGAGCTATTCCAAACGTGACGGCATAGTTAATCAACTCCTCAAATTACGGACTATGACTGAACTAAATGTGTTATCTATTAGTAAGAACTTATACTTAGAATGGAACCACTTCTTGACTAGCCCCCCTTAAAGGTATAGATAGATTTCTCATGGCTCTTCGAGTTGCAGGTGAATCGCATTGATTTACGCATTTCATAAATTCAGTTTCTTCTCGGGCCTTGGCATTCTGAGAAGTCCAAAATATTTCTAGAAATTCTCTTCCGACTAAAACGAATGCGAATCAATGACCCAACTCATATACAACATCTAATTTTAGTTTGATTTCCAAGTAGCATTTCTAGGAACAGTGAAAATATTGTTCATTTTATGAGAATTACATTAATTAATAGGAATATATTATGCTTGGCTTTTTAAGGATGGAGCTTTCGTCAATTTAGAAATATAACATTTATATCATATTTGAGATCAGTTGATGACAATTTCTTATCAAATTATCCATTTGAAATCTCGATATTTCTAAAATTGTCACAATATTCTTTTTACTATTTTGAACATATTTTCAAAAAGAGTCTGTCATATTTCAATCACAACAAAATTATTTGTATATTTTTAAAAATAAATAAAATTGTTTACATTGTACATATTGTATACCTATTAATTAAATTAAAAAAGCGATTTTATTTAGTAAATATGTAATTTTATCAAAGTTCTTTATAAATTATAGCAATTTAAAGGATTTTAAGAATTTTATAGATTGTCCGATATTGCTTTATGTAGAATCTGACATTTTAAATCTAATCTTTAAATATAAATATAGATATTTCACTCAAAATATAATTTTTAAAATTAGAAATTTAATAATCACAAATCCAATGGGATCTCTAAGAAAACTCTAAGGGTTACAAAGATATAAAGTAATGTTACTTGTCGTTACACCTATTAAATTTTTTTTGGCAATGAAAGTTGAATTTATGCGACGCTTTAAGAGTTCATTTTATCGACAGTGACCTTAACTTTTCACATTCCATTGATTCGTTATTTTTAAGACTCATACTCAGTATGCTTAACTCGTTATCATTAAGCTAGAGCATCTACTACCCAGTTCTCTTGCCCCAAGTCGCACTATCGCTAAAGTTACTGACCTAAAGCAACGTCAAAGGGATTACGAAGTGCCGAGAATGATACTCCCCCACGCACACACACCCACAGAAAAACATACAGAAACATTCTTGAGTAGATCATGCCGTAAACTGGCATACTTCCGGTCTGATCCGCAGAATTCCAGCCCACAGAGAAGAGAACGAATAATGTGTGCTCATACTATCTGCATCTCCGTCTCTCTCTCTCCCTCTCTCTCTCGCTCTCTCTCTCCGTCTGTCCGTCTGCTTAACAATGTTCCAGCTCCCAGTTCCAAAACTGAAACTGATTCATGCAGCGGATGTTTGTGGGCGCCAGTCGGCAATTGCAATCGACGATCAAAGCTTTTGACGTTTTGACCAGAGGCGGCTGTTGAGGCAGCTGTGGATTGTTGAAAGTTTCAGCGTTGTGAGCTGATGACGTCACGCAGCTTGCAGCTTCTTGGCCACTGATATCGACGATTGACATGAAACAAACAGCGACCATCTGAATGCTGAGTACATACAAACATTTGTACGTTGTCTCAACACTTATTTTATACTCTTTTAGAAGGTACTAACATTTTTTCAGTATTGCATTATAAAATTCCTGGCAGATCCCTTTGTGCGTCTATCTGGGTTCCTCTAGCAAAAACTACTCACTCAGTTTTAGAACTACAGTCGAACTTCCCTAATTCGAATCAGCATTAACCAAAGAAAAGTTCGAGTTATGAAAATTATTATGAAATTATTAAAATTATTTTTCAAAGTAAATATATCGCTATTGCCACTCTATTAAGTTCGAGTTATAGAAGTTGTGTTTTTAAAAAGGACCCTACCAAACTTGTTTAAAATCGGACAAATGTTAAATTATGTAGTTAAACTAAATATAACAAATCACATTTCTGTACTACTCACATGTGTGAACATATAGACTAATTCCATAAAATTTAAGCCCAGCTATTTAAAGTTGTTCAAAGAACCTTTTTTGAATCAAGTACTAGTATATTTATCGAAATTTATGGTTATAAGTCTAAAATATATTTATATATTATATATAATTTTATATTTATATATAATATGCATGGATTTACAGATATATATATATATATATATATATATACACAGGATTTGCTGATATTAGGATCAATTTAATTCACAGATTAAACCTAAACATAAAACATTTATGATTCTGTTAGGGAATCAAATCTTCGACTTGCCCAAGATAACGTTTCTTATTTGTTCTTGTGTTCGGTTCTTGTGCCTGTTGCAGGCTGGCGTGGCATGTGACTCAGCTTGATAGTCATCCAATCATCCCATCGAGTCACCAACAGCTTCTCCACGTGCCGCTCCAAAGACACCTACGCCAAAAATCCTTTTGACGTCATTGCCGGGCTGTTCATTCACTTTAGCAAATGCTCAAAGCTTACGACACTCATCCGAACAGGTGGATTTAGTTATTCCCAAGTATTTTTGGTTATTAAATATTTTAAGGCATGCAATTAATTCGAAATATTTTCAAAACTAATATAATATGTAAACTGTTTATTGATGTGTAACTTTTTTTCATTCTTTCTTTTCGTTTATCCTTAAACGAACCTCGCATTGCTATTTTTTGGGTTTCTCTTTTCGCATCTCTGCAACTTTTTATCTCGTTTTCTTCATTTTATGAGCATGTATTTTAAAACTGGAACGTCGAGCTGAAAATGTGCTGCCTTCTTTTCTCAATTGGACCGTGAGGGGCTAACGAAGGTTAATGCGGCTGTATTTGACCTTTGAGGTCAAGCTGGAGGCAAATTAATTGCGAGAATTGAGCAGATCATGATGAAAGCTCTCGGCTCCCTTTAACCCTCCGGGTGACTGTAATTGATACAAATTCACGAAAAGCACATAAAAAACAAGTGGAGTGCCCGACTGAAAGATACCCGGTACTCAATTTACATACAATAATTGTAATTATGAATTTTAAAAGCTCATATTTAAACGATCTTTGTACGATTGAGTAATGTGATTGTTAAAATACGTTAAAGGAAAATTCACTGGAATGATACACTGATAAAAAAGTTTGTTCTAATTTTGTAGATGAGAATTTTGAGTTTGGTATGAATGTAAATAATCGAGAAGGCAGATTCTTAAATAAAAATAAATTATATTGATTGTAGGATTGTGTTTTATTTTGTTTACCTCTTAATAATAACAATATTATTGACCTTTAAATCTGACCTTCAACACAAAAGGTCCACCGAATTTATAATGTCCAGCGCTATAATTTAGACAAACTTCAGAGATAAAGATTTACAAAAAGCCTTTTACATATATTGCCACAATTATACAATTAACCCCTTTTAGTCTAGTGCAAAAGTAACGGGTATAATCATCCAATTGCAGCCAATTGAATCAATAAACCAAAATGTGAACTTTCCAAGTTGATTTTCAATTGTGAATTACAGTTGTGTTTGCTGTTATTGCTTTTTGCTGTCACTTCCGCTGTTTGCTTCATCGGACTCGCTTTGAGCTCGCATTCGTATTCGCACTCGAATTCGAATTCGAGTTCGAGTTCGCAGGGCCGTTAATTATGTTGACCCAAGTAATTTGTAAATCAAATGTGGAGCGTGTGGACGTGTGGGCGGGTGGGCGTGTGGGCGTCACATAAAAGTGCGCCGTCATCAGCGGCCCAAACTGCCACTTGGATATTGTAATTTGCCACAGAGGCAACACGGCCCACGCAACAACAGCCTCGCCAGTTGGCCTGGCCAAAAGTGTACATATCCAAAAGTATATAAATGTGTACACATTATATTTTTGATAACGCGCTACGGAATTGCACGCCCACGCAAGCCAGGCGCGCAAGCAGCGACGCCAGCAGCGACGCCGACGTTTTCTTCCAGCACGCCATTGCCATTCACCATCCACCCGCGCCAAGCTCAGTCACAGTGAGCGACAAAGACGGCGACGGCAGCTGGGCCGCAGCATTTTACGCATTCCAATCAGCCAGCAAAAAATGCCAACGTGGGCGATTTCCATTTCCCTTTTTCACTGCCGCAGCGGCTCCATGTTTACACATAGTATCTACTTAAGTATGTGTTTGTATATACATACATACATACATACATACATACATGTGTATTTGCTTATTTCATCTGTACGTTTGTGTGCTTCTCTTCTGAACGCGTGTAGTAAAACAGCTAAAAGTTATGAATGAAAAGCTGCAGCTGCTTCGCGTGGGTTGTCAGAGCTTTGCGCACTGGGGCGTTGTAAGCTTTTGTTGTTGTTGTTGTTGCTGTCGCTGCTGTTGTTGAGTGGCAGCTGCTCAATACGAAAAAAATTGCTCCACAAACACGCTGAAGCGTGTGTAAACGTGGGACTTTACTCTCGTTATATACACAACAAATATTGATTTTAAGTTAGCGTTAGAAATGTGCAAATGAATTCCGCTTTACAGTCTAATAAGTATAAGTATTTCGATAGGTATTAGTATTTGCTGTTAAAGATACAGTTAGACAAGTAATTGATTTCATAGAATCAAATATTATTAGCTATCTTTTTGGACCGTTGTAAAAGTTCGCGTACTTTAATTTGCGAAAATAAACACTTTAATTTGGTTTTAATGGAAATAATTATATTTATTAACTCTAATTATTTTTATTTAATTAAAAAAAACAGCAAATTAAACTTTGTGGGTTTTTATATTTTCCCTTATTCTAATTATAGTTCCTCTGGGTTCTAATAACAATTTTAAATTAAATAAACAAGAAAATAAGCAGACGATATTTTTTGTTTTTAATAATAATTTTGAAATAGTACACGCTTTTTTTCAATAAATACAATTTTTAATATAGTTATGCAGAAAAAATAAATAATTAAAAATATGATAAATAAAAGTGTAAAGAGAAATTAAATTCTTGCCATCATTGCAATTAAAGAAAGTGTGCTATAAAAGTTTAATTATAGCACATCCAATACAACAACCACTTTATGGGATAGGGCACTCATATATGTGCATGGACTGCAAAATGTGCATATAGCAATTAATACAACAATGGCTGGACCACTAAACTCACTTGATTCAATTCCAAGTTATGCATTTATCTAGTTCAATTGCCGTCAAGAGTTTATTTTTGAAACACAAAATAATTTTAAATACATGGATTTCTCGCGCCACCCATCAGGTCACAGCTGTTTTTGTTAGCGCAGCCCTGGCGATTGGAGGGCTGCCAGACAAACGATGTTTTATCGAAACATAATCGATGTACTAATAACTCGATACATCTTCCATCACTAATGGGTTCATTAGCTTTTTGTCTCGTCTTCGCTCCAAATCCCACTCCCCTCTTCGATAAATCCCACTTTTCCCCCCAAAAATCGTTTTTGGCTGTGTTTGTATTGTTTGCATTAAAACAAACGGCGTCAAGCGTCGAGGTCGTCTGCCTTGCTTGATATTTTGTGAAATAGTCTGCGTCATTTGCTGCTGCAAGGGAATTACAATTTGCTAAAAAAAATTGCAACGATGGAATCGGATACGACGGAAAAAGAAAGTACGGCGGCGAGTCTAGAGACAACAACAACAACATCAACGGAGTTGCAGTCACCGCCGTTACAAAGTGAAAGCGTCGCGGGTGGCGAAGGGGAGGCGACTCCTCCGCCCAGCAAACGACCCAAAATTGTAGATGCCGACGAGAAGGACGAGAATGAGCCGGAGGCAGAGACGGAGACGGACGATGAGCCGCCACAATTGATTGCCGTCGAACGCGTGCAGAGCACACAGAGTAGTCTGCGGAAATTCAGTCGGATTCCCGTGTTCATTGTGGACTACCACAACGATGTGCTGGAGTTCATCTATCGCTGCCTGGCCACACGTCATCTGCCCCTGGAGCGGAATGTCCTGGTGCACTTTGACTCGCATCCCGATTTGGTTGTGGCCCGCGATATTCCCGCCAGCGACAGCTACAACAAGGACACCATGCTGAACGAGCTGAGCATCGAGAACTGGATTATGCCCACACTATATGCCGGTGAGTTGTACCTCAGCAAAATTGCCCACACAGAGTATTCTGAATCTGTATCTGTTTCTTAGGTCACTTTGATCGCGTCGTCTGGCTGAAGAACTCCTGGTGCCAGCAGATTCCCACAGGGAAGCACGAGTTCAGAATTGGCCACAAGGAGGATCGCATTGGTGTCGACTGTCCCCTGGATTATTTCATGGCCGAGGGCAACTATTGCACCAGCGATGAGCTGCAAGAGTCGCGTCCCGTGCAGCTTCAGGTGCATGACGCCGACAGCGATTCGCTGGATCCCACACAGTTTCTGTCGGAGCAGGATGCGGGGGGCTTTATACTGGACATTGATTTGGATTTCTTTAGCACGTCGAATCCGTTTCTGGAAATCTATAAAGATGCCAACTGCTATGCGCAGCTAACAGAAATCTTTCACTTCGAGAGCGTGGAGCCGGCCAAGAAGGCGGGCACGGCAACCATTGCGGACTACTGTGCAACGGCAGCGACGCGTCAGAAGCAGCTGGATGCACTGAAGCGCATCTTCTGGCACCTGGAGGAACAGCGCAGCTTCGATGGCCTCGAGAAACCAGACGAGACGGTCATCACGCCCGAAATCTATGCCAAAATAGTCCGGCTGGCCGAGCAGCTGCAGGCCAAGTATCCAGACGATGAAATCGACTGGCTGCTAATCTTCGACTCGGGCAGCACCACAGACAACAATGGACTGCCGCACCACATCAGCACCACCAAGGAGCTGGAGGATTACTTTGCGCACTTCAAGCGCTTCCTTCAGCGGCTGCCAGTGCCGCCAGTGGCTATAACCATGGCGCACTCGGCCCAGGATGACTACTGTCCACAGGATCAGGTGGCGTTCATTGAGGAGCAGGTGCTGCGACTTCTGCGCGAGGTTCTTGGCGACAAACTACACGAGAAGGCCATTCTACACTACATGGACGATCCATGGGATGTGATGAAGCTCTAAGCTCAACAACTACAAGAACTACATATATATATATAAGCTCGCTCGGCTCTCTGAGGATTCGCCCAACATGGTGCAGATGTTTGATAAGTTTGGACTGAGTCTCTTACGACTGACACTTGGAATCCGATTAGTGGGAGCGGCCTTAAAGTGATTCCAATTCCACAATTGCAGCAAAAATATAAAGTAACTCCATACTAATTTAAAAAACTTATTATTTTTTATTATTAAAAAGATACGAGACGTATTTATTATACATACATACTATATAAACCACACACACACATACAATACATATTCGAAATTTATACAAAGTCCCCTAAGCGTGATTATAAATGTATCGCAATAAAATAGACGACAATTAAATCAAATTCATGAATCGATTGATTCGAGCACTCGTTTAATTCCGATATGAATCCTCGTATACACGAAAAGATACGAATTGCTTTCCGTTGTTTTTTCGAGGGTTCCCACGGTCATCAGCAATGCGACGAACCACAATGTCGGACAGATCCGAGTTGGGCTCTAACACTAGGTAACAAAATGTACCTTTATTTAAAAAAAAACTCAATATTTATCTTTCAAGTTATTTAATATTTACTTATTCTTAATTTACAATTTATTTTTTGAAAATTTCTTGAGAATGTCACAACAGATTCTGAAAAGCTTTACGCATTCTGGAAGCTAAGCATCGATTTTAACACTTAATATCTAAATTTATGCAGGCTTATAAATGCATTTAAAATAGAAGTATTACATTTAATATTAATTAATGTAATATATCTATTTTTAAGTATACAAATGTTAAAATTACTGCACGAAAACATAATATTCTTACTTTAAAAATATATATCCTTAAAACTATTGGTACAAATGTAAATTAACTTATGTATTCACATACTTTTATAAATTGCTAAGGTTCATAACATCGATTGTGACATTCTCGAAAATCATAAGATGTGGTAAAATAAAGTACAATTTGGCTGTTTCCTGGTGTAATCGATAGTGGGCAACAATTTTGCAGTAACATTAGGTGTGATTCAGTCACTTTGGAAGTGTTTTGGAATATAGAGGGTAAGTTCTTTTTTAACTTAAATACACTTTGTTCCTAAGAATAATTTTAAACTAGACGCCATGGTCGAATCTCTTGAGATACAATTAGATTGCCTTCATCTCTCGATTACAGCTCCTCTTTATCTCCTTTAGTCCTTTGTTTCTGTGTTGTTTTCTGAGGCAGCTGCTCCTTGAGGCATTCCCGCTCCTGCTGTCGCTTTAGCACATGCTCCTCGCACAGATGCTTCTGCAAGGACTTTTCCTGTTGCAGCTTGAAATACCAATCGCTGATGGCATCCTCATATTCCTCAAGCATGTTTTCGCATTGATTCTTCATTTGGGTGACCTCGACGGGGGGCTTGTCCCACAGCTCGTAGGGTATGCCCAGATCCACTTTTACGCCCTTGTCCACCAGTCCATGCAGCGTCTGAAATGTCTGTGACATTCCCTTGGCGAATCTTGTGCTGTCCGTGCGCTCCTTGTGCAAATTATATTCAAGCACACGCTCACATACGTTTTCCAGCGACTCGAGCAGCCGAAGCTCGCTGCGCCTGTACTCAGTGCGCTTCTTGGGACGCACATCGTCCACGGAGTACCCAATTTCAATCACATCGTGCGATTTGCCGGTTTCGCCCAGACGCGCCTCCAACTCGGCGGCAAGAATCTTGCAGGCCTCGCAGCGATTCGCATAACGCACGCCTTGCTCCTCCTCAGCTGTCTGCTGGCACTGCAGTTCCCGTAACTGGACAAGGGCCAGCAATAAAAATATAAACAAGTGTCGCAGCATTTTTAAGCAGATGCAAAAACTGACGTGTGAAAAATTGATAACTTGCGGCTATTTATCTGTGTGCAGCTTCTTTTCATTTTGCCATTCGCACAAAATTTAATTTCTGTTATCGATAAATTATTGCTGCAGCAGTGCTTATTCCCAAGAAGCGCGCGCATTTGAAACTTCTTAATCCCATTACTAAGGAAAAGGTTATGCTTAGCAAAACAAATAAAAACATTTCGGATAAACGAAAAAACTTACAAGTGATAATTGATAACCAGCGGCTGTCTATCTGTGTACGTCTTCTTTCGTTTTTGACATTTACACAAATCCAGCAATGAAAAACATTTTATTTAATTATAGAATCAAAATCAAAGAACATGTTGTGTAGTTACTATCATCTTTAAGATTTTATTTTATTATTGCTTAATCTTATTTTATTGCTACATTTAGTACTAGCACACTATTTGTTATCGATAAGATTTTGCTGCAGCACCCATGAAGCGCGCGCATTTTGAACTTCTTAATCAGATCGCCAAGGGCAACGCCATGCACGCCAAAACAAATAGAAAAAGCCCCAATCCCCAACAAATAGACACCCCCTTGGATGTCAAACTTCTGACACTTTCACTTGGAGATAGACACAATGTCGCACAAGAGATTCTATGTGCGTCTGGAGCTTCAGCTTCATGCGGTTCGTAGTTGTTGATTCATAAAATTTCCTTCGCTTTCAATGCGTATATTTTATAGCTCACCTGTCCTGGAGTCTGGTTGTGTTCACACGGCTATCTGGAGGCAACTATTAAGACACTTGGCTACTATTTTCGAACCGGTGCCATGGAGCCTCGGTTTCCCATGCTGTGTCATGATCAGTTCACCATGGAGGGATACTTTAGAAGTGTTGACTCACTGGAAAGGATGCGGGAGATGCTTAACGCCGAGCAACTGGAGATAACTTTGTGGCAAAATGGACGTCGACTGGCCTACTACATTGGCAGATTGTCGGATGTAATGCAACCTTCAGTGCCCCGTCTCAGTTGTGTCCACAACGACAATGTGCAGTTGCTGATGAAGGCAACTCCGGCCTTCCCAGGCATCCTCGCACCGAAAGTGGAGCTGTCCGCAGAGCTGAATACTAGGGACAAACAGCACAACTGCTGCAAAATAGATTTGCAGCGTCCAGTTAACAATCGTCATGTGGAGAGTCGTTGCCTAAGCCGGCTGGAGATGCCCCGGAAACAGCAGACCGTGTGTCATGCCAAGCAATCTTACTGCTGGCCAAGCAGTCCCAGCTTCAGTTACTCTAATTCTAATACGACGGGCAGCCAGCAGCTCCGCCGGCTGTCGACGTGCTCGAGCAGCACACAGCTGAGTGGTGAATCCCAGACACTGAGTCAATATTCCAGTCTGACGCAATGCAGCCACTCTTCAGCTGTAAGCGGAGCAGCCGAGCATCAAAGTACATGCCACATTTGTCAGGCATATAGCCGACTATTTGACAGTTGTTAACAACAAAATTAAAAATAGATGCTCTTATATATTAAACAAACGTAACTTAGAGGTAGACAGCAAAATCTGATTGGGCAAAGACCAGGACAATGAGTGTGATGATAAGATTATAAGGTGCTGCTCGTTCCCGTTCCTCTGCCTGCAACTCATTGCGCAGCAGCACGCAGGAGCGTCCTATGTACCGCAAGGTGCTGAACACATGCGGCTCCAGAGGCAGATGCAGGCACACTAACGTGGCATACAACCAACGAGCAATCCAGGAGTCGCTCACCAAATCAAGAGGCTTAGAGAAGTTGCTTGGTTCATCTGATGGAACAGGCGATTCTTCCGGCTGTTGCAGCCACCTGCTCAGCATCTCCAGTAGAAGCTCCAAGTCGCTTTGGCTTAGGCGGAGCAATGTGCTCAACAGCGGCTGTTGCTCCCGGCAGAACTGCAGCCATTTGTCCACGTCTGTGGTAAGCGGCGGCTCAATATTTTGATCATATTTTTGGGCATGCAGCTCCGATCGCAGTGTGATAACCCGAGTGCGAGCCTCCTTGAAGCTGGTCACTTGAGCGTCGCGCCACTCGGGCGTGGGCAACAGGCACTTGTGTGGCGGTAAGGGTGGCTAAAAGAGCAACATCACATACAATCTTGAATATGGTGTCAATAGTCGTTTACTTACGGTGACAAGTATTTCAAATGCATTGCTGGCCACATTGTTTTTAATTTTCGAGGAACGTTTGGTCACAACCGCCGGGCAACGCTTGCGTTCGTAGAGCATGTGCGTCAGATATTCCTCTCCACTTTGTGGCGGCTTCTGTGGGTCAAAGTTTTCATCGGGCTCCTGAATCATGAGCGCTTGTGACTGAAATGATTCCTCCTCTGTTGGATTTTGCATTTTTAAATTCTTTTCTACAATTCTTAATCAACAAAATTTTGTAGCCGGCCCGGTCTACACACACACACAAACAAATTTTTACTGTTTTTATTGTTTTCTCGAAAAGGGTGGCAGCCTTGATTCTTAAAACCCGGTGGCAACTATTACGCCACAGAATAAGTTCAATTTCCATTTTTAGGTTTTTTTAAAAGGAGCCTCTTTTGGCATTTTTCTTAATTTTAAACTTTTGTTTTGTTTTTTGTCGATTTTTTAACATTTTATTTAGAAATAATATACCAACTACACCACGCAAAGATTGACGTGCACCAAAAATTCTTTCAAACGAACTTCTTTATTTTATGTATTTTATAATTTATTTGATTTTATTATTGTTCTGCTTTTTATTGCTATATCTAAGTTATCATATTATAAATACACATTTAAAGCCATTTATATCGACTACAAATCAAGGATATGTGGTTCAAAGTTAATGAGTCACAATTGTTGACTTACAAGAGATATTCCTAAAACAGAATTTAATTGAATTTCGGAATTTTGTTATCAGCAAATCGAAATAAAAATTTTAGACATAGTATGTATAAAGTCTGAGAACAATTTTTAACTAATCAATCCACGCCTTCTTCACCGCCCCATATGAGAAAAAAAGTAAAATATTCAAATAAAATTTAAATATAATTTAGATGCAATTTGACATGAATCTTATTTAGTCTAAAGTAGGATTTCTATTTTTTTTGTTATTTACTTAAACAAAGATAAATCACATAAAACATACTTTTAACTTTGTTTTCCATTTTAATTTAACGAAGATTTTATTTTACATTGTTTTGAAATGTGCTCTTATTTCCAAAACGAAAAAAAACGAATTTTCGGTAAACGATCAGTTGAATTCTACGGCTGCGTAAATTCGCCGGAATTCAAAATCAACTGTTACACAACGATCTTATTTTTATTTTTTACATCATGTCGAAAACGCATTTATCGTCCTAGAAAAAATAGAAATCGCAAAAAAACGAAATACAAATAATCACAAAATTTGGTTCGTTTTTTAAGTAATATAATTTGCAACATTTTAAATTTTTTCGCAAAAAGAGAAATAAACAAATTAAGTACAGCATTATCTGTTTTGGGAAATTTGGCTCGAGCCGGCACAGGTTAAGGCTTCAAAAAAAATGTCGTGCGGGTTCGTGCCTTTTTTAAAAGCGAGTTTCGGGTTTGGTCTACATGACGTAAAATCAGGAATTTAGTTCGGTCGTTCACTCCTATTGACTAATTAATCGGAACATAGTTATCGGAATGCCATAGTTTGTTGATGTCAAATTTTTCAAATTCCCATTTGGTGAAAGTTGTCAAGTGTTTGCAATGAATTTTAATAATGAGGTTGATAAAATGAAAACATTTATTATTGAGAACACTCAGTACAGGAAATCATTTGAATGTAAGTTTCCATCTGCGGTTAATTTGAATTATTTAAGTTTTTAATAATTGTTTTAAAGGTGCTAGAGGTCCACAACGAGATGAGCTCAAAAAGTTGAATGATGAGATACTTGACATAAGTTTAACGAATGGGGAAACTCTGATTCGCTTGAAAAATAAACAGGAACGTCTTGATCAGATTTTAGAAAAGGCCGCCAATGAGAGCAGTACATTGAAAGATTTTGAAAAGAAGTATGGCGATTTAAATAAATCGGAGGATAAAAGCCCGTCAAATGTCAAACTAACGGCTGAGTATATGGAGTTTAAGCGAGAAATAGTTGCCTTAAACGCAATCGGATTCAATGATATTGAAGATGACATCGTGGAAACCAGCGGCTCTGTTTGCTCAATGTATGACCCATGGACCAAGGAACTCATGGAAAATCCCGTGCGCAACATCGACTGTGGTCATCACTACGATCGTGATTCTGTTATGTCCGTCATAAGGAGTAACTTCAGAGTACGTTGTCCAGTTGTTGGCTGTGCAGGCAAAACTTACTTACAACCGAACCATCTTCAAGCTGATAAGGCACTGCAGCAAATGATAAGGAGACAAAAAGCCGATCAGGCTGCTCAGGAAGCTCTTTCATCATCCGAGGACGAAGAAAACGGAGATTGATAAAAGTAATTGCTGATAACCATTTTAGCCACTCGCAACATAACTAAATGGCTGATTATACAGGCCTGTTTAAGTTTTCAATTTCGACAGGATATTTCGGAAGTAAATCACCATTCACTTATGGTCTAAAAAAGAAAGACAGACGAACTACCCTACGTAATTATTCATCCATCATGCATATTGTTCATCTTTTAAATTGTTATTATAGTTAAAAGCCATTGGATGGATTTATTTTTAGTAGTTGTAGTTTCTGCCCGCCATTATTTATTTATTTATTTAATGTCAACTAAGAACAGTTGACCAAAAGTAAAGTAAAAATTTAATTAAAATTATACAGTACAAACAATTTTAAGGAAAAATGTAGTGATATTTGAATTTATATTTTAACTGAAAGAATAAAAAAGTTAAATAAAAGATTAAGAATCTGGGGGTCTTCAAAAGTTATAAATAATTTAACACTTGTGGCAAGGATTGGGGAAAACTCAGAAAAACCCAATCAGATCAAAAAGTACTAGTAGTAATAATAAGTAGAAATACACAAGTATTGGAAACATTGGTTTTAAATTTGCATTTATAACTCTTTATTATTTATTATCATTAAACATTTTACCTTAAAGTTGCACTTCCAACTTATTTAAGATTTCGTTTCGGATGTAAATGTTTTATTTGATTAGTAAATATTGTTTGATTACATAATTTAATTATGTAACATTCAACGGATACCTGCTCAAGTTGCTTACGCAGTGGAGGCACTTGTGATATTGTCATACATAAAAATTGAGTATCCTCTCCAACATTTCGCTTACATTCGCAATCCGAGTTCCTCACTTGGGCCAAGCAAATAATAGGCTATAAAAAGGTCATTTCATAATTGTCTTACGAAGACTCAGGTGGTGTCGACAAGGAGCCCTTATTGTCCTGGCGGACAAAGCCTTTTGTGAGCCGGCTATAAAACAGCCGTAAAACGAAAGTTGCCCTCAATTAGCTGTCAAGCACAGAGAACGCGATACGCCTTGAAAATCCATCGTATTGGCGAGGGGGGTCGTCACTTTTTTGACTGTGCTTTGGATGGGCTTCCTACGGATATTGAATCTGTTATCTGCGAAATACTACATAGTCACATAATAAAAATATTTATTAAATTTTCTTATTACGCTGCATGCTAAGTTAAGTCAAATTTAAAATTCATTAAAAACAGTGCCAAGCATTAGCCAAAGAACAGAAATATAATAACAATAATAAAATGGACACACGACTCACACAAATGTGTCTGTATGTATCTGCATACATTTCAAATTGATATTGCAAACTGTTGGACCAAGTGAGCTTATACGTGCCATAAGGAAATCATAAAAGAATTATTAAAAAGCTGTAAAGCACAACAGCTGCTGTTATGTATGTACTTCGACATACCCTGCAAATAATATTCCAGTGATTTATTTAAAGGCAGTTAAGATTTTTATTAATGAAAAGTTGAAAAAAGAGTTTGGTATTAAAAATATTATTAGCATTTTGGAAACACATTAAGATCATATGTATTCCGTCAAACAGCTGATTACAGCTATTCTATACAATATATTTAGTTTTCCCAAAAAAAAATATAGAAAATCTGGTCACACTAAACGATTTAACGAAATCTGCTCTGAGGCTGATTTTGATTTGATTCTACATCTGCAAAAACAAATCCAATAAAACCACTTTTGTCAATTTTAAATGTACACAGGGCACAAAAAATCGAAGTTTAATGTGGAGCTCATAATGTCTGAATAGAAGCTTATGCTTTGTAAATAAATGGTAGCACTATTTAGCTACTTTTTAAAGAAGTTTAGAAAAATGTGTAAGCAGCAAATTCTTCTCAATATTGTGTTTACGCGATTCATACCATCAACTGATTTAGTTTGGTTAAATGAAAGTTATTGTATTTAAATCTGTTTCCGGACTCCTCTAGTTATAGTAGCCCATTGTTCGTTGTGATGATTGGGAAAACCCAATCTGACCAAAGAAATTAGTATTCAAGATTGCCAATATTCCATAAGAGTTATTTAACGAGCTACAAGATATTTTGAAGTGATGCCAAAATAAAGATAAACTCTTAGTAATATTCAACTAGTGAGGGATTTTTTTTTGCGAACAGTGACAGCGAAAATTAAAGATTTATTATTATTTAGACATACATATTTATTTTGCATGACTTTATTTATTTTCAATTAGTTTGTAATTAATTTTTGTTTATACTTTATTTTAATTTTAAATTAACTACCAGTGTGTAAAAGCTTTTCTCAAAAAAAATCTGGAAGTGAGGGAAGCATTTAAGCATTCCATGCTCAAAATTGTTTTTGCTTTGACATTTATATTATTTTTTCAATGTCATCTGCTTTACAGTCTAATATACCCTCTGGGTTATGTGAGTAAAGGAAATGAGAAAAATGTCGAGACAGACAGCCAACAGTAGACATTGTGTCGCTGTCGCTTTTTCTGCTATTCTCTGTGCTTTGCCTGCCAGCACTCAGTGCTGCCAACTTTAAAAAAAAAACTCTTTTTGGTAGTGAAGATATAAAAAAGCGAAGTTTTCCATCAAGACAAGTCTGCAAAATAGCTGATGTTTTCTCAATGCTATAACAAATTTAATTTTAATAGTTTTGATAGGCATTCAATATCGCCTAGAAGTTAATCATATTTCCATTTACTGAGGTGACACTAAACTTGATACCGCTATTTGCCTAAATCGGCAAACAAGATTCAGAATAGGTTTTGATATTTATTTTATTTTGGCGTGGTTTGGGTAAGGTCTGTCGAATCTTATGATACGAGAAAATCGTTATGATTTATTATCAATCATAAAAATGTATCTTCTTCTTCAAGGTTCTTGTCGGTTATCGGTTAAATAAATATATATAAATTTAAAAACAAAAATTTCAAAATTAAGTTATTTTTTATTGAGATCAATAATGTACATACAAATGAAATTAGGGCAGAATTAAAAAATCAAAATTAAATTTAGATAACAACATAATTAAATTGTATGCTTGAATTTACCGAAATTAACGCTTATTCATGAATCGGTTTCTTAACGATTATATCGGTGTGACTAATTTAACCAATTTCAATCGGTTAATACCGGTTAACGGTTAAGGTTTCGCAAGTTTTTTATAAAGTGGAATTTAAGCAAACCCCAATTGTAAAAAGGTAGAATTTCCGCTGCATGCTGATTAACATATTTATATTTTTTTACAAATGGACTTTGAAGAAAGGCAGATTTGACAGGAAACAAGCTGTTCTGGCAACACTATCAACACTGTCCACTCGCATCTATACGTTGCCTGCTGCTTTTTCACTTGTTCACTCTCTCTCTCTCTTTGTTTCTATCTCCCTCTCTCTCACTCTCTGTGTTTGAGTATCTACAAACGCCAATGGGAAAGAAAAAAATATGTTGCACTCTTGCATGAGCTGTATGCACGAACATTATGCTTGGATCATAAAATGTCTTGCAGCTGAAATGGGAAAAGGCAAACTAATTTCCATTGTTGCAGGAGGCAGATTTGTTGTGACGACGCATGCATAAAATATATAAATATACATGCGTCTCTAAAACCCAAAGCACACAAATATTATCGCACACATACACAGATATAACTGTAGAGCAAAAAATGCTCTGTTATCTGTCCGCTCTGAACTTCCACTTGAATCTGTATGCGTGTGTCGGTGACAGCCTCCAAAAATGCCTACCAAAATACGGCGTGCTTTTACTGAAAGTTATTTAACCGTAAAGTTTGTGCTGCGTCGACCTTTTACCCTTTTTCTGTGTATCTTTAATCATTTTTAATTGAAATGCGAGAGATTCTTACAAATTCATGATTTTCTTGCTTACGTACTTACTTTTTTCTTTGTACACTCAATTGAGTGTATCTAAAATTTCTGACCGTCTTAAATTGAATTGAAGTTTTACCGTCTTCATTTGAATTCTTCACTTGAATTAAATCTGCCTTTTTTTTAAAAACGAACTAGAGTCGAAGTTGCATACCTCGAATTTTCTCTAGCTCGAACTAAATCGAGTGGCAATTGAAGGTAAGAACTCCGTAAGTCGAATTATGGAAATTCTAATCTTTTCTTTTGATAATAGTGATACTATTCTCGTACCAACTTTTTTAAAAGTATAGTTAGCCACCTGAATCATAATTAAATTATTATGTATGGTTTTTGTTATGTTTAACTCTCCCATTTTTTGTTTGCTCGTTTTGGCATTCAACTGTTAAGAGCAATAAAATATATTGCAATGGTGCTCGGCTTGGTCGCTCGACAATTTTTCAATTTCAGAAGGCTCACATATGCCTCAAGGACATGACTCAGTGTCAAGGCTGACTCGGCTGCAGAGTCCGTTTTGCAACAAGTTTCGAAATTCGAGCAACAACTGCGTTGTGGCGGCACTTGCAGCTGCATTTGTTTTGCTCTCAAGGTGCTTTAAATCAGCCTGTGTGTGTGTATCTGTGTCTGTGTTTGTGTGTGTATGTGTGACTAACCTGCGGCAGTGCCTCGAATCGTCGCCAGCGCCCGACGCTTCGTTCGCTTAACTGCAGCCTACCACTTTTCAAATCATCCACATCCGCATTCGTATCCGTCGCTCCGTTTCCAACCTTGAGATCTAAAAATATGCCCAGGTCGAGGCATATCAAAAGGTAAAAATGTTGAGCATTTTTAATGCACGTGCCGCCACAGCTAACCGAAACGAAGGGGCCGCATAAAATGGACATGTATATTATTCTCGTACTTGCATATGGGATACGCATTCTGAAAATAGTATTCGCCCAGATTATGACTCTCCTTTTACTTGCAAAACTTCAATTAACTAAGCGATGCTCTTCGCAAGCATGAGGTGAAAAATTGCAGCCCCTCAAAGTATGCTACACAAATCGGAGCAAATGCAACGCTGAAAAGTATGCTTTCTTTTTTTTATTTTGACATTATTAAGTGTGTTTGGTAAAGAAATAGTTTTCAGAACAACTTCAAAAGCCCTCTCTTTGAGCTATAAAAAACATCGATACTCGCAAATATACATACGTGCATGTGTGAACGTATGTGTATACTATATATTCCACAATGTCTCGTTTCCGGCTACGGCATTGCTATTGAAATGTTGGTCCTCTTTAGGGTTCATTTTCTTTTTCAGTCTCTGTTTCTGCTTGTGCTTTTACTCTCACTCTGCTTTTTTGCGCTTAATTATGCAATAGATTCGCACAGAAGTCGAAAGTGCCACCACAGAAGACAAATGTGCCAGTTTATATACTCTGTAATGTCATTAATGTCGAAGGATATGCAAGACTTATTCAGTCATTCGAATGACTGATAATTACATTATCTGTTAGTCCTATTTAATGTATTTAAACAAATTTGCAGTTTATAAAAAATGAAACAAAAACGTGTCTAGGCTATTTCTTATTAATTTTACAACAAATTATTTTTAATTTTTAGAGCCTTTTAGCAATTTTGGGAGAATTTAAATTTTGTTAAGTATAGAAGACATTATCTTAGTAAATAGTACATCCTTTTTCATTTACGTTTGAAGGGTAACTTGGATTCAAACTAACTAACTTTATGTCTTTTTCGGTGTTTCTCCTTTAATTTTTCTTTGCTAATCCTGTGTTGATTTCATTAAAAGTCTCGTCATCTTTCCTCTTTTCTTCTCTCCATGTCCGCCCTCTGTCTTTCAACTTCATTTATTCTGCTGTGAAGCAAATCAACACCAAATTGGAGCAACTTGGAAACCAAGTCGTTTACTGTGGCAAAGCGTTAAAAGCATAACATATGTACATATGCATTCGTATGTAGAGATGTATTTGTCATGTGACTGTCTAATTTTCTGACAAATCTAATTGAGTTTGCTTAATTATTTAGATTACCATTTGGCAGGAAATGCGCTCCGCCAGGACCAGCAATTTATCACAGAAATCTTATTAAGTTGTTAAGTTGGCAAACAGATAAAGAGAGAGAGAGAGAGAGAGGCAGTGCGAGAAGGACACAGCATAATATATGAGAATTTCTAGGAATAAAGTCCCTGCTGAGATTGCTGAAATGCTCTGATTACTTGCATTTCAGTATGTATGTCAAAATGTTCTTATTTGCCAATGGGCTGAATGAGACTGGGAGTAGTGGCCTGGAATTTGCCAGAATATTTCAATTCATTTATCTGCTTTTATGAATAAAACTCTTCTATTTATATATAAGTGATTTTACAAAGATGCCAAGGGTCTATGACCTAATCTTTTGTTTAATACAATTCATTTTCCAATTATAAGCTGAGGTATAAAACTGAATTAAAATGATTTATATTCGTTGAAATGCCATTTGAATTAAGTGAGCTGTAATTTACAATTTACACATCAGCAGTTACTCACTTAGAGTACATTTCAATCGGGTATCTGTTAATGATTTCTCTGTGTATCGTTTGTTTCTTTATGATTATATTTGCTGTATTATTTTGTAAGCAATTTCAATTAGTTTTCATTAAGATTGGGCCGGTTGTTGTTGCTGCCATTAATTGAGTCCATAAATCATTATCTTTTGTGCTCCGCCTCCATATACCTACATATATATTCCCTGTATATCAAGTATACTTAACTGTATCCATGTCACTCTTAATTAGTGCACTAGCAACTGAAACCTTTTGAACATTGTTTAACCGAAGGCTACACTTTTCTGTTTTCTCAAATGCAATTTTTCAGGTTGTTTCAAAGTTCCAGTTACCAAAAATGTTGAAATTGAGCTTGATATATGCACTCTTTTCACACTGCTGTACTTTTATTATTCTCAAGGCAACGAAATTGATTCGAATATGGAATTGGGAACAGCGTTGATTGATTTCTCTTTTTATTTCAGTTGTTACGTTGTTTTAGAACACGTTAAATTGTGTTGGAAACAAAAACAAAAACGATATTGAAATTTTATTGAAAATGTTTATTGTTGCACGTTTCAAACTTACTTCAGTTACAGTTGTTGTTGATATTTATATTCAGGCAAGGAATGCGGGATGTGGGATTCAGGGGAGGGTCGAGAAGCTGCTGCTGGAGCAGCATTCTAGTGTGGAAATTAAATATTTATTTGCATTTAATTGCCACGCGTTGCATACATTTTTTTTTGGCCACGGCCCAAACCAGATTAGTTACCGTAACGCTCTTCATCGAGTTTATCAACGGAATTTCCCTTAATTTTATTCATTAAATAGCTGTGCATTTTTGAAAATTTTTATTTATTTATTTATTATTATTATTATTTTATTTTTGTAAAAAAGAAAGAAACGAAAAGTTATGCACGCATTAAATTGTACAGTAAAGTTTTTTTTGTTTATTTTAACATTTCATTTAACATATTTTTTTGGATTTCGCTTATAAAATGGTTTGCATAATTTTAAAGCCAAGCTCATAGAAAGTGAAAAGTGGAAAAAGACTCTGAGACTTATTGAGGTGTGCTTAAATTTTGTTTTTTTTTTATCCATTTTGTTATTGTTTTTTTTGTTGGTAGTTTTTGTAAAATTTGTTAGGAAAGTAAGGCAGCAAGTTTTAAATGAATATTGAGTTGGGTTTGTTATTGGAAAGAGTAAGGCAGCAAGTAAAGTGTAGAGAGAGTATTTGTTTCTTTCAGTATTCAGCAAGTGCTTTGTCACAATTAAGCCGCTTAAATGTACATTTATAAACATTTTTACTATATATATATTTCTCTTTGTATAACTATATATAACTACCATTATATTTAACTTTATGTATATGCATTGCGTTTTCTATTACATTATTCAATTACCTCAATTTTTATTTAGCCATCTAACAACTCAGTTCACATTTTCGCGACATTTGTTATGCACATCTAATTACATACGTATTTATCAAATAATTGTCTTCAATTAATTTATTTATAAATAAAAAATTTAGAATTATTGCACTAAAAGTTGTCTGGAAATTGAAAGCGAAGCAAAGAGAGAATATGAGCATGTTTTTTTTTTAAATTTATAAATAAATTATTAAATTGTATTATATAAAAAATTAAATATTCAATTTACAGAATCTGATTAATTGATTTCTGAACAAATATTGTATTGAATCGAATTGGAATAGGTTTAATATTCTTATTAAATGTGCTGGAATTTTTTCATAAATATCTTCTGATCTGTTTTTCTAGTTCTAAGAAATCATGCCTCCTTTTGTCTGTTCATCAGACTTAATTGCACTATCCTTACAAATAAAAATGGAATGTATAAGGAAATACAATTAAACTGACTGAAGGACTATATTTATTTAAGATATTGCTAAATTGAATGCACATAGAACAAGTTGAATTTTTTTTACAATTACTGGAATATATTCAATTTAGCGAAAAGTAATAAAATTTAAATGAATCCTCTTTGGACATATTTTAAGATCCTCGCCTGCACTTCACTAGTCCTTCCAATTTCCAGCCACATTAATATGCATATTACCATTTATTAACAACTTTTTAAATAGAAAAAACATTTCCAACCACATAGTTTGCCTGATTAAAATTTACATATGTATATCTTTTTATTATTGACTGATTAAATTAATTAGGAATTTCTTAACGAAGCTGCTGCCAATGGAGATTTGGTAAAAGGTAAATTCGTCATCCAAATGAAATGTTTATGGCTCAAGAGTTAGTTAGGCACTTCAATCAATGAAATGTGTTTTTTTTTGTTACAAAAAAAAAGTTTCCTACGCTAAGAAATGCGAGAAATGCCGCGCGCGTTTTGCTAGCGATTTTGGACGCGCGTTTTTAGCAGCGAGTTGAAGCGCTTACATTTAATTATATAAAAATAATGTTATTTATTTGTTATTTGTTATTAGTAATAATAATGCTTTTACTGCACAATTGAAACACTTGCAAGCCATTTACGTCGTCTAATTGTAAGCCTTTTTGTTTTTTGTGTTTCTGTGTATGTGTGAGTGTGTTTTGGTGTGTGTGGGAAAATTTGCTTGTCATTTGAAAAGTTTATCACAAATTTTTCGTTACCGCATTAAACAATTTCCGACCGGCAGTTACTGAAAGTCCGCCTGTCTGAGTCCTAATTGGCTCCTGAACCCCGACAAATGTTTGCCCAGACTGCGACCCGCCGTTGAGGATGAGAACGAGGAGGATGAGGATGAACTGGCATCCGGCTCAAAGCTCGTGCTCGTCTGATATGTGACGGGAAAGTCTGGCGTCGGGGCCAGGAGCAAACCTCACGTCCGCACAAACTTGTAGACTATCAAAAAGACCATAAACGAGATGGCCACCAGGACCACAGCGGTGACAACCTTGGCGCACGTATTCAAGCCCGACTCGTGCGGATTCAGCGGCCTGGAACTGGTGTGCGTGGCCGATCTCCGGCGCTTGGTGGCCAGACCGCGGGCGAGGGCTGGGAAAGCCAGTGACTGGGTGAAGGTCAGCTTGTGTATGGACTCGCTGAGCGAGTAGGGACCCACAGAGCCGCGAGCCGCCGCCCGGAGCAGCACGTACTCCAGATCGAGGGCATCGAAGAGCGAATAGCGGGCGGTCATGGTCGAGGAACGGCGGCGTCCATCATGCTGATGGCGTCCATCGTGCCGCGAGTCACGATCGGACTGTGGCTGCAGCCAGGGATCGGAGACGCGCTGCTGTGCGCCCGCCGCGCCGACAGCAAAGGCGGAGGAGGAGCAGGCGCCGCTGCTGGCGGTGGCAATGCCGCCACTGCTGCCACAGCCAGCAGCTGCCACACCCCCGCCCAGGCTGACAGCTGCCACGGATGTCAGCGACGACGTCGTCGACGACGAGGCCGAGCACAAGCGCATATTGGTGGCCAGTCCATTGTCATGAAACTCAGTGGCGTCCTCAATCGACGTCTGATCCGGCGACGTCTGCGCTCGCTCCAGCGCCGCCGCGTGCTTCATCCGCAGCGCAAAGAGACGCGCGTGATCCGGATGCAGCAGCGCGCTCGACTTGCGTCGATAGTTCGCCGCTCCACCGCTGGGCACCACACAGATGCTGTTCCTCACATGCCGCCGGCCCAGCGACAGGTTCGGCGATCCCTGCGTGGGCGTGCTCGTCGGCGACACATGACACGACCCGCCCCCCGTCTGCCCGCTGGGCAGGCCAAGGACGCCCGGCGGAGCGATGAACGCATTTGGCGACGGCGATGCCTGCACCGAGTCGATCCCGGAGTCTCCCGCGTGCAGTGTATCACAGTAGAGGGAGCTGCGACGATCTGTGCTCAGGGTCAGGTGATTGTTGCTGCGTCTGGTGGTTGAGTTGCCGGCATTGTTGTTCCCGTTCCCGTTCCCGTTGCTGCTGCTTGTGGATGGGGCATTGGGGCTGCCCACACTCGTCTCCACAATGGCGGGAAAGATGAAGGATTGCCCGTCCGCCTCGCCGCGAGGTGAATCCTGCAAGCATCGAAACAGTTAAAAAAGCGGACACTTCAAAGGTGCTCCTGGGAAGACTTGGGGGATTCTCAAGCATCATTAAGTGCTGGGGACGCATTCCCATTTTTGGTTCTTCTTTTTGAATGTGTTGGGATTATTAGTTGTTGTTGGTGAGTGTTAAATTATCAACTGTGTGTTTTAAATACTATTTACAAGGTGAATGGTGAGATTTAATTACACATGAACTTGTGTAGAAGTGAAGATTAATCGATAACACAGCTTTTTTTTCCGTTTTTAATTTGTTCATTCTGATATTCCCTTTGGCATTGTTAAATATTTAAACCAAATAAAGTTTTCACTAAATTTTAATTTCATTATTTACAAAATAATTTCTAAAAATTTATTCAAAGTGAATAACAAATTGTTTTGAATTCAGAGTTATATTTTACAGAGAATTTTAAATACAAAAGCCAATTTTATTCACAAATGATTGAAAATTTATGGAACAACAGCTGAATAATTTATATAAATTTAAGTAAACCTCAAGTTCAGGCAACTTTAAATTCTATACATTTCTTTTATAAATGGAAGTCTATTATTAGCTATTATATATTAATCATTTAGATTTATGATATATTTGAGTTATTTAAAAAAAACGTTTGAATCTTAAAAATAAAAGAAACATCACATTCAAGTCAATTTGGATGTAATAAATTTTTTTTTATTGGAATAATTTTTTATTTACTAAAAAAAGTGTAACTTTTGGATCTAGTTTTAATTTTTTTGGATTTTATTTTAAAAGTTATTCCTAAATGTAAATATTCAAATAGTGCTATTTATTTACATCGATTAATCCACGAATGTTGTGCATAGAAATAAGTAAGGAGTTTTAAAAATATTCGACTAAAAAGCCCAAGAAAAAATCGTAGTCTAGTTAAAAAACTTGTTAAAATAGGTAAAAAACCTCAAGTAATACGGGTAGGTTTGTTTCAAGTACTATACAATTTAGTCAAAAAATGTTAAGGACGAGCTGCTATTGGGAGCTCGTTGCTTTGAATAATGAATGTTAATCGAGGCATGCAAAAAGTCTAAAATTTAGTTGTAATATTAGCAATAGGAATTAAGTTAAGTAAGTTGTAAAATGAGAAGACTAGAGAGAGAGAGAGAGACTTGATGTAGTAAAGGAACGGAAGCATACCCGCTGACCCTCAGGGCCGCTGTTACGACGCAACTGTACGAAGCCCTCCTGGCGCAAAAGCGGCTACCAAAACCAGCAACAAGCCAGGAAACCAGCAAGCCAGCAAACCAGCAATTAAAACCAAACCAAACACGCAACGCACACACACAAACATTGTATAGTATGTATTGGTAGCACAAGAGTCAGATGATGGTTATTGGGCGGGGGGTGAAAGAGAAAAGTTTGAAAACAAATTAACACAAAACGCACAACATAACCTCATACAGAAGCTGAAAATGAAATGGAAACGGAAACGGAAACTGCAACAACAGAAATCATGATTCTACACAACAGACGAACTGTTGCTCTGTTTCACAGTTAACACACACAGACCGACACACACACACACACGATACACTCACAGATGCACTCACTGAGAGTGTAGAGATAACTGTGAACTGTGTTTTGTTTTGTTTTTTTTTTTGCTGTTTCCTTGTTGATTTGTTGTGCCTACCTGGCTGGGCCACACCTGCAACAGTGGCAGCGAACATGACGGTTTGTTGCTTGTCGACGCTGCATTTCCCCCATTGCCATTGCCATTTCCAGTTCCAGTTCCAGCTGCAGCAGCTGCCGCGTTCGCTGCAGTCGAGGACGAGGTGGTGCCCGATCCCTGGGAGAGACTCGTGTAGTGCAGATGATTGAAACGCTGGGCGTCGCTGCTGGCGGCCTTTGTGCGCGTCGGACTCTCATAGCCAGTTGAGTCGTCCGAGGATGTTGTCTTTGGCGAGCGCCAGAATCGCTTGAGGCGCAGCTCGCGCCTTTTTTCTTGTTTCTGCAATTGAAAGACAACCCAAGTGAAATTGATTAGTGCCACAGACACATTTCCTTTATTTCCACTATATATACATTTCAGAGTATATATCATCACAATTTAAACTCAATCAAATCTCTACACAGAGCGAAAAAATCAAGAATTTCGCACTTAAAACGGCATATTTCAAACTTGATTTCTCACTAAGAATACAAAAATTAAAGTCAAGTATCTGGATCTTATTTCAAGTACGATATTTTAAGTACGAAGTCTAACTTAAAACAACTAAGTTCAATTTAATCTTAATTCATGTCCATTTAATTCTAGAACTGAGTACAAAAATACATGATAGTACTTGATTTACGCATACTGCAGACTTAAATCAAAATTGGGTAAACTTGATTTGTATCTATAAAATGTTCTTAAAATAAATACTATAATTATTAGGCCACTCCACACAAAATAAAATAAAATAATCTTAATCATCAGCATGGGTGCTAAAATGCTTTGATCTACTGTGAAAGTAAGTGAAGACTAACTACAGAAATGCTCCTATTAAATATATGTAGTCTTCATTTCTAAATTCCTGTCAAACTGCACCTAATAGCAGACAAGAAAGAACCGTTTGGGAATTAAAAGCCTGAGAACGTAAAAAAGATATAAGTCTTAAAGAACTTGATTTGAGATTCAATGAACTTGAACTGAGGTAGCAAATTTGGTACTCATTTCTAGAAATTTTTGAGTTTAGCTTGATGCAAGCTTCGTAGTACTTAAATCAATATTATTAATACTTGGTTAAATAATTTGTATGCTCATTTTTAATAATTCGTACTTATATCAAGTACACATTTTAACTCTAGTTCATTGGAACTTTATTTTAGCCCGTCGTTTCTTTCTCTGTGTACCTATATCCTTTAGTAATCATCACTATTAAAGCTCTATCAAATCGCTAGCAGTTTGAAGGTAACCCAGAATTAATTGCCGTTGCTTTCACATATTTAAATATTTAATAAATGCCAACATTTATTGAATTAAATTTTCGAGCTGCATAAAAAGGCATACAATAAATTATTCATGGTATAAAAAATTCTTGGTGAAATTTAAAATAACATCAGATTTTTTGTGACATCGAAAATATGCTAAAAAATTAATTTTTTTATATTTCAGGAGCTCCGACACTTCGCTTGGTTGTTTTAAAAAGCAATTGTTATCAACGTTTCTAAAGAGCGTTTTTTTAACTTTCAAAAGGAACATTAAGTGTAAAACATTGTGCCCATTAAAACTGAAAAAACAGTGTAATGGTTTTGTGAAATGTATGTGGTTTTGTGAAATTTATGTGGCAGACCCCATAAAGTGTATATATTCTTGATCAGTATCAATAGCAGAGTCTGTCTGATTGGTGAGACTTTCAATTTGATTTGGATATCATGAAATTAGTATGTAGGTCATGATTATTTACAATTTTGATGCAATCCCCATAGGAACGCAGATTTATCCTGACTAAATTTAATTCAAATCGGTTTATTATACAACCAAAAGAGTTTTTTTCAGCATATGTAACGGGTACTACTGAGTTTGAATATGTATGAATGAGTGTGAATATTCGTATTAGGCTTTAAGTGACTGGGCACAGGGTATTCTTACTGTCGAGCGCGCTCTGCTATTCATGATTTCCCATTTTAAAATAGTTCCACCAAAAAATGGAAAACTTTCGTGTGAAACTGATTTAAGTGCCAAATGACAGACGAGCCTTAAACATATGCATTTTTTTAAGTTTTACGTTCATCACACAGTCGACAATTGATAAAATGCATTTAATATATTAAACTCCTTCGGTGCATAACATTTTCTTTCTTATTTCTTGGAAAATTAAATTCAAACTTTATTTGGATGCAACACGATACAAGCAGTATAAACATATGTATCTGCTATCAAATTATTAATACATTAGCTGTTTTTTCTAATTCAACCTCGATCAGCATCAACTAAATTAATGTCTACTCCTTCGTTATTCGCCTAGATATCAGAGACTATAAATTAACAACTAATAAAGAATTTGGCTATCCTCAGTTAGCAGCGCTAATTTCAATCGCATAGAGAAATGCAACGGAATTTGGATATAACTTTTGTTCATGAAATCTACCTGGATTGCAGTCGAGGTATTCAATCTGAACTAAAACTGAAACAATTATAGTTAGCAAAAAACCAAAAAATAAAATAAAAATCAATTGTTATCTGAAAAAATATATTTATTATAATTAAGCAGTGAGTTAAACAACTAAGAAAGAATTTAGCTTTCTGTTTTCCCATTACTTTGCGTATGGGAAAACATTTGGAAAAACAATCAAATAAAAATTCTTGCTTGAGCAATTAGAGCAAAAAACAGACAAACTAATAGAAAATTATAAATATTTTTAAATTCTGGACTCTTAAAGTAAACTCAAACAAAAGTTTTATAGTTTTGAGCTTGTCGCTGTTTCTCTTCGTTGTTGTAAAAATAACAATGAAAAAAGTGCTGACATTTTATTCATTTGTATTTACCTGCATATTTTTGTAATATCAAATCCAGTTTGTGTGTTTGGTATTTCATCCCCAGTCTGTTGTTGGCGCAAAACGAAAATCGATGGAAAACTGCAGAAGCATAAATTCTGAAATGAAGAAGGAAATTGAGATGAGTGTAAAGCAACAAAAATAACGAACAAAGATGTGCAACGTTGTCATCGTCATTGGTCTGTAACCGAAGGAAGGAAGACACTGCAGTGTATTCTCCTAGGAGGTGGCCAAAACCTTCGAAAAGGAAAAGGAGAAAACACATTTCAATTACTCGCCGCACACAAACAAACAAATTTCATATGCTTTATTCGATTTGAGCAGCTACCAAAACGCATAAATCGAAAGGATCTTGAAAAGGACGTGGTGAAGGAGGGGGGAGGTGGGGAAGGGGCATAGCCATCGTCAACGTCATTGTCGGAGCAGGAAACGCGCCCTGACTGTCGCACATTAACACAGGACAAGGACATTCTAGAGTGGAGAATGGCGAATGGAGAATGGCGAATGGCGAATGGCGACGACGCCATTAGTATTTGACAAGGACATTTGACTCATACAACATGCAGACACACGACCAGAGACCAATATGAAACCCCTTCATCCCAACCCCATCCCTCTCCCGCCACACTCACTGGCAATCCAGCCAACCCATTGGTCAAGTTGAAGGGCACAGTCGGCGGATCTACCACATGAGCGCAGATGGACGCTTTTGCGACGCCTCAAAGCATAAATCAGTAGAGTCTGTTCCCGCTTCTCCTCCTAATCCATTTCCTGCTCATCCTTCCCCTTCTCCACTCGTGCTAATGCATCTTACTTATGGGACCCCAGCGTGATTAGAGCTTAGTCTTTGTATTTGAAGATTATAATTAATTTGGCAATTGCGTCGTCAGTTGCCTTCAAATCGACTGCTCCAATGGCAATGGAAATTGTTGACCAACTGCAGATGCCAATGTAAGCCACTTTAAGCTTATATGAAGGTCCTTTAAGAAGAGCTGACAAATTGAAAGCATGGAAATTGAAATGTATTCGATTTATTACATGCATATTTCCATCTGTAATAATATGTGTTGCATTCAATTATTATTATGTAAGTAATTAAGTTTGTTAAGTACACAAGCATATGTAATATCATTAGTTACATACTTATTTCAGTCAGTGCTAGTTAAGTCTTCGATTGTTTCATTTTCAAATAACGTTGGAAGTATGCCCCTTAGGCTTTAAGTTCCCAAAGAGCTTAGATTAAAATAAATGAAATCATTTTAATTTTTTATGCGCACTGTCAACATCAAACTATATGTATAAGATTATGTTTATAATATTTTGATCAAGTCTTGGCTGCAAAGTACAGCAAGTTATTCTCTTTAGTTTCGAATATCCCAGCTGAATATATTAACAAATTTTAAAGTTTTACTGTGAATTAAATAGGAAACTTGAATTGGAAAGAAATCTGCAATTGCATCATCCCGACAAACTTAATACATGACTCATGTGTTGGGTTTGTGATTGACTCACAACGTTGAACCAATATGACCCCTTCTTGTACTTAGATATATATGGATAAAGTGCTTATTGATCTTCCTGTATAAAGGTAATAAAACTTCATGTTCAGCGGATAAATGTGCTTAAGCTATGATAAGAGATCAATCGGTCGATATAAGTACTTTTTGTGCTATTAGGTGTCTTAGTTGGCGTTTGATTCAATTGATAGATATCACAATTTTAGTCATCAAAGGAAGTTTTCTGACCATAAGGAAGAAGAAAATAGCATTCATCCGATAAAATTCTTTGTTCCAATTGGTGACTGTTGACTGACAACGAGTGCACGCCCAAAACAGAAAGAGCTAGACGGCTGAAATTGGCAAAGCTACAACTTTGAATGTATTAAAGTGCCACACTGTCATTGTTTGTGAACAATTTCTTCAGTCTAATATAGATTTACAGGCTAAGAGCAATCAGCAATGATATATGTTGGCACTCGAATATTTATAAAAAATGCATAGCATTTTATGCAGTAAAAATTCGAATTAAATTGTTAAAAGTGCATTAGTTTTTGTTTGAAACGATCTCGTCACCTATATTATTGCTTAGCTGACAATAAACCCATTTGCTTAGCTGAAATTTAATTCTTTAAATGATTTTTTTACGAGCTTTAATATTAGACCGTTTAGAGGTCAATTTGCACCGTCTCGTTTGGGTCTGTATTTCTGTCCAGCTGTGTCTGCTTGTCTAGCCGCCATATGTCTTGGCACAAACAAAAACAAAACCAAAACCACAAAAAAATAAATATAGGAGAAATAGTAGTAAGAAAAGTACGGTAAGAAAAGCCACAACAAACCAAGTTGACAGCTCCCACAGAGCAAGTAAGCAGTTGCACTTGACCTGAGTCCCTGCTCGAATCAATTGTCCCACACAGTGGCTAACAGCTGGCCAGTTGGTAGTGGGTACTCGCAGTTGGTGGCTGGCAGTTGGCCAAAAGGTAAAACGGTAAAAAGGTAAAAATCGTTTATGTCGTCGTCTGCTTGTTGCATTCCATGTCAATTGAAGGACAACACGTGGTCCCCTCAATCGGAACCCAAACAAAAACACAAACCTCAACCTCAACCCCAACCTTAGACATGCACGTTTCTGTGCATTCGTTTATTCAAACTTCCAACTCGGAGAATTGGACTTGAGGTGTCCTTGATTGCATTGTGCTGTCCGGGTGGCCAATTGCTGTTGCTATTGGTATTGCTATTGGTATTGTTATTGCTATTGTTGTGTGGCTTGTCAATTGATGTCAACAAGCAAAGCTGATGTCGTGCAGTGCCATGGTCAAGGATTCATTTTGTGGACTGCGAGTGGCCACGGCCATTGTTCGCCTTTGTGCATATCAATAATATACGGCCATAAATCGTTGGTATCATTTCAATTACTCGTATTCCAGTGCCAGAGTGCCAGAACGAAGCGAAGAACGCCACCAACTTTTTTAGCCCAATGCCTGTCACGATAATGTCCTTTCTTTTTCGCCGCGTCCTTGGAGCATGTCATGGCATAAACTAAACGACATTACTCCCACCTCCAACTACTCCAGATTCTATTACTATCCCACTCTTTCTACCTCTCCCTCCCTCCCTTACGACAGCAATTATACAAATGGCCACGCCCCCGAGCCGCCTTTGTGGGCGGGCTGTTAACTCGCTTTTTGTGTTGCGCGTGACGAAAATTTTTAAATTGAAATAAATTTCTTGTGTTCCTTGTGTGCACGCCTTGTTGCCAGTTGTCGTTTGTCGTTTGTCGTCCGTTGTCCTTGTTGTCCTTGCTGTCCTTGTTTCGCACATACTCGTCCATATCTGCATTTCTAACTATATAGTATCGTTATCGTGTTTGCTTAACGTGTTTTTCTTGCCGCTCGTTATACATATTTTTCTCATTTTTAATTTTGTTTATTTTTTTTGTTTTATGTTTTTGTATTTTGTTATTGTATTTTGTTTTAGTTTTTGTATTTTTTTTTTGGTTGTTTCGGCATGTATTTGAATTATAAGCAAATTTGTTGCCCGAGGCCAATTCAGTTTGGGCTCCAGTTCCCGTTTGCTAATGTCAAAGGTCACGGCTAAAGACAACACAATTTGCGTATATGTGAGTGTGTTTGAGTGTGTGTATGCAAGGACATCATACTGTCATAGCCGCTGTCATCGTTGTATTCTGTTCTCATGCCCCGTGCCCCAACAATATTAGCAAATTCGACGTCCTCATGTGTCGGATTCCCTAAATTACATTTAATAAGCAGCAATTATGAATAATTAGTGACCCGTCCGACTGTTTAGCATGTCCAAGTGTCCCGACCCGCTTGATTCGTCTGGCCGTTCCTAATTGAATCGTACACGTGATAAGATTTTGGGGTTTTCACTCGTCTAGGAAAGACCCAAACAATGCCGACCCAGACAAAGCAATTGAATTTTTATTACACGCCATTTACTCAACACACACGCATACACACCCTCACACACACACAAAGAGACTCATACGTGCTTAAGTAATTTATTTATAAATCCCGTGTGGCCAACAATGTGCTCTTTATACCCTTTATACATCGGCGATCTTGGGCATTTACATTTTGTATATTTTGATTCCCTTAACTTAGTTTCACTTGCGCGTAAAGGCGATTCTATTTCAATAATCCAGATAAACTATATATTCATACAAATTTAAATATTAATATTAATATTATAATCAAGTCAAATTGTATGTTTTTCCTATCAAGAAATATAAATGATGATTAATGATCAACTTTAAAGGTAGATTGACATGATTTTTTTTATATTAAATTTAAGGTTATTTAGCCCAGTAATTAATATTATTTGGATATTATCCTAATAAAGTAAACTTGAGAACAGAAAAAAGTTTAAGCGTAATTTAATTTTAATTTGTAATCAAAAAAGAACCTATTGAAAATAGTACTGGAATTTTTAATAAAGTTTGTGTATTTCAATAATATTATTGTTTAAATTAACAATTTAATATATTGCAACCAATGTTTTAATTCAAAATCTGATTTGAGTTATAAGTTTTGAACAGTATCTGCTATTTAAAATAAATTTCCAGGGTATATGTTAGTCAATCAGTGTATTCTTCCGTCGAATATTTACTATCGCAGTACGTTTTCATGTGTAAATTATTGTTGCCTACTTTGGCGGGCAACAAAAGTCGTTTACCTTCGCTGCAAATGGAACCGCTGCAGCGTAGTGTGCTGATAAACTGGGCATTGTTTCCAGTGCTTCCAGTGTGCACACACCTGTGCAGTGTACACAAGGTATTGTGTACTCAGTCGAAGGTAATTTAAGGACCTATTATCTTCTCCTTTGGGAGCTAGTTTGATGTGCTGCTCTTACCCTAATTTGTCAAATTAAGTTGGGTTAACCTAATCAAATCGGACGTTGACCCGAAAGTATACTAGAATAAACTTAATATAGGGACTACTATTTGGCTTGCTTATCCAACTCAAGCCCCTATTTGTTAATAGCATTTGAAAATGCAGCATTGCTTCTAATTTTCACCCCAAACCCAACCATTTATTCAGCTTAAGTTAATCTCCCTCTGTAATCCTTGAGAAACATCATAAGTGTTCCATGTGTAAAATGTCAAATGGCAATCGCTTAGTTGATGAGGCTATTAATAGCGCTTGTTTGGCTTTAATACCTTTGATACTGTCAACATAACAAGATTTGACATCAAGCTAATTAATTGGGGATTATCTGACATAAGTTTGCACACACATTTTTCATTCACCTGTTTTTTTTAAAGGATTTTTAAATAACCAAGTGCATCTATTTCTAGATTATAAACACAATTTAATGCTTTAATCTGGTTCGCTTTATGCTCAGCTTATCGTCATTCTACTTCTTTTTCAAATAAAGGCACTTGCAAAGGACTTTGCCTTCGACTTGCATCCTTCAGCTTCTTATTTTCCATCTTCTAAGTGAGCCGCGTAAATCAGCCAATGGAAATATTTTTTTCCGCACAATTGAGCGCCAATTCAACTGGCAGGCGGCTGTTGGTAGCCTTAGATGCTGGGTTTTTTTTTTTTCTTATTTCTTCTCTTCTCCTTTGGCACCTTTGCTTTATTCTCCACTTGCTTCGCCCCCGCACTTTCTTGGCTGGCAAATGGCGCAGCTGTTTGCTTTATGCAAAAGCAATTAACTTAACTTTTTCTTTATTTTTCCTCATTTTTTTTATTTTCATGCTGATACTGGTTACTTTTTTTACTTTTACCTTATGGGAAGAGCTTCCTTTTGTTTGTAAGGTATTAACTTAATATAAAGCTATATTTTCTGGCTTGAAGTTTCCATTCCAAACGGAAAATGACGACGCGGCAAAAAGAATCGTCGAATACGAGGAACGGGTACTCGTAGTTGACCTGTTTGAGGTTTTTGCTGGTTTCTTTCTCAGTAACCATATTGCGGTTCTGCTGGTTGTTGTTGCTGTTGTTGTTGTGCTGCTCTGTGTTCAGCCCGTATTAACATTTTAACACATTTTATAGTTGAAACGTGACATTCGTTGCCATTGGTTTTGGCTTTGGCCTGGTCAGCAAGCGATTGCGAGTCGAGCTCAACGGAAGCGCAGCGAATTCTCGCCCAGGAGCAACATAATTCTTTATTCAGCCCCGCATTTTGTTGGCTGCCTCGAACTACCCTTGAGTTGTAGTTCATTTCAGCAATAGGGTATTCTGATTAATCAAACTCGGTTTTACATCTGAGGTCTGACTTCTCAATATCCATTAAGTAAATAAATAAAATATTCACTTAGAATATCTTTAATACTAACCAATAAGTCTAATTTAAATATTATAAAATTTGTATAATATTTTTTCCTATTAGCGAAATAATAATAAACCAGCTAATCATATCAAGTTTTTACCAATTGGATAGGTAGCGAAAACCTAAAATTTCTAAAAATGTATTAGAAAATAAAAAAATGAATAAATAGTTGTACTGCATTTAACAAAATTATGTTATTAATTTAAATTAAATTGAAGCATGACTCGAACCACAATCTTGGGATTAACATTTTTTAGATTTCGATTATTCTTAAATCCAAAACGAATGCTTTATTCATTTTGGCGAAACTGACAGGAAACTTATTTTAAAAATGTTATTTCGAAAAGGGTATAAAAAGGGCCAATTTGTAGAATTTGATTTGACTTTTGTTGCATGGACTTTTCAGTGGCACATACACGTGCACGATTTGTGGCAGTTTCGGTAGCTTTTGTTATTGTCTACGCGGCAAGCTTCCGGCTGATGTTGCCACCGCGGTTTAACGTCGACGTCGACGACGCGTCAACCGTCGCTCGTTGGCGGCTGCGTCAACCGGAAACGCCAAACACTTTCCGGTCACGCAGTTTGACAATTCAACCTCAGCCTCAACCGCTGCGCCTCGGCTTCAGTTTCAGTTTCAGCTTCAGACTTAGCCTGGGCTTAAGTTGTTGCTGGCAGTGTTGGCTCTCAAAAAGTCTCGAGGAGTCACTTAAACTTAAGTGTTGTTGTGCGCCAACCATTTTGTGTGGCCACAAGACCAACAACAATGGGCCAACTCAATTTCTATGCGTGGCACGGCGCGACTTTTGTGCCCTGCCAAAAACTTGTGATGCCCCAACCAACCAACAACACAAACAACAACAAATTGTTGCCTGCTGCCAGAAAGTTGCTCGTTGCTCACTTTTAAGTCGCTTTTGCATGCGAAATGTGTTAAATTGAACTTTAATTAAGAATGCAGGTCAAAGTCAATGGCCTATAAAAGCTGTGCGAGACATTTTCATTTAGTTGAAGCCTCGGCAACGTTATCGATAATCGAAGTCATGTGAATAACGAGCCCGCTTAGATTTAATGCTCAGCCCATTAGCTAAACGCCATAGACCGCGTCTCCCCTCACCTGTCTCTTGTCCCGAACTTAAAATGCCAAATGGCAATGTGTTAAAGTTGCCACGATTTGTGACTGGGGGAGGAGTCGGTGGACGTAGGCCAGACGCCGTTTCGCAGTCTCGTGTGGAAATTCAATAAAAGCAAATGCCAAGTTTCGATGTGTAGTCAACAGTTGGTGAGGGTTTCTTCAAAATATTTGTTGTATATTCAACGAGTAGATAAATTATTAAATTATACGCGTAAAGTTAGCAGTTAATGCCATCGATTAATAGTGCTTAATATAGATAGTCCTTATAGCATTCACGTTTTAACTTAATGATCACAATTATTCTAGACTCAAACTCTTAACTACAAAAAAGGTTTTAAGTGAATAATTTTTGATATGAAAAATAGTTTAACGAATCTAATATTTTATTCCATATTCGGAGGGAAGGTTTTTACAATATAGTAATAAATATATATAGTACTAAATATATTGTAGAAACCTTCCTTTTTGGTATCAGCAGAATTGGCTTGAAATGTTAGTGCTAAAGAACAAAATATATTATTACTACTTTTTAAAACTAAGCAACTATTAGATTAAATATTATACTAATTTAATATATTAATATATTTTATATTGCTGAAATTGGGAAAATTAAAAGAGCCAAAGTATTAAAATCAGCTTCAACTAACAAAGGACTGTTTGATACCAAATTATATATCCTATATATAAATCGATTGTACCATGGTAACCTCATTCGATTCCTTTCGTTTTATTTGTCTGTATTCAAAACCTACAGGATCTTCTGGTTAAAGCTGCTTTTTAGCTTTAGCTGACTAATTATGCAACAAAAATTAATTGAATAGTTGGAAAATTTAATATAATAATCTAAATCATATTGTTTTATTACAAACAGATAGATAAGCAGCTTATTTTATTCGTCTCGATTGGAGCTACTCATTATCTTTTCTAAATATATTTTTTGTTATGGGCCAAATTTATTAAAAAATAATCTAGTATTTTCAATATATTTTGCGTTATTAATTTGTTGAAATATAGTATTTAAGTCACGTTAGAAGTTAATCGTTATAATTTGTTTTTCTACTCGTTACAGTTGCTCGTTAGCTTTCGTTGATAGCCGATAGACAACTGACTGCATCAAACTGTAGTATAATTACTATACCCTACAATAATCGATACTTTCAACGAGAGGTTAAGTCCTGTTTGTGTTAACTTTAATGTCAAGTTGGAAAAGTTGGAAAAAAACTTTCTGCACGGCAGTCTCGTTTGTCTTACTTTGTCAGTTCCTAGAGGGTCTCAGGTATAATCAAAACTGAGTTACGGGGAAGCATAAAAGTAAGTTGATTCAACCCTCCGACTTAGTCACTATAGACCTTTGCCTTCAGTTTTGGCGTCGTCGGAGTCGTTATCGTTTTATGCCATGTCTATGGAACAAGAGTGCAAGCCATGGCAAAAATGTGATTTAAGTTGATGTCATTTTGACACGCTAATATGGCGTGCTAACCAGGTCATAATCTAAGCTTTTGTTACCCACATTGCACATATACAGACACACACACACATACACTGACGCCAGAAAGACACACATTTCATTTGCCATATTGCTGAATTCAACGAGTGCAGAAACTGCGTCTTGCACTCGGCTGACTGCACTTTGCCATCATCAGGAACGACGCGTCCTTTGCCATTCAATTCAATTAAGTGAGTTTAAGTTTTGTGCGAAAAGTTTCGAGTGCCAGCCACGCCCCACCGCCTTGAAAATCCATCTATCGCTTTTAATTGTTTTCATTTGCGCTCATCAAAGTTGCCGCATCGATGATGTTTGACTTTTCAGGCGAATGCTCTGTTCAGTTCCTTTTCGTATCTGTATCTGTGCTTTCATCTATATCTGTAACTGTATCCTTCCATGTATGTGTCCTTGAACAGCTTCATTGGATTGTGAGGCATATATCAACACTTTAAGAGTAAAATATCTCGCCTAAGGTTAATTGAAATTCTTTGTATTTTTTTATTATATCTAGTTGTGGTGCCAGTTCAATATTTGCTCTTATTTCTCTCTAGTTGCTTTTCCATGATATTTTTGAAAATTTAATTTGCGCATTCTTGTATGTCAGCACTGGAATCAGAATGAATGCCCATGCATGCCATGGACATTTGTTGCATTTTACAATGTCGACATGGTCATGACGTGAACTAAAGCTTGGCAAATAACCTAGACAGCAATTTGAGAAGGGCTGACAGTATGCGAGTCAAGCAGACGCCATGCGATTTTATTCAAGCCAATAAAAACCGCTCTAACGATTAATTTATTGCGTTCGGTGCGTATGAGTAATATTTGTTAAAATCAGTATAAATGTATATAATAAAAGTTTAGCATTTCTTTCTGCTCCTCGAAGCAAGTAATTTCTTAGTTTTAGCCCAGCATTTTATGGTGGCTGAGACTTTTATGAGTCAGTGCGACTTTCATTGGTATTGAAATTCTGAGAGTCTTGCGCAACATTCGCTCCTTTTGTTCTGGCGCTGTCAGTTTGGCTTAAATCAACTCAACAGGCGCTATATAATTCATGCAATTGCACTTCTCACCACACATTAATTCTGTTAAATATGGCCAAAAGCAAATCCCAAAGCACAAAAAGAATGGAATGGAAATGTGCTACTGTTTTGTGGCCTTAATTTGGTTAAACAGGCAATTAATATGCGCGGCGGCAACGCTGTAAACAAAGCCGCTTGGGAGTCGGCCAATTGCTCCTCCCTCTTTCTCTCTCTCTCTCTCTCTCTGTCTGTCCCTTTGGCGCCTTTTACCCATCCCGTGCATATCCTCATTCGTTTTGCTAATGGCGTGAGCATAAACAAATTTCACTCGTCACAGTCGTGACGTTGCGCATACGCCGCATAGCCAAACGTTGTCTGCCCTCTCCCTCTTCGTCTCCTCCCATCGTTTTGCATTTTTAATTAATTTAATTAGGTTTTTGCAGAGTAATTTCGGCTTTTTTCGTGCAACCAAAAATTTGCTCGTACTTTAGCCAGTTTTGAACTAATTGCTTTTGGCTATCCACAATTTTGCTTTTGTGTTTCCGGATATTGCTTCAACAATTTCATATGCAAATAAAATTGCACTGTTACAAAATTGCATTGTTTTCATTAAGCAAAAAAAAAAAAATTTAAAACAATTTATAGTATTAGAAGTAGTTCCAGAGGGGAGTAACTAGAAAATACGTAAAAAATTACGCAAGAATTTATTTATATAAATAAAACTGGTTGTATGATTGACTGACTGACTAAATGAATGACTGATTGAATAACTGAATATATATATTTAAACAATCCAGACGTAAGTTTTTTATAAAAGCGTTGTGTAAAATTAACAAACTTTCGAACTTATTATCATATCGAAATAAATACAATTGCTCTTGTAGCTAAAATTCTTTGTAAATTATGAAGAACCTTTAAAACTGACTTAATCTGCTGAGTTTATAAAGAAACCATAATGTTTGAGGTCCCTAGGGTTTATAGTCTCTGAGATATTATAAATATATATTTCTATTCTTTCAAAACTAAGTCGAGTTAAAACTTAAACCATTATTTAGGACGCACTTTTGCACGGATATCGTGCAATTATGGTGAGTTTAATACATTGATTATATACTTGAATACGTGTATATTTATTAAAATTGAATTTTATTTAGTTTCACTCAGATGGCGATACACGATGTCCCAAAGTCAAGCACTCTCGATTTTGACTGGCTCCTACTGGCAATGTCATTTTGAATCTGAGCTGGTTTAAGCCACCGCCCGTGGTAAAACGCTTTGTGCTTATTGCATTTTAATGGGATTTATGAGACGAGGAACAGGAGCTGTTGATGCAACAGCAACAACATGGCAGCATCCTTTTTGCCATGACTATCATTTGAGATAGCACACACACACAAATAGACACAGAACACACACACACACATATTCAACATTGGTCTAAGCGCTTGACACTTTATTCCGCCATCGTCTGTTTATCTTTGTCGCCGTTGTCGGTGTCGTCGTCGCCGTCGTCTTCGACGTTGCCGTTACCTACCTCGGTAAAGGGGAGCTGAGGCGGGGGGTCGCCTACGGTGTGGCATGTCAGTGAGCACTTACACTAATTTCCAGTTATTTGCATGCAAAATTACCGAGCAGCAACCCGAACACAAGCACAAACACAAACTCCAACTGCTCGTCGCCTGCCAGGCAATTATAAAGGCAAATTATGTTAATTTTAGTTGTGAAAGAGGCCTCGCAGTTTGACCGCAATTGCCGGGCGATATCATTTATCATATGACCCCGATTACTGGACACAGTTGCAACCCCTTTCCCTCTCCATCCACACAAGCTGGAGTGTTAGAGTTTAGTGGCCCAATCCACATCCTGTCCATTTCTTTTAACAGCCTACGTTGTTCCTGCTTTTCAGCCTACACATATAAAGCTCACGGAGCTCACTGTGTGGGCGTTAGCACATGGCCAATACGCCCACAGTGATGTAAAGCAGTCTTGCCTCAGACATCAATAATTTATGGTACATATACGAACACACATATACGAGAGTGCGTACGTATTATTTTTTATTTGATCAATTATTTCGTTTGAGTGTCCCGTTAGAAGGCGCGTGGGCGAATTGAGCTTAAACAACTTAATTATATGGACCTGCAAATTGACTTGGATTGAGCTCGTTGAAGCTGTTGCTTTTTGTTGTTGTTGTCCAAAACTTTTTCACTTAATAGTTGAACTGATTTATGGGGCGAACGACTCAATTTACATTAGCAGGTTAGATACCACATAATTCAATATTCATGATTTTTTGTTAAATATTAACGTTCTTAATGGAAATTCATGTTGGAATGCTTAACTTATAAACTGGGGTAGCAAACAAGGATTATGCGCTTAAAATTCAAACACGACCAACATATTTAATTCAAGTATACTCCAATAATCTCTATAGATTCCGTAAAGAATGAATATTGAAGTCTCAACAAAAATTGTTATTTTAAACAAAAATAAATTTGTATTTATATTTTATAAATAAACAAATTTTGAATCAATTTTAAAATAATTAAATGTAATTCACTAAATTATAAAGTTTTTGAATACTTGAACAATTTTTTTTTAAATTTGAAAGCATTGGTTGCTTGGGGCTAAGGCCACAGACAGTTGCAACTTTGCTTTTGAGCTGATATACCTGAAAATAATGGGGTATTGGGAACACATAACACACTTTTCTCCCAAATTTTTATGACAACAACTAAATTTCGATTCTTATTTCTGATCTCAATAAATAAGTTTTGAATTTAAATTCAAAATCAATTACAAAACTATAATTTTAAAATTAAAATTTAAATTTAAACAAACATTAAATTTAATATTTAATTCATTCATTTTTTTTATAAGATTAAATTTAAAATTTATAAATGTTCCTCGGATATCTTTCCATATTTACAAAATAATTATCTGCTAAATCTCGTAATTTAGAATTTATTTAAATGAGTTATCGAATAGAATGTCTGAGTATTTATAGAAAATTAAACTTATTTCTGATTAATACGTATACGTTGTTCTGTATATTGATTGAGAGTTATTCGATACCATTAATAATGAGTGAGTAAGGTAAAGCACAGTTAACCAATCGCTGTCAGGTATCGATTCAGGTGCTCAAACGAGGGACACTTAATCTCACAGCGAGTGTGTTGTAAATACTAAATATTTAATGTGATTTCACTGAATCTCTGGGTAACTGGCTCGGACCCCTCGAGGGCCGCTCAATTGCAAGTTAAACAACTCAATTTGCCCCCGAGGCAAATGGCAAACAAAGCAAAGCAATTGCACAGCAGGTTAACTACGCGTATACTCGTTCTGATGTAAAGGGTGTCCCAAAATTCACGTAAGATCTGAATAAATTGTAAAAATATAAATAACACTCTCACAGCCTACACTTAAGAGCGATTTAATATGGAGTATAGCAAGATCAAACAATAACTTTAAATTGATACTCAATATTTCGAATTTAATGCAAGTTTTTTGAACAAAATCAATTGGAAAAATTCAGACATATTTTTGGAAAATTATCATGAAAAATTATTTCTAAAGAATGCACCATATTGCTATTGATTTAACCAATTTTTTATTACATAAATAAGCCCCTAATAAATATACTTATTTATATTAATTTTTATTTTTTATTTATTCAATGTCGAGATTATTAATGTTAAGATTATATATAAAGATTTTAAATGAATACTAAAAAGTTGAAGCTCTTTATTTATAATTATATTAGAATAATAACGATAATTAGAAAAAACTTTGTTTATTATTTAATTAAAGTCCTGTGCAAATTTTGGGACACCCTTTGAATAATATGCCAATTCATCCAAAGCGAAACCATACAAGGATAAACACACACAACCAAGCACTCACATTCACGCACAGGCACACGAAGACGGATAGACAGGCAATCAGTGCGTTTTCCTGTGTACAGTCTAAAAAACAATTTAATTAAAAATTTATGAGCGTATCGTTGGCGTTGCCGTTGTTTCTGTCGCTATCGTTGTCGTTGTTTTCGTTGTTCTTGTGCTTGTTGTCGTTGTCTTGGCAAACAGACAAACAAAGCAACAATCTGTTGCTGCACCCACACACATAAATAATCAAGCTCGCACACATGTATGCATACATATATAACACACACACACACACACATACATGTGTCTACCGGAAATGGCCTGCTGGCACTGTTCCCGTTCTATTGTACAATTCTGGATATCCGCCCCGTCGCACCTTCCCCTCCTCCGTGCTGAGTTCCCCCCTCTTTCCATCACCCACAGCCATTGCATTTATTGTTATATTCGCTTTGGCTCATTTATTTTGAGTTTGCTCGCTTTGCTTAGACTTTTGTCTGGCTAATTACCAAAGCACTGTTTGCCCTCTTCATCCCTTGCCTGCCGAGGAAGACGGAGAGCGAGAGAGCGAGGAAGTGAGAGAGATAGAGCGAGACTCAATGCGCCCATTCAGCTTAATTATCAAAGTTTTTGAAACGCCTGCCGCAAAAAGTTTTCGCACAGCGACATAATTGAAATGTTTATTTGCTGTTTGCCAGTTGTGTATTTGTGTACATACACATATAGATGCAGATGTATGTGTGTGTTGATGCCACAAAGTTGCTCATTCATTTCAATTAGTTTGCAATTTTTTCTTCATAATTGCATATATTTATTTTGCTGTGACACAAGAATGAGACAAAATTGGGTGAGAGAGAGAGTGAGAGAGTACCACAATGAGAATTTTCTTTCACTTCCGGCTTTATCATCTCATCTGATTTGCTGTAATCTGTATGCTAATTATAAGCCCACGTAATTACCGTTTCTTGCTCACCCGTTGTTCTCTTTATACTTGTATTCTGCTCCTGGTGCGTAATTTATAGCCTTGGTTATCTATTGAGCGACGCTTCAAGTGTTGGTCTATTTATATTATAAAAGCGAAGCAGCGAATTAACTTGGTCTAAACAGTTGGGGATTTGTGCGCTACAGCAATGAGTGTGGCGTGGGTAGCGGGATGTGGATGTTGAAAGAGGCGCGTGTGTGACATTCAATGGCCAAAAAGACAGTTTGAGCCAAGTCAGCGAAATCAGTTTATGGTTGCTTGACTCCGCTTCCGTTTCGCACAATCTGTGGTCTCAGCACATTCGGTTGACATTGAATAGCAAATTAGATGCCTTGTGCAGTAGAGAATGTTTGATACTTTCTTCGGTTTAATAAACTAATTCAAAAAATGTTTAAATTTATATGTGACACGGAGTTTTTTGTACATAGTTTAATTAATTTTATTTTATTAAAGCTCGTTTCATAAATATCGTACATCTCTGCTTAACTTCTGTTCCGAACTATGCTTTAATTTTCCAGACATCTTACTAGTTTTGTACGAAATAATTATAATAATCAGCTATGATAATAATTATTTTTGATAACCTTTACCTTGTTGGCCTTATCATTAGGCATTTCGCACGCAGCTTAAGAAACTGATATTACACAAATATTTAACCCCTTAAATTTGTATGCATCTTATGAACTCCAGTACAATGTTGTTTTTATTAAATTTAAGTGGAAAAAAGGATCTTGTTACCTGAAAAATAGGTCTTAATCTTAGACTGTAAGGATGTATTGTATTCCTTGAAAATTATTTAACAGGGAGAAGGAAGCACTTTTGAACCTATTAAACTTATATATTCGATCAGCAATAAATATATATAAATAAACAAATAAATATATATAAAAGAAATATGCAAATAATCGAGATATCCAATTATCTTGAGAAATATTAGAAATACAAGTGGGGTTTGATCCACAACTGTTTGATTGCCTGAAATAATTATAGGATTGATTTCAGCATTCCTTTCTAAGTACTCGCTCTGAGCAAAAAAAATATTAAAAATTATACTGAAATGAAGAAATAAAATTTCAACTATTATTATTAAATCAAATAACTGATATTCACTTTAGTGGCGAACAATTTTGCATGAAATATATAAAATTTTCTAAAGATAAGTTTATTTTAGGTACAAACACTTTAACGCAAACACTTTATTCCCATGTACAATGAGTTTTCGCATTGTAGATACAGATATTGATTTATGGTAAATATAATAAAACATTTTCCGTTTGTCTTCTTTTCAAGCTGTCACAAGTCCTCTCTTACCAATTCAATACCTAAAATCCGCTTTCATTTTACTGATATATCTATGGTTGTTGTCCTGTAACATCCGCCCACAGTTTCACTTGGACTGCCACTCACAAGTTGATATTTGCTTCCCTTTACTTATACATTTTATTTGTTGCACGCGTTTTTTGTTATTTGCTTAGCTTGCCACAAAATAAGTACAAAAGACACCCGAAGTGCGGTTACTTTTTGTGTAGCATACTTTTCGGCGTCTGGCGCCAATTGTGATTGTGGTTTACATTTCAGTCGATGACACTCCATATGTTTGCTGCTGTGATAAAGAGGGGGTGGAGGGTGCAGAAGGGTGTTGGGGGAGGGACTTAAAAGCTCTGCCAATTGTTGAATATTTTACAGTATTTTATTAGCTTTGTGCTTGCGATTACCGCAAGTTTGTCGGTTGGCTTTTGAAGTGACGCCGAATTGTCGTTGTTATTGTTGTTGTTATTGCTCCTGTTGTTTTATGTTTATTTCTCATTAACAACGAGCGAGCTGCGCTTTTTGTTGGCCCCGTTTTAATGGCCTACGGTCCGTTGATTTTCACGTCTCGTGCCAGTTGTTGCTGTTGCTTATATGTAGTTATAGTTCTTGTTGTTTTTGCGCTTTTGTTGTTACTGTTGATTTTTTTCACAAATTAGTCGCACGAACATTTTGCCGTTGTGGCACTAAATGGCAGGAAAAAGGCGACTGCGACATTGTCCTGCCTGCCCGCCTGCCGTTTTCACTGCGATGGCGGCAAATTGTTTGCAACATGCAAAGTGAAGGCCCGCAAATAGGCCGACTTGGCCAGAACCCAGAGCCCAAGACCTCAGACACAGGCAGAGACAGAGACTCTGTTCCAGTTTGCCACTTGGCAAACATGCAGGCAGGCAGGCAGACAGGCATAGAGCCAGACAACCAGAACCAGGTGGGAAAGGTTGTCCTTCCTGTCCTGACAAATACACAGAGCGACATGCCACATACTCCCTGCACCCGAATCTTGCCTCACTTGCTTTCCTCCTTCCCATTTTCCACACTGGGTCTCGGGTTTCCACTTTTCCGCAGAATACTTACGTATATTCATAGAAGCAAGCGCAAGGCACGAAATGAATATGGATTTGCTTTTAATTACGGACTCACAGCCCGAGAAATGTGCCCCCAGGACCAGAGTAGAAACAAACAACAATAATAAAACAAGTATTTCGGTTTCTATTTCTGTGTGCCTTGCGGTCTGTTTTCATTTTGTGAGGATTGTGTTGCAGCTATTTTTGGTATTGCATATACCTGGCAGAAAACCAAGAGCTATCTTTATGAAATGTTTCTGAATGGTCTTTTTTAGTTTTAAGCGTGGAAATAATCGTAGGATTTAATTATTTAAGATTTTAAAGAATTGCTTACTTTCAAAATGATTAAAGTTCTTTTAGACAAATTTGCTGGCCTGACTCACTTAATGTAAAATGCTTCAAGTTCTTTTTAACTCCGAAATATACGTATGTACAAAGACAAAAAAAGCTGTGTTAAAATTAAGTTCGAATGCAGTATTTTTAAACTTAAAATGTGTACTTAATATATGTACGAATTACAGAAAATGAGCATTAAAATTCTTTAACCAATAATAAAACAGGTTCGACTCGCAGATCAAGTTCAGAAAATCTTAAATCAAGTTCATTTATAACTTTATCTTTTTTACGTTCGCTGGCTTATAATTCCCAAAAGGTTTGAATTGAACTTGAATAAAGATATTTTAAGTTTGAAAATGCTAAAATGTGCCGTTTTAAGTACGAAATTCTTGATTTTTTTCGCTCTGTGTACTGCTTAGTAATATTTCTCCATTGCTTATGTCGAGTTACTTAACAATTATTTTGGTTTAAAAACTAAGTAGTTCAATATAGTTGTACCTTGTGGTTGTAAAGTAAACCTTATGGTCTCTCGTACTAATGCTTGGTAAAATAAATTGAAATATTGTAGCACATTCCATAACTGTATAATAGTCAAGTAAAAAATATCTTACTGTTTGTTGTTATTATATAATTTACTCAATTTTATAGTCAATGGAATTTAAAGGATACGAGTATATCTGGATCTGTCGGTTACACGTTACACATTGATAAAAGAGCAAAAATCAACTCTTGAATCCATTGAATTTCGAGCCAGTCTTAAATTCTGGGCGAGGTATTTATCTAAAAGCATTTTCGCGTAGTTGCCTGTCAGCTTGCCCTTTTCACATTTCTTCCAATTAGTGTACGATCCCTCCGGAGTTTCTTTTCATCGATATTTTGGCCCGACGTCAGGATATTGCTCGTCATTGCTGTGGAATCGGGTCAAAAGAAGCCCAGCCCGCATTCACGTCGACAACCATGCCGCGTTTCTTAACAGAAAATCTTTTTGGCCAAAGCAAACACACACACACACACACACACACACCTGGCATATGAAATATGCGCCTAAAAGGTATGCAGCACTTACTAACAAGCACATGCAAGATAAAAGTGCTGGCCGCAGGCTTTGGCACACAAATCTACCAGCTCTTTCACCCGCTCCTTTTATAGCCCCTCCCCTGTCCCACCTGCCACGTAAGTTGTTTAGTCGTGTGGCACGCGTTGCTCTCATTCCCGACTTCTTCCGCTTTAGGTGTGTGTGTGTGTCGTTGTTTAAATATGTATTGGCTTGCATATTTTATCAACTACACGTGCTTTTCAGACTTTATTTACCCACTCCACACACACACACACACACACACACACACACACACACACACACACAGAGCTATTCACTCACAAAAACGTTACCAACTCGATAATATTGATTGGTTTATTAGGGAGATATATGCGTCACGTGTTTGTGTCCACTGTAACTTTGTCAGTTTATCAGTTTCTCAATATCATAGTTCTGTTTGTCTCATTTCCACTGTCAGGGTTGTCGCACAACTTACCCATTTAACATGCTACATGCTGTAATCCCTTGTCTGGATCCATTATTGAGAGGTGAGCGTTAAAAAACGCGCGCGATTATAACCGCAGACTCACACACACACGCGCTTCGCTTTCGGCTGACAAAATATCAAAAGTGTGTGTGCAATTTCCTTACAATTATTATTATTATTATTATCTGCTTGTTGCTATTATTTTTTACACATTTTGTAGCACACTTCTGGGATGCTGATAAATTGCTCTTTTGTTGAGCATTTTAGATGCACGAATATGTTCCGTAAAAGACGATGTGATTTTTCATGCATTAGATGAATATTTAATATTTCAATTTCGTTTCGTGACAGCACGACAGAGTGCGAGTGAGAGAGAGAGTGAGGGAGAGAGAGAGAGAGAGAGTGAGACAGACTCCCGCTTGACCATTTAATTGCTACCTCTCAGCAATCTCATTATCAGCTTGGCTAACCCTCTATATCAGTATATAGGATCCCCTTCTACGCTGTCTCTGTCTCTGTCCCTGTCTCGAGTGCGTCATTAGGCGTTGGTTAATGGCTTTTCAGTGTCGCCATTTGCCTGCAGTAACCGAGGGGGGGGGGGGCACTAGCAGTAGCTAACATGGCTAAAAGTATGCAGTGCAGGACGCGTGTAAACTCATTTAATATGCTTTATGACGTCATGTGCTTGCTTTGTTTGCTCGCCTTTACGGTTTTTTGCTCGGCCCCCAACACCCGGACCCGCCCATGCGACAATTGTGTTTTTGGCTTCTGCAACTGTTATTGTTGCTTTTTTTGGCGCACGCCTCTTTTGTTAACAGTTGCCCTTATTGTTGTGCGAGCTTTGGCCATTTGAAATGCAGGTAGCCTTGGATGGTCCTCAAAGCGAGCCTAGGCCTAAAACACTAACAATTCTTCTGACTCTGGCCATAAGTTCCATCTTTGAATAGGCCAGTGAATTGCCAATTTGCCAACTTGTTAGTTTTATGTGATAAGGCACGAGTGACAAGAAATAATGATACAAGCTAACATTTATGAAAATTGTAAATTATTTTATTACCAATTATTATTTTATTATTATCAGATATATGCATATATTTATTTATAAGTCCGCAAGGCTAACAATTTAAAATCCTTGAACCCGAGATTTTGGTGTGATTTAAAAATGTAATATTGAATTTTCTGGTTTGATTCGGCTCTTTTAATACTGAACATTTAAAGTCCTTGATATTTTAAGCAAAATTAACTTATTAAGTTGGTAATTTTAAATTGCTTATAATAATACTTCCCATGCTGATACCCATTCTGTGTGTGAATTTAAGCACATTCACATGTACGAATTTATGAATATTCTTATATATTTGAGTACATGTTTAAGTATCGAAATAAGAAGAATATTTGAATATAATATTATATTAATGATGTTTTCGAGTTGACCTTTTTAAGAAAATTACCCTTTTGGGGATTGGGTTCAGAAGTGAACTATTTGATTGATTGTTCAAGAAACCCAAACTGAACTTGTTCTGTTTGTTTGTTTCTGGTTTGCAGCTTTAATTGTTTGCATTTATATTCGGTCTATTTGCGATAAATGGCTTTGATCATTTTATTTGAAGTAACTCGCCTGTTTTATAAGTCTTGAAACTATACGAGTAATGTAAAGAAGCAGCTTTTGGTCTTTATAAATTATTAATTTTGATTTAACAATTAATACATATTTTTACATTGGTAATTGAATTTAATGATGAAGACTTTTCTTTCATATTAGAAAAAATGTATATGAAAGAATTTTTTCTAAAAAGTTTGATATCCGAATAAATTACGACGATGGCCTTAGAAATTTCGTAAGTCATTAATTATGGCTTGAGAAAATATAACTTTTCAAATAAAGTTGTTTTACCTTTTTAAATTTTAATAAACAACAATTTATTAGATTTGTCACTTTTTTAAACTGCCAAAAAGTAGACTTTTTTCCACTCCAGGTCAGTTTTGTGCTGACCTTGTGCTTGTGTCCAAGCCCTGACTCAGTCACGATATTCGAAACGTGTTCACATGCCCAAAATGGTTAATGGTCCTGTTGATTACATGTCTCAGCTGGTGACTGCGACTGCGACTGGGACTGACACTGTCACTGCCAATGGGTAAGCCACTTAGCAATTGGTTACATGACTCTAGATCTAGCCCAGTCTTTTCTCTGCTGCTTCTGTTGCTTCCTGTGTCAACATTCCTTAGTTGCCAACTGATTTCGTTTACATTAGCCTGCTTAGCTCTTATTACGCTTTTTGTAGAGTCACGTATTCGTGCGCTTGTTTACCTTGCCGCATTTCCCCTTGGGAAAACTTTGACCCAAACGAACAGCTGATTACGGCTAGACTACTAGCATGTGTTTTGGCCTAGCCCTAAGGTTGCCTGCTGCCTTTGGGGAATCCCCGCCCCATCCGACGAAAAGCAAACGTTCATACCTTAGCCCCGCTCTCAGTGTGCTTCTGCTTGTTTGGGTTTTGTTTAATTTTTGCTTTTGGCATTAAATGCCATTAATATATGCACACGCACACACACTCACTTCGAATGAACTATTTTCAACACTGCTTCACTTCACACAACTGAAATTCCGAGCAACTCCATTTTGTTTCCACTTCTTTTTCCACTATTTTTTTTCTTCTTTGCTGAACGAAGTTTCGACCGCTTCCGAATCGTTCCGCGATTGACCGTTGCTTAAAGAACTAACGAGCCGACAGACAGACTGACGGACTGACTGACCGACAGACAGTCAGAAAGGAGAAGCAATAACTGTTATAACGAAAACCGTTGCTCTGTCTGCTCAGGCTCCGTTTGCTAGACGTCCGTTGGCGTGCAGGCTAAGCAACAAACTGTTGTCGCCAGTCCAACATTGAATTGGTTCCACCAGGCTCGTGAAAAGCTCCTCGCTCGTGTCGCTGTGTGCATGTGTTGGTGCTCGTTGTGCTTTCGGCACACACGACACGTGCAGAGCTTGAGCTTTTCGTCTCGCGAGCGCAGCACGTGAGGCCAAATGGCTTCAGTTGCCTGCCTTTCTCAACAAGTGGAAAGCTTTCGATGCGCCATTAATTAGCGCCTGTGCTAATTGAATTTTCATGGCTACCGAAAAGAAGATAAAAAGCTCGCTGCGAACTGAAAAAGTATTTTAGCCTCAACCTGTTGACCACTAAGGTAGGGCGACTCGGTCTCGGTGGCGAGAAGGAGGTGGAAAGCAATAAAGCAATAAAGCTTTCATTGCATGCTGGCTTTTGTCCTTAGAGTTTGCAAATAGTTTTCTGCAACATCAAGGACCTTGCCTTGCTCTTGAAACTGGCAACAAGCAAGAGCCAAAGCGGTTGAAATATTTATGCATTCATAAGGTCGCCGAAGCAATTTGTCCGCTCAGCTGGCACTAAATATATATACACACACACTCACACACATACATATACACTTATAGGTCTTGCTTCCTATAAAGGTATAGAAATATTACCAAGGCATAATATTTGCAGTTTTAATACTTTGCCAAGGACGAGGTGGTGGCAAAACTTTTGAATTTTCGGAACAAATGTCTATAATTGACATATAATTGGAATATAATTGAATGCGGTCTATTTAGGTGTTGGCATGCCATAATACCTTGACAAAAGAGATGCTACCAGGGGGTAGAATGGAATTATTTTGAATCAAAACGTTTAAGTTAACTTCTATCTGAGTCAAGTTTAGAATGTAACGGAATTTATTAGCGCCATCTATCGCAATAACAGAGTAAACAAGGAACTCCTGTGCTTTTCCATTTAAATTAATGTTAAATGTTTTGCAACATTTTTATATAAAAATGCTTCTCTCCATCTTCTAAATTTGATGCTGCCTAAATTTGTTTTCAACACAACTTCATGGTACTTGATAAATAATCATATCGTCATTAAATTTTTAATCTCTAGTTGGATACCTATATAACCACTATAACTAATGAAATTACTACTTGGCGTTTCTGTATCAAATCAAATGTTCTGCCAGGTATACTGCAATCATATATAAGGTACCCAGTTTTTAGTTTAGCTCCCAAACGATCTTATAATGGTGAAAGTTAGTCGTTCGGTTTTCGTGACTTTGCTCCAGGTACTTCTTGTTGCTGTATCTTTACTGGAGCAGGTGTCTACTAACGTGGTTTTGCAAACGATTCGCCAGAGTGATCAGAGGAATATTCTGATCTCTCCCTTTCTCCTGGCAGAAGGTTTGACCCAGCTCTATTTGGGAGCCGAGGGACAAACCGCAGAAGAACTTAAATATTTGGTTCCATTCTTAAATGCCAACAGTGAAACGGATATTGAACAATACATACAGGAGAATCGTAGCAGTATTCTGTTGAAAGAACATTCTTCTTTGAAATATGGAAGTTCGTTATTTGTGGCAAAAGATGTGAACATATTGCCAACTTACGAGCAAAAGATCAGACAGATATTCAATACTGAAGTTAAGAAAGTGGACTTTGACGATTCTAAAACAGTTTCTGAAATCAATGACTGGGTGGCCAAGCAAACGGATAATGAAATTCGCGACATAGTTGAGCAAACTACAAGTGATTCAAAAATTATGCTTGTGAGTGCCATGTACTTTAAAGGAAAGTGGCTGTATCCATTTGATGCGTCGAAAACGGAAAAAAGGGCGTTTTTCGTACCAAACGAAGATATTATAGAATTGATTATGGTCGACACCATGTCCAGAAGGGGCTTTTATAGCTATGTATACATTGAAGAATTAGATTCTGAAGCTATAGCCCTGCCCTACGCCGACTCTGATATATCGATGGTTATCATCAAGCCCATAAAATTGAACGGCATTGAGAAACTCATCGACGATCTGAATAATATCAAGGTTCATGAAATTTTCAAGGACAACTCCACGCAGATACTTGATCTCAATTTGCCCAAGTTTGATTTTGAATATAATGTGGATTTCAAACAATTGTTGGGAAGCATCGGCATTCAAGAATTATTTGAGTCAGCTAATCTAAAATCGATGACTGACTTTGAATTACCCCTATATGTCAGTGAAGTTGTCCAGAAAGGTTTCATTGCGGTCGATGAAGAAGGTACCACAGCCTCAGCTGCTCAAGGTTTGTATCTGTAAAAGAATTTCCTTTATGTCAAATCATCTCAACAATTAAATCATTTCAGAAATAACCGTCTTAGCAAGAAAAGCCATAGATGTGTTCGATGTTAACCATCCGTTCGTATTCTATATAATAGACAGCAAGAGAATTTACTTTGCTGGAATGATTTTCAATCCTCTTAGAACATTTTAAAGGGAATACTTGGATATATTTTGAATAAACTTTGATTGAAGAATAATACTTTTATTTAGTGTTAAAAAATTATAGTAATGAAATCTGGATTCTATCTGGCTTTGCTTGTGGTTGCATAGTATTAGTCGATACACTTTTCAATATAGATTGAAAATGAATTCTGAACTATTTAAATACGCATATGGACATTTCATTAGGTGCACGAAGCTTTTATGTTGTAAGGGCATGGAATTCTGAATTTTGAGATTTTTTGTTAAAAACTAGGATTAGCTTTCGAAGTAGACCTATTTTAGGATTTTAAAATTAAAATAAGTTTAAGATTTGATATTTTCAAACTAACTGTATTCGACCGTTTTTAGTCATAAGTATAAGCAAATTCAAAAATTCAAACGAGGGATTAATACCAAAACAAATTACGGCTCCGTTGCGAAACGATTGTTTCGGTAAAAGGTTATATTTTAATTATTTTCTTTCGATTGTTAAATGTTTTACATTTTTCAGATTTATCGAAGTAGACCTAACATTAATTTGAAAATAGTTATTAATATTACGCACATTTTAATACATCACCTGATTAACGCATAATTTTTCAGTACGATTTAAAGTAATTTTCGATTTAAAAATACTAAGATTTCGTACTAAAAATATCGAACTTGAAAGAAGTTCAATCTTGTTGATAAATTAAGTGGAAAGGATGTTGTCACTATTTATTTACATCGTAAAGAGAATTTTTTTAGAAAATACTTAAAAGACTCTGAGGGTCACTAACTAATCAAAAACCGATTCGATATATAAAAGAGCTAGTAAGAGTTTTATAAAAACTATCTATGAGTTTTATTTAACTGTATCTGAGGTCTATAAATCCATGATTAAACAGCATATTTAAGTTATAAGGAGTACAAAATCAGGCTAATAATGGGATTAACTTACAGCTCTCCCACTCAATTTACAAACAATACCAAAACCTGAGTGATGGAGAAAATTATGTCAACGTCTAGAGAACAAAGCTGATGAGCTGCCAAAATGAAAAGTGTCTGTATGTAAATATTTACAGATTAAAATGCTTACGCTATCGATTTGTGGTCTTTGAAAGACAAAGCATAAAGTTTGCTTAAAATTATCTGACCGCAAGACTAACAAATTTAAAACAACCACAAAGAGACAACGGTCACAATCATGATGTTGTTATTGGTATTGTGTTCTGCAATGAATTAGCATTAAAGTTTATTTACTTGAAGCATAAGAGTAAAACAAAATACAAGTTTAGCCCATGATAGATGACCAAAGTAAATCAAGTGGTACAAATTAATATAAATATGGGATTCAAATTAGTTTACTACTTATATATTTATTTGCATTGACAAAGCCGCAAATTTCGGTTGAATTTAACGATTTTGCAAGAATTTTGTGGAACAGTTTATCACATTTAAATGAAAAACGAAAACTGGTTCTTCAACTGACGTAAATTTCATGATGCAGATGTTGCCGAATTTTTGAAGCGGAAACCGGGCAACCAAAAACTTATTCAATATTTAATTTTATATGTAAATCCAAGCGATATTCAGCAACGTGTTGGCTGACTTTTTACTCCTCTTTGCAAATGTCAAGAGTGGCAAAAAAGTAATAGAAGAAGAAACAGCCAAGAAACTCGAAATAGACAATGACAACTCAAAAAGGTCTCTAGTCAGCAACAACAACATCAACAACAACATCAATAATAATAACAACAACAACAGCAACGCCAAAAAAAGAAACACTTTGGCACACTTTAAAGTTAAGGCGACGACGTTGGCAGTTCGTCACGCCTTTAGACGCCTCACTGTCATTTAGCCGCCGTAGTCTATGGGCCATTATTGTTTTTAATTTGGCTTTAAACTGATCAAGGTCAGTGCGATGAAAAAGCGGCTTTAAATTGGAACGACAAGATGTCAGAGGCACCAGAGACGACATTTAACCACATGCAAAGAAATATGGTAGTACCCAGCATCATTGTCAGCAAGTCGAAATCCGCATACACTTGTTTCTTATATTCGAGAAGGCGATTTTAAAAGATATTCCCAAATAATATATCTAATATGTTAAATCTAAAGCTTAACAACTTTATATTTTAACGTTTTTTTATACTTACTTATCAACCTACCAACACATCATCGTCTTTTGCTTTTAACAAGACATAAACCGGTTGCATTATACTTCAAATAGCCCAATTACCGAAATACGAATTTGAGCCACGTTTGAATTAAATAATGTTGAATTAAACATAAGCATTCAAATTATTGAATATGGAACTTGAATCATTTGCTTAGCAAGTTAATCTGCAGGTAGTAAAGATCAAATATGGGAACATAATGAAGAGACGTTTATTAGCCCTCTTTGTTGCCTTGGGAAGTGGTAAAAGCACTTAATGACTTTCCTTTAGACTTACATATACTTGCACAAATGTAAATATATACATTTATAGAATATATATTATATATTTATGTGGTCACGCCCAGAAAGACGACAGGCAAGTCAGACCTTCTGGAAGTTGCCAAGCGCAGCGATCAAAACTTAAGTCTTAAAGCCAAGAATTTCATTTGCATACTCGTAATGGACAGCAAATGCGAATGGCGGTGAATGGCATCCACACTTGCATTCCACAGACAGCAGTCAGTAGTCAGTGAGCTGAGTTCAACACACTGCAGATGCTACTCACCACACAAGCAAGCATTTTACCCCTCTCTGCTGTCGCTTTGCATATAAAAGAGTGGCGCATACGTGCCGCACTTCTCTCTTTTTTGGGCGACAGTCAAGTCACGAGCGACGACGACGACAACGACAACGACGCTTGTGCAACCGAACTGCGACGAAAGCCGTTTCAAAGCTCAGCTCACCTGTGGATTGTGTTGCTGCCCCAGCTCTGTGGCTGCTAACTGTAAAAAAGCTCGCGATATTCACCACGGCGCCCAACTGCAGATCGACACTAACAACAAAGAGTCGACGTCGCCGCTTTGCCCGCCGCGTGTAATAAAAGAAGCAAAATTTGAGTTGGTTTTGGGGCTTTGGCGTCAGCTTCGAGAAATTGTGCGCGACAACGTTGCAAACAGTGTAAATGGAGCTTTGATAGCGAACGGAAGGACAAACCTGCTGCTGCTGCTATTGCTGCTCTTGCTGATCTCAACTCGAGTGTTTTGAAATAATCAACTTTAAGATACCGACAGATAAATACTGATCACGAATTATAGAAACTGTGCGTGTTTAATTATATCTCTGCAGACCTCGTACAAAATGGCAAAACTTTTTGTAGTTTTTGCCGTTTTGGCTTTGGCGGCCATTGGTGCAGGTAAGCAAAAACATTTATGAAAATTAGAAATATATTACAAAATACACTTAAGTACACACTTTTGTATAGTATTTAAAAAACGCTTAGTTATAGTCTTGTAGTTTTTTAATTGCTGCCCCATGCAATTTGCATTTTGTCCAGCGGAAGTTGTATGTCAATTAAAAAAAAAAAACTGGCCTTCAAAAAGCTGAAAGAAAAAAAAACAACTGAAAACTAAAAACTGAAAGCTGACAGTTGGAACATTACAGTTTACATGAACGAGAGTTGCAGCCTGTCTGTAACCTTGATTATGCAAAAAAGGACGCACTGCCAATTGGCTAACAGCTACAACAACAACAACGGCAACAACAACTTGCTGTACTCGCAAGACAACTTTCATTTATGTAGGGCTTGAGAAAATCCTGAGATCCCAACATAAAGCGACATTCAATTCAACTTGAATTCAACTTCTGTTCAATTGAATTTAATTCAATGCGATTCGACTTGAAGCTCATTCGACATTCGACATTCGACATTCGACATTTGTGGAATGCATTTGTTGGCTTTGACAGGTGATCGATCAATATGCGATATTACTAAGGAGCATGTTGTTGTTGCCCTGTGGTATCTAGCCACCTGTCAATTAACTGTTAACAGTTATGCAAATGTGGCAACAGTGTTAGTTTCTTTCTTTTCGTGCCACTCTTGTTGCCAACTGTGACTGTGAAATGTCAAAGTTGTAGCCAAGCGCAACAAGTTATTTTTATTTAGTATTATTTTGATTTCGATTTCAATTTTTTGGCCTGTCTGTCTGTCTGACTGTCTGACTGTCTATAAGTCCGTCTCTATGTAGTGGGTTCTTTGCATTGGTGTTGGTGACATCGTATTTCATAATGGCAAACTTGTTTTGGCCAACCCCAAGAGGTACAACCAGCTAGACGACATGCCGTTAGCCCCAGTCTACATCTACATATATCCATGTATAAATACATATGTTATATATCTATTTATATACATAGATCATGTTTGTTGTTGTTTGGTTTTGTGTAACAGGAAGTGCCAGCCAAATGACGTGGACCAACCCACATTTGCAATACCAAATGCACTTCGCTTTAAGCTGAAATTCTTCCGGCTTTGCACTGATTTATCAAATAAGCTGTTAATTTTTTGAATTTTAGCTCTTAGCTTTAACAGCAAATACTTTAACTAATAATGAAAACACAATTATTTAAGTTGTTCTAAATCAATTATTATCATTATAAATTATAAATTATATCAAATATAAAGATACATTTCTCCGAGTGTAATGTTGATTATATCTCTCCCATTTGCAGCTGAAGAACGCGTTAAGCGACAGGCGACCACCGAGGAGCCCAAGAAGGAGGAGTCCTTTGAGAAGGAGCTCTGCAAGGACAAAGATGCCGGCGAGTGGTTCCGTCTGGTGGCCGGCGAAGGCGACAACTGTCGCGATGTTATTCAGTGCACCTCATCGGTAGGTTTCACTCAAATACCCCATGACTATATCCACCCAGATAACAAATATATTTGATTGTATTTAACATTTTGGTCTCTCCCCTTTTTTTCTTGTGATCTACAGGGTCTGCAAGCCATTCGTTGTCCGGCCGGTTTGTACTTCGATATTGAGAAGCAGACCTGCGACTGGAAGGAGTCGGTGAAGAACTGCAAGAGCAAGAGCAAGGAGCGCCGTGTGAAGCCTCTGCTCCACACGGATGAGCCCCTGTGCCAGGACGGATTCCTCGCCTGCGGCGATGGCAACTGCATCGAGCGCGGTCTCTTCTGCAACGGCGAGAAGGATTGCTCCGATGGCTCCGATGAAAACTCTTGCGGTGAGTACAACGAATCTTCGAAGAAAGCGAGAGTAGGCAGAAGTCAGAGAAGAGATCAGAGAGTAGATATAAATATACTCATGAGTGGCATCTTGAGTGTTCAATGATTCGAAATGATTCAGCAAGACCGACGAGTGATTTAAGCCGCCATCATTAGCCGCTATTACCCCATCAGCTGGGCAAGAAAATAGTAAAAACAAAATACAAATTGAAATCGAAATTCAAATCTTCAAGTGGCACACATATTTGTATGGCTCATGAATTTCTTTGAGTAACTCAGTCTAAGCCTGTCCCAGTCCCAGTCCCAGTCGGAGTCTGAGTCGCACCTTAAAACCGGTCGGCGGCATTTAACATCAAGTTTCCAGTTGTCTATGGAACTACTCTCGAAATCTCTGACAAAACTATGCGAGACACAAGTGTTTAACAGTCCCGAGGATGCGGGCGGGAGGGGAACTCCCCCATTGTGTTTGAGCTTTAGGCCGCCTACGTGCAGCGCTGGTCTTGCAACAAGCCAGAGACTCGTTTCGAAAAGCCCTTCAAAGAGATCTGAAGCCCATAGAAATCGTCTTGATTTCCAAACAGCTTCTTCTGTTTCTTTTGCTTTTTGAATTCTCTTTGTTTTTTTGTGGAAATGTCAAGTGTGAAATGAAAGAAAATGTCAAAGAAACTGACTTTGAGCTGATCCCATCAGCAATCCATCCAAAAACTGGGCTGGGTTTTGCATCGTTAATTTGACTCGAGTCGGAGTAAATTGGCCCACAGCTTAAGCTGAAGTCACACAGATCTCGTAAGCAACATGTTAAATGTTAAATAAATTAATAATTAACGTTAGCCTTGGACTTAAAAGAAATAAAAACTAAAGCAAATGCTCTCAGCATGGGACTGAGCTACCGAATACCAAAAGCCAGTCAAAATCAAAAGGCGGCTCAGAGCCCGTTCGATTCATGTGTAAATTAAGCTTACATAATCGGCTTAAATCGTTGTATTTTTAGCAATTGCAAAAAAAGCCAAACAACAAAAGACTTGTTATTTATTTATTTATTTTTATTATTATTGCTGTTGCTGTATATTTTGTTTTTTTTTTTTAATATTGCGAGCTTAAAAACCGCAACTAATTTTAAATAACAACTAAGTGGAGTCTTTCTTTCTTTGCTACCTTTTTGCCTTTGGCTTTTTTTCTCATTTCTACTTCTTTTATTTACGTTAATAATTTGCCAAACACGATGTCGACATTTCTCAAGAGGCGACCGCATATAAATGCGCATTAATGAGCAAATCAAATGCCAAACAATTGCCAAGAAATAATGGCCATAAATGCCTCTAGCCGGCCAATTCTAAGGCCTTCCCTCTTGAGCTTTACAAGCGAATCGCAGATCGCATATAGTACTTGTACTGTAGATTATAGATCGCAGATCGTGTCTTGTTTAATGCGATAATTTGCACGTTTCGAAGCCAACTTCGAAGGCAACTTAAGAAATGCTCAACGGAGCATTAACTTGTAAACAATTTGAAATTGAATTCGAAATGAAATAGTGGTGCCAGTGGCAGTGCCTGTTCAGAAGACAGAGCCATCCATAAGGCAATAAGGAAGCCACGTTATGAGCCAATTTAAATGGCCCTCATAAATAAAAACAACAAGGCGTCGAGGCGAAGTCAAATGAGTGTGAAATGACGATTGTTACGCTCAGATAGCCGATGAAAATAAATTATAAGGCAAATGGTGCAATTAACAAATCATCGAGTTAGAATACCTTAGATGTGGCTGACTGTATTAGAATTTAAAAAATGGTCTAACACTTTCAAGCAATGCTGGAAAAGAAAACATTCCATAAATAAAATGCCTCAATCCACTTAAGTATTTTAACGTTCGAAGTTGTTGTTTACACAATTATTACTTAACGATATTTCTCAGAATTCACTCAGCGATATCCCTTATTTAAGCCAAGTCGAAAAGAGTCACTTGCAATTCAGTTCGGCACTTGGTCGCCTTTATCACGTAATCTGCTATTAGCCGTGAACATCCTCTTGAACGAGACGTAAGAGTCTCAATAAGCCAGCTCGCATTTAGCTCTTTGTTGTCTAAAAGCAAAACCAGCACAAATAAAGCGAATAAGTGGGCAAACAACAGAAACGAGACGCAGACAAAGAAATGGCAGGCAAACTAAAGACAAGCCCTAAAGTCGCTTAAATGTCAGGGAATATTCAGAGTTGCAACCGGTTCGATGCTCGATGACATAACACTTGGCTTCAACGACAGATTATTGGCAACGTGAAATGCCTGCAGTAGGTGTAGTTGGCAGAGAGCGAGTGCGAGAGCGAGAGGGGAGAGGGGAGAGAGTGATAAAAGGTCAGCCGGAGACAAGAGCCGTATGCGACCTACTTGCAAAAAGCGATTCGGAAACGTAAAACCAAAAGTGAAAAAAAAAACTATCCAAAAGCAGATTTTGTATTTAGTTTTGCTTTTTATTTGCCTGGCCTTTGCGTGTCTCGTTGGCATTTCACTTTGGCAAGTGCCAAATAAAAATTACGTCAAAAAATTTCTTTGTTTAAAAACTTTCGCAGTTGATTTATGATGATGAGGGACTTGGACTGCGAATACGAATACGAATACGAATACGAATAACGAGTGCTCCATGCAAGTGCAAGGCTTTCAAATAATACTTATGAATACTCGTATATTCGGAATTTGCATATGGCCGCTAATGAATGGCCAACACGTGGGCGCAATGAGGATGACCAGAGGAAGGAGATGGACAGACAGTTAGAGAGCTAGATAGGCATATGAGTAGATTAAAGACTGGGCCCTCTACCCCTCCCCTCCCCCACCCCTTTTTAGCCCAGACCTGCAGACCTGGGCCAGGTGAACGTTAGCTGCATACCAAAATAGTTACCAACTCAGTTACCCGCTCTTCGCTTGATTGACGACGACTTCGCTTCGAGAAAAAATTCAAAATAGTGTTAAAAAAAAAATGGAGGTACTGAAATTGTGCAGACATTTTCCATTCACTTTGCGTTTTGGTGACGGCGGTTTTCCCGGCGCCCAGGTGATTTGTGTTTGCTTTTCCAGACCCGGCGGCAAAGTTTATTGAACCGCCCATGTACAGTTGGCTAATTGTTTAAGATATTAAGCCTTAAAGTTGACTGACCTCTAGCGCAATACAGAATACATTTTGTTGGACAGTCGTGAGAGAAATAGCTGAAATTAATTAATTGACAAAGTAAATCGATGACTATTAATTAATTTGATAAATTTAAAAAGCTTGAATGGTTTGTTTTATCTGTAGTTTTTTGGTCTAATTTCAATGATTTTTTAAATGCATAAATAAAATTAGTTTTATATAGATTTTTCAATTTCCGTGTGCATAGAACGATTGTGTGATAATTTGTTTCGTTTTGGCTTTTTCCCCAAATTACAGACATCGATAACGATCCGAATCGCGCCCCACCCTGCGATCCCACTGTGTGCGTGTTGCCCGACTGTTTCTGCTCGGAGGACGGCACCTCGATTCCCGGAGATCTGCCCGCCAAGGATGTGCCCATGATGATCACGATCACGTTCGACGATGCGATCAACAACAACAACATCGAGCTGTACAAGGAGATGTTCAAGGGTCGCAAGAATCCCAACGGCTGCGACATCAAGGCCACCTACTTCGTGTCCCACAAGTACTCCAACTACTCGGCGATTCAGGAGACTTCCCGCAAGGGTCACGAGATCGCCGTGCACTCGATCACCCACAACGATGAGGAGCGCTTCTGGTCGAATGCGACGGTCGATGACTGGGCCAAGGAAATGGCCGGCATGAGGATTATCATTGAGAAGTATGCCAACATTACGGACAACTCGGTTGTCGGCGTCCGTGCCCCCTATCTCCGTGTTGGTGGCAACAATCAGTTCACCATGATGGAGGAGCAGGCCTTCCTCTACGATTCCACCATCACCGCTCCCCTCTCGAATCCCCCACTGTGGCCCTACACCATGTACTTCCGTATGCCGCATCGTTGCCACGGCAACCTGCAGAGCTGCCCCACGAGATCGCATGCGGTGTGGGAGATGGTCATGAACGAGTTGGATCGCCGTGAGGATCCGGCCAATGATGAGTATCTGCCCGGCTGTGCCATGGTCGATTCCTGCTCGAACATCCTGACTGGCGATCAGTTCTACAACTTCCTCAATCACAATTTCGATCGCCATTACGATCAGAATCGTGCTCCTTTGGGTCTGTACTTCCATGCCGCTTGGCTGAAGAACAATCCCGAGTTCCTCGACGCCTTCCTCTACTGGATCGACGAGATCCTGGCCAACCACAATGACGTGTACTTCGTGACAATGACACAGGTGATACAGTGGATGCAAAATCCACGCACCGTCAGCGAGGTCAAGAACTTCGAGCCCTGGAGGGAGAAGTGCGTCGTCGAGGGCAAGCCCGCCTGCTGGGTGCCCAACGCCTGCAAGCTGACCTCCAAGGAGGTTCCCGGGGAGACCATCAATCTGCAGACCTGCGTCCGATGCCCCAACAACTACCCATGGGTCAATGATCCCACTGGCGATGGTTTCTTCTAAGTCAGCCTGAGAGAGAGCGAGATAGATAGAGCGAAAGAGAGAGAGAGCGTTAGCATCCAAGCAGCCCTAATCCAAATTCCTTCAGTCACCTAAAGTACCCAAACTTTTAATTATTGTTTCAATTAAATCAAGACTTTTTACATTATACATTTATTTTTGACTGCGCCGCGTTTTCAAACGCAACCAAAACGCGCCTGGCTAAGTCTCTGCTGTGTTACGTTATTAAAAAACAATCAAAACAAACAAAAAAAAACAAAAACAAAAACAAAACAAACATTGCAACAAAAACAATCGACAAGAAACGAACAAGATGAAGATGAAAACTGCAAGCAGAAACTGATTTTTGTAGTTTTACGTTAATTTGTATGTGTATATTTAAAAATACCTAATAAAAAATAAAAAACACAAATTTAAAAAGAAACAAAAAAAAAAGATTTAAAAACATCAAATGAAACGAAAAATATATTTCATCATTTTGATTATTTGTGATGCTAATCTTGAGTAGCAGCAGCCATAAAAATGCTATTATAATGCATACGAGGTGTATTTGATGAGTTTGGCAACTGTTTCTTCAATACCTGGCAACAGTACAACAACAGCAACAGCAACTACAAGCAACCCAATTTGTGTGCGCTACCCACTGACTTACTAACCAGTTTAACATATATTATCCCAACAAAAAAGCAGAAACAAATTTAAATAACAAAACGCGTTTTGGATTTCGGTCTTTGGTTTTCGGTTTTCGGTTTTCGGTTTTCAGTTTCGATTTCAGTTTCATGTGCATTATTTCATATGCAAATCGAAGTTTTTTCCTTTTTATTATCAGTTCCTAGACTGGTTTTAAAGTGAAGCAACCGGTCTAGAATTAGGCATACTTATACATATATAAACGTAGATTTAACACTTATTATAGTATGCACAATTAAGGCTTATTAACAATTTTTTGCTAATTTATATGCGCACAACTGAATGTCAGTTCGTACTTGGCAACAGATTCTGAATTCATGGGGCATCTTTCGATATCCCTCGCTGGCACAGTATAATCACAACAAATCAGACACACCTACTCACACCCACACACCCACACATCCAATCGATACTCGTTGATAATTAATTTGAGGCATTGCAAATTTCGATTGTCAGGGCGGGAATTACCAAAAATAACATGCGTATCGATACATTTGGTTCGCAAACTTACCTGAACACATAAAATATTTATTATTATATATTGCTTATTTTTGCGCTAATTTTTAACGCATTAATAAGTTTTATCACCAATCAAGGTAAGCGGCATCGATGACAGCGAAAATAAGTGAGAGTGACCCATCGAGCATGCACGAATAGCAGATTCTCTACAGTCAGAAAAATTATAATGCCTCACTGGTTGAGGTGGGTCAGGATTATATATACATCCATTCAATGGTATCTAGACCCTTTTTAGACTCTGCACTTAAAAAGTACAAAGGATCGAATAAGTTTGCAAAAATTGCTGTGCAAAATTGTTTTTTAAATAACTTGCGAATTTATTATTATCCGATCATGATGAGTTATTTGTACTTAAAACCATGTGTATGTTACATCTGAACATCAAGCAACTTTCGATATCAACTTGCCAAATTCTCATTTTGTTTCAACAACTCAGAGGTATTCTGCACAGAAGCTATAGAAATATAGAGATAAATATATAAACAATAAAGAGGTAAGTAGCGGAGTATTTGAATAATTTCTATGCTCTTAGAATTCCCAATCATTGGCTGAGTTGCTTTAACCCTTGGTCTGTGGAAACAAGTTTCCTCTACACGATCTGTGTGCAAATATTAAGTGCTTATGTATGCAATGTATTTGTATATGTATGTATATCTATGTATATGAGTATGTGTTTGGGTAAACTTTTACTTTTGCTGAGGTGAACTAGTTGCAAAGTGGACGATTTGCATAAACTGCACATGAGCAGCAGCCACACAGTGGGCTTACTTTAAGAAATATCTGCTAAAAGAACATCAATGTCTTAAAAGATATTGTGATATGGAAAGTATTTAAAACAAATTTCAAATAATAATAGAAATTTGTTAAATAAAAAATATACGCGTTGAGACATATTTAAAATTACTTTAAATAGATATAATTCAAAATGTGAATCTATTTTACACACTGTACTTCAAATGATGTAAATGCTATAGACAAATTTATAACTGATTTAAATAAATATTCAGCCATATTTGAATTCATTTCAACCACTGTGCACCGCATTCAATTGACGTAGGTGTTTCTGAGTATTCTCGTCTTGACATTGGCTCCACAAGAAATTCTGAAATACGCTTCCTAGTTTTAAATCAGCCGTTTCAACAGATCAGCTAGATACATGACACATGTTCTATGCCAGAAATCAGTTAACTTGGAATTAAGCTGGTCAGACAAGCTTCAAGCAAACCAAATCAATATGGTATTTTAGGTGTTGATTTGATTGCGTGTGAATCCCATAAAAAAGAATCAAGAAAACATCAGAAGAAAAAAGAAACGAGTGGAAATTGAAGTGGAAAAAGTATGCATGAAATGATCATTGATTTCAGATGTAAACGGTGGGCATGTAAGAAGTTCAGACTTTTAAGACGTAGTTAAACTCATGAGCCGATGGTTCGATGGGTTGATGAGCTGAGCAAATGGAAATTGAAAGACAAACATTTAAACATCAAACAGTTAAACGAAACCGCGTTGTCGATTTAGGGCCTTCAATGCTCTCTACTTGCCATAAACTAAACGCACTCTCCTCGGATCGGATCGGTTGGAATGAGATCAGTTTGGAGGAGAGCTACGAGAGGGTGAAAGGGCGGTCGACTTATGCAACTTAGTATGTGTTTTTTATGGTTGTGCATTTCTTTTACTGTCTTCTGTCCACAGTTTACAGTTTACAGTTTACCATTTACCATTCACCGTTTACAGGCTCATCTTCGTCGAACATTTCCTTCATTAGCAATTCCGCTTTTGTACAATTTTCTGTTTTCTTGACGGCAATTTCTCTTTTTTCGCCTGATCCGATCATTGGGCTGATGATATTTGCATGTATTTCTCGTGTGTGCTGTCGACTTAAATTGCAATTTTAAAATTTCTTTAATTATTGCGATTATAATTAGTTTTCGTTGATTAGGCTTAGGACTTTGGAAATGCCCAAATGCCGAAAAATGCTCTCTTGTTTTATCTTTTGCCTTTAAGTGTGTCACTCTTTGGCCAACTTCTTTGTTTGGCTGACCTTTTGGCAAAAATAGGGTTTTAAGCGATTTCAAATTTATATCTATAAAATATCATAATACTCGAAATTAAATCACAAAGGCAAAATTGAGGGCAATCTTGACTACACAAATTATGTAAATCCATCCAAAAAAAAAAAAAGGTTTTCACTCGTCGAAAAAATTAATTTCAATGCCGTCGATCGCTGGAGGTGCCATCATCAACATTTTCACTCTAATTGAAAAACCAGTTTAACAGTTGATTAAAAAAAGTAATAATAATAATTATAAGCGAACCCGCATATCCAATATGGGCGATTATATCACCAAAGTGTAAAAACCGTTGCCAACTAAAATTAATTGTAACTATCAAAATTAAATAAGAAAAACAAAACTAAAAAAAACTGCAATCAACAATTGCTCAAGAAGGTAAACAACTTTTTTGTGCCATCTTCGACACACTCAGATACATTTATCTTTATCTGTAGATTGGATCGCAGCTGTCTCACCCTTCACTGGCTGCCTACGAGAGAGCTGATTGTTAATCGACAAAGACAATTAAAATGTAATTGTAATGAACTGTAATTTCAAGAATGCTCCGGCAACAAATCACGCATACGCCATGTTAACCGGCTGGATTTCTTGTCGTTCGTTCTTGTTCAATTTTTTCCTTTTCTACCGTGTTCTAGTACAAGACAAACTCGTTTCAAGTTCAGGAAATAACTATGCAATCACTCGAAACTCGAATAACGCATAAAATTGCAGATATATACATTTATTCAAGTATACTAGTAGACACTCCTTCTAGATCAAGCCCCAAGCAAATTTACTGACGGCTAACCGACTGACTGCACTTTGAGGTGATCTGAACTGATCAACTATTCAGCATAAACATTGCTGGAAATTCCGGAAAAGTCGCCAGCAGCACTTCAATCAAAATGTCAGCCAAAAACTAAGCAAATGATTTTAGATTCAACCTTTGCGAATTTTTAATTTAGCCTTCAAATCAAATTTATTTATTTATCAAAATTCGTCTCAACACTCAAAACGATCGCTCAAAGCCCGGTTTCGTATTTTTCCTTATTTTTTGCAAGTCAAATGTATTCAATCAAATATTGACTGATTGCCAAGAGTCTCGATATGCAACGTCATCGATGAACGCAGAATCGTTTCACACTCAATACGAACATCTTACAAATTCTGCAGGTCGAAAAATAAACACTGATTGTACTTAAATAATATGATCGAGCAAATAGTGGCAGTAAATGTTAGTATTGAACACAGTATTTGCCATGGCTAATTGAGCAAATATCTCTTTTAAATTGTATACAAGCAAAATTGTTTTTGCTTGCAATGAATGTCTGGGAATATCTAAATAAGCAACATTTTAAACAACTGATTTTATTTCATAAATGTATTTTGAAAGCAATTGCCATTGCTATAATAAATATTCACTTAATCCAATGATTCGAAAAGAATTCAAAATATTTAATTAAGACTACTTTTGTAGGTACACGTTTGATATCTTGAATTCTCAATCGCCAATTAATTCTCGTTTCAATTAGGAACACTTAAACAAAGTATGTAAAATTCTTTAGCAGAATGCTACACTGCCTGCTACACTCTTCCGATACTGTGTTCTTTCGCTCATTGTTTTTCAGGGTTTTTGAGCCTTCTAAATAAGAGGGCTCTTTTATATACGAGCAAAGCAATGTAAAAGATGAATACAAATCAATGTAAGTAATTGGGAAAATATAAAGTACATTTGGATTATTCAAACGATTGCTATTTTAGAACTGATTACAGGGTCAAACACTCTGAAACTTAAGCTCTTAACCTAATTTCAATAATAATATATTTCAAAAACCTTGTCACCTTACCACTTATTCGAGCATATTCGACTAAAATACTTCCATTGTCAAGTTTTGTGTACATGAAAGGTAATACTAGATTTCTGAAATGATGTCTAAAATTATATAATATGATGATAATTCCGAAGAGAGCACTGATATCTAGTTACAGGATGTGCAGTCAAATTTGAAAAGGTCGCAATATGAGCATGGACACTTTAAAAGCAATTTCGCATCCGGAAACATGCTCCGGTTTTTGCACATGTGCAGAGTCGGATCTGCAGACACGAATCGTATCATTATCATCGTCATCATCGCATTCGAGCTCTCAACTTGTTGAATAACAGGCTGGTTGGAACCCAGGCAGGTACGCAGCCCTTTTGCTTGACTCGACCCGCCTCGCCTCGACTTGACTTGGCTCGGAGTCTGTCCGCCTGCATCTCTTTACATAATCAGGCGGGACTGCAAAATTGAACAAGCGCATAATCAATTTGCCATTAATTAAAATTTCGTGATCTTCAGCCAAATAAAAAGGTAAACAGAAACAAGAAAATACAAAAAAATAAAAATGAAAATAAATAAATAAAACCATGTAAAGCTAAGTTTAATGCGTGTGACTCAGCGCCAATTAAAGTGTTGCCACTCTTTGCTGGAAAGCACTGGATGGAGGCGTTGGTTGGCGGGAGGTTTATTAACCTTTTTGTCCGACGTCTTAGCCACGTTAACAAGAATTTAATGCGCAACCTGTGAGCGGAATCAGTAATTCACGAAGGCGAGGCGTTAAAATGCAGGTGGTGTGGCTGCGTCTAACCGATTGTCATGCCACACGAGTGTGGGTGAAAATAAAAAGTAACTAAGCAAGCGGCATCAACAAAACGTGTAGCAGATGTACATCGAAACGACAACAGAAAACGAAGATGAAGGGAAATAAAAAAGAAAAACAGTTACGAAATCGAGATTTAACGTTATGCGTGTTGTTTTTTGTTGTAGAATCACAACAGATGACAAAGAGGCAACTCTTTCAGGGTCAGTTGATGATTGATGTGCAGATTTGATTTATGCAACTCAGTTGGCAGCCCCGCTGCAGTGGGTGCTTAGAGCTGGGCCCACCTTCCAGCCAAAGGTGCAGCAGCTCCGCTCCAGACAGACAGACGAGAAACTCCCCACACAAACCGCTGGTTGCTCACACCCGCGTCCAAGTTAATTAGCCTTTCTTCTCACTCGCATGCACACTCCCTATCACGCACACGCACACGCACACACACACAGATAGAGCTGGCATTTTCGAAATGGGTTCCACAAAGCGACGTCAAACTGTGTTACCCCTTCGAAGAGCTTTCGACGTCGCGCCGGCGCCGTCGTCGTCGTCGAAAACTCACCACACACAGCCTGAAATGGCGCACACACCACAGCTTAATAAATAGAACTCGTTGCCAGTGGACAACACCTAGTGTAAGCGTGGCTGTGTATTGGAAGAGTGCCCTCCGTTCACTCGCCTACCTCTAACCAGCGTATCGCTGTCGATTCTACATTTGCTGAGCGCTACAAGTAATTTAAAATTCCAGTTATACTCCCACACACATACACCTACGCATATAAAGTGTACTCAAAATAAAAGTGAAGTTTGCTAATTTGAAATTATTGTTTCGATTTTCTTCAATTTGCAGCTAGCGCTGGAACTGAACATGGCGCGTTGGTGGCCAATTTTAAGCGTTTTGCTGCTCTGCTGTGCAGCTGGTGAGTACCACCCCCCTCCAATTAAATAACCATTAGTCCGTAGTACTAACAACCTAGACTTAGACTTGAAGTTAGCTGGCCACGTTGGCAAGCCGCCCACTTGACCTTTACCAGCTGAATAAGCAGAAACTGAATTTACTTTTGCACAAGGCTAAGAAAAGACAACAAAACAAAGAGAAAAAGAAAAAGAAAAGTCACCTCGGTCGTTGGCCAAGGCGAAAATGAAAATGCAAAAAACAAAAAATATGTGATAAAGTTGTTATAAATCATTAGCAGCATGCAATGTTTGGCCATGTCGAGAAGAGCGTATCAATCGATCCAGCGATGATGCAAGTTGAGTAATTTCCTGAAACCAGAAACAAATTGAAAAAATTAAAAAAAAATAAAAACTGTGGCAAGAGGACAGACAAAAGAGCAACAACAACAGCAACAGCAATGCCGGAGCTGGCCATAAAAATTAACATAGGCAACTTTTGATATAATCGCGATTGGTTCCGTTTATTATTTTTGGAGGAGACGAGACAGCTCCGGTGTTGTTTATGCAATATCTTTAAAGCTTAACTGCAAACGGGTTTCGCATACTCCTATACGAGCAACAACAACAAATATTAGCCAATACTCAAACCAGTTTGGCAACAGCTGCCGCACCAACACCTTACCAAGATAAACAACATGCTCCATTAGCAGAAGTAACACTTGCACTCACATTTACTACCAACTACTACCAACAATAGCTTCCTAAGCGGGCACAGCTTTCGTTTGCCCTTTCGATTTCATTTGCAAGATGAAAGATTCAGTTGGAGCTGGTTACCAACAACTACACTGACAACGACAACTAAAAAGGAGAGTTGTTTTGATTTTAGAAGCGGTTTAATTAAACCGGTTAAATGCCGTGTTGGTAGCACCTGAGGCACTTAAGACAACAACTCGACCAGGCCATGAACAATGAGAGCTGCTGAACGATTTCCGAGTAGCAATCATTAGACAAAATAATACATTTCTGCTACAATAATAAAAAAAATTCAATAATTAGAAATTTATATACCGAAATTATGAAAAATAACATTGATATTAGAATGACAATTATTTAAAATTTTTAAAAAATTTAACACAATTAAAAAATAAATATATATCAAGATAATTAGAAAAAGACACAGTAAAATTGAATATAACAACTTAAAAATCAAATTATTAGAAATATTTAAAAATTAAAATATTGCAAATATTTTTTACAAATCAACTATTGCAATAATGAAAGATCCAATATATAAATACGAAAAAATTCAAGTGAATTCAAGTATTTTAAATTAAAAACTTTTGAAATAGCTTTTAAGAAAGCCAATACAATTGTTAAAATTCTTATTGATTTGATATAAAGTTTAAAGCGAACGCAAAGAGGGGATATTATTATTATTGCTGCAATTAATTTGTAAGATTTAACTATCAGTTCCATTCATATTAAATATATTTAAAAACATATATTTAAATTGTGAATTTGGTGGAATAGATTAATAATTAAATGCAATTTTTTCGCCCCTTCTCTATCCCACCTTTAGCACAAAGTCAGTCGGACAAACTCGAGGGCGTCGATGTTGAAGAAGTGTGCGCCGACCGTCCCGCTGATGAGTACTTCCGTCTGGACACGGAAAATGATTGCCGTGAAGTTTACAGGTAAGCACTTAGACGACTTGACATGGACTCAAGTGTTTGATGTCCAGTCTTTGAATAAGATGATGATTATGGGGATATTGTTTTGTTTTTTTTTGACACCAACAATTTTATTGCACCTACTCCCAAAAAAATGAAAATAAAAAAAAATATTAAAGGTGCGACAGTGCCGGAGAAGATGGCAGCAATCGCTTGGCACCGATCCGCTGTGCCGGCGGCTTGGCGTTCGATGTGGATCGCCAACTGTGCGATTGGAAGACGAATGTCAAGAATTGCGATGTCAGTGAAAGTAAGTGGGATGTGTCCGAGCCTAGCCATAGAGCCGATTGAGCCATAGTTACCTAAAACCGTCCTTCACACTGACTAACTCTCTGACCTGTAACGTCTGTGTCTCCCTCTATCTCTCTCTCTCTCTGTCTGTCTCTGTGTCTCTCTATCTATCTCTTTGTGTGTGCGCATATCATGTATCTCATTATGCGTTTCTCTGTCACTAAAACCAAAACCAAAACCAAATTGATCGAATCATTGCATAAATAATATAATTGAAACAAACCCAATCCTAGCTCCGCAAACCTCACGGAAAACCCAAAAGTGCCAAAGTTCAGTTTAGGAAAATACAAAAAGAAAACAATATCACAAAAAAAAAAAAAACAACAAAAAATCCAAAAAGAAAACGAAAAACCAAACAACTTTATTTTTTAGATGTACAAAGTCGGGCCTGAAAGAAATTCAGTGCCCCTCCGGTTTGGCCTTCGATGTTATTAAACAGACCTGCGACTGGAAGGCCAAAGTGACTAACTGCGATGAGAAAGAGAGTAAGTGTGTTGACCGCCACCAATTAGACAATTAGACACCACAAACCACACTTGTAAATACATAGCACTTAGACAGATGCATCAACTCGTATACGATTAATGTATATAGTTGTAGTGAACTTTGGATCCTCTGAATCAACCAATCAACCAATCAACCATCAAACTAAACCACATGCCAACAATAATCCTAACCCACATCACAATCACGTGTATACTTTTCATTTCAAAATTTAGACATTTGTTGTCACTAACTGACCAAAATTGAGTACAAGTTAAAGCCATCGTCTAACATGCGAATCCTTAAATCATTCCCGCAGAGCCACGCAAGGCGAAGCCCATCCTGAAGACGGATGAGCCCATTTGCCCCGATGGCAAACTCTCCTGCGGCGATGGCGAGTGCCTGGACAAGGAGCTCTTCTGCAACGGCAAGATCGACTGCAAGGATGAGTCCGATGAGAATGCCTGCTGTAAGTATAGACAGATTCTCAGCCAAGGGAGCATGGCTAACTAATCACCTCCTTTTTCAGCGGTCGATGATGATCCCAACCGAGCTCCAGAGTGCGATCCCACTCAGTGTGCTCTGCCTGATTGCTTCTGCTCCGCGGATGGCACACGTATTCCTGGCGGCATTGAGCCCCAGCAGGTGCCACAGATGATCACCATTACGTTCAACGGTGCTGTCAATGTGGACAACATTGACCTGTACGAGGATATCTTCAATGGCCAGCGCCAGAATCCCAACGGCTGCTCCATCAAGGGCACCTTCTTTGTTTCGCACAAGTACACCAACTACTCGGCTGTGCAGGACTTGCATCGTCGTGGCCATGAGATCTCTGTCTTCTCACTGACCCACAAGGATGAGCCCAACTACTGGACTGGCGGCAGCTACGATGACTGGCTGGCCGAGATGGCCGGCTCCCGTTTGATCGCCGAGCGTTTCGCCAACATCACCGATGGCTCCATCATTGGCATGCGTGCTCCCTACCTGCGTGTGGGTGGCAACAAGCAGTTCGAGATGATGGCTGATCAGTTCTTCGTGTACGATGCCTCCATCACGGCCTCTCTGGGACGTGTGCCCATCTGGCCATATACCCTGTACTTCCGCATGCCCCACAAGTGCAACGGCAATGCCCACAACTGCCCATCGCGAAGCCATCCCGTCTGGGAAATGGTCATGAATGAGTTGGATCGTCGTGACGATCCCACCTTTGACGAGTCTCTGCCCGGTTGTCACATGGTGGACTCCTGCTCCAACGTTGCCTCTGGCGATCAGTTCGCGCGTCTGCTGCGCCACAACTTCAACCGCCACTACAATACCAACCGTGCCCCGCTCGGTCTGCACTTCCACGCCTCGTGGCTCAAGTCGAAGAAGGAGTACCGCGATGAGCTGATCAAGTTCATCGAGGAGATGCTGGGACGCAACGATGTGTTCTTTGTGACCAATCTGCAGGTCATCCAATGGATGCAGAATCCCACAGAGCTCAACTCGCTGCGCGACTTCCAGGAATGGAAGGAGAAGTGCGATGTCAAGGGTCAGCCCTACTGCTCCCTGCCCAACGCCTGCCCTCTGACCACCCGCGAGCTTCCTGGAGAGACGCTGCGTCTGTTCACGTGTATGGAGTGCCCCAACAACTATCCCTGGATCCTCGATCCCACCGGCGATGGCTTCTCTGTTTAAGCTGTAGCCAAGGAAACTCTCTCTTCCATATTCTTCCTTCAAAACAACAAGAGAACAACTCAATTGTAGTTCAACCGAGAGTCTGATAAACTAAAAACAAACCCTACACAATGTCACTATATCCAAGTGCTCACGTGTTAGATCTTTTGATTATTGTGAATGTATCTTTCTAACTTTTTTCTCTATCCCACTCTGGATTTTCACTTTACAATTTTCTTATCTTATCTATTATTTATGCAAATCTCCCTTTAAGCCTTCGATTTCTCTTCTATTATCTCGTATCTTTTTCAACTATCTTATTTCTACTTTCACTGCTCGTTTTGTTTTCCAACTGTTGTTTCATTTTCCCCTTTGATTATTTTGAATGATAAAGTTTGTTTTAAATTACACACACACAAACACAAAACAACAAGAAAAACCTTTGCTGCTTCTTTGATCTGTTCAAAAAAACATTTTTCACAAAAAACCGCGCCAAAAATCGCAGCAGCTAAAAATATCTTTGTAATTATATAAGTATTTTTTATAAGAAAAATATAAAAAATATACAAAAACACTATAAAATTATCGTCGTGTTTTATTTTTATACTAAGTATAATATGTTTAATACAATTCAAATATTAAATATTTTACTAACTGAATCTTTACCTTATCCATGCGGATTCCAACAACAAGATCTAAATTTAATTCACACCACATATAAATATAGATATATAAAGCGGGGTCGTCTACTATGGTCTACACTATATGTGTAATAATTTGAAGAATTGAATAGACCTCTAACTAATTTTAAATTGTTAGGTTATCGCTATGCAATAATTTTGAAGATGTTTAAGTAGATGTTAAAAAACAAACATATTTTTAAAAAACAATTTTTAAACTACAAAAAATTTATTTTTTTAAAATTTTCAACAATTTTTCTTTTGTTTCGACTGTTCAAATATGTGAAGTCAAAGTCATAAAACGGATGTTATTTCGGTACATTTCCTTCTTGTGCTGTAAAATATTATTCGTAGACTACTCGCTCCACTTTCTTCTCTCCAGGACTACCGTTTCTGTTTACATCCTATCCTGATCCACAGATTACTGTACTTTGGGGTTTCCGAAGAGTTGAATGCAGGCATCCAAGAAGACACTTTTTTAAAGTATGGAAAACATGCGTCTGTTCAGCGTTTAAAAAGGCGTCTAATCAGTGACTTCTACAAAAGAGTCCTTGTCTTCTCGTCTGACCGTGCTGTCCATTGGTGCATTACCATTATCCACATGAAGAATAAAGCAATTCGCTACTATGATATTCAATAGGCAAGCCCAATCAGATGGTGTTGAACGCCCTCGAGATGTACTGGACTGCGGAGTCGCCGGACAAACGCAAACTGCCGATTGATATTTTTTCTAATGCACCCATTTATTTGCTACAATTTCCTATACTTCCTTTCAACTGTGCGGGTTTTAAAAAAGTTCAATAAAATTTACTTTTATTTTTTTTTTTTTTTTTTAAATAAAAAAAACTTTTTGCCACAAAAATACTGTCACTTTCACATACTGTCAACAACTTTTTGTGAAGGAGATTGTCACACTTTTGATATAAATTATTTAAACAGCTGTTAAAGTTTAAGCAGCTCAAATGAACCCAATCCCATTGTGAAGAGCACATCGAGCAAGTTTGTTTTTCTTCACATTGTGAAGATATTTTGTTTTTTCGGGACTTGAAATAATTCTGTGATTTTTCTGGAAAAAACAAATGGATCCACGAGGGGAAGCTGAGCTTGTTGCGTTGGCGGTTATGGGGCTGTGTCTTCTAGAGGAAGATGACGATGGTGAACCCAAGGCAAAGCGCAGTTTCTGGGTCGACATGTCCGTTTTTATTAATTTTGACAAAGGAACGTTGTGCGGAACTTTGTCACGGAATCTTTGAGTACGGCGGATATTCGCTTGACGATCGGGAGCGCGAAGAGTTTCAGGTGTTGAATGCACAGCTGTTGAGATTACAGCAGCTGCAGTTGCTCATTGGCCAGCTGGACAAGACGCGATTGAGCGCCGATCTTCTCGAGAATCTGCAGTCGACGGAACAAACTCTATCCGTACTGTATGAACATCATTACGTGATCTTCTGGATGATTGAGCACGACATTCTGCCCGAGGGCTATGAGGTCTTGGGTGCGGGTGTTCCGCCCCTGCAATTGATGCGACACCACAGCTAAACCATAAGCATGAACTCTTGCTCTATCTCCTCTTGGATTGGGATGAATTGGAGTCGCGGCGGCGGCACAAACAACTCTTCCAAGAGTTTGTTCTTGCCTTTGACATTGCGCCGCTTTTGGTCAGATCTGAGCGTTCCTTTTGGCTCCTGGATCGCGGACAAGTCACGAAATCAGTTGAAGGAAGGAGGCGATGCAGGTGAGGGATCTGCCACCTGGTCCGATATCAGCGCAGTTCGCACTTTTTTTGAACACTTTGATTCTTTGTGATGTTTTGCGATGCTCCGTCACATTGACTGACAGTGTTCACATCGAAGGTTTTAAGCTCACCTTTTCTCAACCAATTCCAATTGGTTGTCCGGTGGCTTTCTGGCTGCCACAATTTAGACTTTCAGTTAAATAACTGGTGTTCGTTTCCCCTAGGAATAATGTGCGCGTTTTTGTCAATTTTTAATGGACACAGGATAAAAAAATATTACAAATAAAAAAAAATGAAAAATGGGAGAACCTTTCGGAACGAGTTGCAAAACACAACTGAGGCTGTTGGCATTTACGTCTGAGTTAAAGAAACTGCGGCGACGTTCACGCGATGACAGTAATTTCAAAGTAGATTTAAATCACCAATTTTGCAGCACTGAAAGAAGTGTTAATAAGAAATCTGGATACACACAGTCTCCAAATGACCCAGGGCTGGAAAACGCGCTGAGCGTATATTTTTTTATAGAATCTAAATAAAAAACTGGGCTGATTTCTATTTTCGAGCTTTGTCTTATCAATACATTTTTTCAAGAGCTGCATAATCCTAAATTTATGCCAGGATTAAAAGCTTTTGCGATTGTCCACTCCTATCTTTTTTCCTCCCTTTTTTCTTCACTATTTAAACGTATTTCTTTAATTGTCGATTGAGTTCCGACATGTATGGATTTTTAAAAGCGCATTTAAGCAAGTTTGTGGCTTGACCGAGAATCATTAGGGTATTTAGGAATTCTATAGATAAGATTTTTCGAAAGTGAATTTCTTGAACTTCCTCTAATATCATTTCGTCGAGATTCTGCGGATTGATATCACTTACTGTGGATAAGTTGAAACGATAATTTTTAAATACTATTACTAAATGCAAAGTGAATAAATACATTGCACTAAATGCTATAAAATAAAAAGGGAAACCCGAAACATGCCTGTTTATTATTTCTGTCTGTGTCTAAAATAAAACGCAATTTGTTATTAAAGTCAGTACACTCTATTCAAAATACACACAATTTCACACACAGAAATATAAAATACTTTATAAGTATTGAATACTTTGCGTCAGAAGTATTCAAGATGAACTGCACATTCTTTTATTTGTTACTTGTGTACAGTGTAAGTACACAATGTCTCTCTTTCAAAATGGTAAGACTACCATAAGTTTATTTTGAAACAGTTATCCATAATAGAAGAGATTCGTACTCTTCCCTTAACTGGCACCGTACCCGTGTCTATGGAGACCTCCAATTCTATTAAAGACCAACTTTACGATTTGAAGAGTCAAAATATAAAAAGTACGCTGTTAAACGTTAAGATACGTTCTCAAATAGTTAATGAGAGTAATAGTTTTCCGAAAGAGTTAAGCCTGAAATTCAAGGAATTGAGCAAACGAAATTTAGATAATATGGATCCTTTTCTGTGGACCTCAGCAGTGGATAATGATTTGGAGAAGAAGCCATTCGGTTTGAACAAGGTGATCAAAGTGTCCAAGCTTGCAGTCGACTCCACACCCATTACAAACTATTATCCACCAGATTCCCCTCTGAGCACCGTTTGTATGGGCAGCACTATACCGTATGGGAGTTACAAGATTATAGATTGGATTAAACGTGAAATATACAAGCGCACTCACATGAAGCGTCCTTTCTACAGGGATCTCCGTCGCAAAATATACGCCAACGCCAACTCGGAGGAGTGTCATTCCCCAGAATTTTCAACCTTTCGAAAATTTCAGGAATGTGCTATTCTACGAAATCAGCGAATGGAGTTTAATGTGCCCAAATATCCATTGCATCAAAAAGACACATAAAAGTCTTGTTAAATGTACAGTTTAAGAAACCTCAGCATTGCTTTGACTTCTTGCATTAAATCCACTTCTGTGGATGTTTTAAAAATTTCATACTAATTAAAGAAATTAGTATGTTTATTTTCTGGGGCTCTTCTAAAAAGTCTTAAGGATTTCAATCGAATATGTGTTACCACTAGTTAGTTCTATAAAGATCTTGTAAGTATTTTCTAAAATGCAAGTAAGGATCACACGCTACAATGGTAATCAGACTAAACTATTAATCATTAAATAAGTATTTGATAAGAGTTATTTTATAAGGTCACTATAGTTACATAATATTTTCAAGTCCCTCAGTACCGATGTATGGAAAAATTAGTCAAATAAAACTTTATGGTTGGGTTGTTTGACACTTGGTCAATCTATCCAATTTCATAGACTTTATTTCCAAGCTCTTGACTGAGTTATAAGCTACAACGTTTTTTAATTAATATAACTAAGTGAGTATTATATTGAATCAAGCGTGGAGTTGGGAGCAAAGTTCGATTAGAGCCACAGACGCACTTGTTGATCCCAACTGGTTGAGGCTAGACACATGCCATTGGGGCACAGGCTGATACAAGTTATGCGATTCTCATGCCCAGACAGTGTGCCTAAGAATATGGAAAATAAATCAATAAAACTTAAGTGACAGTGAATGTCCAGAGTCAACAGGCCACCTACCCGTGTGCCGTTGCTTCATGGCATCCCAAGAGTGCACATTGCCCTCAATGCCGGCGCACATTAAGTAGCGTCCGCTAGTCGATAAAGCTAATGGGCACAAAATCAGATTAAGAATTGTGAATGGTCAAGGCAAAGCTCAGCAAGCTGAAGAAAATGAAAGCTAAAGCATACGTTGAACAAAAACAAAGACAACCGAAAACCGAAAACCGAAAACAGAAAACAGAAAACGAACGAAATCAATGAAATACACACCACACGAAGTGAAGCCCGTGTTCTTCTGGGGCGGCTCATAAAGTCCAATTTGTTGGTCTGCCCTTAAGTCGTACATGCGTGCCGTCTGATCCTCCGAGCAGGAGGCGAAACCAAAACCACTTGGGTGATACTGAAAAACCAACAATGCAAGTATGCACAAATGTAGAATCAATTGGAAAAGGCTTCACATTGAGTTACATACGCAAACAGAGGACACGTCCATAGTGTGACCAAAGAACATTTGCTTATGTCCCTGTTCGCGGACATCCCACAACTTGGCAGTTTTATCCACAGAGCCGGTTATGTAGGTGTTCATGTCGGGCGACATCGACAGACCAGCAATATCACCAGCATGACCATTGAAGTCCATTGTTTTGATACCCTTCTCCAAGTCCCAGTGGCAGCTAAAATCAGAGCATTTAAGCTCAAAAGTATGGAAGATCACAAGGGGATAGAAACTTACATTTTCATATCGCCGGAGCCAGTAATTAAATGGCCATCGTCCAGAAAACGACATGAGCTTAGAAAGCCCTCGTATCCAATTAGCTCACGTACCATCTTGGCCACTCCAGAGGCATCCCGATTGTTCACATCGTAGACCGTACATTGGTTATCCATGCCGCCGCAGGCAACAAAGTTGCCCGATGGGGAGAAGGCCACAGTCATTACCCATGCCGAACGCAGCGGTATGATCTGCACCTTGTTGGCCGTCCAGGTGTCCCAAATGATAAGCTTTCCATCCAGAGAGCCAGTGACGCAATGACGCGAATCGCCAGCAAAGTGCACCGAGTTGACCTTGTTTATGTGACCCTTTAGGACCTTTTTGGACGAGAAACGAATCTTGCTGACATCGCCCATATCCCCGCACTTGTCGGCAAGCGTGCAGTCTGCCTTCGACTTTTGATCATCCTTAGAATTAAGAATTTAAAAAGTATTCATATTTCATCGTATCTTAAATTTTCTAAATTTCACCTTGAACTTCTGTATCATGCCATTGATCTCATCGTAGAGCTTTTGAGTTTCTGGATCAATTTTGGGCATGATTAAGCATTAAATTTAAAATTTCTGTAGTTCTTGTATTTATCTTGTCCACAATAATATTTATCAACCGTTACACCGTCGACAACCAGCCAAGAACCCGTCAAAACACAAACTAAATAAATTTGTAACTTACACTGTTATGATGATTTAGTTGCAATGTCCGACACGGTAATGCAATTAACTAATTGGATTAGCTGTTAAGCGTGAGGCAAACACACAAATTTTTTGCTTTATCCAAAACTTTCGCGCATCAAATTCAAATACGAATACAAACATGCGCATGCGCAGTGAAGAGTATTGCCAAATGTCGATTATAAATAGTGCTGGCAACTCTAATTAGTGACTTAACAGGAGTATATTTCACTTAACAGAAATACTCCTCAATTAGAACGGCAGTATTTCTATGATCCCCGAATAAGCTAAAGGACCTTAAGCTTGTATTTTAATTAATTTAAAATGTCATTAATTAATCGAATATCAATATAACTTAATTTTAGTATGCTTAGATTGACTTGTAAATTTAGCAGACAGTTAACATAACTGAGTGTCGTGCGATTAATTCGAGCAATCGATATATCGATAAGACACAACATTAGCGACAGCTGCTGCGCGTGCCATTAAATCAGCTGTTTGGTCACCACAAGAACTTGGTCCCTAGAATTTGGTTTTACTTTTTAACAATTATTGAAACACATCTGCCAAAATGAGACCGAGGCACAGCTACTAATATCAAAGTGTATAATGGAAACGCTGTCATGTTCCAACGGAGTGGGGCAATTGCAGAATCACCAGCAGCAACAACAATCTGATTCGCTTGTGAACGTAAAGCGCGTTTCGCTCCCATTTGTAAGTCAAAGTCTTATGGACACGGTGATGACCAAAGCCGACGAAGTGTCCCAAATTCTGAAGGAAAAGCCACAGCACACAGAGACACTGGTGGGCAGCTCGACCCAGCTTCTTAATCTCAGCAGCATGGACAGTCTCTGCGAGAGTGTGGTGAACATACCCAAAGAGCTGATTTTAATATCGCTTGTGTCCCAGGAGCAGGCGCTCTACAATCCAAAGCATCAACTTTACCGGAGCACAAAGAGCAAAGATGAAAAGTGGAGCGAAATTGGCGTCCATGTGGGCTGGACAGGTAATTTTAAGACAACTACCTCCTAATTGGAAAGCATTGCTAAATATTTAGAAATCGCTATTTATATTCCTAAACAGACGCGCAATGCAAGGCGAAATGGAAGGCGATGAGGGACCAATATTGCCGCGAGCTGAAACGCGCCAAAGTAAATGCCAAAGGCAACGTCAAGTGGAAATACTTTAAGGAACTGGACTTTCTGCGTCCGTATGCGCTGGCACGCAAGTAAGCGATGTCAAAATAAATTACTCTAGGAGAATTTAATATATTTCATTGAATTACAGCTATCGGTCACGTGGTGCGCAGAACGGCAGTGGCATTATGACTGCAGTGACGCTGCCAAATGTGACCACATCCAACACCGTCAGCACAAACAATAACAATAACAACAACTCCTTTAGCAACAGCAATAGCAGCAGCCAAAATTTAAATCTTTCCTCTGAGCCAAGCAAATTTGCCAATATTAAAATCGAGGAAAGCAGCGCCTCGCTGCTCGAGAATTGCAGTTTTGTGCCAACGACAACAACGGTCACAACAGCAACTGTAACGGCTGGTGCTGGTGCTGACAAGAAAACGGACTCGACTCGTGGGTTAATGAGCGCCTTTTTAACTGGCCAAATTATACAACAGCATCAGCAGCATCATCCGCATCCTCAGCAGGACACCAACTGGAACTATTTGACCGATACAAGTGGCAATGGCGTTAGCTCTGCCACATCCATAACCGTTACTTGCGCAACGCCCAACACAACAGCTGGCGATACGCTGTACAATGAGCTTGTTGATTGTGTGAATGCTGCCAACGCTGTGAATCAATCGTCGACGCACAATCATCATCAATCAAATGCCGATGAGGAGGACGATGATCCCATACACACATTTCTCAACATGGAGAGCTACTTTGAAAAGGAGCTAATCACTCTGATACAGCAGGAGGACATGATCTACAACTATAGTAATCAAAACTATCGCAATGTAAAACTGAAGCTCGAGGTGTGGGACGAAATAGCGCGTAAGCTAAAAAAGCCCGGTAAGCATATATTCACATCAAAGCTAGATGATTGTTCATTACTGATTGATTTCAATTGACAGTTAAGCAATGCCGACAGAAGTGGAAGGCACTGCGGGATCAATATGCACGGGAGTACAAACGTCTGAAAACACAGCCCCATATGGATGCCATATCACGCTGGAAGCACTATGATTCCCTGGGTTTTTTGCAAAAGTATATACAACAAAAGTCACTGTAAGTCGCTGAAAATAAACAATCTATTGAGGCTGAAACTTTAGAATATATTTAATTCGATATTTCAGTGATGGTGATTCACTGAATATGCTGCTACCCAAGCACGATCCAGTGACCGAACTGGAGGAGCACATGTCTGGTTCCCCATTACGGCACGCAGACCCACAATCAAATACTTTGGAGGCATCGCCCAGTGGCTCCTCCCAATTGAATATGCCAACACTTCCGCCGCTGACAGGCCCACACAAGGCAGAGTTGTCCATATCGATGCAACAGCAGCAACAACAACAACAACAACAGGAGGTGCAACAGCCTAGCGAACTCTGTGTGGCTAGCTATGATGAAATGGATATTGAAAACTATATAAATGGCGATGTGACGCATGATGATGAGGAAGAGGAGGACGAGGATGAGGACATGGAAACCACGGCAACACCAGAGCAAGCAACACAACAGCAGCATATTGTCAGCTATGAAAATGATGAAGATCAGGTTTATATGGCCGTGCAAAGCGTGAGCAATACGCTCTCCAAGCCGGAGCACTTAAATAAACCAGGCAGCAGCTTGGAGACTCAGCAACTTCAGCAACAGCTGCAAAGTGGAAGCGACTATTCCCAAAAGCTGGAGGTACATACGCCCACATCGACAAGCACACGATTTCAAAATGCGGCCACCACGCCATCAACTCCTAGTCAGGTTGCCTTTCCAATGGGAGGAGTTTGTTCCGCTGTTGCTGAGGAGGATGAAATCGGTGCCTTCTTTAAAGCCGTAGCCATGAAGATTCGCAACGCACATCTGGAGCCAGTGGCCTTTACGGATCTACAGATTGACATACTGCGGGTCATTAACGAGGCCCTGCGCAATCACTAGCCATAAGTGAAGAGATCTCGATGGACAACAACAAAATGGTTTCAAAGCGTTGCGCGTTACTAGCTCTTAAGTGTTATTTCAACAATGTTTTTTCGGCTTTTCAGCTCGATATTTCTTTGTAAAATCTTTTATTTACTTCATCACTTTTCAATTCGAAACACACACACAGATAGACACAAACTCACGCCCAGCAACTTAAGACAGCGTATGCATAAGAGCCGAAAACGATTTTTTTAGTACATAGGCCAAATTGCCAATCAAACAGAAATGTTGTTTAGCTTTAGGGTGCTTCCGGTAAATATAACTGGAACTAAAACACAAAATTGTTATATGCCTTCGTAACAGTAACAATATCATTAATATATCTACGAAATGGAACAGCATAGGTAAACGGAAAATATATGTATATTTTTCAAAAAAAAATCAAACTTTGTTTTTAATTTAATTTTACAAACTTTTCAGCATTTCATTAAAAAAAAAGCTTTCTAGCTGATGCTTGGCAGCGATCTCGAATACAATTGTACGTCAAATATGTATCAAAAGTATTTCGAGTACCATTCCAATCTTTTCGAAAACTGTGATTAGTGGAGAAAAAGGTTATTAATAATTTTCATAGCTTTGATTTTGCTAGGATCCCGTCTAACATACTTAAAGACAATATGATTAAACCAGATGGACTTTACTTTTCATAAATGTACATTTCCTTCTGAACATTTATTTATTTTTTTTTTATCAAAATGTAATATTAATCGATACAATAAAAAAAATTGTAGAAAGTATGGTTAACCCAGCCGATTTTGGACTTGAATCAACAGGGTATAAAAATCAATGCAGTTGGCAGTCAGCAGTTGATGTAGCTTCTTTTGGCATCCTTTGAATGCTTCCCCTCCTTTTGCTCTCTGCCACCCACTTTACAGCTTCTGTGTTCAAACATTTAGACAACTGCTGAGCATCGCGGCGAACTGGAGCTGCCTGTCAAGGGGCACATTTGCGCAGACCACCCAACCCGCTGCCCCAACAGTCCCCTGGTATATATATACATATATATATACAACACCTTATGTTACATGCATATAAAACAACAGTTGTTGCTCCTAAATACACATACATATCCGCAGCTGGCACTGAATGTGACTGTTCCTTGGCATTGGCCACCCGATTGTGAAACGGGCATAAACTGGCTCAGCTTACGCATCCAATGGGCAGGCAGCGAGAGCGAGACGACTGTAGTATGCTCACGCTGTACATAAGACGCAATGGGGGCGGGTCCATCGCCATATGGCGTCGCATTGGGTGTGGCCACTCAGCCAACAGCTGCTCCTGCTGCTGCTGCTGAAATTTATGTAAAAGTTAACATTTTTAATAAACATTCTCATTTTCAGGCGGAAGTTCGCAACCGGAGACGGCTAATCAAACGGACCAAAATCCAATGTATGGAATTCTCTGAACACGCTTGATTGATTTCGCATACGCCCAATGAATCGGTCTATGGTTATCAAATATGCAGTCGCTCCCCTGTTTGCATTATTTGTCAAAGTTGTTGTTATTGCAGTTATTGTACATGCCGTTCTCTTCGGTTGAATGCCAGGGTTTTAATTAAAATTAAAATGGGTGTGAGACAACAGGTACAACCTGAATTCTGTCCATCTAATTCTTTATATTTTTTTTAACTCTATAATAAATATTAATTGAATACTTTAATTTATAGTCCTAGTATCATTCGACTCATAAGCATAGGTCATCCGAATAATTCTGTCACCATTTGTAGGATAAGAACTTGGTCAGTCTTTGAAAACTAATTATTACATATTAAAAACAAAGGCTGCACATCTTGAACATTTTGGAAAGGGTTCGAGCTATTTGCCTTGGTTTAACTTGACACTATATAAATTGTTAGTTTCTCAATTGTGTTTCAATGAGCTTACAATTATTTACAATTACAATTATTTATTTAAATATCAAACAGCATGAAATTTGTATTAATATATATTTTTATTAATATATATTTTTTTTTCAATACAAACAATGTTAAGAAAGGGACTTGGGTTGCGAGAGTCGATAATATGACTGTGGAGGGTCTCTAAAATTTCGCTCTAGCTATTATTCGTTCCTTTATTCAGATTAGTATTGTAAATGCCCTCAAAGCACTTTCAACTGATAACCCCCTTATTAACTTGTAACATAATAAAATGACTTGAAGAAAACACTTTCAACTTTGCATTTCAAAATGCTAAGAGTTTAAAAAATAGCTCACAGTTTCTTTAGTTCAACAACGTTAGCATGCAATTTCCCAGACCGAAGGACGGAAACTATTTTCGCGGCTCATTTAACGGGTTCAGCCGGCAGACACGCAACTAAAAAAAATATTATGAAAAAAAAAGAAAAATATACTTATAAAAATATTTTTATTGCTTGCGGGCAAGTGTTACACTGTCACACTTAAGCTCTGGCCGCTGCCACAGTTAAACCAATTTGCAGCTCCCTGCTTGCTGCATGTTCCCGCCATTAAGCATATCAAATTTACGACGATTGAGAACATGCCTCAATGCACCCAAGCCCACAGAGTCTACCTCACGACGCCCTCAGGCCTAGAATGCTGCAACTTTGAAGAAAAATGAGAAAGTTGAAAAATGAGGAAAACACACTTTCACACTTTCAGACTGAACAGATTTTGAGGTCTCCGATAAATATATTTCTATTTTTAATTCAAATTATTATTAATTTGTAATTGTTTTATTTTGTTTTGTAATATAATTCTTACAATTACAAATCTGAATTTTATATTTATTTTTAAGTAAATCCCATTATTTATATATTCTAGTTCAGCGTACCCTCTTTTTTGACTTAACAGGGTATACGAATACCTAAAACTCATTTCCTGTCGTGTGAAGACTTTTCACTTGCAAAAATTGATAACTTTAAGTGTACGCCTGCAGCTTTGGGTCGAAAAAGGAAGGAAAATAAAAACTCACAACGAAAGTTGGCGACAAAATGCTGACAAACTGCGAGTTGTCCGTTGTCTGTGGACTGTGTGGAAACTGGAGGGCTGTTATCATAAATAAAGAGCGCAAAATGTCAAACGTTGTCCGGGTTATAATATCATAAAGTAAATGCAAGTGGCGCAGAAATCAAACATGCAACATTTCGAGCATTCGAACGATGCACGATTTATTGGCCATGTTCATAATGTTGCCGACTGCGAGCACAACAGCAGAGAGCTGCACAGTTGTTGTCTTTTTTTTTGCTTTGTGTTTTTTTTAAACTGAATTGTTTCCGGGAACTGCCGCTCCAACACCAACAACAATGGCCCACAACTGCAACAGCAACAGCAACAGCAACAACATGAGCCACAACGAAGCGCTGAAAAGCTTGTAAAACATTTGTAGCAACTGCTGCTGGCAGTTGCAGCCGCAGTTCGCAGTTCGATTCAATTGCGATGCCAAGGCGGCTGCTACTGTTGGCCACGTTCACTCGGCCAAAATGTTTTATTCATAAAGCAACAGAAGTCGCAGCAGCAGCAGCGACAAGATCATCGCCGTTTGAGGCTTTGAGTGTCCGCTTGCTGTCCATTGGCTTCTTTCTGGCCCGGTCCGAGTCCAGATCCAGCTCCTGCCTCTGCTTCTGTTTCTGTTTATGCTCCAGACCCAATCGTCGGCCTATGCTAATTTCAAGCAAACTTATCAGCAGGCGCGCATCTAACCAAGCATTTGCCTGTTAGATTGCCCGACAAAACCAACTCACAAAGGGGTGCTAATCGCCAAATTTACAACTTGATGCAAACGCTAACACAACACACGCACTCACACACTCTCACACACACACACACATGCAAGACAAAAGCAAATCGCAAATGGTCCAGAAAACAAAACGACCGCAACAACTGAGGGTTTAGTATCTGCAACTGTTTGTCCTAGACAAAACTATAAAAATCAACACAGCGCAGAGAGAGCTACAACGATATCCACACCCAAGTCCAACTCCAACTCCAACTCCAAGTCCATGTCCATGTCCCAGCTCCCATATCTCCCCGCTTTACAAGTTGAGGCAACGACTTTCACTCGCCCCGCTAAGCATGCTACGAAAAACCGAACATTTGAAAAATGTACTTTTTTACACTTCCCCACAACTTCTTTCCACCGACCGGAGCGGGAAAACACAGGAGTGATGGTGACAGTGGCTACCGCACTGTGGTTCTGAGCACTTCGAAACGTCTATCCAATTTTTATACTATGCAAAAAAATGAAAGAAAGATTTTACATATATATTAATTAGATAAACTGACTTAGCTAAATAAACTAGTTGTCAGTTTAGTCACAATATTATTCAACAGTTCCGTTAAGTTTTTAGTTTAAAGCACTTGTTACATAATTTACTTTTAAGTAATTTATTACTTTTAAATAATTTAAAAGTTATAAGTCACAGAATTGATAACAGACAACCAAGTTACGGCAATCTTCGGGCTTGGTCAACAAAAGACGGACTTCTTTGCGGAGTAGAAGGAAACTTCGACTATTTCTGTGTGCCAGGACTTTAATCTGGGGTTTATTAAATCGCCCAACATAGAGTTCATTAAAATACAGATTTCTTTTAAATATAACTAACGAAATCGACAACATAAGACAATGAACTAACCTATATGTGATTACATTGTGCGCTATTACAGTCCATAAATAAAAATCAAATATTCACAAAAATTAAAAAAATTATTGATTAAATTTAATTGAAATTATATATTTTTGATCGAAAATAGGAATACTCGGATCAAAATGTAGATTCCATGCTGTAGAACATCTTTCTTTTGCACTCATCGTAATATGTGACGTTAATTTTGTTCGTGAATTGCATATATACTGTACCACTGTTCCTATTTCGTATGCCTGGGCGTGTGGTTAGGGGTTGTGGTGCGTTGAAAGGGTATTTTTACGACCACACTCACACTCACACACATACATGCTCGAACTTGTACTCCATCTCGTACGTAGTGTTAGTTACAAGGCACATAACACTTTGTTATATGCGCTTGACAAAGTTGTGCGGTGCTAAAAGTGCTTAGTGCCTTAGTTTAAAGCAATTTGTACTTTTTCTTGACTATAGATAAACGCACAGAACTGTTGCGGATAGGGGATTGGGATTGGATTGGATGTAGAATTGGGATTGGGTGCTAATATGGTCAAAGTGATGCGCTTGAATGGATGTGCCTGGAAATAGAAATGGATGAGGGGAGTGTATGTGAATTCTTTTGAATCTTTTTATTCTGTTCTTTTTTTTATTTTAAAAATTTAAAGATTTGCACATGCTGATAGGCACAACGTATAAATCTCGTATAAAGGAAACGGATAACGGATATTTGCGGAATTTGTAGACACGTGTGCGAATGTGAGAGTCAAGCGGATGAAACAAATGGCGCAAGCGGAAGGCATTTGGGGCGTTTCCTAGGGTGGCTGCCACATCGCATCCATATGTTAGACGACCCCCAGCTGGGACCAGGACTGGTCTGGTCTGGACTGGTCTGGTGGTAACCGAGGGACGGATTGAGGGAAAAGTGCCAAAATGCCAGGCGCGACAAGTTCAACACCTTTGGCAAAACGGCGGCGAGGCGAGTCGCGATCATGATCCACTCGGCCAGACGCGCAAAAACAGTCAGAAAGAGCCGAACCAGAAGGCTTCTGTTTTGGGCCAGAGCTGAATGTCAACTTTATTAAAAGAAATTATAAATTGGTATGCCAGTCGGGAACGGGACTCGAGAGTCGGGAGTCGGGAGTCGGGACCTGGGCTCTGGCACCACTTCACAGGCACCGCGCGCAAAATTCCAGGCTCACACATCATTAAACGAGCAAGAAACGACAATGCCAAGGAGTCCGCCAGAGGCAAACAGCCTACGAGTTTAAGTGGTTGACCAGCCTTTCAGCCATTACAATTACTGACAAAAAGCATCAAGGTAATAATAAAAAGAAAAGATAGCACACAGCGAGGGTTGCTCGAGTCAATATCCAGAGTAAAGTAGTCTGCCCTTCATTTAAATGTTGTTTTTATTTTTGTCGACTCGAATATCTCATGAGTAAATAACGTTGAAGCAAAATAATTTTATTAACACTTTTTACTATTTTATTTATATTTATAGATATTTGTTATTTTATAGTGAGGTTATGTGTTAGAAAATAAAGGTTATGTTGAACTAACCAGCATCAGGCTTACGCTTAGAACTTAAAGTCAACTAAAATCAGTAAAATAAAAAAATATATAGAGGACAATATAAAATTAGAATATAAGACTTTACAGTTTAAACAGAGAAAATGTTGAAAAAAGTTGTAAAAGAATTCAACAAATTTTAATGGATATCAAGTTTAATTGATTGATTTATTGAAACCCAAAAAAACACAACTCAGATCGATAATTAGTATTTTTATTTTTTAAAACGAACTGAAAATCTTAGAATAAAATTCGTAACATAGAAAAGAAAGTACTCTGACAAAGTCTGTTGTAAATAGTTACCTTTATCTCAATTTCTGTTACCGCCCTCTCACCAAAACTGTTGAAGAATTCTTCAAAAAAATAAAAAAACAAAATCGACTCGCATTGCGTTGAGCGAGGAGACAAAGAGCTAAAGCTCATGTCAAGACATTTAGAATTATGATAGAGTTTTGATGTTGTCATAAAAAAATTTAATTGAAATACCAAAAATGGCAATGAAATCCGTCAGACAGAGGGACGGACAGGTCGATGAAGACGTCAATGTGACTGCTACTTTGACCGGGCTGGACCGAGTCTTTGACTTTTAATGTGTATATTTTTGGTAGGCATTAAGTATTTATTGCAGACAATGTCCACATGTATCACTCACTTTCGAAGGAGCCTCAGCTGCTGGCTGGCCAGTCAGTCCATGTCCCAGTCCCAGTCCCAGTCCAAGTTCCAGTTCCAACCGCAGTCCCCAGTCTGCAGTCGCAGTCCATCTCCAAAGTTAAAACAAGATGTCAAAATGAGGCCACTTAGGCGCGACTTTTGAAAATCAACTCACGAGGCGGCAAAAAACCAAACTGCTGAAAACTGATGCGACAATTCATGATGATTGTGATAATGATGATGATGACGATGTTGACAACAACAACAACAAAAACTTCAAGAGGAACAAAAACAAGTTGCAGACCGCTTGCTGTGCAGACCACAGAGTAGTCCCGCCAGTGGTTAACTCTTTAAGGTGTTGCCAAGACAAACAAGTTGCGAGCTGGCTGAGAGAGCGAGAGAGAAGAGGTGAGAGGGGAAAGAAGAGATCTGTGAAGATGGCCCACTTCATGGCTACATTTCAATTACTTTGTGGGGCACCCATTTAAATGAAAATGCCACACATTGCCCAGGCACAAGCCACACAGCAGGTATCGTCCTTCTTTCCCTCCAACCCCCAGCTCAGCTTCCTCCCCTCCCCTCCTGTCATCCCACCAACACATACTCGTACATATGTGGCGACGGAAGGTAAGTAATCATAATCTTAAGGTAATAACAGGCACATTACATGTCACATTAATAAGCGGGGCCCAGGGCCAAACGTTTAAATTAATATCATAATTCATATTGCAATAACTTAGCATGTTAGCAACGCACACATGAAACTCCTGTTTTCGTCCTTGCTTATTAATTTTATGTGACTTTATTTTTCTTCTCCTTCGTTTCCTTTTCTGTAATTTTTTTGGCAAGGGTGTGTGTCCTGCGGTTTCCCTTTCGCGTGTGTGCAAAAAAAAGGAAGGCAACTTCGCACATAATGAGAGTGCGTCATAGGCAAACATTTACATTCAAGTCCTTTAAGCTTGATAAATGAGTGGGCCAGTTGAGTCTACCTCAGCCGAGGATACAGGAGCTGGTTGTGGCAACCGAACCAAACCGGGTCATGTGGCGTATGCTTAATTTTTTGACTATAGATGCGGGATACGACTGCAGTTAACTATTTTCTCCTCTGAGTCTGCAGAACATTGAGCCAGGTGGCTATAACAGTGATCAATATAAAAACTTTCTATATAATATCCCAGTTCTCGCAAGGCTCTTAATTCCATATCAAATCAGGTTTTGATTACTGATCCATCAAAAGTAAAGTAAACATTTTTTAATTTTATTTTTGAAGTATAATCCAACATTTTAATAACAACAATTACTTATTTTATTGTTGATTTCAAATTTCTAATAAGTGCAGTTTCCTAAAAAGACTTCAATTCTTTTTTAGTCTGCTACAATTTATTTTAAATTTTCCGAAACTCTCTGAAAAATAATCATAGTAAAAATAGCCATCTAATTCCCAAATAAATATCCGTTTATAATTAATTGGACTATGAGAAGACGACTAATGTAAAAGTATTACAAATAGCTGTTTAATATATGGATATTACTATGACTAATGTAATAGTATTAATTATAGATACTTTATATTTGCACATTGAATCAAAAATATGCCTCCAACATGTTTCGATTTCGAAATATTCATATTTATTGTATTCGTCAATTTAACTCGCAGCAGAAAGCTAAATTATTTGATGACGATCATGTAATAAGCCACAATTGGACAACACATAACTAACTGGATGTCAACATGTGAATACCAAAGGCTATATAATGCCGATACTCGATACTCGGTGTATCGATCGGAGGCAGCAATAACCACTAACTGCTACTCCAAGTATTGAGTGAGTCGAGATTTTCTTGTGTGCATTTCATTTTCATTGACAGCCTCTGTACAAATGTCAAAAACAATTTAAAATGCCATTTTTACATGACGATTTATTTGTTGACATGTTTACAGGCCCATTCTCCCAGTCACCAGCAGTTCAGTCTCCCCAGCCTCCGACTCACCAGGTGAAGGTGCATAGTCGAAGATTTTACATTTGGCAGGCGAATGGCGATTGCAGATTGGAGGACTGGAGATGGCAAAAAGGCCGTTGACAATCGTCAGAGATTCAAAGCGCTGTTGCTAGCAGCTGAAGATGGACGCAGACAGATTGTGTGTTTTGCATGGTCAACTACAACTACAACAACAACCACAATGAGTACTCGCAGTTGTGCTCGTACTCACAGGCTTAACACTTGTTGTTGACCAGGTCCAACTATAAATCTCAACATAGCGTATTTGAGGGGGGGGGGAGGGGGAAAAACAAGCGAATCGGCAGCTGCCCATTGAGTATTGACCAGTTGTGGCTCGGAGTCTGGAAGAGAGGCAGCTTCTTTTAAAACTCAATTTGCGCTAATAAATCGCCAAAAAAGCATTTTGACAGCTTATGATGCGCAATGGCGCGCGCATAAATCTTGCGCGTTTTTTCTCGCATCGAATTTCCAGCGAAAATCGCGCGCGCGGCTTTGCGACAAACGACAAAGTGAATTTCGATGCGAGCAACTGACCAGGAGAAACAACTGCAACAACAACAGCAACAACGACGATGACTGCGGCTATAGCTCTTGTTGGCATTCGTCATTATTTGTTCATTTTTAGCATTTAACATTCCGCCAAAGTGCAGGGAAGCTGCCGCACAAACAACAACAGAAACAACAACAGCAACAACAACGACAACAAAGATCAAGCCAGGCACTCGTCTCAGTTCCATGATTACAGAGGGAACAAGAGTTCACCGTCGAACGGTGGGCAAATATCGACAATCCAACGAGATTTGCTAAACCATCGGGATCAATATGAATAATTACAAAATCAAACGAAATGTAACCAGTTTATTACTTGCAAATAAATGAAAAATAATATAAAAAAAATTAAGCATTAGTTCCAGCTAAACTTTGAATCAGCTTGAAAAGTTATTAACGCAATGAAACTGTTTCTGAACTTGGCTAACGTCTTCAACACACTAGTTAACATAGCTCCAAGATTTAGAAAAGCATTTCCAGCGTTGGTTGTCATTTTCACTGGGAAAATATTTAATCTAAATATGTATTTTTATTTTAAATGTGATATTTTGTGTGCAAATTTTGTAATTTGGTCGTGGTTGTTGTTAAAGAAATTAAAAGTAAGTAATCATTATCTTTTTTTTAATGTATTTTTTTTTTAATAATTTCATTTCGAAATCTTTTAATTTGTAGGGCTCTCGCATTTTTTTTGCTCTTTCAACTGAAAAGATATTGTTAAATCGTATACGTTTTTACACATTCTAATTATTAATAAAAATAAAAATAAGTTTCAGTGCTTTTGTATATCACAAAAATATTTCAGACAATATAAAAAAAAAACAATATTATATTATAAATAAAATGTTTGTAAAAATGTTTAATTGTGTAATTTATTAAATCTGTCAGGCTAAAAAAAGTCAATTGAAAACAATTTTGCACACGAAATTTTAATGATACATTAACCTAGTCAAAAATTTGACAGCTCGAGCCTCCTTTTATATAGTGGTGCAAGCTCTTCAACCTACTGTCCACACACTTATTGTGCCACTGTTCGATTTGATTTTCGACAGGTTCTTTGACCATCCTCTGAGCAACCAATAGTCGCATTGTATTCAATTTTTTCAACAACTTGGCAACTCGGTCCGTTGTCGTCACAGTGTCTGCCTCAAATTTTGCGATCTTTTGCGAGTTTGGAAGGAAATATCGCTAAACCGAGGCGCTTGCCCATTTCGGTCCTATTCTAATTAATTCCCCATGGGCAACACTTTTTCGGGGTCGTAACTTGGCCGAAAATTTGCATAGCGTTTGTATGGAAAGTACTCAAGATGGTCGGGAGTCCAGTCAGTATTTCCGCCTCTCGCAAATTTCCCAAGAAATATCTTCAAAGTATGAATCTGTGAGTATCTTTTATAAGTTACGAGTACAGCACACAAACACAGGTGTTCTTTCGATAATCATTTCTCATGACTGCAAACAACTTTTTCCACAATGACAATACATACAGTAGCTCCAAGCAGGCAGCCGCAGTGTCTGCTCGGCTGCTGCTCCAGTTTTAGCTGCTGCTGTTGGCCTGGCTAAGGCGAAATCCAAGAATTCCAACTGTGCGCTCAATTGTTGAAGCGACCAGAGCTCAGAGATTCTTTATAAGCGCGCACAAAGTCAAAGACAATCAAAATATTTGCATATTACCAATTTTATATGCAAATACCCCGTGTCAGTCGTGAGTTGCCGTCCCCGTCCTCGTCCCCATCCGCCACCGTGTCCCCGTGGCCGTCTTGGTCGATGTCGTCGCTATGGCTAGGACTCCATCCAAGTCGGAGTCGGAGTCAGAGACGGAGACGGAGACGCAGTCGACAACAGACTTGGACTCGACTCTTTTTGGGGCCGCTTTGGCGGCTTGTAGCCTGGCCCAATGTAAGGAAGTTTACATTCTTACTTTACACAACAGCGGCAACAAAGAACCAGACAAAGAGTCAGCCTCAATCCCATCCCTGGATATACTCGCACTCAAACTCGAACTCGAACTGGAACTCGTGCTGCCGGCAACTGGTGTGACAATCGCACGTGAAAGTGCATTGGACCTTGGGTCCAAGAACGGTTTCCAAAAAAAACCACAACATGCGAAGAGTTGATAGGGGGAATACGAGAAGGGGGCATTGAATTGAAGTTGCAGAAATAGAATGGGATAAGTCCCCCCTCACGATACGGCGACTCTCTGGTTCCTTGGGATCTTTGGGATCTATGAAAGTGACGTGTACACATCCCATATGGACAATTAAAGTGCATTGTCGTATGCCACAGATCAGTTACAATATCAATATCATTTGGTAATTGCTGTGAAGAGTTAGGAAACTGAAGAGGGCAATATAAGAGAGAGATTAAGGCTATGATAGTGGAATTCCTCTTAGTGAGATTTTGAATTGAGACTTTATTTATAAATCTAAATTTAATTTAGTAAAAATATCTAGTAAAAATGTTTTAATGACATTAGATTGGGTATTTTAAATGCAAATTCATACATATTTCATCGATATTATTGGTTAATTTATTTTAAATACATGTTTCCGTCTCGTTTCTCTTATTTGTATTCAATCCGTCAATTTAAAAGTGTTGATAACCATTTCATATTTGATCTTTATTAATTTTATTTCACTCAAAATAGTTTGGAAATTGTAAAAATCGACAGCTATAAGTTTCGTTACCTCTGCAATATTTATTTCTATTTAATGCAAGACCTATAGGTAATACGCATAATTTTCTTTTATTTTCCTTTATTATTTAAATGTTGATTATTTTTATTTTATTTCACTTATTTTTTTTTATTGAACGTCAAGAACGTCAGCAGTCGACTAAAAATTATCATCAATTAAAAAAACTATTAGAAACTAAACACAAACACATTTTTATTTAGTACTACAAATTTTAAATTAACAACCAAAATTATATATAAGATTAAAAACTGAAAGGAAATAAATAAATAAAACTTGTTAAAGTGGTTAAGGTTAATGTCTGATTTTCTCTTTACTTTTATGTTATATTCAAAAGTCTACATTTTATCTTCTTTCTCATTCGATCAGTCTGATTTCGACTAGCATTGCGTTTTTTCCTTGAAATAATTTCTATTAATTTCTTGGATTGGAATTTGTTTAATTTCTTGTATATATTTCGAGTCTCATTCGCTTTGGAATACTTAATAATCGTTTTTATTACATCTGGTGCAATGGCTTTCGATTTATGTTTATCAATCGCATTACAATTTTCCATTTGCCTTTTTCGCTTGCAAATTTTTTAATCAATTGCAAACAACATAAATCAGACTACGAAGCGACCCAAAAGCGTCAACGGCTTGCAGCCATTACGAGTATTTTTTCCATCTTTATTTTTATTATTGTTGATTGTTGTTGTCGTACTTTGTGTACAGCCATCAATCCATTTAATAAACACCATTTTTGGTTTTGCCAACCATTTTTTAAGCCATTTTTAATGCATTGGTCGAGTGAGCCACTGGACAGTGGACACTGGACAATGGACAATGGACAGTGGACGGCAAGCAATTAAGAAGCGAATCGAACAAATCGAACAGCTGTCCCCGGGTTCGATGTAGAACTGAATGTGAAGGTGGAGATGGAAGTGGAAGTGAAGTTGGAGGGGGAGGTGGTAGACCCTGGTCTGTCAGCTCAACCAGCTTAATGCGATTTATACGAACTGAACGAACGCCTGTTTCTCTTAATTGGTCGGCTGGCCGCAGTCAAGAAAATAAAGTTGCTTGTTTAACACGGTAAGCGGAGTTCTCCGCTTCAATATGTGGCAGGAGGCGGAGTTGCCTCTCGTTTAATGCCGTTTTCATAGACAAGTCAAACAGCCGTACAAAAATGGCAAATGATTAATTAAAAATCTTTCGGCTGCGCGCCACGCTGTTTGCTTAAATTTTTAACATAAATTGCACGTTTTTTAAATTTCAAACGCATTATTTCGAGTTCGTTAGCTTCACGCATACGAAATGTGGCTCGCCCCCTCCTAACTATCCATCTATCTCATCTCACCAGCCCATCGTCTCTTTCTCCTCGTCTGTCTACGTTAGCCGCAATGCAAATAGAATCGACAAAAAAAATAGAAACATTTTACACAATATATATAGATATAGTCTGGGTATATCAGTAGCTTTCTCCCGCACATTTTATGCAGATAAATCCACGAATCTGACGATGATGCAAATCCGCAAAGTGCTTTGTTGACTTACTTAATTTGCAAGTGTCCAGGCGTCTGTTGAAGCGAGATAGACAGCTCGTGTTAAATAGAGAGAGAGAGATAGAGACAGAGCAAGAATGAGAGAGGCGATTCCACAGCTCGTCTGGCTGAACAATTTTTAATTTCCGGCAAATAATTCGACAGCTTCTCTCTTGGCAAATTAACAAAAAGATTTGATATCCCACAAAAAAAAGAAGGAAAATAAGATGGGACTTCAAAAGATTTTTATCTAGAAACTGGCCACTTAATCAGCATAAAAAACGTCTTGGCAGTCAAATTTAATTAAATAATGTTGAACATTTGAGGCCACTTGCACAATTAGCTGGCAGTCTAAATGAGCAGCTAAGCGGCAAAGTGGCGACACCTGTGGGACACAACATGAGTAGCGAGCAGAGGCGTGGCTCAAAGGGATCCCTTAAGCGACTTCAATCCCAAGTTTACGGACCCCCTTTAACTACGCCGTATTCCGAGTCAGAGCAAGCATCAAACTTCAAAAAGAAATCAAATTAAATGTGTAAAGCAGCAGAGATAAAAAATGTTGGACAGCAAGAAAAAAAGTATAAAAAATGTGAAAAGATACTTGTAAATACCAGGGAAAAAAGGTCAAAGCGCGTAAAATTTAAGGGATTTTTATGCTTTTTTCAAAGTGGTTTGGGAGGGTTGGTGTTGGTGTTGAAAATTGACACTTGAAGTTTAGCTGATGAGGCTGATGAGGCTGATAAGGGGGCAGTTCCTGAGCTGCAATCAGACAAAGCTGACGCAACTGCAACTTGGCCATGGGCAAATACAACACGAGGAACAACATGGCCATCCCTTCCCTTTGCCAGTACTAATGACATTATAACAATAACGGGCAACATCATTGCAACAATATGACGACACAGGCGACACCGAGGACAGGAGACCAGGACAATGAGTACAACTGACATATCGCTAATGTTGCCTCGGTTGGATTGTTGAATGTTGGATGTTGATTGCAGCTGCGATGCGCTTTTAAATGCCTTCATGCCTCATAAACGGACAGGCAATCAGTTGCAGGCAGCAATCAGACTGGGCCGATAACTAGGCATAGCATATGTAATGAACATAAACTCCAAACTGAATAAGCATTCAACAAAACTCTATACTGGAGTTAGCTTTACGGGGAGTGAGTGCTACTCGTTACTCGTTGAACTTACTGGGATGGAATAATAGCAAATGGAATCAATTTGTAGAAATAGTAACTAAAAAAAGAAGCTTTGATTAATACATAATTTAAAAGCGCTCAGCTTTTATCGATGTTAAGGTTTTCATTCTCTCAAACAATTATGTAAGTTTTAAGGTACTTAATAAACATATAAATATGCATTTTACCATTACCAAATATGAAAGCTTTTTAAATGAATCTTCATATCTTATCTTAAGCCCGTCTGATAATTTATTTTAAGTTGTCATATGTTTTTAATAACTGAAGTAAAGTTTAAATTGTATTTATAAATTGCATTTCAGATAGTAAATTCAAAATTCGAATCACACTCAGTAAATATTTATCATATCAAAAAATTACTTGAAATTGGTTTAAATTCTTTATCTAACTATATAACAATTTATCGATGCTGATTTCACATTCATATGAGATGGATCTTATTCCCTACATTTATATTATTAATAAACAATATTCTATAATTTTTTTGCACTTAATTTGTGTATTTTAAAATCATTTTAAAAATATTTTTGTCTAAATATTTTAGAGAATTCAATCACCTTTTTTCAAAGTAAAACTTTTGAAAATTAGCTTTGTTGTTGCAATAGGAAACTGAAAGATTTTAACAAATGAAAACCATACGGTAAACTATTAGCTGAGCACAGGAACAGTGAAGCCTCTTTATAAACACAGATCTACACATATGCAACACTTCAACAAGTTGTAAAAGTCATGCGAAAAAAATGAAAAATTAAAAGAGAAAAGAGCAAAGTCAGCAGTAGAAATAAAAGGCCAAATCATATTTTACTAATTTCAAACAATGTTTTTCCCCCTCTATAAAAAGTAATACAATGGTGCGGACGTGTGGCCAACCACATTTGGCTCTCAGTGTGCGATCGAGTGCACTCGTAAACAACAACAACAACAATAACAACAAGCATACAAATCGGAAATCAATTTCAGCATTGAAAATTATAACTCACAAAACAAAACACACACACACACACAACAACAATATCACACGTATTCACACTCAGTGTAAACTAAACTGAATGCGAGGAGTGTTGCCATATGGTGCCACCTTTTGGCTGGGAAACTGAGCGGAAAAACCGCACAAAGCAAAGGGGCGGACGAGGATGAGGATGAGGATGAGGATGATATCAAGGGCTGTGCTTCTGCCTGTGGCTGAGGTCGAGGTCTGGTCGCGCGTGGGTGTCAGACGGGGTCCAAAAGATTAGTGAAGTTATATATGGGAATGTCTTAACCCCATCTAAACAAACAAATTGGCCGAAACGACGCGACGGCTGCGTATGAAAAATATTCCAGCTATTTAAACGTGTAAAGTCTGGAGAACAATAAAACGACAATTTAATTTCATGTCTGCTGCCACATGCCAGATATGTTGTTGTTATTGTTGTTATTGTTGTTATTGCTTGTGTTGTTGTTGCTGACATCAGGAGAAGGATCAGCTCAATATCAAGGCGGCAATGTCTCTGCCGATTAGCGTAAATTTAATTTTCTGTGACACACATTAAGCTGTTCCTCCCTCAAGTTCCCCTCCAGCTCGTCTTAATTGCGCTCATTATTATTGGTGTAATACTGCGCATACTTTCAGTCAGGGTATCCACCCCTTGGCAACCCCTTTTCCCACCCCAACTCATCAGGCTGTTTGGGAGGTCTGTCCTTGGTTTTTATGTTCGTCGTTTGAAGAGTCGCTGTAAATTGGCGCACAACATAAAATTGTTGGATTTGTTGTTGTTGTTTCCAGTTGGACTTTAACGCTTGGCGCCACATAAAATCAATTTGGCGTGAAAATGGCTAAGAGGGCAAGCTTGATAAATTTTGAAGCAATGGGCGTTATACGGTAAATGCTAAAAATACTACTTCTTAGTAGTATGTGTATTCAGGCAAATTCTTAAGTTATATTGTAAATTTTGTAATAAAATTTAGAGTTACACCTGTATCTCAGAAAATACAAGAATCTATTCTTTCCTGTGAAACAAACATTTATTTTTACAACTTTGCGGCTTTTATAATTTTTTTCACACAATAATAATAATGTTGAGAAATTTTTGCTTAAAAATAATGATTATTTTTGATAAAAGAATTTAATTTGTAATTTTAATTTTCCATGGAAAAATTTAAAAATGATCTTACCATGAGGGCCAAACTTCAATATGCTCACAATAAATATGAAAAAGTTAAGGTGCCAAGTTCAGTTGATTTTTCTAACAAAAACAATCATTATTTTCAAGTAAATATTATTCTGTAATTTAATAATTAAACTTATAATGATTATAATCCCTGTTTTTAACTTCAATATCTACGTTCTACTAATTCACTGATAACAAAGTTAAGGTTATCAACTTACTTTCTATTTTATTTTTTTTTAAGTACTGATTTATTTTTATTCTTTTAAAGTAAACTTTTATTTAAAATTTTTAATTTTTGGAAACCGGTATTTTCTTTGGTGTAATAATCGTATTTGCCAATCTGATAAGTCTTAGTACACATATATCTTATCAACAATTACCGATCAACTGTCAAAATGTTTACCATCAAATGCTAAAATATTAGATCTAAGTAAAATTCTCTAATTTTTTTTGTGATATATTTGTTTTCATATTTCACAATGTTGGCCCTGTTTCAATCCTTTATATGAGTCCCAGTCCCCAAATAAATCTTTCAGCTACTTAGCAACCGCTGTGCTGTTCGTTGAACTTTTGACCACCAATTAATCAAAGCAAATTTGAACAAAATTCATTTGTGCAACATATGGCAACAACAAAAACGACAACAGCAACAACAACAACAACAACAATAACAATATCAGCAACAGAGCAGACGACTTTTTGTATGATTGCTGACTGAGTGTTAAGCTCCCACACCAAACGAATGCGAATGAATAATTCACTTTTAATTAGGTTTTAACACATTTCGAAATGTTTGGAGCCAAAACTTTGATTGTTCGGTGGAGTTGTTGCAGTTGGTGGAGTTGTGGTCATTATAAATAATTTTGTATAATTAGAGACAGTTGCCGTCCAGTCACAGTTTGACATACGAGCTGCTCCCGTTGCCAGTTCAAATCCAACCCGCATCGGGGAGAGACGCTTTCCATGACTGGGGGGGGGGGGGGAGGTGAGGTTGCTTATCTTGTTGACTTGCGTAGAAAATCCTTTCTGCTGGGCTTAACTTTGAGCCAGGTCCTGTGGGCGAACAAAAGGCCCTTAACTATCTGCTAAATTAGCCACGGAGGCTCATAAATTTGGCAATGACAACGTCGCATTGTTTGTGCCTGGCTTTGCAGCTGGAGGTCACAGTCTGGCCACAACTATTGGCAAGTTATTTTAATGCACTAAGCCAATTAGTGGGCTGTCCGCCTGGTTCATTTGCGGTCTTCTTCGACTTACAACAACTGCAAATTTAACAGCAACTGTAACCGCCGATGTCATCAGCCACATGTGCGCCAAAGTGACAACAACTTTGAGAAAAATCTGCAGAAGAATAAAAAAAGTTCATCAAGCCCACTAGCTCTAAACGTGTCAAAACTTTTATAATATAGTCGCTCATATATCTGCCGAACGCGTCCACATAAATCCCAGCCAAGTTGGCCAGAAGACGGCAACAAACGGGCTCTGTCATAGCCAAAGTTTAAATTACTGAACAGGCTGTGACAACAGCCCACCAAACAGGGAGCATGTGTGATGAATCTTCTTCCAGACGAGACGAGAGCTGGGGCCACGCAGACGGAATTACTTATGATACATGATGATACATGGCAGTAGCTAGAGATGGACGAGCTATGGACACTCACATAAGTCTAGATAAAGATTTAGCTAATGAACTGCAGTGAGTCTTACCCTGTTACTATAGAAAACCCTGGGTGCATAGTTAAAGTTATAATAGATGGTTAGATATAGTTAGATATTGTTGGATAGTTAAATGGTTAACTATCTACATCTTTTTTATGAAATTATGTCTCGGATTCCGTATCATGTGCTAGTCAATGCCATTAAATCTTTATTTTGACATGACTTGATCAGAACACAGAATTTTGATACCTTTGATTAATAAAAATGTTGTAGCATACTCAGAAAATAAGAACCTAAAAATTGTTAATACCCAACACTCCAATCTATTCTTAATACATTTTTTATGAATTTTTTTCCCAATATTTAAAATAAAGATGTTAACTTCAAATAACCCTATACACTGAAAAAAAAAATAATTTTTACCGTTGTTTTGACATTTTTTTTTATTATCTAATAATAAGAAATATATTTCGGATAATTATAATAACTCTATTACGACGATTCTAAAACAATGGTGAATTTTTCAAAGGTAGTATCTTTATCGAGTGCTTTTCAGTGGATAAAATAAAAATGAATTTAAATTATTATTTATGATTTATATTTTTTTAATCATAAATAATTTTTAAAGTAATAGTCCTTAAGTAATTAATCTAAGTGATTTTTTTCGATATTCTTCATAACAGTTTCGGTCCCTGCTTTTCACTATATAGCTAGAAGATTTGTTTGAATTGCTAATACATTGATAAAAGTGTAACATTTGTATGTAAGATTTTACACAAATTTAATTTTAAGTTTTCTGCACTTATAGAAACTTATAATATATATATATTATATCTTTCAATTCACACACTTGTAACACTTTTCATCCTTGACACTCGCTAGGCACGCTCTCATCTCTAACAACCCGATGTTGGCTAATATTACTTTAATGGGCTTTGCTGTTGTTACTGTTACCGCCGACAGTGCCCCGAAAAAGTATGCAACACAATAAGTCGCCGGGGCTCTAACGGTCATTGTCGCTGAGTGACCACAACAAATTGAGCTTATCATTGACGGATTAACACTAAACACACACATGCAAGTAGCGAGAGGGATCAGGAGCGGGGGGCAGCATTGAGTATATCTACGTTGAAGGCCTGTGGGTTGGACACTTGCTTTGCCGACCCGGGATGACACATAAATCTGCACGTAGCACTTGGGAGAGGTTGACTACGAAAAGCAAAGCGAAAAATTAGCGGCGCCAGCAAAAGCATATTGATGAAGCGTTAAGACCGCAGCTGACCCAAGCGTTTGGGTCTGGAATTGGAACTGAGATTGGGTCGGGTCGGGTCGGGTCAGAGAGAGTTAGATCCAAAGGGGAGAGAGAGAGTCAACGTAAGTGGAAAATCAATGCCGACATCAACGGCGGGCAACATGACAAGTTGAGCCCTTTAAGCCGCAAGTTATGCCAGCCACGCACACAACAACGTTGACAGGGGGGGTGACGAAGTGACGGGGTGACGGGAATAGCACCCGGTGTGGGGGTTGACTTTTTGTTGCTGATGTTGTTACCGATGTTCGTGTTGCTGTTGTTGTTGCCTGCGTTTTTCTGTCACTTTGTGCAAATGTGTCCTTGCAAATCCTGTTAAAATTGCATTTGGAACATGTCAACATTGCGCTGGCAACCGAAAAAACCACAACACCCCCTCAACTCCCCCGATTTTCACACCCGACGTCGTCAACATGTTAGCGCTCGCCTTTTTTCCACTTTTTACTACAATTTTTATTATACGATTTTGCTTTGTTACATCCAATTTTCGTACATTTATTTCGCTTGTAATTCATTTCCATTCATATTTACATGAATCCATCGCCGAATTCTTTTTGTTTTTTTTTTTCGGTACTGCACATTTGTCTGGGATTTGTGTGGGATTCTCATTTTTTGTTTTTGCTTTTTATTTTTGTGGGGTAGACTCTGTTCAGTTTTTATGCGAGTCGCAGATGTTTGAGTTTGAGTTTCTGGTCGGAATTGGCTTTGACAGTCAACGCTTTGCACTGGTAATGCGGTTTCAATTAATTCGAAGGCGGGGCAGACAGGGATTTCCCGGGATGAAGGACAAAGTAGATATCCCGTGAGCAGGTGCAGATAGTGGACTGGGAAGAGGCAGATATAAACTATGCGAGTGACACTTGTTAGATGGAAAAAGTAAACATAAAATATTTATCAAAAATATCCAGAATTTTTTGTTGTTCAGAATTTTTCTATTACTATTATTTTAACAGAGAACAAATTAATTAAATACGTAGGTCCAAAACTTCAACTCTTAACAAAGTATAAACAACTGGTTTGCAAGTCAAATTAAGCTTATTGAAAGAAAATTGTATCAATTTAAATTAAAATCGAAATGCAACAAATCAAGAATACAAAGAAAGCAAGAATTAAAAAATCCACGTGATCAATTAAGTTAAAAAGAAAATAAATTAATCTTAGTCTTTAACTATATCAGACCTTCCATAAGAATAAAATTAGCATATTTAAATTAGATAAGTTTAGACGGGTCTTTCATTTTTTATATTTAATGAGCTGGGATTCCTGATAAAAAATCTTTAACAATACATGTACTATTCCTTCTTGTTCAAAATATGATTCTAATATGACTGATAAAATATTTAATAAAAAGGTAAATTAACAAATTTTTCATATTAGAAATAGTACTGATACTTAAAGATATTAACAGTTACATAATCTGTACAAAACGTAAAAAAGCAAAGCTTTGAAAATCTTGTGGGTGCAAGGAGTTTCTTTGAAAGATAAAATGTAGTCTTTCTTAAACTACATTTAAACGGAGCAGTTCATAAATTTTAGATATTTCAAAAATAACATTTTCTTCTGCTTATACAACACAATTCACAAACTAACAGAAATTTCAATAAAATTATCTTCATTTCATGATATGCAATTGAATTCATAGTCAACTTTCGATTGTTAAAATGAGCTCTTCAAAATGTAAACAAGGTATTTGATCTTACAAAATTTTATTTTAAAAAATGAGGTAAAGAAATATTTTGCAAACAATTTAGCTTAATTTACAGTCGAAATTAGGGGTCAGTATTTTTTCAAATTTATGTGAAAATGATAGAGTCTCACATGTGCTACATACGATAATAAAATTTTTTGTTTTAATTTAATTTTTGATCATATTTCATGTTTCTAAAGACCTTTATTTATTCACTAGGAGTTGAATATGAATGTTCATTAATTTTTCGAAATTTTCGTGATATAATTAATGGTGCAAGAATTCTTTAAAATGTATATAAAATATGAACACATTTGATTATTTAGCGCAGGAATTTAAGAAATTAATTACTAAATTTCTGCAAGTCATTGTCATTTGTATGTAAACACTAATACATGTGAGTGGTCCCAGCTAGGAGAAAACTTAACTAAATTATAGAAAATTGTTTGCCAAAAATATTGAAGAAGTGAAGAGTGAAGAAATGTTAGACGCAGCAGCTGCTTTCTTGGCCACTACATAAATTAGCTGTCAGGCCAAAATGGCACTCGGTTTATGGCCAAGTTGTACATACAGATATACGTGAGCACACACCCACACCTCCCCCTCCCCTCGCAACCAAGTGCTGGCCATAAAAAACAAAGACAAGTATTTAATTTTGTAGCGAGAAGCTGACAAACTGAGAAATACAAGCAAAAAGCAGCGCTGAGCAATGTGAGGAGCGTAGGAGAGCTGCGAAGTGGGAGCAGAGGAGAAAGGAAAACGACGAGGAAGAAGAAGAAGAAGAGACGACAGCGAGCAGCACATAAATAAAATGAAAAATCTACTGCCAGCCAAATGCAGTTGAGTCCAAAAAGGCAGGCAGCTGTACATGGACAGTAGTCTTGGAGACTTGGTTACCAGTGGAGTCTAGTGGAGTCCTCCCCTATGTACTATCTCATACAGTGCGAATACGAGTATTAGGCACATAATGTAGGCAACCGCGGCAAGGTCCGGCGGAACGGCGCATGCGCCAAGAAGCAGCTCCCTAGCTGTCTGTCCCACTCTGGCACTCCTCCTCATCTCGTCGCTCGTCTCGTCGCGCTGTGTCTCTGTCTCTGTCACTGGCTCGGCCTGGTAATAAACCAAGCGATGCCTGCAAATTATAAAGTGCAACTCTGTGCAAGAATTCTTGAAATGTAAATATAATGAGCAAAAAATTAGCCAAGACTACGCGGCACATCTCTCGCAGTCCAAGCTGGCCCAACATCCAAACATGGTCAAAGCTAAATTTACTAGGCACCAATTAAAGACATGGCCAAAGCTAACGTACTGACGCGGCTAAGAGGGGGAACTACTTGACAGCCACTTGTGCACCCATAAAACATGTCAAAAGACTTTTTTACCCACTTTTTTCCCTCGCCACTTTCTCAGGCGTCGACTGTAATTTTTTTTTAAATTTTTTTCTCTACTCTCTGCGGCTAAATTGCAGTCAAATATTTTATTTAGTTAGTAAAAAAATCACAACGGCTCAAAATCACAACCAACATTTTTCGTCCCGTTTCGTTTCATTGGCTCGCGCTTTTTTTGTTGCTGTTCTTTCACTTGGGTAGTTGTTCTTGTTTTTGGTTGCTTTCTGTTTTTCAGTTACTGTTTGTTGTCAGGTTCATATGTATGTACATATGCTGTAATTGTGTAATTGTAGTTGTTGGTTTCATAATAATATGCTGTCCCACAACTATTTCGGTTGACTGTCGGCAGTTGACAGTGGGTGCTAGCAGACTAAATCTTATTTACTCTTACAATTAGCAACATTTTATTTTGCTTTTTAAATTTATTTTTAAGTTAATATCAAATAAATAAGTTGTAATAAGTTTCGTATTTATGTATATTTAATTCTTGAGCTACAAGAATCTGTCATCAAACTACTTTTTTTTTACTTTAATAATTTATTTATCTAATGTCAACTAAGAACAGTTGACCAAAATTAAAGTTAAAATTAAATTCAAATTAAACAATATAAATAGCAGTATTTTTATAAATTATTCATTAACGATTTCTATTAATTAAGATCCTTTAAATCGATCTGAAATATGTGTACATTGCTCTCTAATTTATCTAGTTGACAACATTTAAATTTAATTTGTTAAATTAAAATTTTATAAAAGTATAACTATGCAATTAACGTCTGTTACACTGCTGTTGTATTTATATAAGTATTATTTTATTTTCGAAGTTATTCACTTTTATTTCTTAGCATACAAACGTATGTGTGTATTAGATTCATAGTTTAAAGCCCTTTCTAGGCATGTAAAATTTACTATTTTACTATTAGATTCATATTCTCTTTTAAAGATCGTTTTAATTATTTGATACTGGTTTTCTTCCAACATTATGATAACATATTTGTACCTACTTATGTACTGTTTGTACATTTTTGTTTTCTTATATTCACAAAAAAAAAAAGAAAACAAACTCAATTTATTCTCAAAACTTTACCATGCAATACCCGTAGACAAGGATTCTTATGCATCACTTGCTCTTTTCATGCCGGCTGAAGAATTTTCGCCATCTTCTTGGCCAATAAATACCACAGTAATGTGGTATATTAAGTGTCCAGCATACAAAAGCCAACAACCAGCTAAAAAAAAGTGACTTCAAGATACTTGCAGCCACTGCCCGGGCTAACAACAACAATAGTAACAACAAATTCAAGAACCAACAGCAGGCAATCCAAAGTAAAAATGCTTCTCATACGGTTTATTTACACAACATGTCAAGAGCGAGAGAGAAAGGGACACAGAAGGAATGAGAGATAAAGATACGGAGAGAGGGATAAGAGAGAGGGGGACTATAGTCCCAGGTGCTGGCAGACAAACAGGCGTACAATAACCAGCAGATAAACAGACAAACAGGCAACAGCAACAAAAACAACAACAAGAACAACAACAAAGAGACCTGCAACCATTTTGGAATAATAATGCACAAAAACAAACTCACTAAAGAGGTAAACATAATGTAAATGCCAGCGAGGGGGTGGGGGCCAAGCAACAGCAGCACTCACAGTGCCAGTAGTGAGAGAAACAGAGAGAGAGAGAGAGTGCGAGCGAGCAGGCACTACAGAGCTGACAGTGTCAGAAACCGGTTCGATACAGCGGCCAATCGGATTGCAGCAAAGCAGAGGCGTTGACTGAGCGGGCGACTGCGCAGCAGCAGCGAACAGAAGCAGCAGAGCACGCAGACAGAACGCAGACTTCGACTGGCAGCGAAAACAGTTGGTCCAGTTGGACTTTTGCAGCGCGTACGTGCGGGTGCCACAATAAGAGAGCGAAGTTGAGAGCGTGCGTTTACCGTTTATTGCCGACGCGCGCGTGTCATACAAATACAAATACATAAATACTTGAAATACACACACACATGTGAATAAGTATTTAACATAAATACATGTATGCATATACAATGCATAATTTAATTAACTTGCATTTCGCATTGGTGCCAATTAATGTGTAATTCTAATTACCATTGCAATTACAATTACAATTATTGTTAATACAAATTCAAGTGAAAGTGCACGCGTTATGCTGTTCAGTGCCAAATACTTAGCCAACTAATAATAACATCGACAATACCAACAACAACAACAACACGAGTGAACCACAAGTTGCAGATGGAAAGCAACGCATTTGTTAGCAGCCATTTGCCATCACAAGCGCTTGTTGTACTATCGGAGGCCGCTTCCGGTTTGCATGAGGCACTGCGTGGACAACGTCCGTTTCCAGCGAGAGTAAGTAAAAATGCCAATCAGTCTCCGGCCCCTGCCAATCAGTCCGGCTGGCTTAAAGATCTTCGCGATCTGGCCGAGCGCCCACGTACGACGCGTCTTACGGCGTTTCGACCACCGCGACATATTTATGACAAATCATAAACTCAGCGACGACTTCGACGTCGGCGCGTCGATTCGACGGTTCGGCGGCTCAGCGGTTAGTTCGAGTAGCCAAAGCTCTGACCCACCGATGCTATAAATCAGCAGCACACCGAGCACCGAGAGCAGCACACAAAACAATGCGCATTGTAAAACAACAAACCAAACGAAAACAATACACTGCAACAAAACACGAATGTTTGATGTGATTAAAAATTGGTTGCATACTAAACTTCTATAATTGAAATAAATCAGGAGTCAGGGAAATTTAAAAAGAAATCGAGTCTACAGACGAACTTCCCTAACTTGATTCACCATAATCCAATGAAATTCAGTCGAGCTTTCATAGCTTCCTTAACTCGAACTAAATCAAGTGGCATTAGCGTTAACTTCACTTAAACAAATAATTCCATGGGTCGAAGGCTCCATAATTGAAACTTTTTCTTTGGATAATGATGATTCGAATTGGTAGAGTTCGACTGAAGTTCAAGTTAAGGAGACTTCGACTTGTGGAACTCTATTTTTTTTAATTCTTAAACGTTATTGCCACTCTACTTAGTTCGAGCTATAAAAGTTCGACTGAACTCATAATTGATAAAACTCTGCAAAGAATGTCTAGAAAAGTAAATCTTTGATTTTTTTACAAATCACAATAATTTTATGGAACATTAGCCAAATTTGTATGTGATACATTTAGACTTTTACAGTATGAATAAACTTTTTGGCAAAACTACCTCAAAATCAGACAGCAGATGTAGATACCAATAATATATAATTGAAATTCATCCAGATCATTTGCATAATTTATTTTAAAAAGCAAAGCGGAGTTAGGTTTTTCTCAGTGTAAAAGACAACGAGAGTCGCAGTTCAAAGACAATCGAAAGTCGACAGTCAGTCAGATTCAGATTCAGTTTTCAGTTTTCAGAGTCGCATTCCTCGATCGACGAATGCGTTTGCAAACGCCCCATTGTGTGTAGATTTTGCGACGAACAGATTTATGATAGCTACCAGGTTGAGCTCCGAAGCTATAGTGGATCTGTGATGATGGTTTGTCGGCTCAGATCGGTCCAGCAGCTCAGCGGCTCCTCGTTGTCTTCCATTGCCCCCGCTGGCTGTCATCATTGTAAACATGAGCAATGATCTTGACGCTGATGCTACAAATGATGAAGAACTCGAACTGATGATGAGCACAAGACTTGCAAGAATTGGAATAACTTGCCTGCAAACTAACTCGACTGGTTGCCGATCTCTCGCATTGGAATCGAACTTGTGCATAGCATTGAGTAGCGTTAAGATATGTTAAACATGACAACAATATGTCCTCGACTTGTAGATGCGAGTTGGGTGATATGACGGACCCAAGAAAAACAAGAAGAAGAGTCGCGTTGGGGGGAATATCACAGTTTCAGGAGAATTGAAATGAAAGTGCAGGAATCAGAAATGAAATCTAAAAGTTTGGTTGCTCTTATCGTAGATATTCTTGAACCATATATTTGGAAAAAACATTTTAATATATTAATAAAGATCGTCGTCTTATTAATGCGTTGCTCAGTTGTACAAACTACAATCCAATAATGCAATTTAAATTCTAGGAATGTGATAGTCTCAGGTGAATTAAAAATCACAAAGCAATGAAAAAGTTCGATTATTCTAAATTAGGTACTGAAATTATTAAAAGTATTCTTAAAGAATACTTTTGGATAAAGAATTTTATACACAGACCAGCAATGATCGTTGCCTTATAATTAGACTGTTCAGTTATACAAACTACAATCCAAGATATTAATTTCCAGGAATGTGACAGTATCCAGTAAACTGATATCTCTAAAAAAAAAGAAAGATTTAATAAAAGTTTAGAAATCGTGTGCAAATCAAAAGTTCCATTGTATAAGTTTAGCATTAAACATTTTTAAGATATTCTCAAAGTATACATTTGAATTTTAAGCAGCAATGATCAGTGTCTTCTAAATTAATTGCTTAGCAATATATACAACTACAAATCCAATTAAATATTTTTTATCTAAACATACTTTTGCTTCTTCTTAGCTCAATCCACTCGCCTTACCAGATTTTTAATAGTGATTTCGTCACTAGCGTCACTACCGTCCAGAGTGATGTACTACCTCAGTCAAGACTTCGGAGTAATATCTGTGATATGTGAATTATTTATAGCCCAGCAATAAAAATTAATAAAAACAAACCAAGCGAGCATATTAAATGCCATGTCAAATGGTTTAATGTGGATCTGGTTCTGGTTGTCCTCCTTCTTGTGCACCATTTAACCACCCGAACAAAAAGTGAAGTAAAGTTGTATACAAAAAGTACTCGCCATAACAATTTTGTAACCACAACAACGACAACAACAAAGGTAAACAGACTGACCCCTGACTGAAAAAAAAAGATGGCAGACCCTAGGCCAGAACCAGAGTCAGGCCCAGACCCAGACCCAGAACCAGACCCAATCCGAGACCCAGCCAGCAACCCTGGGCTCTGGGCGAGTGTGGAAAATTATGAGCCAGACCTGGAACAACATATGAATTGTAATTCTTTATTTTCTTTTTTGCACTTATTACAGTGGGCGCGTGTGTGTGTGTGTGTTGCAAGTGGTGTAGTGTGTGGTGTGTGGAGGGCGCTTAATTTAATTTATAGCAATTTATCAAGAGGCAGAGCCTAAAATGCACAGCCAACGAGGCGTATAACAAGAAGTAATCATATGGGGAGAACTAGTCTTGAAATGCCATCGCAGTAGGGAATGTCGGGAGGGGAGTTCCCATAAATTGATTCTGTTGGACCAGTTAGGAGCCAGCTGCGGAATAGAAATGTATATGACTGCAAAGAGTTATCAATTAGAAGTACCCTAGGCTTATTTACTTTAAGAGAACTAAACTGATTATTTCAACTTAAAAACCTGAAGAACTGAGAATTCAATACCCAAATTTGTAATAATACTAATTAAATGCGCATAGATAAAAATGACATAATCATATAATGTTATTTAATAATATACTGCAGTCTAATAAACATAAGTTACAGACTTTCAAGCGCAAAGTTATCAGCTTGGTTTTATTTTATTTTCAAATTATATTTCTTAAGCAGTTACTTACAAATTTATAATGGATTATCTACCTATGTATTTATATAATATCTTGTAATTCTGTAAGATATCGATTTCTGTCTATTATGTCTATTAATCTTCGGAAAATCGAATTTTAAATTAAAAAATGTATTAATAAGCAATTAACTCGAACCACGGTATAACTCAAATAAAATATTAGCGAAGGTATTATATTAATACTGCGACTCTTTAGAAATTCAAAATCTTATCGAAATAAAGCAATAACCACGCAAATATCTTAAATGCAATACGAACCTTGATAAATGTGCCCAAGTATTTTGATATTTGCATTATAATAGTCATAGTTTTTTTTTTAAAAATATATATATTTTAAATTTTTTACAGTCCATCTCATAGATTTCTTTGAATATCTTATTTACTTTTCGACTTAAAAGAAACTGAGTTAAGCTAATTTAGATGTACATGTGTACCCCCTAATGAAAGTACTAAACTTATTAGTATGAATTGGATTAATACTGATTACAATTATATAAACACCGAGATTTTCATAAAGAGCTATAAATTTCGGTTTCCCTCAATGAAAATCAAACACGCCTCAGCTTATGCTACATATTTCGATAGGAGAAGATTCGCACAAAAAAGTCTCGATTATCTCAACTTGATAGCTGCAGGTTAAAGCCATAAACATTTAGTTCGAGAAAATTGCCAATTGCTAAACGTTTTCTGGTTTCGTTTTTCTTCTCGGCTTTTTTTTTTTTTTTGTTTGTTGCTGCCACAAATTGAGATTTATTTGTAGAGGAGCCTGAGAAGGCAGTTGTTTGTTGGTTACTTGTTTGTCTGTTTGTTGTCTGTGTTGTATTTTATGGCCAAGTTAAGCGAAATTGGCAATTGTATGTGGACAATTGGCTCATGCCAATCGCTTACGTGTTGTTGTAATTAAGCTGTTATTGTTGCTACAAGCAGCTGCTGGTTAGAGCATTAGAACAATCTCCTCCGAGCCGACAACGAGCTATAAATGCCAATAATTCAAGTGTTAAAAACAAAAAACAAACAACAAGAACAAGCGCATTATGCAAATCTACAACCCTCGGGAAGGGCAACAAATCACACGGCCAAAGCATTTGAATGCCTCTAATAGAAAAGCAAACAGAGATTGGGAATGTGGATGCGGATGCGGATGTGGATGGAATTGGATGAGGCATCCACGGGGTGGCAAGTGCCACCTGCTGCACATAAATCAATGGCAGTTCCTATAAGCAAGTTTACATATCGCATTAAAAACTCATTCGGGAGTGCTGACAAATTTGCCAAGTCGACAACGAGAAGCGCGTCAAGAGTCGCCAGTGGTTGACCACTTTCATGACCACCTCCCCCCCGCCCTCTCACACATTGGCCCCTTGATATGTGCCATCTGTGCACGTGGCATTTAATCAGTGCCACTCATTAGGGGGGCTGCCTTCAACTGACTTAGCCAAAATGCAACTCATGCGGTCGGCAATATACCTCATCCACATCTACTGCTCCACTCCCATTCCCAATCCCAATCCCAGCCGAGCTTATTTACCACTGCAATTTATTCCCGTATATTTGTCTAATGGCTTTTCGGATTCTGACTTGCATTTGTTTCTGCCTGGCAACAGCTTTAAAACGAGTCCACGATTCATTTGCCACGTTCCACATGATGATGATAACAATGAAGATGATGATGATGATGGGGCAGGCAGCTGATATGCCAACGCCTCCAAACGTGGATCTCTTACCGTGCCGATTTTGTTATGTCAACGATTTGATAAGCTTTAATTAATTGCTTCTTTAGTCCACTAATAAAGGGAAGTATTTTAACCAAGACTACAACACTAAGACGTACCTCATAGATATAAAAAAATCTCGTTATATAAAAATGTTATAAAAATAAAAAAATAAAAATTTTAAGTCATACATAATAAAAAAGTTATAATTCTCGCAAATTTCGATAGAAGATAAACAAAACTTAAAACTGTGGTGAAATTCCATGTTTCTGCAGTATATTTCCTTCACATTAATAATTTTATTAATGGCAATTTTAATTATCAAATATTCTAGTTTATCTAAACAAATGCTTAATGGATGAATTCAGTTTACTAAATTAGAAAACTTTAAAAATAAAAATGAAAAGAAAATTGTTGGTGATTTACCCTTGACAGAATCACATCCAACTTGATTATGAGGCATTTAGGCATTCTTTAAATTTTCTCAAATAAACCCCTCACAGTAACACCTCCAATATTGTTATTCAAGCTTCCAACCTCACGAACAATTTCTCTAATTACCTTGTCTGAGATATGGAAAGCTAAGTGGGCGAAAAATGTGAACATTAAAGTGGAAATTATTAAAATCTGCTAAGAATAACGACAGCTACATGACTTGGCACAAAAATGGGCAAATTAAGGTGAGAGAAAATGAGGAAAACTGTGAAGGGCGTTCTTTGAATCAAAGCAACATATGTTAAAGATAAGATAAAGGAAGCAAAATTCTAGGGACATGGAGAAAATCTGATAAAATGCTTGCCTTAAAATCTGAAACAACTGATATATTGTAAATAAGAAGAAAACATTCTCAATACGGACAGATCAATAGCTTAGCCGCCTTAAAATATGCAACAAAATGTTTAATTTACGGCAAATAAATGTTAAACGGCACAAAATTGAGAGATTTTAGAGTTACGATATCGCCACACATAAACTGTGTCATTCGGAGGAATAAAGAGTGTGTGTGGGGAAAGGGGAATAAAGCAAGGTGGAAGGAGGAATATGTGCTACCAATGGGGTGTAAAATAACGAGCGAAAATTTAGCAACATATAAAGTCTTTGCAACTGATATGGGTACCCCGAAGAGGTTGAGGGTGAGGGTGGATTCCCGCGAACTTCAAGGGTCGGGGATTGATGATAAAAACAGCAAGGGATAAACTGACAAACCGTTTATAACAAATTGAGCCTGATGAGTGTTAAGCGTCTGGGACACACACTTACACCCAACTAGACAGAAACACACTCGTAAGCGACGACATGTGTGACAAGTATCCGAGCTCCCCCACACACTTGATTTGAATTTACATACAAATTTGTCTGCAGTGCGCCGGAAAAGTATGTGGAAAAGTGTGGGAAATCACTGATATCCTAAGCTCAAGAAAACATTGCTTTTAAACGCTCTTTCAAGTCATACTCGTGAAATTTGTGCCATATTCTTTATTAAATGTTGTCATCAAGTATTTGCAAAATAAATAACATAAAATAAAAAACTAAATTTAATTTGAATAATAAAAATTAAAAATATTTTTTGTTATTTATTTTTTGACTTACGGTTCTCTTTTTAAAAAATATGTAATACCATATTCTCCATATAAGATACCATTAATAGGCTTTGGATTATTCATCTAAAATCGAATCAGTTCTGAAAATAAAAGAGGTATTCTCTTAAGTAAAGGTTACTCACCCATAATCGTATATATTTTTGAAACTATACAGTTTCAAATTTTATAGTACTTAAGAAATATTAAAAAACGCAAAAGATGCTGAAAAGTGTGTTGAAAATGAAATGAACTAGCATTTAAATATGATAATACAATATCAGATAAGATCTCCGCTATTCACAGCCAAAATACATTTGTTGACTTTAACTTTCAGTTACCTGACGCCAAAGATCTACACAACATGTCACTAGTCGGCAACTATAGCACCCAATTCCTGCACAACTTCCATCCGCACCTGCTGCAGACTCTCAACCATGGAATGCTGGCGGCGAACGGAGCAGCGGCCGCTGCTGCAGCCGCCGGAGCTCCGGGCGGATATTTTGCCAGCGAGCGGTCGGCGCTGGGGAAGCCGTCGGTGCTGTCGAACTTCTCGTTGCCGTCGGCGTTTTCCCCTCCCAAATACATTGGCATATCTCTGGACCAGGTGAGTGATGGGACAGATGATGGGCTGACGTTGGGAGCTGACGGGGGAGAGGCTTTAGAGGCGTTGATAATCGTGTGTGGATTGGCAGTTGTCATAATTGGAATTGAATTTTGCAGAATCTTTTCAATGGCAGCGAATCATTTCGCACGGATTCGGCCAGTCCCACGTGCACATCACACGAATCCATGGAGGGATCACAGGATTACGATGCCGTTGAAAAGGGTGAAAGCCCGCGCAGCAATAACTCTCAGGATCCCAGGGATTTGAGACGTAAGTTGGGCTCCGGCCTGTCCCCGGGCTGTGTTTACTCCTGTATTTATTTAACAAATTTGCATGTTGCCAAAATGTTTGGCGATAAAGCAAAAAGTGGGCGGTTTTTCAGGCCACGTTTTGCCTTTACGTTTGCCTCTTTTTGATCAAAATCTTTTGCCGTATTTGTTTCAATTTTACTTTTTCTGCGCAATTTTAACGCTTCAGTGGGTTAACTTTGACTGGCAGGCATAAGGCCGGGACTGAGGGACAGATGGACAGATGGACAGACAAGCGACAGGACGCACTTCAGCAATTTTTATTAGTTTTTCCTGTAAAAGACATTCAAATCAATTTCCAGCAAATATTCACCTGAGGGTTGCATTTCCCTCTATTTGCTTTAAAGCTGCTCCCATTTGGCTATAAGTAGGCTAAACAAATTGCCTACAAATGCGTTGCTAATTGGTAAGAGCAAGAGCTGTTGTCGTTAAGCGCCTTATACCCAAAAGTCAGCAGCATATGAACATGATAAATATGAATGCAAAACAGCTCATTGGGGGGGGGTTAAGGGTAGACCGCTTTGAAGCAGGGGCGCAGATGCCAAAGGGGTGTGCTAATGAGTAATATGTATGCCTACAATATCTCAGTTGGTCAAAACGTTAAATTAACATAAAGTTGGCCTACGATTAATGTACTTGCAACTTTTGTAATGATTCTCTTTAGATAACTTAAAAGATGAAATTGCATACAACTTGTCGTGTACATTTTTTATATAATATTTAGTAGTTATGGGACATCTAAAATTGGAATCAATTAAAAATATCACTAAAAGCAATCACTTCATTTTTTAAAAAGTATATTTTTATTCAAAGTAACTTTCTTTGATATTTTATTTAAATGCGGAACATTTTCATTTCCATTAGCGGGCTTAGACAGTAATCTAAAAAATATAAAAATAACATTTAAAGCTTATTAATTGATATTTAAGCTTAAGTGTTTAAGTAAACCATTTCAAAAATATTCTTTTTTTTAAATAAGTAAATAATTTTAAGAGTAATCAACGATTCGTTAGCGTGAAATTCCAAATAAACGGTCTCAGTACTAAATGTCTCCCCTTGAAACTACGCCCCTGTCTCTCTGAAAATGACAACTTCTTTGTTTAACTTTCATATTTACATATCTATTTAAGCCGGAAAACCAGTTTTCCGCACACACACACACACACACCCGTACTCCCCTCGTGTCAGTTTGTATGTTTAACTTTTGGCTTATGCCAGTGGCTAGGCTAACACGAGGCCATAAATTAATTTTAATAAATAATACACTTTTAATTAGCTGCGTTAGTTAGCAGCGAATCACAGCACAGCTTCCATCGATAACTCAATGCTAACTATAGATAAATACAAGTATCCCTTAGCCTTCAGCTTCTTCGACCGAGATAAAAGTGGAAAGGCACTTGGTATAAGTATTTTGGCTAGAAGGGTTAACAAGGGTGCGCATTAAGTGTTTTAAATGGCGCACTGGCTTATTGAAATGTAGCAAGTCTCTCCCTCTTCCCTCTTCCTCCTTCCCCACACCACTGAGGATGTTATTGCCACAATGTACGTGTGGCACTTCACTACAAAGTCAAACCGCAGGCAGGACGCATCCTTTTTGCGGCACGAGGCGGCTAATTACTCAGCCTGCGACATTGTTGCAACTCTTCTGCTTCCTCTTCTTCGCGTGCCACTTGAGCCAATTATATAAGGCTAAGCTAAAGCTACCCCTAACTAATACCCTTACAGCCGTCAACGAAAATTCATAATGTTTGCTCATTTATTGTTCATGTTTTTTTTTTGCATTTGTGTAAGGTTTTTTCTTCGGTTCCTTCAAAGGATGCGCAAGTGTTGCAAATCGCTTTGATTGCATTGTTGGTATTGTTATTATGAGCATTACTTATTACTTATTATTATTGCTCAGATGATGTATTATATCCAATGCACACTTGGAATTTTCATATTAATTTCTGTAATATTAATGGCACTCGAATAAAAGTCATATTTCATACTATGTGCGATACATGGAATGTCCGCTCTAAGCTCTTTGGCGAGGGGATGAATGCCATGAAATCTTGAGAACGTGAATCCAACTGGCTATTGACACGTGACTGGGAGGTATTTTGAAAGTTAATATAAAAATATATAGATTTATATCTGATTTGGGGGTAATATAGATAATGCTTAGTAGAATAGATAGGATCGAAATCGATGTATAACGATTTCTATAAATTGTAGTAAATTAAGTTAATTTAAAATCATATTCCAATGTTTTTACGTTTTTCAATTATATTTTAGAAATTATAAATGCAGATAATTAATAACAGAACTTAAAACATTTTAATTTTATGGTTTAATAATTATTTTTTAGTGAAACGTTTTTTTTTTTAAATAATTAAAGCTTCACAGTAAAAAGAGTGTAGATATCCATTACATACAGGCATGACCCGTTTTTCCGAAAGTGAAAACCGGAACAGGCCTGATAGTTATTTTAAAGTTTCTATATGCTAATAATAAAATACTAGTACATTCCGATAAATACAAATTATTATTTAAATACATTTGTAATATGAACATAACTGTTGATAATTGGATTTATCAGTGCACAATCCGAGAGTTATAGTTGTTGTATATTATAAATCTCTTCGAACTTAAAAATAAAGATATTATAACATTAAATAATCCTCTGGTTCGCTTTTGTATATATTCCCTTTAAGTTTTTTTTTAAATTTTAATATTTAGTGCTTTAAAAATTATTGCAAAATATGTTTATGCTTAATACGTATGTACATACTACAAATTTAATAAATATAATTTTGATTTATGCAAAAGTTTCAAACAGTTGCATTTGTTTAAAGAAAAGTCCTTTGTAAATATTAGAATTTAAAGCTTTTACATTTTTTGAATAATATGTTCCTATATTTGATTTAATACGAGCATAGTAAAAATATTATAAATATATTCTTTTAATTTATGTGAAAGCTTCAAACAGTTGCATTTATTTAAAGAGAGGTCCTTTCTAAATAAAAATATTAAATGCTTTAAAAATTATTGAAAAATAGGTTTCTATGCTTGATTTAATTCGAGCATAGTACAAATTTAATAAATATAATTTTAATTTATGCGAAAGTTTCAAACAGTTGCATTTGTTTAAAGAAACTTCCTTTGTAAATATTAGAATTTAAAGCTTTTACATTTTTTGAATAATATGTTCCTATATTTGATTTAATACGAGCATAGTAAAAATATTATAAATATATTCTTTTAATTTATGTGAAAGCTTCAAACAGTTGCATTTATTTAAAGAGAGGTCCTTTCAAAATAAAAATATTAAATGCCTTACAAATTATTGAAAAATAGGTTTCTATGCTTGATTTAATTCGAGCATAGTACAAATTTAATAAATATAATTTTAATTTATGCGAAAGTTTCGAGCAGTTGCATTTGTTTAAAGAGAAGTCCTTTGTAAATATTAGAATTTAAAGCTTTTACATTTTTTGAATAATATGTTCCTATATTTGATTTAATACGAGCATAGTAAAAATATTATAAATATATTCTTTTAATTTATGTGAAAGCTTCAAACAGTTGCATTTATTTAAAGAGAGGTCCTTTCTAAATAAAAATATTAAATGCTTTAAAAATTATTGAAAAATAGGTTTCTATGCTTGATTTAATTCGAGCATAGTACAAATTTAATAAATATAATTTTAATTTATGCGAAAGTTTCGAACAGTTGCATTTGTTTAAAGAAACTTCCTTTGTAAATATTAGAATTTAAAGCTTTTACATTTTTTGAATAATATGTTCCTATATTTGATTTAATACGAGCATAGTAAAAATATTATAAATATATTCTTTTAATTTATGTGAAAGCTTCAAACAGTTGCATTTATTTAAAGAGAGGTCCTTTCTAAATAAAAATATTAAATGCTTTAAAAATTATTGAAAAATAGGTTTCTATGCTTGATTTAATTCGAGCATAGTACAAATTTAATAAATATAATTTTAATTTATGCGAAAGTTTCGAGCAGCTGCGTAACAAACTTTCTCGCACCATTTCGACCATTTTGTCAACGTGTTCTGTTCTCTGTTCACTGTTTTCTGCTATCTGTTGTTATCCGCGGTTAACCGTCACTTTCAACATATTATGTTGCCACATGTACGAACTACATGCAGCTATTTTAGACAAAAACAAAAAACACTTGCAGCGGCAGCAGCAACAATATATTTGTAGTCGTATTTATTGTAATAATATTTTAATTGCCGCCGCAGTCACGTGCAGAACTTTCGACTGGCAAACAGTTTGTATTTACGAGTATTGTGGTTTGTTGTACACATTTTTTCTCGGTGTACGTGCGTCTGACAGCTGAGCAGCTCCGAAGGATATGAAGGACATGCGGCAAACGGTTTTAGCTACCAAAAATAACGAGCGCCAATTAATTTGGGCTAAGTACGTGTTAAAAATGTGTAGCATGCAATTAGAGATTGGCCAGAAAATTTATGGACCAACCCAGTTTCGATGGGCGGAATGGCGGAATTGTGTGGAATTCCAAAATTGAAATCAATGCACGAACCAAGTGGGGGGGGGGGGGGGGTTGAGTTAGTGGAATTTCAATTTTTATTGCCTGTTATTGCGGCGCTTTGATTGATGAATGCGGCATGGCTAATTCCAGATCTGCATAACGTCAGCAAGGCGCACACGGTGGCCTCATCCTCGACGGCATCCAGCAGCTCCTCATCCTCCTGCTCGACCAGCTCCGCCGTGGCGGCCATTAGCTCGGCGGCCGTCGCCGCGGCGACCAGCAGCGCCGTCGTCTCGATGGCCAACCATCTGGCGGCGCATCAGTCGTCGCCGGCACACCATCACTCGCATCCGCATCCGCATTCGCATCATGGCCATCATGTGGGTGGCGGCACGGGGCCTCAGCCGCCGCCTACGCACCATCACATGGCGCACGCTCATCCCCATCCGCTGTCCCACCATGCGGCTCACCATGCGGCTCTGGCCAGTCTCAGCATGGCCGGACTGCGTGCGGTGCCGGGCGGTTTGAGCCTGGTCAGCGGCTTGCAGGCAGCCGCTGCTGGCGGCGCCATTCCCGACCTCTGTCCCGTCTGCGGACTCAAGCTGAGCCCCGAGGAGTGGCACACGCACTTCCTCACCGAGCTGGACCGCCTCTACAAGCTGAGCGCCGGATTCGAGCGCTCGAATCTGCAGGCGACCTACATGTTCGCCCCACCCTGCCCGGCCCAGGAGAACGCCATTCGCACCAGCCACAATCGCTGGGAGGTAAGCAACAGCAACTTAATTTTAATTAAAAATTATGGAAGAAAATTGTGAACCTATTAATCTGACAAATAGTATCTATCACTGCTATTATAGACTTTTCTTTGACATTCCAAAAACTTCCCTTCGAGTTTTATCTTGTCGTATACATATGTATGTTTCTATGTATGCCAAGTGATCAGAATAATTTTTACTACTTTTGTTTTTAATTTGAAAGATTTTGATATTTATTTATTTTTTTATTTATTTATTATTTATTATATTTATTTATTTATTTATTTATTTATTTATTTATTTTTTTATTTATTTATTTATTTATTTATTATTTGTTTATTGATTAATTTATTTATTTATTTATTTATTTTATGTCAACTAAGTACAATTGACCAAGATTAAAGTAAAAACTGTAAAGTAAAATTGATATAATAATTAAAGTTAAATTTAGTAATTATATTTAAACTTAAAATTTAGCTGAGAGGATAAAAAGTAAAATCATAAATTAAGAATTAAGAATCTGGAGGTATTCAAAAAATTTAATTAAATGATCTAACTTTTGTTGCAAGAATTGGGAAAACCCAGAAAAAACCCAATCAGCTCAAAAAGTAAAAGTAAGTATTATAATTAGTAAGGTCAGGGATATCTAGAAAGGAAACCCTTCACTGAAGTATTGAAATCATAAACTATGTTTTGATATTTAAATATCGTTAATTAATCTGAGTTTTTTATTTCACACACCGAGTTATGTGATCAGCATATTTTTTACATATTTACCCTGTACATAAGAAGTACAAAGGGCTTAATGGGTTTGTCAGAAAATATTGTGAACAGCTGATAAAAGACCCAATAATATCCAGATCAAATCAGTTTTTTATAGCGATTTGGACCTATTGAACCATTTAACAGCACATTTCTCTTGTGCCAATTGAAAGACTTTTATAACCGATTTCTTCCTGTATTGTTTTACTAAGTTATTAACCTCTTTCCAGACCTTTCAGCGAATCAGAAACAATCGCCAGAATCGTCTCAGACTGAAGGTGCGTAAGCGCAAATACGGCGAGATGTACATGATGGAGAGTCTCTACTGTAGCAGCTGTCCCATATGCAAGCGCAAGTATGCGCTGGAAACGGGAAAACTGCCTCCAGAGGTGCGTTGAGCCCTTAGAAGCAACTCGACCTACCTTAAGCTAACCAACTTTCGTCCTTTCGTTTCGCAGGAGGATGCCAAGATGCAGGATGAGATCGAAACGGTGGACGTGGAGAGCTGCAATGACGATGTGCCCGACTCTGGCTCTGAGGCACCAGGAGGGGGGGCAGTGGGTGGGATGACCAGCAATATGCCACCCTCGAGTATGCACAATACGAACGCACAGCCGGGTAAATTGGATGGCATACTGTATCGCACGGCGTGCGTTATTAATCAGAAGGATGTGCATGCAGACGATCAGGATGTGAGCACCAATGTGACAACTGCTAGCAGCAGCAACGTCAGCTGGTCAGGAGAGACAACGCCCAGCGCACACACACAGGCACATATCAGCGGTGAGTTTAACGAATTTCTTGCCCTGGGGCCAATTGACAATCCCCCAATCCCCCTCACTCCTTTCCATTTGCAGTGAAAAACGTCAGCGAGCTGTCATCTACCACACATCACTACTACAACGCGGACTCCTGCGGCGTGGGCGGGAACGAGCACGGCAACAACAGCAACAACAACAACAATGGTAATAAGGAGCTAATGATGGACACGGTGTCGTGTCAGAACGATAGCGACGAGGATGTCATTGTGGATGACGACGAGACCGTGAAAATGACGAGCAAGTCGCACAGCTACAAGCGACGACTGGAGGAGAACGTGGCCAGCAGCAGGTACGAACACTTCCCTCTCCAACAAATACTACACTCATTTCAGAAATTCGCCTTTGTTTTCGAATCGAAATTACAGAGAGAAAAATTTCTAAAAAAAAAAAATGGTTTTCTTACTTTAGGCTGTTACTAAAATACCAGCCTTCAATAATATTATTTTTTCAAACCTTAAGAGCAATAATCAAAAAATAAAGTATTTCCTACAATCAAGATGTTTTCTTTTATTTTAAGAATCTAGGTTCTCGTCCCATTGTTTAGACGAATAGTACCAAAATTTCTCAGAAAACTAAGAATTTTTTTTCTAAATACAGTCGAACTTCCCTAACTCCAATCACCATTATCCATTATATGAAAAGGTGCAATGTGGCGCTCTAATAATTTCTAAGTGGAATCTCTTAATAGTTACATGAAAAATTTTGATATAATATATTTAAAGATCGATACTTTTTTTAAACTGCTTAAAGAAAATAGTTTTGTTAATAGTTTTTCAGAAAAATAATGTTACATTTTGGAATACAAATACTATAAGTTAAGAAATTTCTCTTTTAATAATTTTTTTTCTGAGTGTAGAAATTATCAACTCAAAAACAATCTCGGTTAATTTACTTTACAGAAGCCTGGAGAATATCTCACCCAATGAGGAGCGTCCGCGCTCGGAGCCGCAGGTCAGCAGCACTGAGCCTGGCCCCATGGACATCTCACACAGCAGCAGCAACAATAACAATAACAACAACAACAACAACAACAATAATAACAACAACTCAACAACAGCAACCAAATATGTCGAGCCCATGGAGAACAGCCTGTCGCAGTTATCGTCTATGGGCGTGCCGGGATTAACGCAATTGGACACAAAGGTGGGAATTAGTTCGGATTTAAAACCGGACGATGAAAACAAATGTTTCATTTGTAAGGTAATTTCTCAGTTTGCTTCAGTTCTATTTTGCCTTTACGCTATCCCCCCATTCTCTCTATCACTCTCCCTCTCTCTCCTGCTCACTTTCGCTCACGCTCTCTCACTGTGTCTTTAGTACACTATTTTTTGCTGTTTCGCATGTTGTTGTTGCACACTTGCTCTCCCATTGTTTAAATACCGCTCTAAGCTATGCTCTCTTTTGTGTATCTACTCTCTCAAGACAGGCATAAAGGATCTCAACACCGATGCGTTTCTGCGCGGTCGCAATTTCTATTTTCACCAGAGCTGCGCCAACGTCATGAGCAGCTACAGACTCAACAAGGAGCTGCTCAGTCAAGCCCAGGCGCAGAGAGAGGCTGCCGCGAATACGGCAAGGCCGCGCAGTCTGTCGCCGTCGCCCGCCCAGTCGCCGCAACAGAGCGTTGCCACCCAGGCCATGGAGTAGGTGGCGAAATGAGCAATCAAAGCGTGAATTTATTACAGTTAATTAATTCAAATATATTGTGGTAGCTAATGAAACGAGTTAAACTAAAATCATGTTTAATTGAGCATGTCAAGCGGTCGCCCAAAGTTGGGCCACACTTTTCCCATTGGTTTTTTGCGTCGCCTAAAAGCGAGCAACATTTTTTGTTCAATTTCCCGCTTTATTTTTCGCTCTGTAAATTTGCGTATGTCAATTGTTTTTGTTTTTCGAAATTAACAAATTCATTTCCTCGCATCAATGTTTAGTGCAATTTTGAGTTGCCTTTTAGCTGTTTTGAAAGCAGCTCTATTATTATTATTAAGCTTATTTCTCCCATTTTTAGTATGCAAAATTCTTGAATGTGCTATAATTGTTAAATACAAATGAAATTAGTTATCATAACTAAGCCAATTAGTTGTACATTTTAAGCGTAAAATATTTATGAAAAATCAAATAAAAACATAAAATACTAACAAAGAATTAATGCATTCTTTTCATTCTATCGAACATATTCAAGTCAATTAGTACAGACTTTACTGTTGTTAATGTATTATGATCAAACAGAAAGCTCACTGCAATTATCTTATTAGCAGCTGGTGACAGCGAAAGCTTCAATGAGTTCCATTGCGCCGCCTTAAGATTTGTTTAAAAGCTTCAACAATTGCCATGACTCTCGGTTTACACATACATACATATGCACATTCATATGTACGCACATGCTGTCGAATTCAATTCGTTTCAAAGAGAAACCGAAAATAAAGAAAGAGATAAAAAGCTCCAGTTCCATTGAGCAATGGAAAATTTCTGCTGATTACTGAAATTGAATAACAACAACAAGAACTTATGCATGTATAAACAAACAAGCATTCTATTTATAAACAGATGTAAATATGTGTGTGTATGTAGATATTTTCTCAAAGCACTTACTACGCCGAAAGCTACGCAGATAAGACGAATAAGTAAGTAATCTAGCTAAGCTGCGAATGCAAAGCAAAAACAAACAGAAAGTTTAGCACAAGCCCACAAGAGAGAGAACGCGCTCTCTCACTCTCCGTCTCCCACAATTAAAACTACGCAGGGGGCTGCACTCGAAAGCTTATCAACTATCGCCTGACTTGGCTGAAGAAGAGTATAAATAGCGAGTTGTCGACGCTTGCGAACTTTCAGTTGACCACAAACAGCGATCAAGAGTAAAAGTGTTTGATACTACTTAAATTCTTTATTTGTATTGAGAAAATGTTTTCCAAACTGAGCACACGCGGGGTGGCCAGCCGTCTTGGTAGCATTGCCAAGAGAGCGCAACACAAAGAGGCCGCCGCCGCCTCCACGGAGAGCAGCCGCTCCGAAGCGGTTTTTGCACGCGAGCAGAAATACGGCGCACACAACTACCATCCGTTGCCGGTGGCGCTTAGCCGGGGTGAAGGTGTGCACGTGTGGGATGTGGAGGGAAAACGCTACTTTGACTATCTCAGCGCCTACTCGGCGGTCAATCAGGGTCACTGTCACCCCAAGATTATTAAGGCGCTGACGGAGCAGTCACAGAAACTGGCGCTGACGTCACGGTAAGTTGAAGCACACAAAAATCATCTTCATCAGACGTGCCCCCCTTTGAAGCTTATGGGGTGGAGCTTTAACAGCTTTATTTTTAATTTCATTGACCTTGTGTTTCATACCCTAGCAGAGGGTATTTTAACATTGTCAAGAAATATGTAAAGCCAATTTCACATATTTTTAAGTTAAATGATTCCCTATTTTCTAAAATGATTACTATTTTTTGAACTTATAAAAATTAATTAGTTAAACCCAATCGATCTATTTGTTTAACCTTTTTTTAAAGAACCTTAAGCCATATAATAAAGTAATAATGAATAATTTTAAATTCGATCAAAACAATTTCTAAAAGTGGTCACTAAAACTCTCTCAAAAATATTAGTACATTTTCTTAGGATTTTATAGGAAACTCATAACATACTAGTTTAATATGTTTCGCTAAAGCTACCCCATTTTCATAAAAATCAGACGACTCTATCGCACAGTTTCTAATGAAGTGAGTAATGAGAGTTGGATTTTTTTTAAGTTCCTTTTGATATCTCGAAAGTCAAGTTTCAGACAGTGCAGAGACAGATAGCAAAGATATGTATATACTAGTCGTTGCTATAGGAACAATCGGAAAATGGTACTTGAAGATAGCTTCTCATTTTGATTGTTGTTATTATCGTTGCTGTGCCAGAATTAGGTTTATAACACAGCCGTAAACAAATTTAAGTGTGTGTGTTTTTTTAGCTATCAGTGTCAATAAGTTTCGTTATCAACAACCGCTAAGCTGTTGTCAACTGAAGAAAATAACAATAACCAATTAACCTATTGATGGAAAATTTTTGGTTGTTATTTTAATGTGATACTAAGGGAATCTTAATGGGAGATACCCTGAATACTTAAATATTTCCATTTACAATTAATTAATAGTAATACCATTAATAAATTATCAGAAAGCTTTGTTGTTCAATCAACCTTTTCCATGTCAGTGTATTATTTAATTCGAACTTTTATTCAAAGCAATAAATGTATAAAATTTCAATAATAGAAAAACAGTATATGTATATTAAAGATGAGAGATATTTATATGACTTATATAAAAGTTCAAAACTCAAGTTCAAAATAAGCTCTTAATATTTTTATCAATATTAATTAACTTTCCTATCTTCTCCGGAAAAACTTAAAGATGATCGACTCTTAAAAAAATAGCAATTGAAACTTTTTTATATTAAAGGCAAGACTCTCGACATTTTTGGTTTCGAGTGTAATGACATTAATCTCGGGATTTGCCCTAATTTGAGCCAAAATTTCCAAATTGTATCTTATCAGCTCAAAATGTAAGCCATGTGCTATAATTAGCAAATAAAAACATTTCAGTGCCAAAAAATAACAAATGATTAATCAAATTCATATCATTTCATATGAACCTTATAAACGACCATTGAACTTAACAATCAAAATTGACAACCGAACCTGAACAAAGAAATCCAATTAAAACCGGCCACATTTTTATTCACTCATAAAATACAATGATTCGAAATATAATTTATAGAACGCATTCATAGTGTGAATTACTGACTATTGAAATGAATAGATTCGAAAATAAATGAGGATTCAGGGGTTATCAGTACACAGATGAACTGCTTTCAATCTTCGCATGTATATTTATTTAGCGACTAGTTATAAGAAGTCATGTGACGTCTAATCGCAAGTTAGCATTGGATTAGTTAATTTAGTTTCGTTAAAGATTATTTCAAAGAAAAGAGCTACATATATCTTTTTCTCTTCCTCACTCTCTCTCTGTCTATCTCTCTTTACAATACCGATTTCTTTGCCCCCTGCTTCAACTTTTATTCGAATGATTTATCCTAAATGACTATTTTTTATTTAATGACCTTCCGTCATATTTAAAAAAAAATATCCTTTTCATACCCGATTTTCTTTTATTTTCCTCTATGAAAAAGAAGGCCACTTTCATTCCTAGTCTTCCGCATCTAGCTTTCATTTTTTAATCTCTCTCCTTATTTTTAAAATTTTCATTAAATCACGCTCCTCCATAGACATATTTTCAGGTTTATAAAAATATAGTAGAACTTAGACTTTCAGGAAGTGACGAATCTTTTTGACTGGATGTAATTAAAAGTTAATTAAGATTAAGTGTTAATTAAATAAAGTTTGTTATACTTTGTCTAAAAAAAAAGGACAATTTGAATGTATTAGTTAAAAAAAAATATAAAATTTCTTGTATCCACACAAACTGTTATTTATTGTATCTTTGTTTACTCTATTTTAGCGCCTTTTACAATGACGTTCTCGGCGAGTACGAGGAATTTGTTACCAAGTTCTTTGGTTACGACAAAGTCCTGCCCATGAACACGGGCGTGGAGGGCGGCGAGACGGCCTGCAAGCTGGCCCGCAAGTGGGGGTACCTGAAGAAGGAGATACCCAAGGACCAGGCCAAGATCGTCTTTGCACGCAACAATTTCTGGGGCCGCACACTGTCCGCGGTGTCCGCCTCGAATGATCCCAGCAGCTATGAGGGCTTTGGGCCATTTATGCCCGGCTTCGAGCTGATTGATTATAACAACGTGGCTGCTCTGGCGCAGGCTCTGCAGGACCCGACAGTGTGCGCCTTCATGGTGGAGCCCATCCAGGGCGAGGCAGGTGTTGTGGTGCCCGACGAGGGCTACCTGCGCAAGGTGCGCGAACTGTGCACGGAGAACAACGTCCTCTGGATTGCGGATGAGGTGCAGACGGGTCTGGCACGCACCGGTCGCATGCTGGCCGTCGACTACGAGGAAGTCCAGCCGGATATACTCATTCTGGGCAAGGCTCTGTCCGGTGGCGTCTATCCCGTCTCAGCTGTGCTCTGCAACGACGACGTGATGCTGTGCATCAAGCCCGGCGAGCACGGCTCCACCTACGGAGGTAACCCACTGGGCTGCCGCGTGGCCATTGCAGCTCTGGAGGTGCTTCAGGAGGAGAACTTGGCCCAGAATGCATTCGAAATGGGTCAACTGCTGCGCACTGAGTTGTCCAAGCTGCCCAAGGACATTGTCTCCGTGGTCAGGGGCAAGGGACTCCTCAACGCCATTGTTATCAATTCCAGTAAGTTATGCCCCACTCTACTCTGTTCTTCTCCCAGCTAACCTCTCTTCAATCCCCGACAGAACATGACGCTTGGGATGTCTGCATGAAGCTCAAGGACAACGGATTGCTGGCCAAGCCGACACATGGCGACATCATTCGCTTTGCCCCGCCCCTTGTCATCGATGAGGCGCAAATGATGGAGAGCATTGACATCATCAAGAAGACCATTTTGTCCATGTAAAATGCTTATCACAAATGTTTCCAATCGAATAGCATTTAATTAGTCTGTTAACATTTCAAAAGTCTGAAAATACAATATCTATAATACAATTCAAATTTCCTAAAACTGCTTTTAATTTTTCAAAATTCAATCCCCGCCATCCTCGCTTGTTCTCAATTTTTAGCCAAGTCCATTTCTCAGCTTTAATTTATTTTATTGAAATAATAAATACTCGTAGTTACAAAAAAATAAAAATCATTACCATAATTCTAAGATAAAGCTTAGTTAAATTTTTCTCCGATAAATGTCTAATTATGATAATAGAAAAATTTTAAAAAAGTGTAAAAATAATGTATTCAAATATTTTAGTAGAAAACAAGATAAAAGGCTAATTTTCCGATTTTTAGTTAATATCTCAGAAAACCAATTAAGAGATATTATGTCGGAAAATAAAATAAAAAAATTCGGAGTTAAAAATTAACTAAATTTAAAAAAAATCGTTCCTAAGTATAATTTTATTATGCTCACACAAAAATATGAATAATATTTAACAAGAAATATGCATTACATATTACTATCTGCAGTTATTCGTTTTTTATTAAAAAAACACTCTTTTCCAGCCTTTTGATTTACTTTTTAATAACATATTGAATAAATATCATTGGCATTACTTAAATTATCGTTGATGCAAAGAGTCTTACTTAAATAATAGAAGGTAAAATCAGAAAAAATAAGTTTAATTCAGAGCTTAGAATTTTTTAAGGCCTTATAAATGGTAGATTTTTTAACATTATCAGATTTAGCTGTCAAGTAGACAGCTAATTAGTCAATCCGTCGTAGAATTTGTTAGTCGATCAGTTATTAAAACAATTACAATAAGTTGTTTAAATAAAGATAATAAGATATTATGCTATTCTATCCTAAATGGCATTAATTATATTTCTGAAAGAAATTTAAAACCTTTCAAAAATGTGTCAATGGACAAACTTGTAGATATCATAACGTTAATAACTGAGCTGAATATCGAGTTTCCGTCCCTTTCTACCTATGTATAAGTGACTTCTCTCTCTCTCTCTCTCTCTGTTTCCTTGTGCACTCTTTCATGGCATGACTGACTGTGTCAACAGAATCGTTTGCATTCCTTATTTTTTAATTAAAATATAAAAAGGAGACCGCACTGGATGGAAACGTGCCGCGGTCGTTAGGCAATAAACTTGGACACCGCGCATCCTGCAGGACAATTACAAGGCGGAAAATGTCGCAACATTTTCGCCTTATCTGGCGACTTTGGTACTTTAAAAGAATAAGGCGCAAAGGCATAAAAAACGAAGTAACGCTGGAATGGGGAATGGGAAATGGGAAATGGGGAATGCGGAGGGGAAGACTGGAGAAATGTTGCCGCATTGTAACGCTTATCGCGCGGGTGACAGGCGAAGGGAGAGGGGAGGTCCTTGGTCCAAAGGACAAACATATTTGCCGACGCGTCGAAGAACCTTTCGCAAAATCGTTGTGGAAAATCTTTATTTTTAATTTTAACGCTTTATTTAATTATGTGAAGCGCCTGCTGAGGACAACAACAGACAGGATAGAAGAGACAACGGGCAACTACGAGACAACTTCAAGTTCAAAAGTTTGCTGCTAATAAAATGCTTAAGGAGTCTCCTGTCTGCCAATAAAACCCACAAAAAAATGGGCTAAAAATTGCATTTCTTGTTCTTTATTTTTTGTTATTTTCCTTGGTTTTTTTTTTTTCTGTTGGTTGTTTAGCTACCTCGTTTCTCTTTGGTTTTTTTAATAAAGACATCAACAGATGGGCGACGATAAAATGCCCAAGATTATGGACAAAAGCCAGAGAAGAGCGTGGCACAAAAGGCAGCCAAGCGGCGTGTGGCCTTTGACACACCCCAACAAAGGAGCAGAGTCCTTTTCCGCTCTATTCGTGGCCCGATAAGCTTCGGTCTGCAACTTGGCATTCACATTCAAAGTAGCTCATAAGACGTTGCATTAAGCCAACACTTGAACCGGGCAGGTCAACTTCCAATGACCCCCCACCCCCGCCCGACGTCCCCCTTGTCGAGCTCTGACCCAACGTTTTATGACCTTAAAGATAAGATTTTTACATTCGCACTTCACTGTCAACTGCTTTTTAATGTTCAAACTTTTAATTAGCTGGGCTGGGAAATAGAAATCTTCGCCCTTCCATTATTTCTGCTTTTGCCAACCGTCAACTGTTAACCTGTTACAGCTATTTGGCATATCGCTTTCAATTGCTTTCCAATTGCTGCCAGCAAATTGCAACAACAATAAAAATCAAATACAACGCGATAAAATCACAAATCGAAACGTTTCCCTGAGGGCAACAATTTGCACCTTGTTGACAGCCCAAACAATTGGGGGGCGACTTGGCTGTAAGTAATCTTGGTCCGAAGGCTGACGTGCTAGAAAATACCCTAGGAATAATCTTTCTATGCTTCAGAAATCATTGATAGTGTAATAATGTGATAGTGATCTGCAAGAATTATAATTTCCGACTGTTCCGATTATTATCATGATTATAATCAATAAAATTATTTAATACTTATAGATAATTTTTCAGAGAAACTTTCTTTGATTCAGAAATCGTTGACAATGTAATAGTGTGAACTGCAAGAATTATAATTTTCAAATGTTCCGATAATTATCATGATTATAATCAATAAAGTTATTTAATACTTAAATAAAATTTTTATACTTAAAATGAAAAAAGCAGAAATATAAAATGAACTTATTGTATAGTGAATATGTAACTAAAATACAATATACTTTTTATGCTATCAATCAATATTGTTTAATATTTATATTCATCTTATCATTATGTTTGTCTTTTTATGCTATTAATCAATACTGTTTAATATTTATATTTTAGATAGTTATCCAAAAGAATTCACTTAACTGTAATTTATTTTGTAATTTAAATATGTTCTTTAATCTTAATGTTTATTTTAAATTAAATTGTTGTGTTGGCTGCTTTAAGCCTGACATTAAATAAATAAATAAAGTAAAAATAAATATTCTTTAAAAATTATAAATTTCTAAATTGTGTTTTATTTAAGTGCAATATAACGGAAGAGTTTAATAGCAACTATTCGTTTCTGTAAGTTACAAATCGTACTACCCATTTTATTAAACTGTTTACCACGGGGTATTAAAACCGTAGCCTACTTATGGGCGTTGCTCTTCTTGTCACCTGTTGTGCCTGGCTGACTTTCTGGCTTCCTGACTACCTGGCTTGCTCCGGCTTTATGTTCGCCCGATGTAAATCCTTAAAATCAATATGCAAGTGACAAGCAGCTGGGACTTGAGGATAAAGAGGAGAGCATGACAGCCAGCAGGGAAAACGTGGGGTGAGGTGAGCTGAGAACTGCGTGATGACAGAAAGAATTGAAATGGGAATGGGAGAACTTAAAAGTTGACTTGGATGGTTTGTCAGCGAGATTTTGGCTTGGGGCAACAGACAGTTTGCCAAATTGAAATGGTTTGGATTACATTGAAATTGTCGCCGAGTTTTTTTATAAGCAGCATATGATTTGGCGATTTTATAGGCAGTTGAATTTGGAAACTTAAAGCCGCTTAAAGATAATTTCTTAAGATGAGAGGAAAAAAGTTATTTTAAAGCAGGTTATCAAACCGAAACGAATATCGGTTTCAGTTACGGTTTCAATTATGTCCGCTAACCTATATTTTCGGTTATTGGTTAGGCAAAAATATTTTAAATATCGGTTACTTAACGGTTTACTGTTTTTTATGTTTCGATTCGAATACCGGTATGATTTTAATTAACAAAACAAATTTAAGAAATGTTACAGATATGTATTTTAACTATTAAAAAATTTTTATTGCGTTTCTTTTAAATTAAATATAGGGGCAGAACTACAAATTAAAAATGATGATTATACTTTTTGTTAAGATATAACCGTTAAGCATGAATAAGTTTCTTAACGGTTATTTCACTTATAGTTACCAATTTCAATCGGTTAATACCGGTTAACGGTTAACGGTTTTATTCCCTGTTTCAAAGAAGCAAAAAATCATGCAATTATATTCATTTATTTTTATAAATATTTTGTTATTAACTATGATCAGTCAACACCAAGATTTAAAATAAATCAGGAGAGTAAAAATAATGATTTGGAATAATTTAAGAAAATGCATATTTTAAAGCAATTTACTGTTCAAATAAATGTATTATTTTACATGAAATCTATTATTATTAAATATTAAAATAAAATATCAATAAATAATTAAAGTTTATTGTACTAGTACGGTGCAATCTCGACAATCAGAACGACTAAAGAGCAGAAAGTGTACGAAATAACAAATGATCAAGCTATTGAGATGATACTGTATTATTATATTGAACCAAGAACTAGTTTCCAGTTTTTAAGATTAGGTTAAGAATCATTGTAACAATTGCTTTGTTGTTATAAGATAATAGACTTTTCGATGTACAAATTAACGACTTTGATTAAATGTTGATGGATTAAGCTATACCATATTTCATAATAACCAATAACTAATTTAAGGTTGTAGATAAAGAAAAATGAATGATATAAAAATCAACATTTTAATAGGAAAATGTGGAAATTTTGGTGTGTTTTGCCTAAATGCTCGTAAATTTATTAGAGCTTAGCGTTGCGAAAATGCTCCATAATAAGCCCAAGGCTCACATGTGTAAACAGCCAATTTTCGTTGATTAAAGGGATTTGCACAAGGAAGACAAAAAAAAGATAATAAAATGTGGATGGTTGGGATGCAGAGTCAAATGATAAAATAAAGAGCAATGCAAAAGTAGCTTATTACAAGCTGCCGCGAAAGAGGGTGCAAAGTAGACAAAGACCAAGACTAACCCAAACCCCAAGGACTGCGACAAGGACGACGCATTTTTGTTGATGTTGGGTAAAAAATGCGCAGGAAGTTCGCACTAAAATTGGGTGTGAGGTGTAATATTTTTATGCTTATGACTTGATGGCGTACTTTGTGTTAATAATCTCGAGGCAACTGCGGTCGTAAACGTTTTTTGTGATAATTACATAGAGATTGAGCACAAGATATTTTCATTGTTTTTCCACGGCTTTTCCTTGTGGCTGACCACAATGCACTGAAATCTGAAATTGGCCTTACATTCATATTCTATTTTCTTGCTGCTTGTTTGGCGCCTGAAAATTCAATTGCCAGGACTCGCAGAACAATTAAAAAAATGGCACAAGGTGAGTGGAATGGCGTTCGAGTTGGAAAACTCGTGTCGCATACTAAACAGTTTTTGAAAATCAGAGACAGTTCTGAGCACGTCGCGGTTGACTTCTCTTTTTGCAACACATTTTTAAATGGCAGCAGCGAGTGAGGCACGTGCATTAAACAGCCCAAAGGCTCAAACAATAACAACAACAACAGCAACGACAACAACAACAACAACAACAATAACATACATATGTATGTACATATGTGGAGTAATTTACAAAACTCGTCGACAGTCGGCAGTTGAGTTCAACGCGTTTGTCTGCCCGGGGGCAGCGCAATTAGGCAATTGACCATGCAATTTGCATGTGTGTGTGTGTGTGTGTGTGTGTGTACGTCTGTCTGTCTGTGTGTGTGTAATTGACAAAAAATGACATGCAATTGTAGAGAACAGCCGCCCATGCAGCAAAAATAAACCAAAAATTGATTTTCATGTAATGAGTTCAAAAGGGCTGCATTTGACTGTCCTTCACTGTTACTCGCCTCGTTCTTTCTGTGTCCGTTTTTTACTTCTCTCCTTTTTTTGCAACATGCTGACTGCATATTAAAATGTGCGTGATGCCATGTGACGAACGCAAAAGTTTTATTTTTTTTTTTTTTGTTATTGCTGCCGACTATAAGGGCTGTCAATTTTTATGAAGTTAAATTACCTGGTACGCGGGGGGCAGCAGGTTGTTGGGCTGCGCATTGTATGCAAAAAGGTGTTGCATGTAATGAAGCGCATAATTTTAATTGGCTTTTGCTTGAATTTAATGTGGTACAATGCCACTGTAGAATTGTCATTAAAATTATAACAGCCATTCGTTACGAGCTATTAGTTATTTAAAATAATAATAGAGATTGCAAGTTGCTTGTTTTTCATTTTGATTTTAAATTCAAAATGCGCGCGCTCTGCTTAGCACTAACGTATATTCATGTATTGTACAACACTTAAGAAAACTTATCGATTCTGCGCAGCGATAACAAAGGCCCAGTGACAGTGCTGCCCATAAGATGAGCTTTGTAGCAATTGCAATTTATTATTAAACTATTTAAAAGATCAAGTCCATAATGACTGACATTAAATAGGTTTAATTTACAACTACTGCTTTTAGCCGTCGTTTCGTAATTAATCAAACACTAGTGTCAACATGGCATAAAATATATCGGCCTATCGATAAAAGCAACTTCGATAGCCACATACCTAAACGCAGCTGCAAAAAGCGAAAAACATTTTATTTTGACGCGTTGTGCAAACGCCACTCGGGGTGTGTGTGTGCTAATCAAATCAAGTCGAAAACAATGTCGCAACACCGTGCAACAAGCAGCAACGACGGAGGCACCAACAACTCTGAACAAATGGCAACAGGCACTAACAATGTCATTGTTGTTTTGGACGACAGTGACAACGAGGACGGTGATATACAATTTGTGGGCACGAGTCCTGCGCGTCCTGCAATACCAATGATCGATCTCTGCGTCTCACCGTCCACCTCAGCTGCTGCGGCTGCCGCAGCTGCTGCGTCAGCGACAGTTTCCAATATTGGTGCAGGTGATTCACTTAAAACAACCAACATGGAAACAGGTAACCCAAAACCAATTCAACAAAACAATAACATAAATTTGCCTTGTAATGAAATCTTTGTTTATAGCTGCGACTTCAACTGCATCTGATGACACTTCAGTCGCTGACACGCCCACAGCCACGCCCACCGCCGCCCTGGAGTGCCCCATTTGCTTGCAAACCTGTATACATCCCGCACGTCTTCCCTGCGGCCACATCTTTTGCTTTCTATGTGTTAAGGTGCGTACGAGTATCAGCCCCAAATCCAGACCCCGCCTCTTTCCAAGCCGGAAGCATTTGCAATCTACTTGCGCATGCATGTCGCGTCGCCTTCTCGATTTTTGTAGCTTATTTTTATTTGGACAAAACACCCGAAACGCGTGCGCCCAACGCCCGAACGGCAGCAAGTTCAAGGCTGCCTTCTGTTAGCCCTTGTGGGTACCCAAATCTTATTTTGGATTTGCGACAGCTTAAATCAATTTATATGCTTCCGCATAGCGATATAAAATTACTCGATCAATTTAAGCCGTCGGCCTCAAATGTGTGTTTCGTTTGGTGTATCCAGTTTTTATTGAACGTTCAGTTGTAACCAGTTTATCAGTTGAGTTTCAACTGAACTTACCTTGGAAAAAGCTCTTTAAAAAAAAAAATAACGAGAATTTATAAAAATAAGTAATTTTATAATTTTTGTAAACACCAATTACGATACATTTACATAAGTGTTTAAATCAATGTTAAATTAGTATATTTAATGTCGCGCTGTTCATAACATTCTGTCATGTCTGTTAACAATATTCTGTTCTGCTTAACAGATGTGGGTGCGTTTTCAACAAACATACTTTGCATATATCTTGTCTTGAACTTTATAGTCGACTTAAAGATATTTGTCACTGACTTAAATTCAAATATAAACAAGAAAGCCTTTAGATATACATTGTATGTATCGGCAAATACTAAAGATACATTCTTTTAGATTGCCTGAGATGTTCTTAAAAGCAACAAAGTTTGTCAAACTAAACCTTAACTTGCAGCAAAAAGACGGACCTGTAGAAAGTTTCATCAATTTACATATTTATATAATCAAGAACTTCCTGATTTTCTTAATATGTTGCTATTACAGGGAGTCGCCTACAAAAATCGTCGTTGTGCTATGTGCCGTCGAGAGATTCCCGCCGAATTTCTGGATCATCCGCAACTGGTGAACGGCATTGATGACATTTGTGCCACACGCGCCACGGAAGATGGCTATCAATGGTATTATGAGGGGCGCAATGGTGAGTGTATGAATATATTTCGGTGGTGGAGCCTTTAGCCCCCATAGAATCCATGTCCGTGTTCATAACCCAAATCACAAACACACACAAATCGTAGGAGGCTGGTGGGCCTACGATGTGCGCACCAACGAAGACATCGAGACGGCTTTTAAGGCCTATGAGGAATACAAAGTCTCACATCCTGAAAAGGACGTAACTGCAGAAGCTCCTCTTGGTGTTGATGCAGCGGTTCCAGCCGTGAGCCAGAGAGAACAGACGCGTGATCCTAACCAGCCTGTTGACTGGAGTCAGTATCTTGAGGAAGATTATTATGATTATGCCTTTGCTGGCTTTATAGAAGAGGAAGACTACGAAGCTTGGTCCAGCGACAGCAGTTCCGACTATGAGTTTCGGTCTGGAATCAATAAAGAGCATCCCAGTAAATTACATCAGCTGATCTGTGGCCAGATGTACATCATCGATCTGGTGCATATGACGCAAACATTGTTGTCTCAGCCCACGAAAAAGCGCAATATAATTCGACGCAAGTCATCAGAGCCGACTCCAGACGTTAAAGGTGTCGCAGGACTCAAGCACCACTAACCACAAAACATTCAACAACAATTTCCCCCTTACATTCCATATTCCCCATTCCCCCATAATATAATCCAGATTATAAAGATGGAAGCTATTCCTATCAAGCAACAAATGTGATAACCAAACGAAGCCAAAAAGAAACCACTTTTAACTACTTACTGTACAGGTTGGTGGCAATACGACGATCGCACCAGCCAGGACATTGAGGAGGCCTTCAAGAAGGGCGACAAATCCTGCTCAATACTCGTTGCCGGCTATGTATACATTGTGGATCTGGAGCAGCTTGTGCAGCAGCGTCAAAATGAACCCACCCGCTGTCGTCGTGTTAAACGTGACCTGGCCACCATACCCAAGAAGGGCGTGGCTGGACTGCGCATCGAGGGCAACCAGGTGACCAGCGACACGGTGTTCAGTCGACCCAGCAATCCAACACCGACAGCTGCCGCTTCGGGTGGCCCCTCCAGTTTCATATCGACAATTGCAGCACGGGATGCTGCTATCCGGATTGCCAGCGATATCATTGGATCGACGCTGGCGCATGCCGATGAACTAACACGCGGCCTGACCGCCAGCAACATCAGTGACAGCGCCAACGATCTGAGCGGTGAGCAAACCTACTCCAATCCACAGCAATCCAACACTGCAGCAGGTGCAGAACAACAACAGACGGGTATTATGGGTATTGGCGCCTCGCGTTCGCTTGCCTCCTCGCACTCGAATTCCATACAGGATCTCATGCTCAGCGCCACAGAGGATTTGCTGGACACAACACAACAGGTTATTGAGACCAATCAGCATACCATAGATCTCTTCGAGCAGGCATTGAACGATTTTCAGGCTCTCACCATGCGCAACTTTGTCGACTCCAGTGATGAGGATGACGATGATGATGGCAATGGTAATGGCAATGCCAATGCCAATGACAATGATGTTAACAATGCCGCTGTGGCCGAGCAATTGGAGGCGAGCGAACCACACGATGGACACAATGGCCCATTGAGTTTTTAATTGTCTGATCATTTCATTTACAATACATCTACATACAATATATATGTACCGTTAGCTAATATAGACTACAAAAAGCTAAAAACTAAAAGCTCGAAACGCGATCGAAGTTCCTTTTAGAAATGTCATCATTTCGGAATGTTAACTAGAGAAATGCCGCGCGTACCTGAGAATATCTATATAAATCACTATATAGGGCTCTATGCGTGAGCAAGAGTGCAAGGGAGAAGCCTACAGGGTAACATATATATATATATACACACATGCTAATTCCTTATCAATCTGAACCTGAACAACTGTAAACTTTACATACCATACATAGTATAAACTGAACTATTGTTAGGAAAGATGTGATTAGGAAATTGTAATGTCAACTTGTTCTTTTAGCTTCAGAAAAGTGAACCATTTAGTGGAATACAAAAATTTCTTTCGTTTGACGATAGAAAGATATTAGAAGTATTACAAAAGGTTGTAGTACAGACAACAGCAACACTAAGTGAATCCCCAGATTACCAAATACCAATGTTATATTCAAATTTGACAACGTGAACATAATCAATCCATTGGGTTCGATGAAATTGCTTTCGAATCTCTAATACGAATACTGACAGATTTTTTTTAGTGATCCTCTGTGTTTAACATAAGATATACTTATCTTTACAACCAATATATATATGTCTATATGTATATTCTATAATACCCCGCAACCGAGCCAATTAAGCATCCACCAAGAAAGCGTAGTGTGAGAAGGACAATACAGATATGTATATGTATATTCGATTGGGTGATGTCAGGACGGAAATCGATGGACAAACTTGATGTGCTATCATTCAAATGAAGTGCAATTCGGTTTATAAATATATAGTATAGTAGTATAATATATATATATAGTTTGGGTAGCTTCGCAAACAAAATCCGTGACTTGTCAAATTGTCGATGAAGCGTCCTGTATTTATTATTATAAGTCGCCGTTAAGTGCGTTAAAATAAAACATTTCTGTGAAAATTTAATATATAAGTTATATTTAACATTTCGGTTAGTCACAATTGAGTCTGAATTTCACTTCTTTTTATAATTTTTTTTTTTTAATTATCCGACTGCCAATTGTGTCTAACCCGAATGCATTTGAAATTGCCTATATTAATATATGTATGTATATTTTGTGACTACTGTTTTATAGATTCGATTTGTTCCCCGCCATTACTTCTAACTGTGAAATGCCTAATCATAGCTATCCTTGTATCAACGATATTCCTAAAGCTCTACTGACATCAAGCGCGAGAGCTCTCCTCCTCCTCCTCCCCGGTAATATCCAAAAGCAACAACAAAAACACAAAATTATAGTACTTATCGTATCACATTTGTCATGTTGTTCATAATTTTAAACCAAGTGCGAAGTAAGATATAGAATTAGCCTAAGTTCACCTTTTTTGACTGTGGAAGTTTCTATCTTTCTCACCACTCTTCTATTTTAGATTCGACTGCCTCGCATAGTTCTACTTTCTATTTCTCTCAAGTTCTCTTTGATCTAATAAATTTAGGCATGTACTGAACTTCATTCATTGCATTTCATTATTTAAATTATTTCACTCATTCTATCTTTCATCTTTCAATGGGAAAACAAATCAAATCCAAACTGTGCCAAGCGCAAAACATTAACATCTCTGCTTTCCGTTAACAGTACTATTACGCCTATGCTGTAACAGCACTGTTAATTTCACATTAACAGCATGTCACATTTCTTCCAGCAATTCATACATATAGTAGTTATTTTAATCATTATTAAATACTTGGTATTTACAAAATGAACTCAGAATAAATTCAGAAATGCTCCATCATGAGGCACATTTTTTAGATATACCTAAACGAGCTGAGACACATTGATTTGTTATATTTAAGATTCTTTACTATTATTGTATTTTATTTAAGTTGGCAATAAACATTCGTATTCAACAAACAAAAACGTGACTTGTTTTTTCTTAATTACATCAAAAATTAAAAGTCATTAAAGATTGGATCGTCAGTACTGGAAGTTGTAACTGAAATGTAACATAGAACCGCATTATTGATTATTGCAGATATAGTACAGATTAATTGAATTCAAATTATCGATTACTTGTAATTTCCACTTGAAAGATATGCATCAAATAATTAAACTAATTAATATTTTATTTTGATTGTAAAACTGAAAATAAAAACGAAATATAAGAATAAAATAAACTATCAATCGAATTATTTTTTTTAGCCCAGTACCAAAACGGTACGTTGGGCTTATAATAGTGTGGGTCCTACACTTAATAGTCGAGCACACACAATAATATATTTGTTTTAAAGGATTGAAAAAGTATCTTATGTTTCAAAAATTAAATTGTGTTGGAGAAATCTTTTTTTAAACTTGTTTATTTATTAATTTGATTTATGTATAAATATTAATACAAAAACTATTATTTTGAAATAATAAAGGATATTTTGGGCCACTTGACATTATCACAAAATTTATCAATTAAAATACAATTAATAAAAGTGTATTAAACGTTTGATGTTAAAAAAAAATTAATTATTTATATTAACTAAATTATAATATGAGTTTAACTATCTTCAACCGCTTCGACCAGTTCGATTAGTTAGTAGTATTTTAAAACCGGAAGAAGAGCCTTGTTTTTATACCCTTAAATATTAAAGGGTATGACACATAAGATACTTTACTACATAAAGTAGATTTTGGAAAAAAAACAAATGGGATTAATATAACTATTATAATCAGAAATTACAAATGATACATGTGACCAATCTAAAGTCGTTCCCAGCTAAATTCTAGTGAAAATATCACAGATATCGAGATAAAAATCATTTTCATTAACGAGTCTGATAATTGGTATCGGTAACGCAAACTCCGACCCTCTTTGAAGAAACACTTGTCTTCCTTTGAATTCAGTTTAACACGTTTACCTGCTCTCGACTCCAATTGAAATCCTTTTCTTCTTACCTTTTTTCTTTGTTGACAATGGTTTGAGAGCGGGATTGGTATCGGCATCGGACCCTGTCCGTCTACGAATGCTTAACTATTGAGTCATGCGCAATGGACCAAAAGAAAACGCACGTATGCAGCATATTAATTTACTGGGCCTCTTCTTGTTGTTGTTAGTGAACAAACAAGAAAACGAGCAGCAACAGGCTTAAAGCAATGCAAGAGCGAAAGAGTGAGAAGTGGCGCTGTGCGAAAGAGATGGAGAACAACAGAACTGCGAAGCAGCGATCGTTGCTGTCACATAAATAAATGTGTTGTTCGGATTCGGGTTTTGGAGAGTTCTCTGGGTGTCTGTCCCCGCATGAGTCATCGTTGTTTACATAGAAATTATGCTACCTGCTGCATTTCTTATAGCCGCCACTTTTCTACCTGTTCACATAATATCGTTAAATAGGCAAACGTCAACAGAACTGCCGCCTCTTATCAGCCAAGTCACAAGTTGGAAAAAATCTTTGCGCGCTTCCCTCAGCAATAAGCGCTACTGATTCAAATCTAATCTGTCACGAGTAGAAGGATGAGTGTCATATTAGATGTGGGTGCTATCAAGTTCTTATATATTTTTTCACAAAAAAATATAAATACTATTATCTGGACAATTCGTTAAACTTGTCAATGCAAATGAAATGTGTCTGTCAAGTTTAAGTAAGTTAAAGATTAACTGCATTTATTGAACTTTAAATATTGGTGATAAAGTTGATCACATAGTTTTATGTCGCATTAGTTGTCAAGGTTAATAGTAAAGATGTATTTCAAAACATGATTTAGACTCTAATTTTGTATTTAATTTAATTCTTCCCGCTATAAAATTCAGGTAAGCGCTTGAAATATCCCATCTGTTACAATTATATAAGTATATTGATATTTAACAAAATAATAAATCTGTTACTTCCATAACAGGACTTGTATTAATTTTTATTTTCGAAAAAGACGTATTAAAAACTTAACAACAATTCAAAGGTACGCTCTTCAAATGCAGATTTGTATAATTATCCGTTGGTCGACCTTTTTTTATATTCTCTTCAGTTTTTGAATTATAAATAAATATTTAAAATTCTTTATTAATTATTGAAAATAAACGTTAATTAAAAAAAAACCTAATTGTATCGTAATTTAATGTTTAAATTCCACTCAATTACATTTCTGTAATATAGGATGTTCTACAAAGCTCTAACAATTCAAAAACTAGTTTTCTTGAAACCAAACAATCAATACTTCTAAATGTAAGCAATGCTTTAAATAATTTTAAAAAAATATAAAATTAATATATAAATTGAACAACTAAAAATCTAATTACATTTTAAATTTTGTTGTAGTATAAAATGTACCAATCAGTAGTAATATTTTTTAATAAAAAACAATATATATCTATCTCAGGAAATATGTGAGAAAAGTAAAAACTGTAGAAACATAGCTATTGGGGAACACACCAGATATCTTAAGGCCTAACTATTAGTGCATTGCAATTAAGCTATTGACAAACAACCGACAAAGCTTTGCTCAGTATCGACATATTCATTCAATAAAAATACCTTAATTATTTGTTAATTATAGCAAATTCAAATTTTATAATTCTTTATTAAATTAAACCTTTTTTCATAATATATGTTTCCCCCCTTGGGTTTAAATATTATATTTATTGTTTTAATTTAGAAATGTCCCTTTCAAATTGTAAATACCTAAAGTTCTCTAGTAATGTCATGTATGAATTCTTAAAAAAAAATTATTATTCTAACTTGCATAAAATTAAATTAATTAGGAAGCATGTGACCATTTTGTCAAAACACTTTACAATGACACTGTATTAATCCTTGATTTAAAAGAAACCATTAGGCTGGTTGAATCTCTGGTATGAAGCAAGCTTTTAAGCTCTTGTAAGAGTCGAGAGCTTTTAAAATTGCTCGTGATCATTAACGCTTTTGGTTATAACTCCAGCCAACAACTCGAACAACGGCTTGCAAGTGTTGGTCTTGCTGTTGGTGGTGGCGTTGGCTGTTGTCGCTCACTGGCCATGGGATGGCTCTCAGTTGCGAGCTCTCTCACTCTCTGTCTTTGTCACACACAAACACACACACACACACACACACTTGGACAGGCACATGCGCAGTTCAACCTGTGCTCCAAACTGGTTTTGAGGGAGGAAATTGGCCCGCTTGAGCGCTGGTGCTGTTGTTGGTTTATACCAATTGCTGATGCTCTCGGACAGTCGGGCTGAGCGTGCGCCAGTTTTTTTTTGTTAGTTGATTTGTATCTACCTTTGGTGCGGACGGTTGGTCGGTCGGAACGTTATCTAAAGCGCAACTAAAGGCAAACCAGTCTTTGTATTTGTTAAATTTTTGTTTAATTTCATTTAAAATTGTCGCAAAATACACAATAAATGTAAGTGAACGCATATAAATTGAAATTCTTATGCAAAACTTAGTGAAAATGTGCAAAACTGCAGTGGAAAGTGCAAATAAAAATTTATTGATTTTCTTCATCCGAAGCAAACGAAGTAGAAGAAGCAGCAGCAACAGCACAAAAGTATAAGCTGCGCTGTAAGGTTTCCAACTGAATGTGAGAGACCGTGCCTGTATGTGTGTGTGTGTGCGAGTCTGTGTACGAGTATGTGTGCACATTGTGCTCGTGTGTGTGGCAAAATTTCATTGTAGTTGCTTGTTGTTGTTATGTTCTAGCTTTAGCCAAGTTAAAAGCACAGCACCAAAAAAAAAAACCAAGAGGCGAAGCAGAAGAAGTGGAATACAAAAATACTTGCCAGCTTATACATATACATATTTATATGTACATACATTTGTGCGTGTGTGTTTGTTCTTTTGTGCAATTTGCCATTTAAGGGCTTATAAAACAACACCGATGCATTTGAAAGTGAAATGTGCGGTAATTGATAAATGGACATGTTCATATGAATGCTTATTTATGTGTAAATGCGTGATGCTCTTGAAATTCGTTGGATAGACTGTCGCCATGTCTTCTTCTTGTTTTATCACGCGCTTCCGCGATGGCTTAAAGCTTTACTCCCTTCTCTCATTGCATGCGTTAACGCTTTGCGTGGGCCGTTCGTTTGTCGACGTCACACAGTGGTTCGTTTTGTCAAAACAGCTTGCAAAAATAGACTTTGAACTAATCATCTAATTCTACAAAATTATATAAAGTTTAAAAAAAAGATAGTGCTATGAAATGAACTGCCAAAATATAATCAAATTCTACAAATCTATAAATAATCCAAAAGCTTTGCTCGTAATAGTGGTTTCGAAAATTATTTATTTGAATTAATATAAATTTTAAAAGGTTGCAATTCATCCTGATATGTACATATGTATTTATTTTATCGCTCGGTTTGAAATCGCCACATCTTTTAATTAAAAAAAGTTCATAAAAATAAAAACCGCCAAAACGAATAACCCAAATTTATGAAATTTTTAACCTTTATGAATTTAAATAGATAAAATATTTCTTTATCGAACTACAATAAATGTTTTACTTTTCGTTACTATGATTTTACAAAGCCGGCCAAACGAGCCACTGTGCGTCGACTGTTGTAATTTTTGCCGTTTGCGCTTTTCGCTTTTTGCCTTGACTCTCAAGCGTAACGATAGAGGGGGGCGACGCCAATGCGACTGAACGTGCCTGCATCCCCCAATGCTAGCGCTCGCACACACACACATACTCTGTATGTGTGCGCATCCTGCGAGTTGGCGTTTGACGTCGTTCGGCTGCTTATTGATTTTTGATTTTACGTTGTTTCATTGATAAAAAAAACTTTATACATACAGACATATCTACATGTATGTATATGTGAATGCGAGTATGCGCGCGTGTTAATGTTTTAAGCTTGTGATTTGCTCTTTGGAATTTGATTTTAACTTTGATTCGCGTCCCTCCTTCACAGCCTGACCGTAAAATTATCACCGTCACGCCCAGCATGTCGTAGGGCGTCAGCAACTGAAATTCAAAACAAAAGAAACGGACAATGCAACCATTTAGCGACAGTCTAAGCAAAAGTCGCGATGATTTGGTCAATGTCGCCGCCTCCAGGCATCAGCAGCAGCAATTGCACTACAGCAGGCGCAGACATCATGGCAGCAGTCCAAATTTATCGCTGGACCAAACCGATAATTTGCGTCGAAGGTAAGTTATCGATCATGCTTTATGAAATGTCATCAATTGTTATTGGTCAAGGGCAATTTCGTTCGATGAGAGCAAGGGGGTGTAAACAGTATGTCAAGTAACTAATCTTGTTAATTTTCTATTAACTTTTTTTAATAAAAGAAAAGAATGTTTTTTTTTTTGCAAAACAAGAAATACAAATTGACTAACGGAATATAAAACCTTATCAAATTTGAGCACGGAAATTGCAAACCCACCGTAAAATAGTATAAACATTTATAAAAAAATTCGATAAAGATAAATGTTGAGCACGTGCGAAATGCGCCTTGTGGTGAAATGATAAACGGAATCGGGAACTTGAAAATTTCCTTGTCAGGCACCTTTGAAAGTATATACGTAGACATATGTATGTACATACATACATATGCATACATGCATATTTGCACAGTCTTATAATAACATACACAGGCACACCTGCTAGTGTCGCAAACTGGTTTCAAAGCTAAGGCGGACCAGCCGCATGCTGCCCCAATGCAAGCACTTCCCAAAGTTGGTCACTCTAACAACAACAAAACCTGATAACAATGAACGTGGAATAGAGAGGAAGCGAGAGAGAGAGCGCGCAAAGCTGTGCTGATAATGTGAAACGAGCGCTTGTCGTTTGGGGCCGCTTACGCTCGCATTTTAGTCTGCGAAAATCAATCGTTTCTGCTGGTTGTCGCCGCGAGAGAGCGTGTCAATGAAACTGTGAGCCTGCCTTAATGTGTCCATGTGTATGTTGTGCGTGTGTGTGAGCAGACAAAAATAAAAATAACGCTGCTTATCGTCAAATCAGTTGCTAACTTTTGTTAGTGTGTGTATGTTTGTGTACGTGTTTGCGATGGCGCAGTTTTAATAAATTTTGTGCAAAAATTCATGAAATTATTACATACACTTGCGCTCCACCAACACACAAAACGAAAGTGTTACGCAGACGCTTCTTGGTCGTGTAATTAACGCAGCAGCAGCAACAGCAACACTTTACCACTTACCTTGACGTCATTTTTTTTTCTGACGACAAACGAGAAAAAAACGCCAAAATCGTATTGTTGTTCTTCTTGTTGTTGTTGGTTGGTTCGGTAGCTGGCTGTGCTTGGCACGAAGCGAATGAACGGTTTTAATCAAAAGTTGTTGCTTTTTTCGTTGGGTTTATACAGTGCGTAAAAAACCGCAAAAGAGCGAGTGTGAAAATTTGCATTAATGCAGCAAAGCGTTGTCGCCGTATTAATGAATGAGTTTGTAAACAACAAAAAAAAAAGAAAGCAAAAGTTGACAAAGAACAACAAAACTAATTGCATAAACAAACAATATTAACCGTGAAAATTAGCGCGAAAGAAGCGAGAAAACATCATAATGGTTTATTACATACCATTTTTTGATCGAACCGATCCGCCGGACAAAATAATAACAAAGGAAAAGAGGTAAACTAACAACACAGGGTGGTTATAAGGGTTTGCTTTATATAGTGTGCCCATATGCTCTTTGATCTTTTGCCAACACTGCAGCACAGTGTTTGGGAAACAAGACACTGACTCACTCCACAAAATACCGTTATTTGTGTTTAAGTTGCACTTGCTGAGCTTTGCAAGAAACAAAACCAAACTAGCCAAATTTCCGCGTTCTATGAACTGCACGTCACCAGCCACAGCAACAACAACAAAGGTCAAAACGTGCTGCTGTAGCAATTAATTAATGCGTTTAAATTTCATAATTAAAAGGTTTTTGACATTAGTTGTGTGTGTGGTGGCTGCGGTAACAGCGACACCGCTGTCGGCGTCCGCCTTCAAAAAGAACACAGCACCCCCACAAGCGTAAGAAGTGCGAGCGGGATGTCTATACAAACATGAGCTGGGAACAAAAATCTGCACAGTGCACTGTCAATGTGTAGGTGCCCAATCTGTGTCCGTGTATATGTGAGTGTGTTTGCTTATCGACGGCAACAGGTGATTTTGCCTGTTCGCGCACGTCGACTCTACTTGACAGGCCGTCAGACTTTCTACGCCTTGCTGTTGTTATTGTTGTGATAAATGTTTTTCACCTGAAACTAAATATCTGCGACAGCGGCTGTTAGGCTCTCTATTCATGCCCATGCGATTCTCTCTCTCTCTCCCCCACATTGTGAATGGTGTTTATCTTATCGCATGCAAAAAAAAAAACAAAAACAAAACAAAAGAAAGAACAACAAATTCAAATTCCAAGCACAAGCTCGAAAACACCAGGAGAGCAGCCTTTGTGGTGTGAGTATACACATGCACACACGTGTACATATATACTACATGTATGCAAGTGTGTAAGTTATTATGTTTATTAATGTTCGTGATCATTTCTGAACTGTTTGAATATTTATTTGCAGAGCTTTAGTTTTTGTCGTTTTTAGTTTGAATGTGTGTGTACCATATGCATGCATACATAAGTATGTATTATGTATATTGCTAAACACTATCTATTAGTTCTAATAATATACAAAATATCAGAATAGCTTAGATTATTGTACGGAATTGATTTATAATAATTTACCGTTAAGCATACATGTCTCTTATTGTGACTCGAGATTTATAAGCTGACTTTGTTATTTTATATGATAATCAACATGAATATTTACCGGTTTTCTAAAAATATTTTCCATTCGATTTTAAGATCTAAAAATGGGGAAAAAATGTAAAGACTTCACTTAAGACGTAAATGGGCAGTCGAACCTTTGTGATGTTATTCATATGCTTGACACTAACAGATAACAATGGTGATATCAACATCAAGATACACATATTTCAAAAATATTAAAAAAATAAATTCCCATTTCCAAACTGATTGATGATGTTGATTAAAGAGACTGTCTATTTTTCTTGACATAAAAAATGGCTCTTTATTTTCTGAGTTGATATGCATAAAATTTAAGGAATCCAATTTTTTTCCATCGTTATTGTAATGGTCTAAAAACTAAATTGATTTATGAAAAAAATTAAACTACTTATAACATGTTTTCCAGAAGATAATTTTAGATCCTTTATGAGTTTATTGGCATTTAGCAGGTAATATCAATGAGTAATCGTTCTTTTTTTTGCAATTGATCAGTAATCATGCTAAACACCGTTATATATATGAATATAAAAATTATTAAATTTTATATTATATATTTTTATTAAATTTAATTAAATTTTAAATTAAAAAAGAATATGTTTTTCTTGTAAAAAGTCGTCTGCTGAATGCAGAGCGTAGTAATCGGGTAACATGATTGCTGACTAAAATTACCTGCTGAATGCACCCATTGATTCATTTACGTATAATTAAATATAGAATATACACAGACCTGTTCCGGTTTCACTTATTAATAATAGCATTTAGGGAAATGTACATATTTATTCACATTGCACTTCTCTTTATCGGATTTAAATTCAACAACTCAATGCGAAATCAATCCACAGAATTAAAAAAAAAAACCAGCTGTTTAATTCCCAACCTCATTGAGAAGGGCAAGGCCAAAGTTATCATAACGTCACTAACGGATTTATCTTCGTGATGAAGATCTTAACCCTTCAATTACTTACCCTTATCTTATTTCCTTTTCTGTTTTGAATCATTAGTATGGCCTGTCTGCAGGATGAGTTTGGCCACCTAGGACTTGCCACAACAGATCTGCCATTCAAGTCAGCCGACATCGATTCATCTGCCCCACAGCACCACAACAACTATGCGGAGATCACGGACAGCAGCGCCGAGAATACGTGCCAACAGCGCTGGCCACCACATGCAGGAGGTGGGGGATTGGCGAGTGCTTTTGGGCACCCGGACAAACCCATTGGCTGGATGTACGGACTGTTGGGTTGCATGAAGCCCGTGTTGTCCTTCATCGGCAAGGCTGGCGTAATCGAGGTGAAGAGTCAGCGCAGCGAGGACTGGCAAATACCATTCGAGTCGATAACGGATCTGGAGTGGTTGGGCAGCGGTGCCCAAGGTGCCGTCTTCAGTGGCAAGCTGAAGAATGAAATAGTGGCGGTAAAGAAAGTGAAGGAACTGAAAGAAACGGACATCAAGCATCTGCGAAAACTCGATCATGAGAACATTATCAAATTCAAGTGAGTAACGGGATGAAGTCAATCATTAAACAATTGATTAACTCAAGATTCTTATCGCAGAGGCGTCTGCACACAATCGCCCGTATTTTGCATCATTATGGAGTTCTGTCCGTATGGCCCGTTGCAGAACATATTGAAGGAGGAGCAGGTCATGTTGCCGTCCCGTTTGGTCTCTTGGTCCAAACAAATCGCGCTGGGCATGCAATATTTGCACTCCCACAAGATCATACACAGGGATCTCAAGAGTCCCAAGTGAGTAAATTTTCATTTGAAATATGAAAGAACTTATCAAACTAAACTTCTTTTCAATTGCTTAGCATACTGATTAGTACAAACGAAGTGGTCAAGATTAGCGACTTTGGCACGAGTCGCGAGTGGAATGAGATTAGCACTAAGATGAGCTTTGCGGGCACCGTTGCCTGGATGGCACCGGAGGTCATTCGGAATGAGCCCTGCTCGGAGAAGGTGGACATTTGGTCGTACGGTGTGGTGCTCTGGGAAATGCTCACCTGTGAGATACCCTACAAGGATGTCGACTCATCGGCAATCATCTGGGGCGTGGGCAACAACTCGCTCAAGCTGCTCGTGCCCAGCACCTGCCCCGAAGGCTTCAAGCTGCTCGTCAAGCTCTGTTGGAAGAGCAAGCCACGCAACCGGCCCTCGTTCCGGCAGATACTCAGTCATCTGGACATTGCCGGGCCGGAGTTGTTGCGTAAAACGGAAAAGCAATATTTTGAGACTCAAAAGTCATGGAAGGAGGAGGTGCGTTGCCATCTCAAGGAGATCACACAGAACGGCACCAGCATACATAAATACGAGCAGGATCTGATCAAGCGACGCACCGCCGAGTGGCGGCACGCCCAGGACATTCGCATGGTCTACGAGGATAAGCTGCAGAAGACGAATCAATTGTTCTTCGAGCTCAGCGAGTGCATGACGCAGCTGCAGGAGAAGGAAAAGGAAATAGCCGAGTAAGTTTAAATTGAACAACAACGAGATTCGATATTTACTAATTATTATTTTGGGTAGGCGAGAAAGGAAATTACCCGGTTCCGGCTATAAGCCGACCAGAAGATTGGGCAACACCCTCAGGAAAATGCAACATTATCGACGTCGACTGAATGCGCCGCCAGCGCAGCAAATTCAACAGCAATCCTCAACACCAGATCCAGAGACCACGCCAGAGGTAACCAGAAATCCAGCTCTTTGAAGTATTTGTATACCCGTTACTCGCAGAGCGTATTTGTTGAAATATATGTACATAAAAGGATGAAGAAGGCATCTTTGACTGTACAAATATTCTTAATCCGCATCAAAAGTCATGTCCGTCTATATGAACAACGCGATCTCTGAAAATATAAGAACTAGAGCAGCCAAATTTAATTATTTATTTATTTATATATTATTTATTCAAAGCTGAGGTTTGTCAGATGCGTTTTTAGAACCCAATTCTAGTTAGTAAAGATGTAGAAATGAAGACAAAACTCACAAATAAAGACTTACAACTAATTTTATAACTTAAAACTAAAGACAGAGTTAGATTGATGGCAGAAAAACTTCTATAAGCCACATTCAAGTTATGCTTGCCAAGCCAAGTAATTCAATAAACTGCCCAAATTTCCAAAATCGAAGGCATCCCCAATTTTTAAGATAGAACGTTATTTTTGGCGATTAATATTATCTTTTAATATTAATTATTCACTTAATTAATCGCATCAAAATCCGATAAATATAGCGATATTTAAGGCCGTTTTAAGTTTGAAAGCAACACGAGCGCCTAAAAATATGCAGTGAAAAATTTATAGATACATTTAATATATAGCTAAAAGCCATTTTGTCAACTATACATTAATTTGTATCTTCCAAATACATAACTTTAAAAGCCCTTGACTAGGCTTTGTATAAATTGTCCCTAATTGAGTAAAGGGTATCTCATAGTCGGTGACTCGACTATAGGGTTCTTATTCGTTTTTGTTTTTTTTACAAAATATTCAGAAAAAGTAATGCTCAACAAATATGGCTTTCAGAGTCCCGTTAAATGCGTGTTGTATGCCCAGTTGGATGGCAACTGTCAGCCCAAATCCTACTGTGCCGTGGGCAGCGGCCTCATCATGGGCGGCAGCATGTCCAGCAAGAATAAAAAGACTTGGCGTCATCGACGCAATGGCTCCGGATCCTTTGCCGCGCCACCCAAATACAGTCCGACACGTGATCGTCGCTACCAGAGCGAGCCGGAGAATCGAAAGGTGCAGCTGGTGGAGCGGCAAACGCAAACGGATGCAATGGATGTCAGTGAGACGGATATTAGTCCCAGCGCCGAGCATCCGATTGATGTGCCGCCTCCCAATCACCGACAGCTGCCACTGCAGCTGCAGCGAGTGCAGCAATTGGCCGCCGTGATGGCCCAGGTCAAGGTTCAGGCCAGCACACCCGTCAGCCACAATTCGCCAGCCAATGCCGCTAGTCCATCGAATGGAAACTCGCTGAGCAACAGCGAGTTGACCTATCAGGACGCCTGCTCCAGTCCGGATCAGCTCATTGACGATGTGATGAACAGCAACGAGCGTTTGGACATCGCCGACTGTTGCAGTGACAATGAGAATCTTGACCGTTTGGGCCGCAAAGTCATCGAGTTCATCAACGAGAATCGGCTGTCCATACAATCAAATGCCACTGAGAATGGCAACGGCGGAAGCGGAGGCAGTCCACACACCACAATGCCGCCAGAGCTGCGTGATGTGGGTGTGAACAGCAGTCCTTGTTTGAGTCGATGCAGCAGCACGCAGAGCAGAAGGCAGAAGAATCCAACAAGTGTGATCGCCAGCAACGCGAATGGAGAATCCTCGCATGAGCATTTGGGCGAGGATAGCTGGTCGGACGAGGAGGGCGAGGATACGGACTACAACTATGCGCTTCGCAGAAGAAGGTGAGTGCGGAGAAAATTCAAGTTAAATTGTAGTTTTTTAACTGCTTCTACGTTACAGCATTGGTCGTCTGCCCATTGGACGCGGAATGCGACCGAGACGCAGTTACAAGGCACCTATGTCTCAGAAGATTGCCATACACAAGCGCAATGTGGTCATTGTGTCCGATGAGGAGAACACCTCCGAGTACAGTCACTCGCCCTCGAGTCAGCACTCGACGCTCGAAAGCAATACGGATGTGCCTGAGGCTCTGAAACAGCAACAGCAACAGAGGCAGAAACCGAAAATCACAAACAATAGCTCCAGCGAGACGGATTCAAGTGACTCTAGCGAGGAGGAGCGGGAGCAGGAACAGATGCCCAAGGCAACAGCATCTGTTGTGGCAGCTTCAGCGTTACCCATGGGCGCCATACGCAGCAGCGATATTATATCCATACCGACCTATGAGGCTGATGGCGCCGTTAATATGGTTTAACCTAGTTACGCATAGCCTAAGTGAAAACAAAAAGAACTCCTAAAACAATTAACCGAAAACAACTATCTCTATATACTCAAAAAGAAAACAAAAAACCCAAAACTGTATGGTATTATCTGTGTCGTCGTATGTCATATACTATGTATGTTCATGTCCGATCGTCCCTTTAGTTGTATGTAACTGTATGATATGATGATGGGCAACGATTTGAAGCGTTGAGCGTTTCAGTTACCATTAAACTTAAACATAGCATCAAACGCAACCTCAACCCCAAAACTCACACCTCCATGTTCACTTTCATGGGTTAGGGGCAATCTTTTCAGTCTAACTATCATTTGTTTTCATGCATTTCCTAATTTTGCAAAACTTATGTTTACGATTTCGTTTAATTCTGTATAAGCTGCCTTTGTAATATATTTAAAAAATGCCGTAATTGTACATTTAATTTAGTCATTAAGTAGTTTTCAATCTTAAGAGCTTAATCGCAACACGCTCCCCACAAATACAAAACAAAAACAAAAAACAGTTAATAGAATTTGCCTCAGGCAATAAATAGGAAGAGAATGAAGGAAATACCTATTGTATGTGTAACGCAAAATAGTCAGGGATATTTTTTATATAACAAAATTTGCTAAGAAATCACCGAGAATGATTTTTAAAGAAGCGCATTCGATTTTATAATTTTGTAGTTCGCATTGGGATGGCTCCGAATCTTTTCGGAGTTTGTCCCATTCTGGTAATCGTACTTACTTTTTTCGACAAGCACAAAATTCAAAGCTTCAGTGCCTTAAAGCAAATATTTGAGAATCGACAAAGTAAAATAAAAATAAAAAAACAAAACTGAAAATCTAAAATGTGTAAACTGGTCCACGGCTATGACGTGGAAATGTGCGCTTTTAATTCTTTTAAACTACAATATAAAACACAAGCCATCGATGCCACCAATTGTTTGTCCGCTTTAGAATCATTCAACTCGAAAGCGCACATCACGCTACAAAAAAAAGTGAATAAAAAATAAAAAGAAAATACAAATTAAAAATACATATTTCTATATACACTCAATAATATATACACGATATATTTACACACTAGTTGGATGTTTAGCTATCGTAAGATGCGCCGCATGCAAAAATTTCTCTACATTATGTAAATGTACTCCATATTAAGTTTAAATTTAACGACTCATATACGAATTAGCAGTAATAATAATAAAAACAAAAACCAAAAAAGTAATATAACATATCAAATTATTGGCTTGGGTCAATCATAATTAAATTTTATATATTCCTCTGGGTTTCGCTTGTAGTTTTGGGATTTTGACAGACATACATATTCAAAAATTTCTTAATCAATTTTATGGTTTTAAACATTTCTGAATGCTGCAGAATGTAGCTCCAATTTCCTAATTCATGAAATCTACATAAAGTAATAATATTTTTCTACTTTTGAATTTCCGTAATGATCCAAGAGAGTTTTAGATTTTTTTGGTTTTAGAGATTTTCGATCTTTGCTCTTGACATATTAAGTCAATTTTAAAAATTTGCACATTTCTGATAAAGTGAATAGAAAAAGTAATGAAAATCGTAGGATTAATCTTTTAGTGGAAACGAATTTATTTGAAATCCGTCACCTACAAAAAATTTGGACTACAGATAATACGATAGCAAAGAATCTAATCCTAAGCTCCACGTCCCATAAATTCCTCGAATCGCCGTCGAGAGTCGTCAAGAGTTGTATTTAAGAGTTTAGAGGCTCGAGTCTCCCGAGAATCGATCATATAACAGATCACTTGACTCTTTGTCTTGAAGGGTAAGAGGCCAGCAGTACCAAAGCTGAGATCCAAGTGCCGAAAGCGGTCGATGTTGCAAGTGCAACCATCGAATAAATAAAACAAATGCGAATTGCCTCGATGAGCTGAGAGATGCTTAAAGACCACATAGTTGCCCCAAGGCGTCATGGTGAGCACCCGATTGCTCACTTTGAATGCGTAATCCAGCAAACGATTCAGGCTCTCAATGGTGCCGCTCTCGGAGCCAGCGACGGCCAAAATGTGCGGATGCTTGGTAAATATGGGATAGCCAATGCCCTTGGATGGCACTTCAATCTGAACTGTATCGGAGCTATTCAAACCTGGCGGTAGTCTGGCGGATTTAAAACTCGTCTGGGATGCGTCCGTCTTACATTTCATTTTATCTGTTTGCCGTTGGTTTTCACAATAGGTTAAAAGTACCGTCGAATTGTTTTTGTCCTCCTTGGTAAAATCTCTGATCCCTAACTGATTCCTTACGCCAGCTGTACTGGTTGCCGTTCGGAGAGCACTCAGATTGCCGGTTGCCTTTGCGGGCCAGACTCCCTTCCTTCGAGTTGACCCCACTGTTGGGTTGGGGATCGTAGAATCCTTGGGTTCCACTGGAGGATGCATGTTGATGCCCGTATCCAAAAGCTTGCCCCGTGGAGAGTTGGATCGAGTAGTTGCTCGACTCAAGTCCTTTAGAACTTGGAGCTTATCATATGTGCATTTGGTTGATTTAGCTACGGATTCCATGAAACCATTTATGTCCGCTTTCTCTTTATCCTTATCCTTATCGATCAGTTGCTTGAATTTGTTAACAATTAAAGGTTCTCCCTCCGACTCCAAGGGTACATCCGGTTCAAAGTCACTGATGTCGGACAGGAGCTTTTTACAGCTGTTGAGCTGCTCGGAAAACTCAATTGTTTGGTTGAAAGATTTGACTTCATAATTCGCATCTTTGGGCAACGGCTTTAGAGAATATTCCCGAGGACACTCCACTATATTCATGATGTGCACCACGTGAATAGAGAAGCTGGATTGACGATTGGACTCCTTGAGCAGCTGATGAAACACGTTGAGCATGGTATGAATATCTCGAAACATGCGCACCGTAGCCCATTTGGAGCTCAGAGTCCCCTTCTCCCTCTTCTGCGGAGCCGCCACCGTGTGCCGATACGGATCGAGCATATAGTAAAAGTCATCCTTAACCCAGAGTGCATATGACTGACTGTTAATCTGGAATAGAGCATTTCCGTGGGTCTTCAGGGTCTGACGTAGCTCAGTTTGCAAGTTGTTATTCTGGAAGAACGAATAGATAAGAAATAAGAGTAGTGGGTATATATAATCACTGCGGACGGCAGTTGGCGCTAGTGACGAAAGCATCCACAATTTTAAATAAAATGCAGACGTTCTTACTTTTAAAAATTGCAGTGCCTGATTTATAAAGCTGAAGTTTTTAGATGAGTATTGAAATATATATTTTGTATAACTCTTGTCAAGAGACTACAACGAAATCAGTAATACTTGCAGAGTAAGTAAATATTCATAAAAAATTATAATTAATAATTTTCAAAATCATAAATTTTAAAATATTTTGTTTCAAAAATGCGTCGGTAGCCAAAATTTCTAGAAGAAACTTCTTTATTTTGTGTTATACGGGACATATATTGGGTTTTCTCAATCCTTGCAACAAATGTTGGATCACTTATAATTTTTTGAATACCCCCAGATTTTTCAGTTTTAATATAACTTTTTTATCCCTTCAGCTAAAATATAAATTTAAGTATAATTACTAAATTTTGCTTTAAAAATGTTTATATTGTTTAATTTTAATTGAATTTTTACTTTAATTTTGTTCAACTGTTCTTAGTTGACATTAAATAAATAAATAAATAATTTCTCACCTTGGAACATATACCAGAATTTTCCCATAGCCCAGAACACACTTTTTGGGCTAATTTCAGATCAATGACAAATTGTCCCAGGCGCAGCTGTGTGGGGAAGTTCTTCGGGTCCAGGGAGAAGCGACTACGACAAAACTCGACACCAAAGCAGATGAGACGATCAAACATGTTTGTATTCCAAGAGGCGGGATGATCGATCTGGGAGGCTAATATGGCGGCCACGCCCACAACTAGACTGCTACGATTACGCAGGCTGGCGTCGGGATTGAGCGAAAGATGCAAATGGCTGGTGAGATAGGCGTAGTTCTGATTGATGATCTTGTACTCCACGGAGGGTGGATTGGAATCCCGCATAAATGTGCGACCATCGGGAGTAACCAGACGGACCACGGCTAACTCTCGTATAGAGAACTTATCGCTCGGAGTGACGCCACTCAGATTGCTGATCAGATGGACAACATTGTTGATAGTCTGGAGACATATGAGCATGGCAACTCCATTCTTGGTGCTAACGAAATCTTCGCGGCGTCGGCCCTTGACATCCATTACGAAGTAAACCTTGCGCCGGCGCCAGATCAGAAGGTAACCGGACCTAGAAAGCAGCAGACAGTAATGGGCATCACGGAAAAAACCTTGTAGCACCGGTTTGAGATTCCTTATAATTTGTGGCGGCCGTTGCTCCATCGGTTTATTCTCATCGCCCAAATATCGGGGCTTTAGCTCCACCGTGAAGCTGTGCCCCTCCAGCTTAAAATTGCGTTTAATGCGCTCCTCAATGTTGTTGTAAATGCTGCTCCGGCAGAGCGGTTCATCGGCATGATCATCCTCGGAGCAGATTTGAAATAGCTCCTCGCCTTCCAGCAGCAATTTGTCAATATTCTCGGTCGTCCATTCCTCCTCGGGCAGCACATAGATCAAAGCAAAAGCCTTAAGATACGTGGCAAACTCCTGGGCGAATGTTAGATCATGTAACTCCTCTCCAAGGCATTTGCAGGGTCTTACAAATGGCGTTGTGGAACAGGTCAATCCCACGGCGGAACCAATCGAATCAACTTCAACTTTTGCACGATTCGGAAATCTATTTCCATTACCTACCACATTGGGTCGATTTATTTCGTTTTTGGGAGATCCCTGATATTTTGGCTCTGGCAAATACGAATAGGTTTCGAAATTATTGTGTTCCATAGGGTTGCTTCTGGATAAAGAATTGGGATTGGGTTAGATAACTGTAGTAGAAGTCGAATTTTACAATCTCCACCTGTAGTTCACTCCGATTTTATTATTGCTGTAGATTGAACGCTTCCGATTGCTCGCAGAATTCCTATCCGGGCAGCTGAAACTGTTTTCCTTTTTCCTGATATTCGACATTTTAGCAGAAATCTAGAAAATAACCAGTAATTTGAATTTTTTTCTTTTGATGTCGTGAGAATCTAAAGATCGGTTCTTCGTATTGGAGGCCGTTGATTTTAAAAATTTTATAAATTTATCTGTTAAGATTTTGAACTGAAACGCAAGGCACTATACAAATTGTCATAATTTGTTTATATTTTCTCAAGTCATTCTAAACTATTCAGAACTGCAAGCACTTAAATTTTATAATTGTGCCCAAAATAAAAAGAAAATTACATTTCTTTAAATACTAATAAAGGCATATAATTTGAATATTCGAAATCAGTCGGAATAATAATCAAAGCAATTGAAAATTTGGACAATTCAAATATGTGTTATATTTACTAAACTCTCAAATTTGATTGAATTCCGATATTTGTAGCGATTTATATTATTTTATAGTAAGCAGGGTTTGCTTTTCCACAGTAAGTACGGGATCTCCGACAGTCGAGTATGCTCGACTGCTAGTTCTATGTTGTTTTATACTCTGAGTCTATTCAAATTGGGCAAAATAAGATATATTGGTGCTTTATTTTGGGCTTGAGTATCTTGCAACATTGTTTCTTAAAATAAAGACATGTAAGTAACGAAGAAATTGAATCCAATCGCGGAACTTCATGTGTATAATTCTAATTGTATTTCTATAATAAAAGTTAAAATTATATTCAAGAAAATTAAATAAAAACTGACCAACGGTGAAATGAACGATATAGTCCATGATTGACGGAATAAGTTCATTCGCTCATCGTAATGACCCGTTCATTTGAACTTATTCAGAAAGAAGTATCTTTGTCAGTCGCGCTTAATAATCAATGTGAAAAGCATCAGCGCAAGATTATTCATTTACAATGGCAACAAAACGCGTATTAAAATGTTTATCGCTTGAAGATAAATTCAAACTTATTAAAGAAATCGAAGGTGGATCAAGAAAAAAGGAAGTGGCTGAGAAATATGGTATCCCAGCGAGTACGGTTTCTACCATATTAAAAAAAAGAGACCTAATTATGACTTCATTCGAATCGGGAACTTCTTCTGGACGCAGCAAAAGAACGAAAAAACCAATTTTTAAAAATATCGACAGAGCAGTAACCGATTGGTTTACAGCAGCTAGAAATCAAAACATACCCATATCTGATAAAATATTAAAGGAGAAAGCAATGGAGTTTGCCAAGCGATTTGGTGATGATAAGTTTAAGGCAAGCACAGGCTGGCTTTATAAATGGAAACAGAGGTATTGAAAAGTTATAACCGATGATAACTTTGACCAACGTGTTTCATTTTAGGAATGTTGTGAACAACATTAATTCCAGTGCTTCACCTTTGGATTACATGGAGGTGGACAATCAAGTTTCCACAGTCCAGTTTCCTACAGATGACATTATTGAACACTATAGCTCAGAATTAGTGGAAACGATTTTGAGCGAAACGGAAAGTGATGACGAAGTCTCGGTGAAGGATATTACTCGGCAGCCCCTCATGAGCGATGTCGAAGCCGCCTTCAAGACTTTGACGCTTTATTTACAAACGAGTAACTCTGCAACTGATGATCACTACAAGGCCTTGAACAAACTGAAATCTCTTTTTGTTGAAAACAACAAGCAAACAAAATAATTGTCAGTCGCTAGTTTCTGATTATTTTAGTTCTCGGTAACTTGTAAGCCCTGCACAATTTAAAATAAATTTAAATGTATATATGAATGTATGAAATCGCACTTTCTTTTAATAGACTAAAAAACCGAATTCCATAAGTCGGAGTCTCCAAAATTCGAACTTAAGCTTTGAATAATGGTGATTCGAGTTAGGGAGAGAAAAAGTAAAATATTACTTCTAGACTCAAATCCCCGCCTCCCATTTTTTGTGGCTGTTCTAATTTGATAAAAAAAAATAGTTTTTATTCAACTTTTTAAAATCTTAACTCCAAACAATTCATACCTTAATCGGATTCCGGAATACTCCTATTGTTTTGATAAGATAAAAATTGCACATATATTTATATTGTGAAAATAGTTTATTATCCTAAAATAAATAAAAACAGCAAATTTTTTTTTTCTTACGAAATAATGTTAATCTTTTATTTTGTCAAAACACTTAATTGACTAACTGTATGTAGTTTTTGATTGTTTAATGTTAAAATAAGGTGCTTAGTATATGTTGAATACATGATTTCAATCTGCAACCAAATTGCGCGTATGTAAATCGATCGATAACTGTTATCGATAAGATTAAAAAAGTCATCGAGACACCGGAAAATGTGCTGAGAAAACCACAAAAAATTGCAAATATTCAAATTATAGATAATTTAATTTATTTAATTAACTGCGATGTATTTAAATTACAATTACTTAATTAACGGGGCCAGGAGCTCTGTTTGGGCGGGGGAGGAGGCTCGCCAGTCTGCCACTATGCGTGTGTGTATGTGTATATGGTATTACAGTCAAACTGCAGCCGACGCGTTTCAACATTCCATGGCAAGTGAATTTGAGTTTTCGTTGAGCGCCTTGACTCCGTTCTCCATTGGCATGGCCAGACTGTTGTCATCCATAGCCGCTTCATGTTGACCCGTCGTCGAAGCGGACGAAGTGGACGGTCCATCGTCGTTCATCATCTGCATGTCGTGTCCATTTTCATGTCCGTTGGCGGCGTTGCCATTGCTGTGACCATCATCCCAGTTAATTTTGAACCGTGTAACACGCGGCTTGCTGGCCAAAATATTGCGCGTCAGTTTGTCAAACAGCGGCTTAGGTGGCGGATTTTCACGCATCTCCTGATCGGCGTAGTCATTGTTTACATAGTACCCAACGCGAACGAATTCCTGGCCGCGATACGAACAGGTTAGGAGAACAATAGTTACACCGACTGCATCCGGTTCAGGTATTTTGCTAACATCTGGAGGGTCGGCCTGAAACACGAATATGTGACGGCCCTCGGGGACTGGGCCAACGTATATAGTGTCCAGCACTTGATCATACTCCTCTGACTCAGCGGAGCCTACGTAGATCATTTTCCACTCGAGATCTTCTTTTAGTTCCTCAATGCATTCAAATGTCAACTCGAATTGAAATGGATTGAAGAAACTGCTTGGGTTGTCCAGCACCACAACATTGGTAATATGCACCTTAGCCATGCTGACTGTACGCGCAGGGACTTGAGACTTCTGTAGACAAATATGACGCTGAGCGGCGCGCTTTTTTCTTCTTTTACGTGCACTGTTGAAATGGCACAAACACAGTTTATACAAAAACTACAAACAATATTAACTTCAAACAATATTTAAATCGAACTAATTTCGTTTTTGTTAAGTATTTAAATTGAATATTTTCTTATATTTTTAATTTCTTTTGTTCAACGAATTATTTTGCAGCAAATATATTCCGCGAACAGCGAATTGTGAGCAGCTGTTGGAGGCTTTCCCGCCAATTCCAGCTGTCATTACACGTTCAGTCAGTATGACAGAACGCTGCGGAAGTATGGCAACTCTAAAAATACCAACGGTTTTAAATTTCAGCCGTGTTAAAACAAAAATTTCATAGTTATTCCATTAAATGTAATATAATATAATATAATAACATGCCACTGAGGCCGTCGGTCACGGAAAGAGTTAAAGAATGTGAAATATATTTAAAGTTTTTAGATAGGATAGATGACACATGAAAAATATAAGAAATTTAAACAGTATGACATGTAAATAAAGAGGAAATTGAATCCAATAGCAGAACTTCGTGTATATTATACTAATCGTATTTCTCTAAAAGAGTTAATTTTTTTGAAAGAAAACTGAACAGCTGCGAAATTAACGATAGTTCATGATTGATTGAATAAGTTCAATCGTTCATCTTAATGACCCGTTCATTTGAGATTTTTCAGAACGAAACGCTACAACTCTAGGAAATATAAATAAAGAATAAAAATGATACATCTCACGGGTCAAAATTATAATGCTCGTGATATAATTAAAAACATATTTTCACCATTAATTGGCGTACTGAGCAGCAGCCTTGCTGATGAGATTTGTCATCGAAACAACTTGTCCTTCGTGGAGCTGCTGCAGCCGTTTGCCAAACTTCCCAATGACGGTGAGTAAACTAAATTACTTCACATTCCTAATATACAACTGAAAGGAGTGGGTTTAAGGACAATGGCAATAATTCGGATGATACCAAGCAATCTGGTGGGTCAATAACTAAACAGAGCTGGGCTGTGATATACCCAAGTTTATATTTCGAGACTTACTAATACGCCCTGTTGTTTTGCATATGTACAGTGTATTACAAAAGTATTGGCAACACTCTAATCATTAAAACCAGTTAAATTGTGATAGTAAAATAAAATGTATTGAACAAATGCAAATCGAAATGGAGATAAAATAGTATAATAAATGGTTCAATAACATTAATACATCTATTTTTGTCCTACCCACACAGCACACTTTCGGGATGTGTCCGGAACCAGTGTCTCGGTGCGAGGCTTGCGTCTTAATTTTTGTGACGTCGACTGGCGTCCGCCACAAACTGTGCTGGCACGGAAAATGCTCAACGAATCGGTAACTAATGCACACAATGATAAAACTAAGGTGACTACAATCGGTAAGTGTATCTATTAGATTGGCAAGTGGATTTTTGTTGAGATTGTGCTCCATTTTTTCAGCCAACATTGATCTGGAGCTGCCGACATCGGAGCCATGGTTTGAGCAATGGCGTGAAACATTTCTGACTGTTCAATTTCCTGCAGAGCATGAGTTTACCAGGCACTTATTAAGCTGCCTGCTGGTGCTCTCCAGCGCCGATCCTCAGATCGTTGAAACCGCCCAGAAGCTGACGCAACGGGTGCAACAAATGCAAAGCATAACGCCGCAAAAGCTGCCCAAATGGTTTCAGCCAACAGATGTGCTAAACAGCTATGTGGTTCTGCACGAGGCCAGTCAGGGTGATCTGTCCAAGGCGCAGCAGGGCTTCGAGCTGCTGAAGTCAACATTTGGTGACAATAAATGCTTTCTAGTTTCGATCAATTCTCTAGAGCCGAATACCACCAGCGACGTTCAGGACTATTGGACAGCCTACATTAAACGTCAGCCAAAAGCTGATCCAATGGCATCCAGTGAACTTAGCGCACCCAAAACACCTCAAGAAGCCGTCTCGGTCATCAGCATGCCAGCTATGCAAATGTCACAGCTAATGGAAGGCGCAGCTGCTCAGGAGAACGATCTCACCATGCTTCATCCACTTAGTCCCATGCAAGAAAGCGCCACGGAGGCCATTAACTCCAAGTTCAGCATCAGCACCGAAAGCATTGCTTCACAGACTATCAATCCAAATGTGTGGGCTACCGAACGTGATGCAGATGCTCCACATGGGGGCTGTCTAGCAACCCGCGATGTTGACAATTTACGGCACTTTGTGCAGGACTACGCGGTGCGTGCTTTAATACCCTACGTAGAGCATCTGGTGGCAATACTTGCCGAGGGCGTTACCAACAAAAAGGGCGTCAGCAAGTCGCTGCTAAGTGCCACGAAACGTTGGTTTGTCACCAGCAAACCCGGCGCCGGTACCAACAATCAAAACGCGGTCATGTAAGTGTCAACATCATAGGCATTCTCTATTGGAATGATTTGTTAACACCGAATTTAATTTTTTACTAATCATTCCTTTGAAAGCTAGTTGTTTCATTTTACCAAAAATGTCGTCTGGATGTTAATGAAAGCACCAAGAACATAATCATTGAAATTGGTTAAGTAATTTCATTCTAATTTCGAAACGATATTTACTACGGCAGCTTTTAAGGCAGCAAATTTCGCCTGTATGTTTTTTTTTAAATATCTCGAATAGCAAAGTTTTCCTAACTAAAGTTAGATTTTTGTACTTAAAACTCAATTATAAATTATGCCGCATTTTTTTAACCAATGCTTTTCCTATTTCAAATCAAATAATAAATAATTGAATGGAATACTTAACGGCAGTTAGAAATACTTTCCAAAAATGTTTATGGGAGTTAATTAATAGATAGATAAATTAATATTTCTTTAACACAGCTATACGAACGAATCTGCCGAGCTTCAAACGCGCAAACTGGGAGATCTTTACTTTATGTTTGGACACTACAACCTGGCCTTTCAGTCCTATCACCAGGCCAAGCGAGACTTTAATGCTGATTCCGCTTGGCAGTACTATGCAGGTGCCTTGGAAATGGCCGCCTTATCAGCCTTTATGCTGGGCACAGCGCATCGCAAAACGTACGACTACATGGAGGATGCTATTATGTGTTATTTAACTGTCTGCAAGTGAGTAAATCTGAGCTTTTCATTGATTTATTTAAATTCTGAAATCTGTTAGGCTGCAACAATTTGCCACGCGGGCAACTCTCCTGAGCATGGAGTGCCTGAAGACCGCACGTCTGTACAGCGAGGTGGCCAAGCAGCTGATACGCATGACAAGCGAGGAGTCGGATCTGCGTTCGGCATTGCTGCTCGAGCAGGCAGCATACTGTTTCCTGGTCACAAATCCGCCCATGCATCGCAAGTATGCATTCCACATTGTGCTTGCCGGCAATCGATTTTCGAGGGCGGGACAACGGAAGCATGCCTATCGTTGCTATCGCCAGGCTTACCAGGTGTTCCAGCAGCGTCAGTGGAGCCTTGCCGAAGATCACATTCAGTACACAGTGGCAAAGCAAGCATATATGCTTAAACAGCTGGAGGAGGCGAGTCGCTCCTTTGCCCATCTACTGCGTCCTGGCAGCTTGCAGAGCGCCCAGCAACAGAGCAGCTTCCTCAAGGAGTATATCTTAACGCAGAATGTGAGCTCATTGGCATTTCTTAAATATTCAGTTGTTTATCTAATATGTATCCCTTTACAGGAGCTACTCAAACGCAGTCCTGAGTTGGGTCTATTGCCACACGCCTTGCCCCAAGTGGTGCAATCTTCGGTGCGTGTGCTGACGCTTGTGCAGCCGCCCAGTTCACAGCCGCCGCAAGTGCCTGCCAGCAACATTGATATCAACTCCAATTTGACTGCGGATGAAGCGATTTGGAACAAAATGGAAGAAATGCTGGTCATCACAGCCGCTTCCAATAAACCTTTTGTGTTTAAGCCTTCTCGATACTTGTATACCAAGCAGCAGCCGGCTACAGAGTGTCCCCTAGCCGTGCAGGGCGAGCCGATTGAGCTGGCAGTGACACTCTCAAACAGTGTCCGCTGTCCCATTGCCTTGTCGGACATTGATTTGCTCTGGCGTCTGACTCTGGACAATGAGGAGGTGCTCTCCAATCTTTGTGTATACGAACAATCAGCGGACAGTGCCAGCAAAGCGGCTGTTAGTGCTGCCATTAAGACCAACTGCCTGTCAATCTTGGACCTGGCTGAGCAAGCCGAACAACTTTTACATTTCAAGCTAACACCCAAGCTTACAGGTCGTCTATCCATTTTGGGTGTGGTCTGCCGTGTGGCAGCCAAGGCAGATCCAGCAGCCAGCTTGCTCGGCCTTTTGCAGTTTGAGACGCAACGCATTAAGCCCAGCACGGCGAAACAATCTTCCCAGACGTTACTGGATAGCAGGCTTAGTATAAAGCTGGTGCCGCAGGTTCCCTCCTTATGCGTCAGCTTTAGTCCTGTGCCTACTGAATTGCTTGCTGGTGAAATTGTGCCCGTTTCCATAACCCTACGCAATTTAGGCATTGCGCCTATTGAAGAGATCTACCTTGGTTGCGATAATCCACGTTGTCTGACGCTTCTCGATCAGCACCACATTGATATGCCGCTTACCATACTGAGCTGTAAGTAATTAATAATAATATGACTCATTCCTCCTAATTCAATTTCTTCTCGCAGCTCTGCGCGATCTATCAAATGACAAACTTGTGAAGGACAAGGAAATACGACGTCAACGCGTTTTTCGCCTGCTACAGCGTCCAGGGCAGGCAGCTCTGGATGCCCAACAAGGTCACACCATATCCATGTGGCTGCAGGCACCACACGTCGCTGGCACCTTTACCTTGCGGCTGCTCTTTTATTACGCTTTGCCAACTGCGGTCAATGCCCACATTAAGTATCGCCTGGTGCGTCACATTTGGCAAGTGCAGGTGCAAAGCTGTCTTCAAGCTGATGCCACCTGTGTGGTCAGCAATGCAGTTAGCCGGGAACTGGGCCTCGATGTTAGCCTTCGAAATGTCCATGCTGCACAATCAACCGAAGTGTACATCAATGCACTGTCCCTGTACTCGAAGGATTATTCTTTGAAGCCAAACAACTTGTACAGTGAGTTAGCCTAGAGGTCTTATAATATTAATTGATTATAGTTATTCTAATTATATTTTCCGTAGTCATGAACAAAATGGAAATATGCCATGGACAAGCTGGTAATCATTGTCTTAAGTCTGCCAAATGTTGCAGCTTTCAATGCCGCATGCAGGAAAAGAATGATGAACGTGTCCAGGATAAGCCCACACTTAAATCTCTGCTGCAAGCACGTCTCTCACGCTTAGAGATTATGCCTGTACAGCAGCTTGAGCAGCATGCTGCTCTGCATCTGCAGGAACCGCACAGCTTTTTGGCCAACGAAGAAACTGTGTTTTTCAACACAAACATAAGCACGGAAGAGTTTAATGCAAGCATTGCCAGCTATGTGCCACATGCCACCGTTGCGCTCAGCTGGAGTGCTCTAGTGAAAAAGGATGATGTGCAACGTGTAGCAAGCGGTTTACACTTCATAAAGCTCTACAATCTCTACGAGACTGGCAGCTGTCCAGCCGTTAGCGGTACTTTACTCAGGCGTCGATTGTCTGCAGATGTGACACACAACAAGCGTGAGTTTCAGCTGCCTGAAGATGCAGGAAACGAAGCTGCCAGTGAGCCACTGGCCGACGATGATGTGGCCGATTTCTGGGAGCCGAATGAGCACTATGTGGCCCAACGCTGTATTTTGGAAGATGAGAGTTTGGTTCTATCAGCCAGAGCATAAATTTGTAATTATTGAACTTATAGTTGTGTATCATTATTTTATTGTTAACTTCTGGGCGTTCCAAAATATTGTGTCTTTTGAATGTGATTAAACAGATCTACATAAGCTTATAAATTGACTGTTAATCTATAAAATAATTTCAAAATGTAAATGTTGAAATTATTAATTTGGGTGGAATTTTGTGATAAAAGGTTTAGTTATTTCTATATGGGAACTGCAAATAAATGATTTAAATAAAATTAAACATTAAAAAACTTATCTCGATGAATGAAAAAATCCTAGTTTTTTTTTCTACGAGTTATCCTGGAAATATGATTTGTAACTTTAATTTCCCAATGAAAAATTTCATAAGGCTTTAAAATTAAATTCGCCGATTAAAAATAAGAGTTAAAATTCATTTGTATAATTAAAATCAACAAATAATAGTTATTTGATAATAAATATTAACGGTCCCTTTTGTTATATGCAGAGCCTGTAGATCTGTGTTAATTGTTAGTTTATTAGTTGATTGATTTAGAAAGGAATTAATTTTACATGCTAATAAATTGCTTAAACTGGTAACATTAAAGTACTGTTAATTGCTTTTTGGTATATATGTATTTATATCTTAAGCTGTTGACTAGACGACGACGGCGACGACGACGACGATGCAGATTTATTTTATGGATGTGGATGTGTTGGCAGCGCAACGTAAATATCGTGGTGGCAGGATATATTGAATACATTATTAGCTTTAAGATCGTTTCTTGCTCATGTAAACACGTCCGCACGTATACAAAACATGCGTGCAGGCATAAATGTTACCCATAGCGCTGCCAAGCAGTGCTCCAATCACATTTGGTATGGGATAGACCTGCCAGTCTCGTCCCCAGTCCAGAGGGGCCACCACACTGCCAGCCCAAGCGCCAAGAATGCCGCCCAGAGCATTGTACTTGAACAGATGAAGAGCCGTATCCTCGCACTTGGTTATAAAGTCGGGTTTCTCACAGAAACACACCTGCAAAGCTCCTCCGCCGCCCAGTAGAAAAACTGTGGGCGAAACTGTTAGCAGTGTCATCAGCAGTGATAACACAAATGTCTGCTCGTAGTTAGCCAGCACTGGAGCACCCAGAATGATGCAGATAAAGGCGTAGAGCAGCGTACACAGAAATTGCAATGTGAGGCCACCAAGCAATTCGCGTGGCGTAAAATACGCAGCCTTTTTCTGACGCTGCTTGATTGTCAGTACACCATCCTCAATGCGTCCAAAGAATCGGGCCAGTGTTACTTTAAGCAATTCGCCAATAAAAACTATGGGAACTATTAGTGAATCCCAAAAGCTGCCGAGATGAGCCCAATTGCGGCGGTACTGCATGTACGTCATGCATATCAGTATAGTGGCCAGACTGATGGAAACATGGAAGAGCTGATGCTTGGTCTTTTGTTGATCGAATCGCGAAACCATATTGCCAACAAAACACGTACAAATATCAATTTTACTATCTATTTACTTTCGATTCGGTTCTGGATGTGACGTTTTCGATAGGTCGATAGTTAAATATAAGTTAGCGATGTGAGAAAGAGAGAAAACAATCGATAGATTTTATACAAGATATGGATCCTAAACATGCTCGTGCTTTTCACAATCAGTTACATGTTTATGCATATTTGCAATATACTTTTGTTTGATTTTTGTAAATTTTAAATCGAAATCTTTAATTTACATAAAATTTTGTGATAATATCAAGGAAATTTAAACATATTATTTGAGCAACAATAGATTTTCCCATCATAAATTGAGTGACGCATAAACATAATATTTGATACTAATTCGATATGTAAATACCGATATTAGTTATCGATACGTTTCATGCGAGGCTGTCATTTCATCAGCGCTATCACATAATCATTTTTTTACACTTAAATTTTTAAATCTTTGCAGCAACACTTGTTTCTGAGTTAATTAATAGTTGTTTGCGTGCATAAATTATTGCCGAAATGTTCGCACGTGCAGTACGTATGCGCTCAATGCTGCGCGGCTTGTCCACAGTGGCTTCGTACAGCCGCAATCGTCATGCACAAAATTCCATGCTTGAGTATTTCAACGAGGTGCGTCTACTGCGGTTCAAGGGTGCAGCTTCTGTGGCACAGACACAGCGATTCTTTAGCCGCAAGCGTGGCGATCCCGAGGACGATATGATTGCTGAGGCGGAGCCTGAGCTTTTGGCGGATCATCGTGATTCTCAACAGCTGCCGGCGACAGTTGCCGTGCCGGATGTGTGGCCTCATGTGCCAATGCTGGCGATGCGCCGAAATCCCCTGTTTCCGAGATTCATGAAGATTGTCGAGGTTAGCCGATTAGCTACATCCCTTATCGTTTCATATTCTAAGCTCTTTTTATAAACATAGGTTTCAAATCCTATTATCATGGATCTGCTGCGTCGCAAAGTGAAATTAAATCAGCCGTATGTTGGCGTCTTTCTGAAGAAATCCGACGGCGAAGAGGAAATCATCCATAATCTGGACGATGTTTATGCTGTTGGCACTTTTGCACAAATACAGGAACTGCAGGATTTGGGAGACAAGCTACGTATGGTTGTTGTCGCCCATAGACGCATCAAAATCACCGGGCAAGTGGTGGATGATGTTCAGCCGCCTTCCAAGCCAGGTAAATCCCTCACTTTAACACTGCCCAAATATTGTGTCAATTGCGTTGTCTCTTAACTCCCAGTGAAAATGACAACTTTGCATTATCCAATCTTTAATATAAAATTACGCATCCCAGCTGAAGATCAGACGACTGCCGATACCGATGCAGCATCGAAAACGGGCAGTCGTAGCGCACGAAAAGCTCGGGGACGCGCTCCCCGTCGACAAACTCACAAGCTGCGCGATGAGGCCGCTGCTGAAGAGATTGTGCAGGGCCAGACGCTGGAGTCACCTCTGCCTAGCGGACGTGTGACGCCAACAGCAACGCCCAATCCGCCCACAGCGACAGCTGGCGAGACGGCAGCAGCTGGTGCAGAAGCTGCCGATAAGGACAAGGATACATCCACTGGCCCAACTTCCCCGCCTGTGCTGATTGTAGAGGTGGAGAATGTCAAGCAGCCGGCGTATAAGCAAACTGAAGAGGTCAAGGCTCTAACGCAGGAGATTATTAAAACTTTGCGCGATATTATCACAATGAATCCACTGTACAGGTAAGTAAAACTTGTGAAACTTTAATATTAGTTTCTTGTACACATTAATTTATCGTATTGCAGGGAAAGCTTACAGCAGATGCTGCATCAGAATCAGAGAGTGGTTGACAATCCCATCTATTTGTGTGATTTGGGAGCCTCCCTTTCAGCTGGTGAACCAGGCGAGCTTCAGAAGATTCTAGAGGAAACAGATGTAGGCTATCCATATCAGTTGAGATATCCTGCAACTATTAACCAATTGTCTTTCTGCAGATTCCTCAAAGACTGCTGCTCGCATTGGCGTTGCTCAAAAAGGAATTAGAGTTGTCGCGATTGCAGCAAAAGATTGGACGCGAAGTGGAAGAGAAGGTCAAGCAGCAACATCGGAAATATATACTCCAGGAACAGCTTAAGGTCATCAAAAAGGAGCTAGGCATTGAAAAGGACGACAAAGATGCCATTGGCGAGAAATATCGCGAAAAACTCAAGGACAAAACGGTGCCGGAGAGCATCAAGACAGTTATTGACGAGGAGTTGACCAAGCTGAACTTCTTGGAGAGTCACAGCTCGGAATTTAAGTGAGTTGTTCCTGTCATTGAATATTCTAACTTTATTATTAACAATTTATGTTGTAGCGTTACACGAAACTATTTGGATTGGCTCACCTCACTGCCTTGGGGCGTCATAAGTCCCGAAAACCTGTGCCTGGACAAGGCAACCGAGATCCTAAATAACGACCATTATGGCATGGAAGACATCAAGAAGCGCATCTTGGAGTTTATTGCCGTTAGTTCCCTGAAGGGCACAACGCAGGGAAAAATCTTGTGCTTCCATGGTCCGCCGGGAGTGGGAAAGACGAGCATAGCCAAGTCCATAGCAAGAGCATTAAATCGCGAATACTTTCGATTCAGTGTTGGTGGCATGACGGATGTGGCAGAGATTAAGGGCCACCGACGAACCTATGTAGGCGCGATGCCGGGTAAACTTATACAGTGCCTAAAGAAAACGAAAACCGAGAATCCACTTGTGCTCATCGATGAGGTCGACAAAATTGGCAAGTGAGTAATCCATGGGATATATATTTTTGGAGATAATAATACTAAATACTTTTCTTTTGCTTTTCATGCGAAAACAGGGGCTATCAGGGTGATCCCAGCTCCGCACTGTTGGAGTTGTTAGATCCAGAGCAAAATGCCAATTTCCTCGATCACTATTTGGATGTGCCCGTGGATTTGTCCCGTGTGTTATTCATTTGCACAGCGAATGTGATCGATACCATACCCGAACCTCTTCGCGATCGTATGGAACTCATTGAAATGTCCGGTTATGTGGCCGAGGAGAAGGTGGCCATTGCACGACAATACCTGATACCACAGGCCATGAAGGATTGCGGCCTAACGGAAAAGCAGATAACCATAACTGAAGATGCGCTGAACATGCTCATACGCAGCTATTGTCGAGAGTCCGGTGTACGTAATTTGCAGAAACAGATCGAGAAGGTCATACGTAAGGTTGCCTACCGCTTGGTCAAGAAGGAGGGCGAGGAATTCCCTGTGAATGCCGATAATTTGACAACGTTCCTTGGCAAACAAGTTTTCAGTTCCGATCGCATGTACAACACAACACCACCTGGTGTGGTCATGGGCTTGGCATGGACTGCTATGGGTGGCTCATCTCTGTACATTGAAACCTCTAAACGTCACATACGCGCCGAAAAGCCCGAAACGAATACAGGAACTTTACATTTGACTGGCAATCTGGGCGATGTGATGAAGGAATCCGCCCAAATTGCTCTCACCGTGGCGCGCAACTTTTTGTACACAAATTCCCCAAATAATAAGTTCCTAGAGCAAGAGTGAGTGGACTCCACTACAATAATATACAACACAATGAATAATAATCTCCCTTTATTTTGGCAGACACATTCACCTGCACGTGCCTGAAGGTGCTACGCCAAAGGATGGACCCAGCGCGGGTGTAACCATAATCACAGCTTTGATTTCCCTAGCCACAGGAAAGCCTGTGCGTCCCGATGTGGCTATGACGGGTGAGGTCTCCCTTAAGGGTAAGGTTTTGACTGTGGGCGGCATCAAGGAGAAAACCATTGCGGTAAGCCAAATCAACCTAAGCCCTGTCCATATTTATCTAACCAATTCGTTTAATAGGCTCGTCGAAGCGGTGTCACTTGCCTTATTTTACCCGCTGACAATAAGAAGGACTTTGAAGAGCTACCCAGCTTTATTACCGATGGCTTAGAAGTACACTTTGCCAATGTCTACGACGATGTCTACAAGATTGCCTTTGCTGACACCGAGTTTACAACTGCAGAGACTAAAAGCCCACCTGTGGGACAGCGTGAAAAGATTCCGAGCGCTGCCACAGCCTCCTCATAGTTATGGCCACTAAGTTTAGACTAAGCGTTGGGTTGGGCCTTGGGGACACAAACCGAGTTCTTACATACGGTTTTAGGAATTGCCGCTGTTACCAAGTTTTAAGTATATATATATGTATAGGTATATGTATTTAGATCAAAGCATTTGTTGAGTTAATGCCGAGTAAATTGAATGTAAATGTCGATATTTGTTCGTGTTATATATCTGCATTGCTTATAATCCAGTCCAGATAGCGATCGACGCGTGTGTAGACGCCTGGACGACCCTGTTCACCGCATCGTATGCCCCAGGAGACAATGCCAATTGTGACCCAGCGCTGATTGGGCAACTGCACCAGCAGCGGACCACCGCTATCACCCTGGCAACTGTCTTGACCGCCCTCTGGCAATCCAGCACATATGGCTGTCTTCGGTATGCGTTCCACCATGGAAGCCTGGCAATCGGATTGCTTCCACACGGGCAAATTGGCCTGCAAAATGAGAATGACAATCAAGAGTTTCGGGCAAGCAGTTATCGGTGTTACCTCCATGAGAATTTTGGAATGCGGACCATTGAAGGTTTGGGTGCCCCAGCCCATGACAATGGCTCCGCGTCCTGTCCAGTCCTCATTCACCGGCGGCATGCATACCGGCCATATGTAGCTGTTGAATAAAGTCGGCCTCTCGATGCGTATAAGTGCAATATCATTCTCATAGGTGTTTGAGTCGAAGTCCACATGGATAACCATGCTGCCAATACGGAAGTCACGGGCACGTGTCTCATTCAATTGCTGTTGGGCATTAGACGGGGTTTTATATTTGTAAAATATACAAAGAAAGCTTTAGTCAAAACTGACCAACCACGAAATCTTCTAAAAAAAAAACATCTTCACAAGGCAAAAGCATTTGTAAGGCCCAACTTTGTGACGAACAATATTCCATAAATAGGCAATATCAATATCCTCTTCCTTTCCAGAAATCCCTGACCTTACTAATTGTAATACCTGTGTGTTTCTACTAATTATTACTACTAATACTTTTTGATCTGATTGGGTTTTTCTGAGTTTTCCCCAATCCTTGCACCAAATGTTGGATCATTTATAATTTTTAAATACCCCCTGATTCTTAATCTTTAATTGAACTTTTTTATTCCTTCAGTTAATATATAAACTTAAATATAATTACTAATTTTTTCTTTAAAATTTTGAATATTGTTTAATTTAATTTTTTACTTTAATTTTGGTCAACTGTTCTTAGTTGACATTAAATAAATAATAAAAAAAAACAGTTAATGCTGATCAAGAATGTACATATATATTTTTTGGGACATATATTCCCTCAGAGACTTACATGCGTATTGTACTCGCCCAGGCGCACAAATATCTCATCCTTTTTGATCTTCTCGAGGCAATGAGCCGCCGTCAGCACGTGGCGGTCTGTGATGAGCACTCCGCCGCACCAGACATAGGAGTGACCCTCCCGCAGCAAGGCCGCCATCCAGGGCCACTCGTCGGGCTCCGCGGGTCGACCGCCAGTTATCCTAGGGAATTGACGCGTTGTGATGCCACAGCCCCGTTGCTCCGGTCGATTTACAATGCGCGGTGTCTCCGCATCGGAGCTGCTCACAACCTGGGGACTGAAGCGGGAGTTGCTCGATTGTTCCGTGCAGCAAATCCCAATGGCGCTGTGAAAGCAGATCTGTTATTAAATAAGCTTCAATAATGTTCTTCACTTATTTCTACCTTTTCTCAATGATGCACAACTGGGAGACCAAACGCCACACATCATTCTTCAGCTCTGGCATGCGACAATAAATAATGTGACGACATCTTCCGACGTCTCCAAGCGGCGTTCGACACTCACCGTAATCCTTGTTTTCCTATAAAGAAAATGTCAATATTTTCTAATTTTTTGAATAGAGAGAACTCTACTAGAAATTACCTTCATCTAACTCTAATATACACGAGAAATCGTTTGTGGATTTTTTTTCAAATTTAAGTTTTGAAAATTTTAAAAAATTCTATTTACTGCCAATTATTTATACTGAACTAACTTGTTCTTAAATCGTTTTTTTACGCAATGTGGAACGCCTGAAAGAATACTTGACCCGACCCAATAAAGTACTTATACATATGTATATATATACTCTTGACGTTGATCTGAGTCGATACGAGTATGTGATATAGCTCTCAGCTTTGATTAATGCGTTACACATTTCAAATTGCAATTGAATTATTTTAATTAGTTCAAATTTATTTATAAATCATATTTTATTATTTTTAACATTATTAACTTCAAAGTTCCCTGTATTTATTGTAGCACTTGGAAAATATTTGTCAATATTTTATATAAGTTCTTAAATATCAAATATATCTATTTATTGCAATCTAAGTATTTATTTTATTATTTTAAAAGTTTTGCTTATTTTTTTGTAGCAATTACTTATGACAAAACTTTAAAAAATGAAACGCCATTTTTATTTAAAAGTAGTTGTTGAATTAATACATATGTATGTACAAATTAGTATTAAATACTTTGTTTATTTTTATGACATTAGTACTCACCAGCAAGGGGGTTTCAGCCGTTGCCTGTCGCTTGCTTAGCCGATGGCGTGTCAGAAAATTGGATATACCGACTATATCACTGTCATTATTGCCCTTAGCTTGGCTGTACAACTTGTTCTCGTCGGCACCCCACTGGAACTCATCATTGTCGCTCAAGTCAAGCAGATCTGAGGCAGGAAATCGAGCGTTGACTCACTTCTTTGAGAATTATTCGTATACCTACCAATGTACTCAGTGGAATAACTTTTGGATGCAATCAGATCCCAGTTGTAGCTGAATAAAATCACAAATAGCAGTTGAAAGCACTTCATCATTGCCCAGCAGAATGTAAAGTTTAAATGGAATTTATGCGAAACTTTTGAAAATTTATTTAAAATTTTTATCGCGTGTCGCTTCCGTTGAGAGCAATCGAGGTTTATTTTTGTCTCTCTCTCTCTTTCTCTCTGTCTCTCTCTCTCTCTCTTGAAGCTAGGCTTGTAATACTACAGTTCACCTTGCAACTGAACTTGTTTCAAAACGTTGACACTTTTGGCTTCTCCGTTGCAATCGATATGGACATGTTTTAAAACAACACTTATATAATATATGAAGATTCCAAGTAGCCGTCTTTAAAATTCTCCGACGCGAATCATATTGATATCGAATGCTCAAGCTCTCGAGAGCATTTAAACGAGTCTCGGACTGTGTCTGGCTCTTTATACATAAGTACCGAGTATTATCTAATATACTGATATTCAACTTGTTGTACTTATTGTATGTTAATATTTCTGCTCTAAGACTGTTATCAGCTTTTATATATGGAACTCTCACATGCCGGTCCCTCTTATGCCTATGCTGATGAGCTTAGAGTTAGACCCAGTTTCGATTTCAGTTTGCCAACTTACCCATATTAGATGATGATACATACTTCCATAGACATATAGCTAATGTTGCTCAGCAACATGCTGAACTCTGGAATTGTTGCCCATAAAGTCGGTGAACGTGTCGTGCATTTTTAATGACGCCGTTCGGCGGGTTTTAATTCTATAGAAGTCATTGCAACTATTTACAAACTACCAAATACTCGTACTCGTTAAATATACTCACATATAGCTGGGTAAATTCAAAATTTAATTGCCTTGTATCAAGGCACAATGTCAGTTTTACATCAATACAATAGCTAAATCTGTTAAACCGGAATGGGAGAAAAATAGCGTGAGGAAGAAGAATATATATATTTATAAATGAAAGTAATTAAGTTAACAATTGCAGCACATCGGAACTCTCTAGCAATAACCAAACTTATATTCTCGACACTATTTAATGCATTTTACTTGCCTTGTATTTTGCAACGGATAATTTCTGTACTTCATATTATGATAGGTCAAGATACATTCGCCAGTCTTTTCAAACTTTTAATTAAAAGAGATACCCTACACATAGTTATCTTAGTTCTCCAGCTTTATATTAAATAGAATCTTTTTTAATTTCCTAATTACACTCGATAACAGACAGATTGTAATCTATACCTCTTCTGATAAATATTTTAAAAATTGTATTTATACATATTCTTTTAAGATATATCAATTAAAAGAAGACGAAAGCTAAAATATTATCATATTAACAAACCAGTCCGAAGTCCAGTGATGTTTGATTTACGATCGATCCAGTTATATAAAAAGTATGTCGATAAAACATCCCATTTTCAAAATGGACTAAGTAAATTAACAAATTAATTGAATTTGGCACCATCAATAATATAAATATGATTAATCAATTTCTCAGTCAAGTCGACAGACCACAGTCTTTAAATAATAAGATTAAAATATTTATCAATTTTCCTGTTCACAATTTAAACACCTGTAAAAGACATTGATACCAGTTTATATAGATTCCAATCATTTTCTGTGGCTATCTTCGATTTGAAAATGATTTGCTGAAATTAAGTTGAAATAATTCGAGGGAAACGCTATTGAAACATTGTTACAATTTATTTCTGATATTTGTTAACTGAATACAACAGTATTTTGTGCATTACGCACAATATTATTATACACATATCGTCAAGCAACACACAAAAAAAAAACCACAAAAACTTAAACTTAAATGTACAATATTTGATTTCTTTTTGTAGGATTTCTACAGACTTTAGTTAAAGAGCTCTTATAAAAATCGATTTGTTTACAAAGATTGTTAGCTATTTTTAGGTTTTTTTCGTTTTGTTTTAGATAAGTAAGTTGTAGATCTACAAGTAGTATCCAAAAAGGGTCTCACAAAAATATAAATCGAGCGTGTCTTGTGGAAACCTTTGCGGCATCGAAAGTTGTACGGTTTTTTTTTGCGCGGTGTAAATAACTAAATATATATCTAATTATATAGGTACATACTCGTATATATGTATGTATGTATGTTTATAAAATCAGTACACATTTATATGCTTGTATATAATGAACCTTTGGTTTTTGAAAACATTCACTACTAGACACACAGCTAAATAGGCTCACACATGTTGGGATTAATATATATACTCGTATATTGTATTTCAATTTTTGATCATACAGTTATAGTTAGGTGGAATTCGACAGGCCCTTTAATGGTTTTTACGGCTCTGTTCAGTTTCATTTGATTGTGTTGTGCATGAAGTTTTGATAGTATGTGAAATGAGATCTGTTTTTTTTTTTGTATCCTTAACTTTCCTAGTTAATTCTTGACGTTTTTCTTTCTAATCTAACAGATATATTTGTGCTTTTCTGGGACTTCATTTTGAGTCATCCACATGTTCTTTCTTTTCTTACACTGGGATCACAATTAGGTTAACGAAATCATAAATTAAATCCGATATATAAATTTAGACATGCATATACATATATACTTGTAAATATGTAGTTTAGGACAGTTCTGGTGCCGTAAAGCTCAAATGTGAAGCTTTTTTATTCGAGGGGAAGACTAAAATTTTTGTGCTAGTTCCATTTTTGAGCAAAGAAGAACATCCAAGTGATTTTTTTAGGATCTAGATTGAAGCGTAGTTAATATTGCTGGAGAATAGGTTTAATAGAAGAACTTTGGGAAAGCTCAGTTCTAAGGAAATTTGGATTTGTTATTGAAGTTATGTATCTAACTTCAATTAGAACTCGTAACTATTTGAAGTTGGCAGCATAAAAACCGTTTAACAAAATGTATCATTATTTTGATATCATTCTACAGCTAAAAGAATGCCTGGAACTTATTTCAGATCTATTTTTATCAGGGAATCAAACCGAAACAAATATCGGTTCCAGTACAATACGGGTATAAGATTTGTTAAATGTTAAAGAACAAAAATTTAAATTTTGATCAAGATCAACTTACCCTTAATTTTAAGTAACTTTTTAAATTAAAGCAGAATTATGTTTAATATGTTGAAAAAATGTACCGAGACCGTTACAAACGTTTCGAGTTTCGGTTCTAGAAAAAAATAATTGATTTCAGTACTAAGCATGAAACGGTTAGTTTCGGTTAACGGCTCCGGTATTGGTTCCGGAATTATTCCCTGATATTTATGATATAATTAATTCTTTGCTGAGCTTAAATTAAGGGGCTTTCAAGCCGGGCTCGACCTCGATTCCTGATCCTCTAGTCCATCAGTCGCACGCCCGCGTCGACAGTGTCAGCCATGCTGACGCTTTTACCTTTCTTCTTGCCCTCCGCCGATGGCTTCTTCTTGCTGAGCGCCAGCGTCTCGTGCTCATCCTGGGACTGCTGACGTTTCCCGCCTGCTCCACCGCCGCCGGTTCCGTTGCTGCGCAGCTTGAAGCGCGTCGTGGCGGCAGCCGCATTGTTGTTGGCACAGTTGCAGATGGCATCGAAGATGCGGACCACAAAGCCACGGGCGCGATTGACGACCTTACCGTTCTTGAAATCTGGTATGGCGAAACCTAAAGAGATTAGTGCCAAGGCAGAAAGTCGAAACAAACAAAAAAAAGGTTCGGTGAGAGGCTGACGAGAAAAGTGCCACGAAAAAGATTCGCATGCGATCAAGCAAAAGCAAAAATAAAAACAAATTTCATGTCTAATTAATGCCACTTTTAATTGCCAGCTGCCTGGCCACGCCCCCCGACGAGATTATAAATCGGACCAAGCGACGCTTATTTAACGCATTTGCTTGTCATCATGAGTCTCGACGAATCCTCCCTAATGCCTCTCCAGATGATCGGCATTCGACATTCCAGCTGCTCCAGGTGCAGATCCTACCAGCTCCTGCTCGCCCTGCTCCTGCTGCTGCCGCGTCTCTGCGATGCCGTTAACATGCAACAGTTTCTCCAATCGCTGGACATGATGCGCAATGGTTGCCTGCCAAAGCACAAGGTACCCATTGATATATTGGATCGCATACGAGACGGCGATTTCTCGATGGAGCCCACTACAGATTTGTTGGTAAGCTCTGGAGTTGCCCTCTCCTTGGTAGCTGCTTCTCTACATCCCTTTCCCCCAGTGCTATACGAAATGCGTGGCACAGCTGGCGGGCACCTTGACCAAGAAGGGCGAGTTCAGTGTGGCCAAAGCCACTGCCCAGATGCCCATCATATTGCCACCCGAGCTGTTGGAGCCCGCTAAAGCAGCGCTAAATCATTGCAAGGATGCACGTAAGTACCGAGATCCTTATAGCTTAAAAATAAACTGTGGATGTCATCAGTTTGAAAAAAAGTTATGTGATTTGCAATTACTTTTTTTAATCTTTGAAGCTATAAATCACTTTCTCCTTTCCTTTCCTTTCCTTTACCATTTAAAAATGTAAATGCTCTTTTTAAAGAGATTTTTCTTTATCAACTGATCACAAATATTTCAATTTGCTTATTTTAATTTAAAATCTTATTTATAAAAGTATGTCATTAAACATAACAGTAGCAGGTTGAATCTGTTAGAATTTGGTCCTTATGATAATATAAATGTTTTCCAAAAAAATAAAAGAATTATAAAAATAGCCAGCAATTCTGATTTTGAGTGATTGGAAGTGAAATGGAAAAGGAAACAGTTTTAAAAAAAAACTATAAATATTTTAATAATATGTCAACTTGTAATATTTAATTGGAAAATTCACAACAGCTTAAAATGCCAAATTTAGAAAAATTTGATTAGAAAATGTCTACATATACTTAATGATTAAATAAAAACTGAGTTCAAAAGCAACCGATATTATTAAGCTCTAATTGCTAATATTTTATGAAGTACATTTTTTATTACTTCATTACCATCAGCACTTTATTTTAATATACCTCTCAGAATTTGAATTGGATTCCATTTTAATTCAAGCCCCTAAGACTTTTAAAATTGTGATGCAAAAAACTCTTTAAACTGTTGCCATCCACTGAGTCACGTTTTAAGATCCCCCCATGCTTATAAGAAATAATTATTTTACCCCAGAGAAAGCCTACAAGGACACATGCGAGAAGGTCTTCTATATAAGCAAATGCATGGCGGACTTCGATCGTCCCAACTTTAAATTTCCATAGCAACAGAATAATAATAAAAGGAGTACAAACTTTGGTTACTTGGGCTCTACTTACTCGGTCGCTTCTCCTTGCCCTGTAAATAGAGTAAACGTGTGTGTTTGAAAATATTGAACTGTACGAAACACTGCTATTTAAGCGATAATAAACGATTAGCCAACCTGTTGCGATTTTTGTGCTTCGAGCGCCCGTTTATTGGCCTCCGTTTCGGCGTGTTGGACTACCTCATCGATGAACTCGTGCAGGACGGTCATGTTGCTTGGGTTCTGTTTGAAGTGCTCGATGCGAGACTCCAGCGTTTCCGTTTCTATTTTGTCCACACTGTCCGGTGAGGCGGGCTCCGGATCCGCAAATCTTGCGTGCATTTTTATTTATTTATTTGGATTTTCAATATTGTACTGGAAAATTATGCGAAATTTTCCAACTGTTTTTCCGAATGGCTCAACGTTGCCTTTGTCTAACAAACTGATTTGGGTATGTACAAGAGGTTTGCTTTGTGTTGTGTGCCCATGTAGTTTTTTGTTAAAAATCAATAGATGCCTCTATGATGACCCCGCACATGCGTATTGGGTGCTGCAGACGTCTTGAGCTGTCGAGAGGATGGGGGTTAATTTCAAGTAGTTTGGGGTAGCTTGTTCAATTGCTTGCTGTTTATTGCATGTGGTATAAATTGAATTTGGTCACTTAAATAACTAAACGGGGGGTGGGGATGGGAGTGAGGAGTTGTGCTGGATGGATAAGGCTATTCCAGATGTGATAAGTCATCCAGCTCGGGCGGTGCACGCACTATTTCCGTTTCAATGATCAACGAATTGTCATCCACAATGCTCTGAAATGCGTATAAACAGCATATTAGAGTGGAGGATTTAGGGAGTTGGCAGGTACCCAGGACTGCTACACACATTATCATTGCTGCGCGCCGTTAACAAACTATTGGCACCGCCACCAACGCTCCCAGTCGAGGATGAGTTCGAATTTGATGCATTGGCGCCATTCGCCGACGACGATGACAGGACCACACTGTGCGGTGAGCTACCACGACGCACCACTTTGGCCTGCGACTGCTGTGGTGAATTCTGTGTGACAATCACGAACTTTTGCGGTGGTTGATTCGCTTGGATGGCGCGGATTTGCGGCAGCGCGGCAACCACAGGGCTGCTAAAGAAAACAAATCAAAATAAGCCGCATTAATAATCAGAACAACACTCTTAACCACTAGTTGCAACCACCTCATGTTCTTTCATTACGACTAGAGAGATTCCTCCCTTAATTTTATATTCAACAACTGTCTCGGAAATTCCCTTAGTAAAATGATAACCACTAGATTTCCATAATAACAATCTAAGGTATTTCAATCCCAATGCTGCAGACATTCAAAGAGTATTTGTTTCAATTGTTTTCAAAATCTACTTAATTTTGTACCACATATACCAAATACACAATCTGTGAGATTGTTCGAAATATCTTAAGAAACAACATAATTTTCCATACTAATGGTTAACTTATTGTTTCTGTGAAAGCTATATATATAACTGACTTATCTGAATTTAACTGATTATTTTTCAAGTTCAAATAAATTTAAAGATAATGAAATATAAAGAGGTATGAATTTATATTTATTAATTTATATTAATAATTTTTGGAAAAGGTATCAATTTCTAGTACGGACTTGAGAGGCAGATAGTTTTTGGTTTATGATCCTGTTCCAAAACCAATTTCCTCACTTTCTTAGCAATTACTAATTCCCGACCCAGTCTTTCCTTCTCGTACAAGTTTCAAATAAATGCAAACAAGACTTACCTTTGCCTTTGTGAGTTGGGCATGGATACACGTCCAATTGTTGTGGCCGTTTGAGCAGCGCTTGTTATGGGTGCCGTGTTTATGCTACTAGAGGAAAGTGTTACAGTGCTGCTCGCAGGTGCATTGCGCACCTTGACCACAGCTTGACAGAGCGACGGACCCAGAAATCCAAAATCTGTCTTGTACTCTTCGCCAATGTCTGGTGCACCCCGCATTTGCTTCAGGATTGGCGGACAGCATTTCTGGAGCATAGCGCGTATGTGTCCAGCAGCAGTTTTGTCTGTGTTACTCATCGATGTGCCCAGCAGATGAGGCTCAATGCGCTCCGAGATGAATTTGAGACGTGGTATGATAAAAACCTTGATGACTTCACCGCCCAGCTCCGCTAAGCCCGCAATGGATCCATATAGAGACGATAAATGTGTCTTGTCGTTTTGCAGAGCCTTGCTAAAAATGCTGCAATAATTTCGAGGAATTAAAGACATTAACTTTTTAAGACTCAAGAATTTAAGCTTTTTTTTTACCGCGTAACACGAGTCTGAAGATTGTTCGTGAGTGTGTTGAATGTTTTGCAAATTTGAGCCATGAGACGAGAGGCGAAGTCGCGCAAGGCCCAATGATTGTCCAGTTCTGGACGCATGCAAAGCTGCTTAGATACAATGCAGGTCATCACGGAGGGTATTAGCTCATGTAGCTGTAAAGAAGAAGGATAATTTAATCTGGACGCATTCAATCGAATTGAAGATTCTACTCACGTATTTCTCTAGGAAGAGCGAGGGATTGTCAAGCAGGGCGCGCACCATGCGCATTAAATAAATCAATAGCGCCAAATTATTTTGAACGACATTCACTTTAACGCCTTCGGCAATGAAGGTACACATGCGGGGTAGCATTTCATGCAGTCCAGGATCAGAGCCAAGGGATTGTAATGCTTCGGCCCGACGTGGCTCATCGGACCCGACACAGGCTTCTGTGATCTCTTTGTAGTATAGCTGCTGCTCCACGGACAATTCGTGCGTTGCCAATTGCTTGACGTGTATCGTCTCCACATTTTTAAGCTTGTGAATTTTGCCGGTGGTGGGTTTGCCGGCAGCATCTTTGTTAAGTCCTTGATCCAGCTTGATGACGGGGTTAACAGAGTCCAGGAATTGCGAATCCTTGGAAAGCGGCGGCGGATTCTCTGGCACAGTGGGTTGTATGCCTTCCACGACAAACCAATGGGAGCGCAGAGTAAGGTCCAAAGGTATCTTTACCGAACTATTGCCGGCTATTTCGCTTAAGTCAATCTCCTTATCCTCAGTAAAGTGCAATTCACGACCGCCTCCAGACGCAAAGCGAAATGGTATAAAATCCTTGGTCACAAACCCATATTGTGGCTCTATGTTGCGCACTTTGAGTGACATGTCGATATCCTTAACCGAAAGCTTCTGTCGCTTGGCATGGTTCATAAATTTGGCAGCATCCTGTACAATTCGCTTTAGCTTAATGGACACATCTTCTGCGAGCTCCTTGGCGGCATCATCTGATAGGGAGCCGACACCAATGCTTTCGGCGATCACTTTCATTGATTCGGCTGATATACTAGAGCCGTAAAGCATACTGCTAGCTGCGCTGCTAGTTTTGGACGACTTGTTACTCATTTTAAGAAATAAACAAAGATTTTTCACCCGAAATTAGAGCTGTGTCGTTTTGTTCTGGAAAAGTTCAAATGAACGGGTCATTAAGATGAACGATTGAACTTATTCAGCAAATTGAACAAAAACAAACCATTTCGAAAAAAGAAACGAAAAAAGTCGATTGTATCGTTGATGTTATCGAAAACTCTTATTTTTTTCAATTAATTTTAAAATATATAATTTAATTAATTAACTAAATAAAGGACAAATCACTAAGCCAATAAAGCTCAAAATGATCTGAATTTCTAAAGCTAATTTTAAAATTCATTTGGTGCAGTTCACGCTTCGCCTGGTGAAGTTAGGTAAGAAATTCTAAAAAAGAATGTTAAAATATAACAAAAATTGCGGTAAAATTTAAAAAAATTTAGCCTCAATATTAAGCAAAAAGCATTTAAACTCTTTTTATAAAAGGAGTTAAATGGTGGTTTTTGGAGAACACCGTTTCCAAGGCTGCCACCTTGTTTTATATTTTCTTTTTCTTCAAAAGTTGGACCAAGGTGGCAGCCTTGGTCTTTTACCGTAGTTTCTTTTCTTTATTTATGTTCGTACCTTGTGGCTTTTTTGTTTTATTATTGAAATTATAGAATATATCTTAAATATTGCAAACAACGTTATGTCGTAAACAATTTGAAGCCAATACAAGTGTATAATATGATTAGCAACTAAATGCAAGTGCATTGAAGCATGTCGCGACGCGCCTTTCGAACAAAGCAGCAGCAGCAGTGAAAATTCAACGCGAGACTGCGGAGTGAAAACGGCGCCATTTTAAGAAACAAAACAAAGCCACAAGCAAAAGCAGAAAGTAAAACTTGAATGCAATGCAATTAAAGGCGCAAAAAGCATTTACATATGCCCAAGAAACAATATCATTATCGTTGTGCACAATCAATTAACGCTAAAACGAAAATATAAAACGTAAGTGTGTGTGTGTGCGCGTGAGTGTGTGTAAGTGTTGCTCCATCTTCCATTCCCCTTCCAATCATTGCTGCACTCTTCGTTTGACTGTGTTTGTTTGTCTGTCGCGTTTTGTGGTTTGACCTAGTTTGATTGTCAAAAATTCTAAACGTGCTGTAATTAATGTGGATACGTTTTTGTTATTTTGATTTGCAGCGCCGCCCTCGAGTTGAAATATGAACAGTGGCCAAAATGAGGCAGCAGCAGCAGCAAAAAAGGAAAAGGTTTTCGAAACGCAGCAACGTACACAAGAATCCGGCAGTGAAAATGAGGCAAGCCCTTTGTATTATTAGTTACCAATTAATAGTTATGATATGTATTTGCAACGGATTCTCTGTCCGAAATACATACATACGTTTATATGACAGACATTTATGTACTTCATAGAACCTTATAGAATAATTGATAAAGTAACTATATTACATATACTGAAAATATAAATTATAATGTAATTGTTAACCGTATAAACGTATGCATTTTGAAGAGATCTTAATTAGATTACGTTAGAGAATGTGATTTCATATGCAATATTTTACTGTTGCAGGAAACTGACTCTATTACGGATCAATCGAGTCAATCGAAGTCTACGAAATCAGCAACACAATTTAGCGTGCAACGTTCGGATACTGATGGACTACGCATGAGAATATCAGCTATAAGGAACCCGCCCACAACGACAGCAACAAGTTTTGTAAACAGATCAACAGTGAAGAAGCTGACACCAAGAGAAGTATCTGCAGCTGAGAATTCACGTAAAAAGCTGACAAAAGTGCGTAAAATGAGTGAAGCACAGGAACTGAGCGGTTGCTCGACAGAGGCCAAGGACAAGAATAAAGAGAAGGAGAAGGATATTGTCTTGTCAACTGTAAACACAACCAAAAAGATCAAAGTCAAGCGAAAGAAAATGGCCCAAAAGAGCTGCAGCAACATTAATAATAATAATATTAATAATAATAATAACAATAATAATAGCAAATCAAAGCGGCCTTCGGCAGCGGCTTTCAGCTCGGATTCTGAGGATGATTTGCCACTGAAGGTGCACCTACAACGTGCACCGCGTTTGCTTCTCACAGCCATAGGAGGAGGAGGACAGGGACAGCCAGACAATATGGGCATCTCCAGCAGCGACAATGAGGATTTGCCAGATTTGGTTAAGGCAGCCATCAAACGTGTTGAAAGTGATACCGAGGACAACATTAGTGTGGCAGCGGCAGCTGCCAAATCGAAGCAACAATTGCCCCAATATCAATCTACGCTCCTTCAGGATTTCATGGAGAAGACTCAAATGTTAAATCACACAGGCAGTACCAAAAACTTGGCAAATGTCGCTTCACAGAAAGCTGCAACTCCTGAGACCAACTGCGTCCAACAGCAGCAGCAACAACAATTACCACGCAAGCGTCGCGGTCGCCCCAAAAAGTTGCAGACAGCTGTTCCCGCTGCTCCAGTTGCTGCCGACGTTGCTCCAGTGGCAGTTGTAGTGCCCACAATCAATGAATCTGCCGATTCGGGTGTCGTTAGCACAACTCCATCGCCCAAAATGCAGCAGGCGGTGCTTAACGATAATGCCAAGCCCAAGATAGATATGGCCTATCTAGATAAACGCATGTATGCCACGGAGCGTGTGTTATATCCACCACCTCGCAGCAAGCGACGACAGAGCAATAAGAAGGCCAACAAGGAAGAGCTGCAACTCGATCCTCTCTGGCGTAAGATCGATGTAAATAAGAAATTTCGATTGCGCGCTGTTAGCGGATATAAAAGCGACGGGGGCGGCGGTGTCGGAGGCGGTGGCGGTGGCACCTCCAACACCATTTGTAGCAAAATATTGGCAGCTAAAAGTGGATACGTCTCGGACTATGGAAGCGTGCGGCATCAGCGTCATAATCACAACTCCGGATACAAATCCGATGCCAGCTGCAAGAGTCGGTACAGCAGCCGGAGCTGTACGAGTCGTCGCATGAGTCGAGCCAAAAGTTGTGGATACCGCAGCGATTGCAAGGAATCATCTGGGAAATCTAGCAAATCCTTGCGTCGACGCAGACGCGCCTCCATGCTGAAGAGCAGCCATGAGCAGGCCTCGAATGCGTTGACCGATGACCACGATCAGGATATATTGCAGTTGGCTGGACTTTCGCTCGGTCAGAGTAGCGAGGAGAGCAATGAGTACATCAGCAAACCCAGTCTTAAGTGCTTGCCGAGCACGAGCGCCAGCAAGAAATACGGAGAAATCAATCGTTTTGTAACTACAGGCCAATACTTCAGTGGAGCAACCAAAGCAGCAACTGGAACAGTTGCTGGCATTACATCATCAACAAGAACAGCAGCCGACAGTTTTCTACAGGGTGCGTAGTGTCCCAGAATTTTCACTTCAATTTTTTTTATACACTTGCAGAGAGTGTCATGATTTGTATAAAGTATTAATATTTCTGATCAGAAGGATGAGCCATTCTATAATGCCATGTCTGTTTGTTTTCACTCCAACTAGTCTCCCAGTTTTGAAGATATTTTAATACAACTGAGTAAAGATCCATCTCTTTGATTCAAGTAGATTGACAAAAAATAGGTTGCTATACAATAAATATCTAGATAGATATATCGATCAAAGTCAAAAAATAAGCATTTGGTATAGTTTTAATCATTCTAATGAAATTCAGCTAAAATCGTACTACTATATATATTAACAATAGAAGCAATCTTAAGATATTTCAACCAATCTCACAGATTGCTCATGTTATATAGCCTTATACTGTCCGGACGAGCTTGGTTAAAATCGATTTACTATATCATAAAATAAATCAATCATAATCAAATCTTTATCTTTCTTTCTTGATGACTAATTATATTATATTATATTTTCTAGGTAAAATGATGCTACAGAGGAAGCATTCCATTAGCCAGGACACAATCGTGCCGAGCAGAAGCGCCTGCAAAATCAAGAGCCGTCGATCCTCGGCGGCCAGCATGTGCAGCAGTTATGTGTCCAGTGCGTCCAGGATGCGTCGACGTCATCGGCGCAAGAGTTTCAGTCATGCCAAATCGCTGAATATTGACTCGAAGCTGCTCACCGAGATTGACATAATAGCGAGCACATTTCACACACGATGTCGCATCCAGGATGATCGTCTGACAGCGAGCAGCGGAAAGGAGAAGCTGCTTGCCGATGCCAACAAGCTGCAGGCCACATTGACTGCGCCGATTCCAGCCACGTTGCCGCTGCTCAATGGCAGCAGCGCAGCAAATGCAACAGTTGCAACAAAGCCGGTGAAGCGAGCACTCAAAAAGCGAAAACTCAATGAGCCTTTGATAGACTTTGCCATGCTCTCGGCGAGCGCTGGCAACGGGAATAGTATGAGCAACAACAGCAGCAGCAGCAATGGAGCTAAGCGCCGCCATAAGAAATCGAGCAGCAACAGCGGCGGCAGCAATAGTTCCAGTCCCGATGATCACAAATTGCCGCTAAAGAAGCGTCATTATCTGGTGACAACTGGTGCGGATGTGGCAACAGCTTTTGCCAGCAATGGAAAACTCGATGCCGAGGCTTGGGCAGCAGCTGCTGCGGCTGCGAAGAGTACCGCTAATACCAAAGCCCAGGCGCAGTTTAATGCCAAGAAGCTTACACCCAAGAAACGTCATTTGCTGGTCAGTCAGGAGGCTGCTGGCGGAGGAGGGGGAGCAGCAGCGGGGTCAACTGGAAGCGCCTCTCCTTTACGGATTGTCGTGGACAATAATTCCATTAGCGGCGGCAAGCTGCTGGACATAAGTCCCAGCTCCCTTTGCTCCCTCAAGCAGCAGCGTCGTCAAGGTGGCAAATCAAAGAGCTCAACAGTTGCAGCAAGCGTCGGAGTTGCGGCACGTGAGCTGCCCCAGCAACTGCAGTCACCAGCAGGCAGCAGCAGTTGTCCGCCACCAGGCATCTTTGAGCCCTCCGTAGAGCTGGAAATCCAGATACCCATAGCCAAACTGAATGAATCGGTCATTACGAAATCAGAGGTGGAATCGCCGTTGCTATCCGCCCTGGACATCAAAGATGATGCCAATAAAAAGGAACAGTGCCAGCGCGTGCTGGAAACGCTGCTCCACAAAACAGGCGGTAATTTGTTGCTTAAGCGCAAACGAAAGAAAATTAATCGAACCGGATTTCCCACTGTGCGTCGCAAGAAGCGCAAAGTGAGCGTGGAGCAGGCAGCAGCTCAACCGCAACAGCCGCAGCAGCAATCTGAGCAGCAGCAACAGTTGCCCGCACGGGAAACGCGCAGCAGCAGCTCCTTAACACCAGCTGTGGCCATGGACTGCGAACGCGTTCCCCAGGCGGGTGAAGCCAGGGAAACATTCGTGGCACGCAGCAGCAATCAGCGCACACCACGTTTGTCTGTTGTGGCGCTGGAGCGATTGCAGAGACCGCAAACACCTGCCAACGTGACAGGGAATGGCAGAGGCAGGCCACGAGGCAGAGGTCGACCCAAGCTGCAGAAGGCGGAGCAGCAGCTGGCGGAGGTGCAGCCAGTCAAGAAGCGCGGACGAGTTGCGAAGCAAGCGGAGGTGGAGCTGCCCAAACTTGAACGGAAACTGGAGTCTAGCATTAAACTGCCTGCAGGCATTGATCCCAATACAAACTTTAGCTGTAAAATACGCCTCAAGCGTCGCAAAAATATTCAGCAAGAGGAGAATCTTGCCAAGCACACTCCTCCACCGGAGGTACCGACGCCGCAATCAAATGTTAATGAGCAACTGCAAATCGAAGCGGATGCAGCCTCTAAACGGAGTCAACAGCCTGTGCCGGCCAATGAGCATGATCCTCTGCCTGCCCAAGAGTCGACGGCCAATCAGGCGCTGGACTATGCCAGCTGCAGTGACACCAGCGAGGATAAGTGTAGCACAGCCTCACAGCGCAAGCGTTCCAAGCTGAAGAAGAACTATCTGTTGGCCGGTCTCTTCTCCAACCACTACAAGCAATCGCCCACAGCAGCTGCTGTCGCAGTCAAGCAGCCAAGCAGGAAGCTACCTGGAGATGCACCTGGGGAGCAACAGCTCCAGCTGAAGGGCAGCTCTCTATTGCCAGCGCCGAGCTATTGCGAGAAGTATTTCAGACGTGCTGTCAATGACTTTGAACTACCTTACGATATCTGGTGGGCCTATAGTCATGACAAGTTGCCCACACGGCATGTAGTGCCTTCTTGGAACTATCGCAAAATCCGCACCAATGTCTATGCGGACTCGGTGCGTCCCAATCTCGCCGGATTCGATCATCCTAACTGCAATTGTAAGCCTCAATCGAATGGCGCCTGTCTCGACAATTGCCTCAATCGCATGGTCTACACGGAGTGCGCGCCCAGCAATTGTCCCGCTGGCGACAAATGTCGCAACCAGAAGATACAACGTCACGAAGTGGCGCCTGGTGTGGAGCGTTTTATGACCACGGACAAGGGATGGGGAGTGCGAACAAAACTGCCCATTTCCAAAGGCACCTACATCCTGGAATATGTGGGCGAGGTTGTTACGGAGCGTGAGTTCAAGCAGCGCATGGCCAGTATTTATCTGAATGATACCCATCATTATTGCCTGCACCTGGACGGTGGATTGGTCATTGACGGTCAGCGCATGGGCAGCGATTGCCGCTTTGTTAACCATTCCTGTGAGCCCAATTGCGAGATGCAAAAGTGGAGCGTCAACGGCTTGTCGCGCATGGTCCTGTTTGCCAAACGTGCCATTGCACAGGGCGAGGAGCTCACCTATGACTACAACTTCTCGCTGTTCAATCCCTCCGAGGGTCAACCCTGCCGTTGCAATATGCCCCAGTGTCGCGGCGTCATTGGTGGCAAATCTCAACGCATTAAACCCCTTCCGGCGGAATCGAAAACGACCGCGGGTGCAGAGGCTACCACAAGTGGAGTCAAGGATGCCAATTGCAGTCAGAATGGGAGACAGCGCAAGCACAAGGCCAAGAAGCATGCACAACGCCAACAGCTGGCGGCCAAGGAGGCGGTAGTCGTTACACGAGTGCAACAGCTCTCCGAGAAGGAAAAGAAACTCGTCAAACAGTGTAATATCTTTCTGGTGCGCAACTTTGAGAAGGTAATTAATTTGCTTAAAGCTCTAATTTGTTAAAACAGTCGAACTTCCATAACTCTAAATAAATCAAGTGGCAATAGCGTTATCTATTCTTAAAAAAAAATTCGACTGAAAGGCCCTGTAAACAGCTGAGAAAAAAAAATCAAATCCAAATCCTTTGGTCCAGAAAATTAAGTCTTGAATAACTTTCGAAATTTATATTTACCAAAACTCTAGGCTATCGCTTTTTCCAATTTGCCGGACAAAAGACGTTAAGTAAAAATGGCACACTATAGGATTATTGATCACTTCTTGTAGTCTCTGAGATCTATGTGTTAATATAGAGGCTACATCGACCAATTAATTAAGAAGTCTGTGTTTTTATTTAATTTATATTCTTCCCATTAAAAGATAATTGTTTCAGTTCTTGGAAATACTCAATAGACTCCTTTTACATTTTAGGTACTGATTATATTTAGGATATCAGATCTAAACGTATTGTTAGAATAAATTATGCACCCGATCTCTTTTCTTGATTTTCAAAGTACAAAATATTTGTTCGGTCAAATAAATAAAACCATTGGTTAACCCAAACTTGAGTCGCCTTTTTAATATTAAGTGCAATAACAGAACCTAGTTTAATGTTTGATCAACGAGAATTCCTAATTCATTTAATCGCTTTAATCGTTCAAGGGACATTTGATCGGGAATGCATAGATCTATTGTGGTTAAATCTATAACTCTGTTTCCTTTCCTTCTCCGCAGATTCGTCGCTGTAAAGCAAAACGAGCAGCGGCAAAAGCATTGGCTGCTAGAGTGAGTCCTTCGGCTGCTGGAGACGCTGATTTACCGGGACGTCGACCATCGACGCCTTCGTCAACTTCTCTACTCGCCGCTCAAATTTCAGCGCTGTGCACGCCGCGAAACATTAAGACGCGCGGATTAACACAAGCTGTGCAGGATCCGGAGCTGGAGAAGATGGCCAAAATGGCGGTGGTGCTGCGTGACATTTGCACGGCCCTGGAGTCGGTAAAAATGTTCGAGCTGCTTGCAACTGTGACAAGCAACAAGAAAAAAAAACAGGTGAAGGCATCTCGTCTCGATTTTAAAGCGATACAAGCGCAAGTGGAGCAGGGACATTATAAAACGCCGCAGGAATATGATGAGCAAATGCAGCAGCTCTTTGCAGAGGTCCGTCAACTGCATGGCGATGATGAGACCAAGTCCAAGGCACTGGAAACGCTAATGGCAAGCTACGAACAGCAGAAAGCGAACAGCTACGCCCAGCTGCTGGAGATCCTTGGTAAGCCGGAAGTATTACTTAACTTTAAACTGCGGCAGGAGCAGCTGGCGACTACGAATACGGAGCAGTCGCAGGAAAGGGAAACTACAGTTGCTCCTGCAGAGAAAACGAATGTTGATGCTCCACAATTACCGCCTGGAGATGAGGAGGATGTCATACGCTGCATTTGTGGACTGTACAAGGACGAGGGTTTGATGATTCAATGCGCCAAGTGCATGGTCTGGCAGCACACGGAGTGTACAAAGGCGGACATAGATGCGGATAACTATCAATGTGAACGGTGCGAGCCGCGTCAAGTGGATCGTGAGATACCCTTGGATGACTACACGGAAGAGGGACATCGCTACTATCTATCGCTGATGCGCGGTGAACTGCAGGTCCGTCAGGGTGATGCGGTTTATGTGCTGCGGGACATACCAATCAAGGATGATACGGGAAAGGTGTTGCCCAGCCAGAAGCATACGTACGAGACAATTGGAGCGATTGATTATCAAGAGTGTGATATCTTTCGAGTTGAGCATCTGTGGAAAAACGAAGAAGGAAAACGTTTCATCTTTGGACATCACTTTTTGCGACCGCACGAGACTTTTCATGAGCCATCGCGGCGTTTCTATCCCAACGAGGTGGTTCGCGTCTCACTATACGAGGTGGTGCCTATTGAGCTGGTGATTGGACGCTGCTGGGTGCTGGATCGCACTACGTTCTGCAAGGGTCGGCCCATGGAGTGCAACGATGAGGATCATTGTTTTATATGTGAGCTGCGCGTTGACAAAACGGCGCGTTTCTTCTCCAAGGCCAAGGCCAATCATCCGGCGTGTACGAAAAGCTATGCGTTTAGAAAGTTTCCGGAAAAACTGAAGATCTCAAAGAGCTATGCGGTAAGTGTGATAATCAAACTTTATGAAATTTATAAACGATATGAAAAAATATTTAATGCATGTTACGTTGACAGCCACACGATGTGGATCCATCGTTGTTGAAAACGAGGAAGCAAAAGACTGATATAGAAGTAGCTACAACGCCCTTAAAATTGGCCAGGCAGGAGCAGAAAATAGGCCAAGCATTGGGAAGCAGAAAGCAACGCAATGCTCAAACTGGAACTGTTCCTTCTGCAACGGGAGGAACCGGAACAGCTGCTGAAACAGCTGTTCAAGTGTTGACGGCAACGGCGCCGAATGGGCAGGTGAGTAGAGTAATAATTGTTTATATTCTCTATCACTAAGCCCGTTATTTGTGTAGGTGATAAAAAAGAAGCGCTCACGCTTGGAGAACGTTCTCAACACCATGAAGCTGAAATGTCTGGATGCACAGACGGCGCAAGAACAGCCCATCGATTTGTCCTATTTGCTAAGCGGACGCGGCGCCCGACAACGGAAAACCAACTGCAGCAACGGCAGTGGTAATACCAACAATAGCAACAGCAGCAGCAACAACTCGGCAACGCCTTGCGCCTAGTGGATGCTTAAGTGTTTACCTATGTATATAAATATCAACTTTAGAGGCATTGCGTACTATATATACATCATTATTAATACAATATGTTTAGTCCTAGTTATTAAGTTGTAAAGCGCAGAAAACGGTGATAGTAGTAATTCTAGTTTGTAAATTGTTATGAACAACTTCTTGAGCAACTTAACATTATGTACGATTATTTATAAATTTATTGATTATTATGATTATTGCAATTATTTCTATATATATATGAGTAATTATTATGCCTTTTGCAATTATTTATATAAATTCATATATGCTTACCTTTACGAACCGTATGAAGCATCTTTATAGACGAATTACTTATGTTTTTTGAAATGGTTTTACATATGCATTTCCAATTATTATGTTTTACAAAAACCAAGGGCCCTCTTTTTTATTAATTGCGTTTAGCATTGTTATTTTAATTTATTACGTATTATGTTATGGCTGCTTATCAAACTACTTGGCACACAAGTAGTACACTCAATGCGCGATTAGTTTTAAGTTATATATACTTTGAAAATTGTTATCAACTTCTAACACAAATTTAAAATTAAAATATATATTTTCATTAACAAGCAAATTTAAATGGGCGCTATTGATTTTATCGATAAAAAACATTTCGATGGGAAAGCTTTTATGGAAGTTTATATCGATATATCGAACTTGCTGGAGCAACCCTGCTTTGCGGTTTCTTTTTTGTTGGCACGTTGACGAGCGACCAGCGCATTGGGGCAGCAGCACTTAATCAAAAATAATAATAAATCAATTAAAATTAGGCCAGTGCCACAGCGTCCCATTGTGCAGCAACCAAAGTTGGATTGCTTGATCAAGGTCAATTGTAGGAATTACGACAACGATAAGTTACGCCAGGATGAGTCAATACGCAAACATTTTGCAACGTGAGTTTCCGGCTATAGACAATGAGCTGAAGGACTATGTCGAGGGCGTCCTAACGGGCAGCGTAGAAGACTTTGATACGTGCGACGACATTTTCGAAGCTGTCGGCGACATACTCCAAGGTATCGATGGTGAAAGGTCTGAGGAGAGCATACGAGGGCTTTGCGATGAATTTTTAAATATTATGAAAAACAATTCGAAGAATGTCGAACGCAAGGTGCTTAATGCGCCCGTGAATATCGAGGAAATGGCTAGGAATATGGAGCGTATGGATAAGGATATGCAAAGCATTTGGGTGGTCAACAAGGATGGCGCAAATGTAATTAACAACTTATATATATATTATTAATTAATATGTTATAACCAATTTGCATGCATTTCTTTTTACAGAAAGTGGACTCCAAAAAGCTGGAAAAAGCCGAGGCCAAACTGATGCAAAAACAGGAGAAACGCCAGGAAGTGACCAAACATGGTGTTGTTCCTGTCGCTGTCAAGCTGCAAACGGCCACAGCGTCTCAGGTGACCAACAAAAAGAATACCAAATTGGATCAGAAGGGCCTTAACCGCTCCATGGATATCAAAATCGAAAACTTTGATTTGGCTTTTGGTGAAAAGTGAGTAAATATGAAATAGAATGGGTATTCCTGCTGCAAAATTGTAGCTCACAAAGTGTTATCGATGATCCATAATGCGAAAGCGCAACACTGACGAGTGTGCCCTTTTATGTACATACATATATTTTTATAAACATGTATGGCCTAACGTTTTGTGCATTATGCTTGGCTCAAACTGCTTGACAGGTTACGTGTTAACTGTGACATCAGTTGTTGTTAAAGTATTTTGGTTAAACTAAATATGGTACTTATGTTGGGCTTTCGTTATAAAGCACTATGTTTTTTCAGGAAGACAATTTATATGTATTTTTTTCGTTTGTTTATTGAACTTTTTGAATTAATTTGGTTTCACATTGCCACTTACAGAGTTCTTCTCCAAAATACGAATTTGCTGCTATCGTTTGGACGCCGTTATGGACTGGTGGGCCGCAACGGACTTGGCAAGACGACACTGTTGCGCATGATAGCTGAGCGTCAGTTGCAAATACCGTCGCACATCACCGTGTTGCATGTGGAACAGGAGGTTGTGGGTGATGATACTTGCGCAGTGGAAAGCGTGCTCGAGTGCGATACGGAGCGTACTCGGCTATTGACGAGGGAGAAGGAAATTTTAGCTGCTTTGAACAGCGGTGTACAGGATGCATCGCTTTCTAGTGAGCTGAGCGAAACTTATGCCGCACTCCAGAATATTGAGGCGGACAAGGCTGTGGCACGTGCGTCTGTGATACTTAAGGGTCTTGGCTTCGACGCGGATATGCAGCTAAGGCCAACGAAATCATTCTCAGGTGGATGGCGTATGCGTTTGGCTTTGGCCAGAGCGCTGTTCTCCAAGCCGGATCTGCTGCTACTCGATGAGCCGACGAACATGTTGGACATTAAGGCCATCATTTGGCTGGAAACTTACTTGCAAACGTGGCCCACAACCATTTTGGTTGTGTCTCACGATCGCAATTTTCTCGATACCGTTCCCACGGATATAATCCATCTACATTCCCAGGAACTTGAGGCTTACAAGTAAGACTACGGTATATCATTCAATACTCTTAACTAATTTCTCATCATTTATTTAAGGGGCAACTACGAGCAGTTTGAAAAGACCAAGACGGAAAAGCTAAAGTCCCAGCGACGGGAATATGAGGCACAACTGGCACATCGGTCGCATGTTCAGGAATTTATTGACCGTTTCCGATATAATGCAAATCGTGCGTCATCTGTTCAGTCTAAAATCAAAATGCTGGAGAAGCTGTAGGTGAAAGTATAAAATTATCCTCAATCTCTTTACTCAAAATCATTGTTTTACCCATGCCAGACCCGAGCTCAAACCTGTAGAAAAGGAAACCATTGTAACGCTCAAATTTCCCGAAGTTGAGCCACTAAATCCTCCCGTGCTAGCTATCTCAGAGGTCACCTTCCGGTACAATCCCACGGATCCGTTGCCGATTTTCAAGGGTGTTAATCTATCGGCTACCTCGGATTCACGCATTTGCATTGTCGGCGAGAACGGAGCGGGCAAATCGACACTTCTAAAGATCATTGTGGGCCAGCTAAGTACGATCTATGGCAATATCGTGCTTCATCGCGGCCTGCGTATTGGATACTTTGCTCAACATCACGTCGATCACTTGAATATGAATGTCACCTGTGTCGGCGTATTGGCGGAACTGTTTCCCGGCCGACCCGACGAGGAGTATCGACGACAATTGGGTAGCTTTGGGCTTTCGGGACCACTTGCTCTGCAAAGCATTGCCAGCTTGTCTGGTGGTCAGAAATCACGCGTGGCCTTAGCAAAAATGTGTATGGGTAAGTATTTAGTAGCAATACTATTCAATCAGCATTATTTATTTGGTTAATTGTTTTTTTTATAGCGGAACCAAATTTCCTGGTGCTTGATGAGCCGACAAATCATTTGGATATTGAGACAATTGATGCCTTGGGCAAAGCTATAAATGCCTTTAAGGTAAGTCCAGAACATTTCTTTTATTTTGTCTCTCAAATAAACTTAATTCATTTAATTTTTAGGGCGGCGTCATACTAGTCTCTCACGACGAACGACTAATAAAAGTCGTATGTAAAGAACTGTGGGTTTGTGGCAATCGCACAGTTCGCGCTATTGAAGGGGGCTTGGATGAATATAAACGTGAGGTGTACAAGGAAATCGAAGCTAATAGTTGAATTTTATTTATTTTACAAACAACAATAAGTGAAACAATTTAGCAATAAATTTGTAGTATGTCAATCATACATTAAATAGTATTTGAATTTCCAATATAATATGTATAATGTTATGTTGTCCAAGGCAGAGCTGGGAACAGTGATTAAATCTTTTAATCAGCACCTCTAACTAAAGTCTTTTTATTAACTGGAGTTTTACGTGCAACAAAAATTTTATTTGGTATTGTTAATGTGTTCAACTAAGAATCATAGTATTAACTGGAGGTCTTAGTTAAAAAATAAATATTTGCTGAACATAAAAGTTCTTAATAAAATAAGGTACTGCTTCCTATTTCTATTATTATCTATTAATTATGTTACAATTTAAGCAAATGTGTTGAAATAGTTGACTATACCAAATAACTTTCTATTGCTGTAAGACTCAACTACATACATATGTGTAATAATTTAATCAACACAGATTTGAAAGAAGCATGTGCATTTAAAGTCCCAAATGTGTATTTCATGGGATCGGACAAAATAATTGAATGGTGTGCTTTTGGACACAACTGATTTAAGGCAATATTTGATTCAACTGAAAAAGTATCAAGCTTTTAACAACATCAGATTTTAATATATTTTAACATACATATAAAATTAGTCCGATATTTTACTAAGATTGATTTATCAACTTTCTGCGCAGCTCAAATAGTAGTAATGTAAGTGCAGATGCTACATTTAGACTGTCAATGCCCGACGCCAAGGGTATATAGACGCACCTGCCTCTGCTGCCCACCAGTTCCATGAATCTGCATGAGAATAATATTATGTTTATATATTGGCAACAAATAATGTTCAAGCTCAATCTTACTTGTAAGCATCCTCACTAACACCATGACTCTCTCCACCAATGATAAGAATGTTATGGGCTCCAGTGTTTTCTAAATCTGCATATTCTATGGCGGTGCCATTAAGATTTTCAATCTTCTTCAGATTATTTTCTGCAATAAATACATGACAATCGTTGGCAGTTTCCGGAGGAATATGCAGGGCCAGCTGCTCCCATTTGACATCATCGTGAATGGGCAGCCGAAATTGTCCACCACATCCGCCGCGCAAAGCCTTGGACTCCCAGGGATCACAGCAGCCGTGCGTTACCACCACCTGAGTGCAGGGCAGCGCGGCACAGGTACGAATAATGCTGCCCAGATTGTTGGGCTCTCGTATGTTGTCGCAGACAACTGTCACGGGCAGGGGATTAGTGTTCAACTGCTGCTGTTCTAATCCTCGAGGCGAGGGGCGATCGAAGAGTGCCATTAGTCCGGGAGGCGTTACCAACGAAGACCAAGTTTTCAGATCATGCTGTGGTACTTTGTAGATCTTTGTTTTGTGGTCATGTTGAGCCTGGGCAACCGGTTCGCGAAGCAACGCCAATTGATCCTTTTGACTGAAGAATAATGATGTCATTCGCAGGCCGCATTGTAGAGCTTCCTCTATTAGACGTCGGCCCTCAATGATAATCTGCTTGTTCTTATCACGACGCTTGCGGGATCGAACCTCGGTTAGTAAAGTGCTCATCAATGGATCCTTCAATGACGATTAGTTGTGTTAAAAAAAAATAAAATAATATTATCGATCTGTGAATCCTACCTGAAGAGTGAGTCGAGTAAATTCCAAATTTAATTCACTGTCTTTAATAAGCGGCGCCAAGTCGCGCTTGACTGTCGGTGCAACAATTTTAGGCACTGCATTCTTAACTGTACTATTTATTGCAAGCTTTGGGGACTGTCTCCTTTGTTTACTCCGTGCTGTTGATTTGTGCTTGCGTAAAGCTTCCCGCGTGTTCACCGGCTGATGCTGCAGCAATGAGTTTTCAAACAAGTTTGCTTCAATGTCTAATGCATCCTTAATATCGTCTTTGGGGCCACTAGTGCTGCTGAAGCGCAGCAGGTTGTAATTGCTGGCATTTTTAATATTAGCCTGCACAGATCGTCGTATGATATTATAAAACATTTCGGATGTATTTTCGCCGGCAGTTAGCTGCTAAAGTAATCGATATCGATGAAAATTATTGTGTGCAGACCTTATCGATTGGTCAAATAGCACGAGTAGATTATGCTAGGTTCACATTGCGTCCCATCATACACAAGTCAAATGTGTTTATATTGGCGTCACAGAGCATCTTTATGTTTATCCACGTGAACATTAAACAATCAGAAAGCTTTCCAAAAAGAACTATGTGTTCATTTCATTTAACTTCGGTCACAGTGAATATGTGTCACCAAGTGAACTGGTAGTGACCGAATTAGAACCGCGACCCAGTGTGAACCCAGCATTAGAACACAAAGTTTGTATCACAGTGGCAACGTTCAACAAGTGCCTTCTTGAGAGTGAGGCGACAATCCTAGCAATCACGACCATTGCATAAAGTTCAGCTGGTGCATATCATTTCGAATTAAAAACATATAAAAGCCGGCTTTATTTAGAGCAGCTCGGTTAAATTGGAGAATCAAGATGCTAACTAAGCCCGTGCTAATTGCCGCCTTGGGAAAGCGCGCCTGCAATTTGCTGACGCAGCGCACATTAAGCAATACGCAAATCCTAAGACAAGGCATCAAAAATCATCAGCCAAATGATTTGGAGCGGCGTTTCTTGGTTTGGAGTGGCAAATACAAGTCAACAGCTGAAGTGCCTAGCTTTGTCAGGTATGTAAATCAGCTATTAATGCTGCTCTTAGTTTAATTCTAATTCTGAATGTATTTGCAGCCAAGACGAAATGGAGCGCTGCCGAAACAAAATGAGGATATGGTTAGCAAATGTCATGATTGGCTTAACTGTGATTGGATGTGGAATTATGATTTATACCGGTAAGCAGGCCGCAAAGCGAGGTGAATCGGTGACCAAGCAGAATCTGGAATGGCATAATCAGTTCAATCAGGCAAATACCAAAGAAGCCGGCGCAGCGGGTGGTAAATAAATATGAGACATCATCAGCGCGAAGCACCAAAGTAGTGAATGTAAAAAAGAAACTGTTAATCTTTTGGAATTTGTATTAAAACTTTATGTTGAATTCTGATTGAATTCAGCATGTGATTAGTGATATTTGCAACATTATGTGCTAGTTTTTAGCAACAACCTAGAATCAAATTACATCCTGTTATTAAAGCATACAAATATTACAAAATTTACGCATCACAAGTTTGAACATTCTTAAAACTCTCCTGAATAACTGTTGCATGCACCACTTTTTACACATATGATGGAAAAACGATTTGAAAAATGTTCTTAGGTAGAACTTTTTTAAATATGTTCTAAATATTTCATCATTACTCAATAATTTCAGAACATATTCAAGCTTAAATACAGAGCCCAGATAAGAAAAAAGAAAACAAAACAACATTAATAGCATTTTGTGAAACATTTGAAAAAGGTTTTTCGTCGTATAGAGCCACATACATATGTGTTAGAAAGGTTATATTTGGAAACGGATACAATTTGCCTGTTATCTGGTGCTATCTATATATTTAATTACAAAGTGGCCCATTAAGAATTAACACTGAACACAAAAACTTTCAAAGAGATTTTGAATATTACTAATGAACTATCTATTTCATTCGCTCTATAATCTAAAAATGGTAATAATTCTATCTTTGGGTTATTTGATTTGTGAGGCACTGTACATCAGCAGAAATATCATCAACAGTGACCACCACTTGCGCCAGAAGACAGTGCGTCGGCGCGGAGAGAGAGAAAGAGAGAGCTCGCGTCCCGGATGGCCAGCTGTGGAGAGAGACATGGTGGAATTACTACAAGGTGACGAGTTCCTTGTTCCGATGTGGTGAGGTCCCTTAAATAATTTCACCATTCGTGCGCAACAACAACGTTTGCTTTCATACTGGCAAAATAGGGAGCCCGCAGAGAGTACAGATATGGGGAATGCAACACCTTGTAAATAAATATACCTTTGAGAGAGCGACGTTGTTTTACACATGGCTAGAAGGCGGCAAAGTACATACATAGAAATGTAGGAGGCGTAGTTGGGTGCAGCAGCAACCCTGCCGCTCTCCTGCTGCTGCTGCTGCGCGCTTTTCACTTTCCGTTCTTTCAGTTTGTCGAGAACGTTTGAACGCAACGGGACTGTGGAAATCGTGCGTGCAAGCAAAGCTAAGCAAAAGCAAAAGAAAAAAAATTACAAATTGCAAGCAAGCATTGAGAAAGATATGTGCAAAAAATAGTGCAAAAATAAAAGCCACAAGCGACAGGCAAAAATGTGCGGGCAGCGTGAAAAAAGCTAAAACGAGAACAAGTGTAAAAATGTAAACTACAGCACGCACACTCATCCGCACATCGCATACATGAATGTAAGTGTATGTGGGCCTGGTTGTAAACGTGTGTATGTGTGTGTGTGGCATTACAATGACCACAGACACTACAAGAGGCTACAACAATAACAAGAAGCTTAATGAAATATTAATAAACTAATTGTTTAATAAAACAGATTGAGGCGGAAAGTCCAAAACAATGAAAATGAAACGCTCTATTTGTGTGTGTGTGTATGTGTAAGCGATTTTTCCCACTACGCTACTCAGTATGTGTGTGTATGTGGGTGGGTTAGAGTGTATGTATGAGTGTGTGTGTGGCAAGATTCGGTTGCTTTTTTTGATTTGTGAAAATGTGTGTATCCGCGCGAATGTTGTTGCTGCACGACCAGACGACAGTGTCGGTCGTCTCGTGTAGGGACATCTGAAAAACAAAAAAGGAATACAAAATTGTCCTTGTAATAAATGTAGATTTTTTAAAAAAAATTGTATTACGCTCCGGTGCGTGCAAAATAATAATAATAATACCAACAACAAAAACAGCAAGTTGCTGGCCTAATTATTGTGCAGCCGCTTTTTATTTTAATGTACAACAAACAGCAGCAGCAGCAACAACAAAAAGTCATTCAACAAAAACTAACGGTGACGGCCACGGCGGCTGTTGTGCGCTCTCTGTGTGTGAAAGTGAAGGTCGTCTGTAGGAGAGAAAGAGTGCACAGTACTCGTATCAGCAGCAGCAGCGGCAGCAGCAGCAGAAGTAGCAGCTAAGTCCAAACAGTCCATTTGCTGTCGCAAGTGTGCGAGAAATCCTTGGCTTGGTTTTTGGCGCAACAACAAAGCCACATTAATACCATACACAAACACACATACAAATGTACATAGTACATAAGTGTATGTGCATATGTTTGCACTTTCAAAAATACATAGCTTGGCATAACGGTTTATGTGCACGTGCCATCGCGTGAACGTGTATGTGTGCATGTGTGTGCGAGTGTTGATGACGCGCTTGATGCACAGCAGCTGCTACTGCATTTGGGCTTTCACTTATTGCTGCTGTTGTACTTACGAGTACTCGTCTTATCAGCACACAAGAAAATCCCTCGAAAGCTTTAAACTGTAGTTAGGCTTAGTGGTCTCGCGCTAGTTATCAAGGATTTTGCAAAGTGCTGTGCTTGAGTGTTTAATAAGTGCTTATAAACTTTGTTTTAAGACAACACTTTTTAACTTTCGGATGAAATTTGCATTTCATTTTCATAAGTCCATGAAACTGTATTTAAGTCATCTCTCAGAGGTATAAATCAATGATTTAAATTTAAATTTTTAATTACTTTATTTTTATTTGTCCTAGTTAAATATAGTTATATCCTCATATATTGCCGAATATTAAAAACGATCGATCAACTTTAATTTCCGTATTTATCAAAAAAGTCTTTAAGTTTGATCGTATATAGAAAACTATAAAAGTTATATTATATAAAAAGAATTTTTAATGTCTTCTAAAGAAATATGCAAAGCTCTCTCTTTAGCAAGCATAAATTAATTAGACCACAATATCGTTTTTTTTTTATTTTATATTTCATAAATAAATCATATGTTGATCTTTTAGTAATTTAAAATATTTGCATTTTGGCAACAATTATAGTTTATATTATTTTCAGAAAATTATAATTTTATTTTTTATATGTTCACATGATGTTTTTCAGTACGATAAAAGTAAATAGACTATGACTTCTTAATCTTTCTATTTCATAAATAAATCATAAATTCTGTTCAAATGTTGTTTACAAAAAATTGTGGTTCAATATTCCACTGCAACCTTGAATATTTTCCGAGAAGTATTATACAAAAATAATTATTATAAATACGCGTTACATATATTAGCTAATGCATTTTCAATGGCACATAGGTAAACTACTTCATCATCAGTGCCATTCTACATCTGATTACATTTCAAAATTAACCGCAAGAGAAGTAAACATTTATGCAATACGAATTTAAATCAAATTTTGTTTAGGTTTAAAAGGCTAACATTAGTAATATAGGTAGATAATAGAAGCAGACATTCGTATCGTTTAATTACATATATACATTTTATTAATAATACTTTAGAGCGGGCTCGATTTATTATGCTTGACAACCCTGAAATATACCTTACACACACATTTCTGTATCAAACACATGTGCGGGCTTATACGTAGATATAATCACATTTCACGCATGAAAGGCTTAGCGAGCCTACATAAATTACGCCATTGCCTTAGCACCAGGCACACATACACACACATCCTGCGTATTATCCTAGTTGGGGTCACTTGCACGTTTTTGTTTCGCACTCGGATTCGTTTTCGTTTCGTTTGTCCCTGCTTGGGCGCCTTGTCAGTTCTCAGTGGCGCGTTAAATGCGAACGAAAAGTTTTTTGGTGCTGCCGATGCGTTTCACTGATAAGCTGAATTATGTACACACACATATTCAGTCGTTTTGAGTTTTATGACTTTCGCAATTAGTTGAATGACATTTAGCTTATTGTAAAATCCAATAAGCCGCACAAGCCCTGGTTGATGTCTACTCGCCCCACAGGGACCACTCAGCATCAGGCTCCATCTGATTGTCGAATGTATACACACAATTTTAATAATACATTACTTTTGTGCTTGTAATCAAATGGGTATTGCTCGATGGCTTCTTAGCTACAACGGGACGTATACGCAATGTTTTAAATTAATAATGAGCATACGCAACGTTGCCACAGTTTAGGGTGACAACAAAGTAATGCGATGTGCTAAGAAAATGTAGCTCATTTTTGAAATGTTACCATTGTTACTGTAACTTAATATAATTAACGTGTTATTTAATGAAATAGTTGGATAAGATATATGTGAGGTATGGAAATTATTTAATTCGAATACAAAAGTTTAAATTATATTTTGCTTTTTATTTTATCAAAGCTTTTCACGACTTTGCTACATAACGAGCTTTATTGAATATTCAACTAGATTCTATCCATCAATCTATATAAATTGTTGTTTATTAGGCTTGGGTCATCAATTGTCATGTCCTTACTTAGGAATGTCATTTAGGCCGGTTTATAAATGATGAATCAACATTCTAAATATCAGCAATGAGCTAGTTTTTCAACATGCATCTACCAGGCAAGCAAAGGAAAAACCTCACCTCAATTGAGTTGTGGGGCCACTGGAGAAATGGATACATAAGCGCTACTTAAGCAACACGAACGAAAAATTATAAAATGTTCATAAGTCTCAGAGACAAACAGCAAAGCGTTTTTGATGTTGAGCCGACAACGAACACGCCAGCGCCATCGCCAATGACGATGATGACGACGACGATGACGACGTTGAAGGCGACGACCCACCAAAAAGAAAGGAATAAAAAAAGCGCCTAGCGACTCAAACCAAATCAACCACCCATATCAAAAAGTACACCCCCCGGCTCCTCTGGGCAGGCGCAGACTCGGCTCTCCTCTCCATTTAGCTGCTTTTTAGTCTCTTTTTGAATTTGGAAATTTTCAATAGTTTTGGTTTCTAATGCCGCCGACGCAGAATCCAACAAATAAAATCGTACACAAATTACTTGTAAACAAATTCAGCAAGAACAACAACAAACGGACAGATAAAACGGACGGATTTTGGTCGGGTTTTGGTTTTCTTGTTATTGTTTTAAAAATAGAACACAACAGAATGTAAACATTGTTAGCTTATTGTCCATAAAAATACAAAAGCTGAATGCACAGAAATACTCGTAAAAATGCGTTTATGGTCTGAAAGCATTTTTAGTTTTGTCTTAACGTTGCAGTGTCCCATTTTTCCAAAATAGAAAGGGATTTTGGCGGTTTCGGTGGTCAAAAATTGAGAATGTTTGTGCGCGAGAGAATCCGTGAATGAGAGAGACGAAGAGAGAGAGTGTATGAAAGAGAGGAAAAGTAAGCGCTATTTATGGAGCAAAAGTCAACTCATAGTTAATAAGACCCGTAATTGGGCCCCTTGCAAAAATGCACAGGATTTCCGTAAATTTTACGTGTATTTTGAACATTAATGCCTAACTAGCTGCTGAGCTGATGAAAATCAAAGGGAATCAGTTGGGGCTGGTAATGATAATGGGGTGTGCGCGGCAGTTAACAATAAACAAAATTACAACAAAATAAAAAAAAAAATTAATGAAATTATAAAGGATGGCTTTAAAAATGGAAAAGCAATCTGTAAATAGTAAATACCCTAATTTTTACTCTATTTATATATATATATTTTTTTTTTTATTACTAACTTTTTTCATCTTTTGTTTTTCGCTATGAAGAAAATAGACTTCAAATGGTTTTAATAATTGTAATAAAATAATATAATTAATACCTTACTCCAGATGATTTAAAAAATACAGCTTAGAAAGAATATGTACTAAACTTAGCAGTAATTATCAGTCAATATTTTATTTATCGGCTTTCATTTACGGGTTATTTTTATTTAATAGCCTTTATTCAGCATTCTTCTAAAAATCCCTAAAACCTGAGAAAGCTGAAACCAAGCAACCAATAATTTAAAATGTCAAATTGTAATGAGATTTTTTTAATAAAATAAAAATGCCTTAAATAAATAATAATTATGTAATCAATTTAGCCGATTTTAAGTCATCTGCTCAAACTAAGTTCGACTTAAATAATTTTCATGAAAAAAATAGAATATAAAAGAAAACATACCGAACTTGCTTCTGTGAACAAATTTATTGAGGTCTTTAAAATTGATTTTTTGTGAAAATCGAATCTAATACAAAATTGACTAAGTAGATTTTTTTAAACTTTTATGTGCGACATTGCTATAGGATTTTTGTATTTTGAAAATGTTTTTAAAATAGACACGATAGACACAACTTGAGCAAAATGTTTAATAGTAAAATTTGTAATGGACTATAAAAATGTAATTAAAAGATATTCTTGATAAGTTTATAGGGATAATTAATACTGGGATTATTCAGTTCTTTTTGGAAATAATGGGAGACTAATTGATTTAAGATTACAAATGTTTTCTTGACCGCCATTTATTTATTCTTATAGACTGGTTTCTTCATTTGTTTATTGTTGTTCTACTCATATTTGTTGAATGGAAATGTTTATGTTTTATGGACGTCGCAAAATTCAAGAACAAGTCAATCACCCCGACCATTTCTGCTCTCTTTTTTTTGGCAAGGGCAACGGGCAAAACAACTGAAAGACAAATTGTATACAATGTTGGTTTATGGAAGCGCGGCGTGAATAGATGGATGTGCATCATTATAAAAATGCTGGGCAGCGTTGTTGTTGTTGTTTTTGTTGCACTGGGCGTAAAGATAAAGCGAATTTGTAACACAACCTTGAGACGAAATGCGAAATAAAAACAAATAATTGGGCAGTGCTAAAAAAAGCTACGTAAATAATTAATGAAGCCTGCGAAATAAGGACATGTGGCTTTGTTTAGGTAACGGAAGTTGCCCCTTATCCCCTGATAACGAATCCGGACACCGACACCGACACCTACCCCGCCCTGTCGCTCAGTCTGTGTATTAGGTGTCGTTTTTTGTGCTCGGGCTGCTGGGGTTTGCTTTTTCAACCATTTGATGTTTGACAATTTATTTTGATGGCGCCCAACACGCACACGTCAATTCTTGTTCTTCTCCGTGTAGTTGTTGTTGATGTTGTTGATGTTTTTGTAATTGTATAACTATAGCCTAATGTCAGGCGCCGAATCAACGACGTCAGCAAGGCGTCGTCAACATCTATGGGAGAGCCAAGCAAACGGCATTGATTAATTTCCATTTGGGCACAGTAACCGAAAGCAAGGTCGACCTATGCCAGTAAAATTGTTGATAGGATAATGTGGCATTAAAACATTAAGGCCCGACAAGGCGACAGTACGAGCAGCAGGAACAGTAGCTGCCCCAATGGATGGTTTTGTTTGATTTGATTGAAGCGTTGAGGTAAAGTGTCTGTGTGTGTGTGTGCCGAGCTGTCAGTCTATCAGTCGATGAGTCTGTTTGAAGAGCGTGTCCAAGTATGTGTGCGAGTGTCTGTGTGCCTGTGTGTGTACTTTTATGTGTGTACATTTATGTGCTCTGATTTTGTGTGATAAGAGGAGCTGACGACATCCCACATTATAAACTATAAAATGCAATTACTTTATTAGATTAAATCCAATGTAAAAGGAAATCAAGAGCAGATTTACCTTTACTCAAAAGTAAAAAAAATTGTTTGTTTATTTTGTCGATGTGTGATAGGTTTGACCCGGTATAACTATAACCGCCTGTTTGTTCTGGATCTCAAAGACTATACGCTTTAGAGATCCCAAGCTTGGTATGTGGGCTTATGTATATCCCAAGTTGATCTAGTTGTTTTTAAAATTTTGCCCTTTTGCCTTTTCGAGTAGAATAAGAAATAAAAATCCAAGAACAAATTTAAATTTATATCATTGATTTTGGCATACATATATATTTATGTACATACATATACTGTATTCCGGAGCTGTCCTGAACATGTTATAAAGATTTCAGTCAACTTATAATACTATATAATTACAATTATATATATGTGTATACCCTGTGCGGGTATATTAAGTTTGTTAAAAGTATGTAACGGGCAGAAGGGGGCGTGGCAGACCCCATAAAGTCCTCGACCTTGTCCGTCTGTCCGTGTAAACAAAAGCATCTCAGGGATTGTGAGTGCTAGAACCACCCAATTTGGAATATAGACACCCTGTGTCAGGAAGGATCAGTTTATGTTGCCAAGCCCATTGCAGGGGCGCAATTTAAAAAAAACCTGACATCACCTTTAATTTTTGGTGCACAGTTAAGTTTTTGTACAGTCAGGTTCGAAATTATGCCTAGAAACTAATAGCCAACTTTCAACACGATTAAGCCATAAGTAGTGAAGATATTAACATTGAATATGAATCTGCCTCTGTGCTTAGGTTTTAAGAGTGATTGCTTTCTTTTTGTCCTATTGGTAAAAATACAATTTTATCTACGGTCAATTGGTGTTTGCTTGACGGACTTTTGGAAAATCCTTTGTTTATCAACATAAAATACATTTTCGAAGATATTTCAAATATTCAAATGGAAACGCACTTAAAATTCTGGTCGGCAATGGACATGTCCAATTTGAAAAATAAAAAAAATATTTATTAGCACGCCAAAGTACTTAATTCAAAGCAATTTAAGACCACTATCAATGTTATATTCACTTACAGTAAGTAGATGAACTTTAATCCCCTCTTCTTGATTTTCTCTTTTGTTAAGATATTAATACGCCTTGACACCTAACCTAATACAAGTCAACCTTGCATAACCTTAGCCATCACCTAAGTATTAACGGCTTAGAAACAACCATCAAATAACTAATAGCTTCTAATGGCTTTTCCTACGGGCAGCACCACGCACCTAAGTCATAAAGCCACAATTTATTCCCCACCGCCAATTTTAGATCTGCATTAATAATAATATTTATAATCCATTTGTAAGCCATAAATATGCAAACACTTCTTCCCTTTATTCATTCATTTCAATCTACACGTCTATCGATCCGAGCTAGCAACTATCGTAAATATTGTATAAATCAGAGAAGCACATTACATGGACTTCAAGAGCACGCCAGAAATGTGACATTTATGGAAACAAATGACTTTTTGTGAAACGACTCAAGACAAATGACTTCGAATTGGGAGGAGGAGGCACCCAAAGAGGCGTTCGACAAAAAAGACACTCGGAGAGTCTAAGAAAATAATGTTTGCGTTTTAATTGTAGTTGCAAAATGACTTTGGGACCGTTTCGGGGTGTTTACTGTATCGAAATGCGCATAAATTTAAGTACGAAAATTCGGCAAGCACCACCGAACCACCCAACCATCAAGTACCACCCACATAAGCCACCCATTCGGCAACGCCAACGCTCTCAGACAGATGGAAGCCAGTCGGTCGATTGGTTCTTCGGTCAGTCGTTGAGTCAATGGGTCGGTGGGTCAGTCAGTTAGTCAGTGGATCAGTCGCGGTATCGTGTTTTGGGAAAGTACAACAGACTCATTAAAAGCGTTGTGCGAATACTCGATTTTGAATCGGTAACGGTATCGATGCTTGGCCAGCTGGAGGCATTCTCCAATGTGGTTCGTTTAAATATTTAGACAAAACTTTGGCCATAAGTTCGTATTGCATAGCGTTTGTTGTCTGTCGAATTCTGCATTTGGGCTATGGAATAATTATTAGGGTGATTTCAAAACTCTGCTTCTGTTGGAAATTAATAATGTAAACAATCCAAAGCATTCGACACGGAATGCTCTTCGAATGTTTTTCGAGTTTTATGATACGATTTAATAAATATTTTTAAACCGGAAATTCCAAAGATTTAAACCGAACACATAAAAATTGTGTTTGCGGTATTTCATAAAATTTCATTACAATCATATGCCAAAAGCGCCATCTACTGTTCGGCACGTGTTCTCAATCATTTGAGATACATATATTGAGATACAATCTTTTATCAGTAAAGAATAACTAATTGCAAAAATATGCGAAGATAAAAAAATTTTTAAATTATTTATTATGTATACTGAACGTGCACTGTACACTTTCAATCAGTCTAATTATCATACCGAAGTTTAAAGGAAAGGGACCATAATATTAAATTTGATCAAAAACTATTTTTTTTGTAAAATGAGCAGATCAGCTTCTGTTTTCCTTATCGGCAAGATTCTGCGGATAGGATTCACTTGACTTTGAGCTTGTACTTATATTAGATACATGATGGAATTAAAACGATTACTTTACTTTCTAGCGCCAGAAATAATTTAATCAAGCTGCTAAAATCAATCTTGATATAATTGTTTGATACATTTATTTAAAAATTTGAATACATTAGCATAGCTCATAGCAAGCATAGCTTATTACTGAGTCAATCATAGGGTTATAGAAGTATATCACCTTATATAAATATTAAGTATATATATTTTTTGTTATAAGGATATATTTCAAAATGAAAACTATAGCAAACTATAAAAAAAAATAGTAGTAATACAAATAAGTACTGCCATACGAATATCGCCATTCTTTGTTGTATTTTTCTTTTTAAGTTGGCGATTAAAAAAAAAATATATATTAAAAACAAATTTTTTTGACTATCACTGTGGATCTCCGCTAATGGTTTCCAAGTGTTTTTACTTTATAGACTTTTAAGATTTCTGTTTCTAGCTGAACAATATAATTGGTGATCTGTTTAATTAATTTATCTGCAATTTTGACATTCTACAATGAAATGTGAAAGTTTAAATTAGTATTTGTTAAATCAGCTTAAAAGCATAGGAGGCAAATGTGTTGAATGGAGAAAGCCTTTAATTTTGGCCCATGTTTTACAAACAAATATACATTATTTTAGAATGTATATAGGAATTATAAAAGAGCGAAAATTACATACTTAACATTTAAGATTCTAAATATTCGCCTCTTTGACCATCCCGTGTCTGTTGACAACTCTTTTCATTATTTATTGGAATGTTGTGTGGTGGCATTTCTATAATTACATTGCTTGTGAATGTCTTGGATACCAAGAATCCAAAAATTGCACATTGTTTATATAATGTCGCATTCCAAATCTGCCACACAGTGCGTGGGCTGCTCTTGGGTGTATTTCAAACTTTTCTCAGTGTGTATCTATGTGTGTGTGCGTGTGAGTTTTGCGAAACTTTGTATATGTGTGTGTAACTTATTGCTAAACTTTTTGCCAAACTTTTCATTTATTCTCATGCTTTTTTGTGGTTGTTTTTCTTGTCCATTGCAGTGCTGCAGCGCAGAGAAGCACACAAATTTTCCACTTCCCCGGCGAGAAAAACAATAAAGCGAAAATGACAGCAATACATTCAAGCAATAAGAAAATGCATGGCAAGCAGCGCCAAATGACAAGAAGACAACAACAACAACAACAACAATAAAACAAGATGTAAAGCAAAGAAAAGATAGCGAGTGAGTGCGAGCGAGAGAGAGTGCTAAGGAATCCAGAGAACTCTACTTGCATCCAAAACAAAAAAAGGAGAAAGGAAAAAACTACTATACTCAATCAAAGAAGCTTAGATAAAATAAGATATTGAATTAAAAAAAATAAGAAGCTGCCGTTCAAGTGTGAAAGCTTTAACTAGAACTAAGTCCAAGTGAGCCAAAAAAAAAAAAAATAATAAAACAAAAGAGGAGGCAAGGAATTTGAGAGGTGATAACTGGTGACGCTCCACCACACACAACATTAAACATAGAATACATAGAATTACATAGAGTACATAGGATACATCGAATCAGCCTCGATTGACCGCGGAATACCTCGAAATCGCCCCGTCCCACACCCCCCCACCTACGTCATCGTCTTGGGACACTGAAACATTCCACCACACAGTATGGCCTCGGTCGCCGCTTGGCTGCCCTTTGCACGGGCGGCGGCCATCGGTTGGGTGCCGATAGCTACGCATCCATTGCCACCGCCTCCGATGCCCAAGGATCGTCGCAAAACGGACGATGAGAAGCTGTTAATTAATGTATCCGGCCGTAGATTTGAGACATGGCGCAATACACTGGAGAAATATCCGGACACGCTGTTGGGCTCGAATGAGCGTGAGTTCTTCTATGATGAGGATTGCAAAGAGTATTTCTTTGATCGGGATCCGGACATATTTCGACACATACTCAACTATTATCGCACCGGTAAATTGCATTACCCGAAACACGAATGCCTCACCAGCTACGACGAGGAGCTGGCCTTCTTTGGCATCCTGCCGGATGTCATCGGTGACTGCTGCTATGAGGATTATCGCGATCGCAAGCGCGAGAACGCCGAACGCCTCATGGACGACAAGCTATCGGAGAACGGAGATCAGAATCTGCAGCAGTTAACCAACATACGTCAGAAGATGTGGCGTGCCTTCGAGAATCCACATACGTCGACCAGTGCGCTGGTCTTTTACTACGTCACCGGCTTCTTCATCGCCGTCTCCGTCATGGCCAACGTGGTGGAGACGGTACCCTGCGGCCATCGTCCCGGACGTGCCGGCACTCTGCCCTGCGGCGAGCGCTACAAGATCGTCTTCTTCTGCCTGGACACCGCCTGCGTGATGATATTCACCGCCGAGTATCTGCTGCGTCTCTACGCCGCCCCCGATCGCTGCAAGTTCGTTCGCAGCGTCATGAGCATCATCGATGTGGTCGCCATCATGCCCTACTACATCGGTTTGGGCATCACGGACAACGATGATGTCAGCGGCGCCTTTGTCACGCTCCGTGTGTTCCGCGTCTTTCGCATCTTCAAATTCTCCCGCCACTCGCAGGGTCTCCGCATCCTCGGCTACACGCTCAAGTCGTGCGCCAGTGAGCTGGGCTTCCTGGTCTTCTCACTGGCCATGGCCATCATCATATTCGCCACGGTCATGTTCTATGCCGAGAAGAATGTAAATGGCACCAATTTCACATCGATACCGGCGGCCTTCTGGTACACCATTGTCACCATGACGACACTGGGGTAAGTTGATTACAAAGTAAATGGGAAAGAAACAGGATAACGAATCCTTGCAACAAAGATTAAGTTAAAATTTTCCATGCTTTTTTTAGAAAACTTTTTCTTTTATCATATTTGTGCGAAACTTGAATTGTAGTCTATTTAGCGGTCATATTTTTTTTTTAATTTGCGGCCCTTGTTTTTTTCAGATAAAGCTTGATATGTTAAGTTGATAACTCAAGTAAAAATTTCCTTGCAAACAAAATTAATTTTTTAAATATGTACCAAATTTTAATTAAATTTTAGAGAATAAATTATATTATTTGATTATTATAAAATATAAGTAGGGGAAATATTATCTTCCCCAATCAGGACGACATCTTCTTGCATTCGTTCAGCCATCGTTTTTATTTTATCTGTTATGTTGAATGAGTTTTTCCAAGATTAGTGAAACGAGTCTCCGCAGCCGTGTTGCTAGCTTCCTGTTCGGTAACCAAAGAGAGCATCTGTCAGCACATCAACTGTCATTAGACCGTTAGTTCCCTTACCAACACTAGCGTTCCGTATAATCAGAGTCGCACTAAACCAGGGCTGATAACATATCAGCAAATCTCATGTCAAAATAATACCGCGTAATACATTCTCCGACATATATATTAAGATAAATGATTCCTAAGAAAGTATTTTATATGAAAATACAAATTTTACTTACACCAAATTGAGAAATGTGCAATAGTCAAATTTGTTAGCAACACAGAAAAAATATTTATTTTATTTTAGTATCGGTTAATCTCCCTCCCACTTAGTTCGCTTAGTGTAAAGCACAACAATACTTTTATATTTTTTCTGCTCACCCTATTGGGCAGCTCTGCCTTATACATAGATATAAAAATAACGAATAGTTTAAATTAAAATTCTTTCAATAAAATTTAAAATTTTTAAAATTTAATTACTGCATTTTTCTTAAGTTTTTATATTACTTAATTTTTAATGAATTTTTACTTTTATTTTCGTCTAGTGCACTTAGTTGACATTAAATTAATAAAATAAAAATAAATAAATAAAATTAATTATTTATTGCCTAAATTGGTCTCAGTGCTATTGTATGTATCAAAGGCTGGAAATGGTGCGGAACCTTTTCTGAATTATATTGTTAATGTAAATGTAAATTGCAAAAGTTATTTGCTACTCCAGTTCAAGCCGTCTCCAATAAGTATGCTAGACTTTTTTAAGGAACATATTCAAAGTTGGCTTGGGGTTTTGACAAATAAAAGATATTTAGATACCTATCTGTAAGATTTCAGCCAACTTATCTTGACATGTCACTCTATAAATAATATTAATCCCTTTCATTTTATAAAATTTCAGCTATGGCGATATGGTGCCGGAGACAATAGCTGGCAAAATAGTTGGCGGAGTTTGCTCGCTCAGCGGAGTGCTGGTCATCGCCTTACCTGTACCTGTAATTGTATCGAACTTCAGTAGAATTTATCATCAGAACCAGCGTGCGGACAAGCGTAAAGCGCAGAGGGTACGTAATATATCGTCTTCAACAAGTAAAGGGCTTTTTTCTAACCAACTATCTTTGGGGCATACAGAAAGCTCGACTGGCGCGCATTCGGATTGCCAAGGCGTCATCGGGAGCAGCTTTCGTTAACAAGAAGAAGGCGGCGGAGGCTCGCTGGGCAGCACAGGAGTCTGGTATTGAGCTGGATGATAACTATAGGGATGAAGACATCTTTGAACTGCAGCATCATCATTTGTTGCGGTGTCTCGAAAAGACAACGGTGCGTATGCATTACAAGCTATGTCTATTTGTTTGTTAGCACTCTATTCACAGGTTGCGGGATTTTGTCGATTTTTGTTTTCTATGTTCGGTTTTCATTTACATGTTGATTTACCAGATGTCTCTGTTTTATTTTCTGTGTGTTCTCTTTTTGACAGATGTAGCAACATTTGAACATCTTTCTAGTAGAAAACAATTCTCACCTTTGCCTCGTACTCGTTAGGCAAGCAATGACAAGCCACACAGCAACTAGAACAACTACAACTATAACTATAAAATTAACTTTAAATATAACTTTAACTATAATAATATGAGCAACAAAAGTGGGCACACTCCTACCACTGAGAACAGCAATAGCAAGAATACAATTAATTGTAACTTTAACGGATCCTGAGCGTGCGAATTGATTAAAATATAAATAAAATATAGTACATATATACATACACATACTAAACACGCATAAATACATACTATGATAAAAGGAACCCTCAGCATTTGAATTACTTTAATGTTATGCAAAATTCTTATTATTATTTTGTAAATTTTACAATTGTATTCAATATAAATCAAAGAATTATATATAAATGTGATATTTGTGTTTGTTTTTGTTATGTCAAAGTTTATGTTCCAAAGTTTTCCATTCGCGTCATGTTCTCCACATCTTCTATTGGAATATGACTCAACTTTCAATGTTCAGATCAAAATACGATTATAAATCAAGAAAATATATTTAAATATATATTTATGACTCCTTTCTATTAATACAAACGATACGTACATTTTTAAAAAGTAAGTGCTTCGGTTAGTACTTAAATTCCGTTCTTTTTGCTCTATCTCTCCCTTTCTGTCTATATCTATCTCTATCTTCACCTCTCTCTCTTTTTCTCATTTACGCGTTTCAATTAAGTTTCATTATTTTATTGTTCGTTTCTAAAGTAGCAAACGATTTGTGTTGAAAGCTATGCGTTCTGTTCTCTGTTTTAACTTAAGATTTTTAAGTTGTTTTAATTGGCAATTAATGAAGAATATCGAACACAAAAAATAACGCTTGAAGACGCTCCCAGCGAATGCTATAAAAAAAGATCTGAAACAACGCAACACATGCAATCGATGGCTGTCAACACCCAAGACTAAAATCAAGCTAAAACTAAATAAAAACAAGAGCATAAAAAAATATTGAAAATTAAACAATTTGAAGCCAAAAGAGCGCCTATCAAATGGGGTAATTTATCAGAGATTTGTTTGTTGAGTTTATGTTATGGAATTTATATGAGGATCATTTTTGAAATTGAATTGAAATTTGTAGATTTTATAATAATAGCTCAAGTAAAGCAATTCTGTTTAATTTCTAGTTTGAGCACGTAAGAACTGACCTATTAGAGGACTATAATTAAAAGCTATAGATAAACAACTAGTATAAGATTATAGATTTACTTATTTGTTCAGATAAAATATTGTTAGTAATTTAAAATAATAATATTATTTCAGTTAATTGATAGTTAAAGATAATATACTTTTATTTAGTTTAATTATTTTCTTAAATAGTAATTCAAAATTTTAAATAAGATTCAGAAAAAGACTTCTTACTTAAAACGTTTTAAAGTCACGGTAATTTTGTGTAACAGGAATATATATAAATATTAAAGGAGAAGGGCTAATTCGATTAGATAGGTTTATGTAAGTTTTGGGACTATATTTCAAAAGGTAAATCCAAACAGATTCAATTTCAAAATGTTGGTCTTATTGATTCTCAAAAAACAAACGTTTAAAATCTATTATTAACTCTTAAAAAATCAACACAACTTTGAACTTATCCATTTGATGAGCATTCGAAACTGAAACCCTCTAAATCCTATTACAATTATTAAACGAAACGGTTAATCGGTAAATCGAGTGCGCGTTTTCAACCGCTAGCAAAAATCGCCTTCAAAAGTCGCCCGCTCGCGCTTGCTTTGAACTTTCCCCCTCTCCTCCTGCTGCCTGACGCTCGTTCCGCTGCCAGCCCGCCCGCCGCGCCACGCCCCTATGCCCCACTCCCACCCCGCCCACTTTCTGGGTGACTAACAAAAAACTGTTCTTATTGTGTTTTTGTAATATTGTCATTGCTTAGGAGCCGAAAATATAATTCCCCTCACCGACCATTTACCTTAACTGTACTTAAAGCGTTCTAATGTTTGACAATTTAACCCCCCTGCTTTAATGTTCTGATTGTTGTTTTGACTAAAACCTCTATAAGTATTTATTTATTACTATATATGTAACATTTCAACCAGTTTTTTGTATTTTGTGTGTGTGTGTGTGTGTGTGTGTGATACCTGGCTTAATATCCCACCTCCTAAGTATGTTTCTTTCTGTATATTTATGTCAAATTGTTTTAAAACCAAAAAAAAAAAAGAAAAAAAAAGTAAACCAATCATTGTACTCTATGTATTCTACGTTTCTCTTTGTAAAATTCTTCTGGTACACACACTAATATGCTCGAATCTAAAGGATCGTGAATTTGTCGAGTTAGAAATACCCTATAATGGCCAGCCAAAGCGACCGGGCTCGCCCTCGCCGATGGCCAGTCCCGCCCACTCGACGAACAGCGCTGCGGGTCTGCTGCAATCTTGCTGCGGACGCTGCTGTTCCCAGCGTTATCAGGTAAGATATCAACTGTAAATATTTACGTAATATCCTTTGTCTACTTTGGTGTCGTGTGCGCTTGTAAGTGTGTGTGGGTGCATGTGTTTCAAGTGCAGGTGGGTGTTAAACTACTTTTCATATAAATAAGTATAAAGTACTTAGCTATATATATATATGTTACTCTTGTTTCTGTGTTCATCATATACATTTTTAACCAACAACCAACGACAACAACAGCAACCAAAAGCACGACAGACATTTTTTCAGATGCAGTTGTATTTCAGCCTGAAAGTATGCAGCACTTTAACCGCAGCCCACGACGAATGGCCTTTGTGAAAAATGTTGCCTGCTTTTAGGCTGTCCGCTTATTCTGCTGAAATTGAAAATTTCGCTTCAGACGCCCCCAAAATGGGGTCAAGTGACCTTGTGCTTACGTGCTTGTTCAGACAAAGAATGTTTTGTGCGGATTTGTGGAAAGTATAGTTATAAAATGTAGCATCTGTTATGAATGCATGCCCAACTAACATTAAAGAAAAATATGCGTGCAGATTTATCCAATGCAAAAATAATTTTTAGTGTCCCTGAAAGCAAACAAACACTTCTATGAAAAGAATATAATATTTGTTGAGAGATTTCATCAAATTTAAAATTGATTAGTGTCCAGAATCAATCAATTTATTTATTTTATAAATATACGATATAGAATATATATATGTATATATAAAAAAAGTTTTATGCATCCGATTTTTTCTCCGAGTATATGTCTGAAAAAAAGCACCGAAATCTCGTTTTGTGTGCGTCAGTCTGTTTCTTTATATTGGACTAACTTTATCGCATTTATTTTTGGTTCCAGCAACTGTAGAAACAATCTATCTTAGACTTTGCATGTAGTATTGTTTTGATTTTCGAAGTATTGTAGTACATTTTTAGCAGCTTTAAACGACCTCATTGAAGTTTAATGAAATATCACGGCTATTCCATATACATACATGAATAAATGAGGAACGAAGAGTTTCTATTAAAATCTTTTGTTTAAAGATTTTGATCAATATCTATGTACTTCAAAGATATTACTACTGAAGCTACTGGCATTTATTTATGTAATTGCAATATTTTCAAATACTTCATTTATTAACTGTTTGACCCTTGACCTAATGCAATTTGTGCACTTCTTTTGTTCTTTTGCTCTGCTCCACAGGCCTGTGGCAAGTATATGCCAGCTGCCAGCAATGCTCAAAATAGCCAAAACAATCAGCCAATGGAAGGCACCTACCTGGTGGAAGCCTCGTTCTGAGCCAGTAGTGGATGAGGGAGAAGTCGAAGCTGAACTCGAAGATGAAAATGGAGATGAAGATGAAGCTGATTTACGTTTACATTTAGTCTAACTTAAAAAGTTTTTAAACTAAATTGAATTTGTTGTAGTCACAAAGCAAAGCAAACAAACAATGTGCAATCTAAAAATCTCTAAAATCTGATTTTTGAGTTATTGCAAAGTATGTTGTTTAATTAAATTTTTTTGCAAAAACACAAAAATGCAAACATCTGAATGTGTAAAATGTAATTAAAATACAATGAACACGAAAAACAATACATAAGCCACACATTAAAGAGGGTAAACATAGAAAGTATGAGAAAAGATGCAAAATAAAAAAAAAACACCCAAAACTTAATTACCAAACGGCAAAGTCGGATTTGATTAGCGAGGACCCGTTAATAAATTTATAAAATAAAAAAGCATTAATAATACGCAACACTATTTACTTTATATAGGTGACAAGACAACAAAAAGAACACAAGAAACAGAAGCATTTTAGAGGAATTTACTGTGTATGTTTTTAAGCGGGCATAAACAAAATAAAAATCATAATAGAATTGAAAATAGAATGAAGAACGTAATGTACTCACTCAAGCAAGTTGCATTGGGTCCAAAAGCAAACATAAAAATTAAAAACATTAAGTAAACGAAAATGGAAAATCGATGGAACTTAAAGAAATACACAGCAAACATCGTGAGAAAACGATTTGTGTATTAGTAAAAACAAAGAAAACATTTAATTAATATATAAAGAAAAAGTAATACAAATATTACAAATAAATTTCACGTATTTTTTAAATGGTCCGTAGATTAGTGTGTATAATGACGTCAACTATCCTCTATGATTTCTTTCAAGAGGTATTCCTTTCCAGGCTCTTTTTCCTGGTGCCTCTTACTTACGTATTACCGCTAGGAATTCTAATTATTTTCACAGCCCATTGGAATTTTCGTAAGTTGTATATTTTTGATATAGTCCAAAGGTTTCAGTTGTCATCTCTCTCGCTCTTTCTCTATCTATCTCAAAATACTCGTACTCCAATGAACAAATCAAAATATTTCAAAATGCGTCTAAGCAAAACTTTCTTCCAAGAACTAAGTTAGCGACTATTTAACTGTATATGTATGTGAGTGTGTAGGTGAGGCTTTAAATTTCAATTGAAGCATTAAAACAAAATGAAAACAAAACTCTTAGCAAATTCTAACAAACTCAAAGTAATTTAATTAATTATAAATTAAACCAAATCAAACATTTAAAATTAGTTCAATACATAAACTAATTAAAGAACAAAATTGAGCTTGTATGTATGTATAATATATTTACTATTATTATATTTATTATTATTATGTATTATTGTTATTGACTATTTAAATTGTATTTTTAAAATTTGTTTTTAATAACTTAAGTTCTACATTAATTTACTTGTAACAACAATCTTTGCAACAATATATTGTTGAATACTGGCAGATAACAAAAAAAAAAGAAAATGACAAGAATACTAAACTAAAAACCACTTTAAATGATTCCAATGCAAAAAGTTTAAAATATGATGAATTCGGTTAACAATACAACAAGTCTTGGACACTAGAGCCAACTCCTGTAGCGATATTCTAAAAGAACGACAAAACAAAAAAAAACTATAAACTAAAACCTATTAAGTACATTTAAAATCTAAAGAACTTTTCTGTTTTGATTTTTAGTGATATGTAATTCGAATTGACACCTGTAAACTCTGCCATGGGTCTGTGTCTAAACAGAACACAAAAACAACAAAGAAAAACTATAAAAAAATTAATAATAAAATAAATAAAGAAATCTGTTTACTTCCACAAAAACAACAGTGCGAGATTTTATTTGAGGGGTTCTCTCAGCTTTCTCATCTTACTGACTTACCTAGAGACAGGTCTATGAAATACAAAAGTTGAGAGCTCAAAGTAACGGAAATTCCCACCATACATCATCGGCTATATAAAACTTGCTAGAGATCTATACTATGTGATAGATAAATGTATATATTCTCGTAAATATGTACTTTAACTGAATGCTGTTTGTAGAGAGAAACTCGAGTCGGCTGCGAGTGTACCTTGGTGTTTGTGATATAGTCAGATCGTTCGGTTACATATAGGTATATATACTTACTTGCGTACTATGAAATATCAGCAGCTGTAATTTGTTTTAGCCACACCGCACAGATGTTGTGCTTGATTGCCAGGTTTACATACAAATATGGCAAGATTCATTTGCATAGCTCAGACTTAGTCATATATTTAGCCAGATATGCTCATAATTGAGTAGTATTTAGAATTTAGTCCCAGAGTAGACCTCAACTCCAGTCAGCTGTGAAGGAGATAGTGGAGATTTTCTATAGTATACATTAAGTATACGACAGGGGTTCAGCATTGTATAACCTTTTAGGTTCAATGAGAAAGACAGGAGATCCATACATAATGATATTAAATATATCCGAATAAAATGTACTTCATAGCTCGATTTCACAGCTGTGTGTGATTAATGTGACTACAAAACTCTCTCATAAGCAAACATTCCAATATTTGTGTCTCTAATCAGCAGCTGTCGAGCTCAAATTTAAGTTGAAAGCTTAACAAACATATACTAAATTGAATATAGAGACTATATTTCTTAAAAAATTTAAGTGCCACCTTTTTATATTAGTGCGGACTACGAACCAATTTACTTACTCATTTTCAAGTTTCTTAAACATACTAAGTAAATATTATATTATTTACTGTACATATTTATTCTCTTTAATTATATTTTTTTCTTATTTGTTAAATAATAAAATATTTACTACTAATTCGGAAAATAGTAAAAGTTATCAACATTTAACTTCTTACCCAAATTTACAATGAATTTTATACGAAAAGTAATTGAATAATTATCTTATGATTTCATTTAGCTTAAATACTTTTAAGAATATTAAATTTTTAATTAATTAAACAAGAAATAATTTGTTCTTAATATTGGTGTGATAGCAATAAATTCAAGTTAGCAAGCAGACAGCCTTGAGTCATTTCACGCCTCAAGCTTAAGGTAATTCGCGGTTTTCTCTTTCGCAGTCTTTCATGGTCATCGCATCTTCAAGCCCTCAAACCGGAGAGTCTTTCAATGTTGCAGCAGCCATTCACGGCCCGTAGTTCGTAGACTTAATAAATGAATATGTACAAATGTGGCATATCGATTTCAACAAATCAGCTGCTCATTAGTAACGTCATTGAAAGCGCTTGGCAAGAAGTCAATGAAAAACAAATGCATACTTATATGAAAGACAGAAATAGAAACAACAACAATAGATAATACTAGTACTTAAAGCCAAGTCATTACTAAAGGTCGTTGCTATACTAAGTAGTATACAAATACATTTACACACCCTATATACTTATTTCGAGTATGCATTGACTTATTTCTTTACCCCATTTTTTTTTTAATATTTCAAAACTTTTACTCTGAAAACTTTTAATATATTTCCATTGCGATTAAATGCACATTTTGTGGACGTCAACCAAAATCAATCAAGGCAAAGAGAGCGATACTTGTATGAAATAATGTTGGTCATAAAATTACTTCATATATACGTTGTAGAAAGACTTGTTAAGTATACGCGCTGTGGTACGTTGAACAGACACTAATATTAACTTCGGTAAGCTAGCTTTATGACGTTATTTATCACTCATACAGCTAGATAACCAAAGACAACATAGCACCCTGTATTCAGGCCGCTCTTGCGCAATCCAAAATCCAACTGTCGCCATTTCCTTCAGCTTTGCAATTGCAGCCGATTTACTGTAAGTTTCGTATTTTTTTTTTGGCCTTCCGATTACGCGCGCCAGTTTTTGATTTTAAAACATTCACTCGATTACTGGATTTCTGGTTTTCTGTTTTTTTCGTTTCTTGAATTTCTCGACTCTACAAATTGTCGAGTTGGTAGCGCCCACACGACTGTGGCAAATGTTGGAGACTGCCGACCGTCGCGACGGTCTGTCGTCATCGTCGGCGGCCGTTTGTTTTTTTTTTGTTTTTGTTTTTGCGCAGGCGTTGCCGTCGCCGTCGACTGGCATTGCATTGAGAAATGCTACGTGGAATTTGTATGCATTTTGCATAGGCAAACAAAACTCTGAGGGAGGGCGCATGTATAAGTCTAAAACAAAACAAAAAAAAGTTAAATAAAAAAATTACATAAAAAGGTCAAAGTTGGACGCGCGCGCGTTCGTCCAGAACTTTGTTCACGTGTGTATGCGAAGGGGAGGCCTGCCATGATTTTTTTCTTTCTTAGACTACAAAAAAATATTCCCATAAATATGCACGCTACGGCGATCAACAATTATGCCCGCGACCAAAACCGAACCGAACGTCTCAGCAGAAGCGTTTGTAGTATTTTTCGTCTTCTTATTCTTATTGTTTCGGTTGGTCAAGTGACTGTAACTGGAACGACAACCAAGACGACGACAGAATGGACTCAGCTCAGTTCAGCTCAGCTCAGGTTGGTTGGGTTGTGTTGTGTTGGATTGGGTGGTTGCTTGGGCTACTTGGCTGCATTGGCATTATAGCGCCGGCAAAATGTGAGTAAGCCAAGTGAATGGCTGAGTAGCTTGGCTGACTGGTCTTACCTATGCACGGCTACGAGTCTGTCTACTGACTGCCTAGACGAACGTTCCGTAACCGTAGGTTCCCACAATTATGCGCCTCGCTCGACTCGACTCGATTCAACTCAACTCGACTTGACTTCAGCTCCCCTCTTCAGTCCCCTTTATTCCACACTCAACACTCATTGTAATAATCGTTGAAACATAAAGCGGCGGAAAATGTTGAAAAGGCCTGCAAAACGTACGAAATGTCTTACTTCACTTCTTTTAGTTTTCTTCCACCACTTTACCACTTTGGTCGAATTGTGCAATGGATATGACGACAGTCGGCTTAAGGTAACTAGTAGCAATCACTTACAACTTCAGACTTCAACTGGAACCGTCAGAAAAGATGTCACTTGCAGATTACTTAAGCTAATAACTCGTCCACTTCTCTCGGATCTCAAGCTACTCCTCAGTTTAACAACATTCATTGGAGTTCAGCTGGAAGACCTTCCTCTAACCTTCAAATGTCTAGAGTCCCTGTTAAACCAGATTTACTTGACTAAATCTCATTGAAAACCAGCTTATGATAAGCCATGGCTATATTTCCTTTCCCATTTACAAAACCCAGAACTGAGTATCACTAAATTGGAAAGTATTATATTCAACTCGAAATTTAACAAATCAAACATTGACAACAGACTTAAGAAAAGGGATTTTACAATTTTTAATCCCAATATTTTCTATTCAACACGTTTTTAGGTTCCTCTTGAAAATTATTAAATTATATTTTTGAATTTCTCAATTGAGTTTGGGAACATTATATTATAATTTTATGAAAAGTTGCTATAAAATTTCCATAAGTCTGAAGATTTAAATTTAGCATCTAATCTATGTAACTACAAAGAGAGAAATAAAGACAAGAGTAATAATTTCGAATCTTTTGACTTAAACACGTTTTCTTGTAGTCGGTGTGTGGTCGAAACTACATATATGATAAATATTCTACCCGGAGTATACTTAACATTCAGCACATTGTAGAAAGACAAACAACCCGCGCCTAGTCTGGTCTCTGTCCAAGCCGCCAGATGACGAAGATGATCATGATGACAAAACACTCTATCTACCAAATAAAGAGAGACCCGTGAACTCCAGCACGATGTTATTGCTCTGACCGCAAGTCTAAAATGAATGTGGTGGTTCCAAGAATAAATCATTCATCAAGATGTTACGATATTGATACATATGCAAACGCGCGGACACGAGATGCCGCAACTGATTAGCCCGAATGGAGTATGGAATTGAGGCCTACATACACGATTCTCAATGCTCCACACTACCGATTGACGATTAGCCGATCTCGATGTCGAAGTCGAATTCGAATTCGATGCCGATTGCCCCAAAACACGTTTAATGCGACGACACGAACTGAAAAAATTGCCTATGAATAAACGATGAGGTCGATGACGACGACGAGAGATTTGAAAATTCTGGAAGCGTTTGCACATATAAATTTATATATATATATATATATATATATGTATATGTATATATATATAGATTTATTTCGCTCCGAAGCCGGATGTACTCGTAGTATAGAGGAATTTCGATTGTCATCTGTTTAACATACCTGCAGAAACCCTTGGCGCCAGTTAATTATCGTGGTTTTGGAATTTATTCAGTAGAGTTGCTCGATCTTTTATAGTCATATATATGTGAATAGATAAACATATATCGATGAAGAGTGTTAAGAACACACGTTTTCGTAACTGCACTTAAACTGCGAAACACTTGCGACAACCTTTCTCAATTATTATTATTTTTTTTGTCTTATTTTATTAAAGTTGAAAATATCGTTGACACAGACAACAGACCCTAAGTGAGTGAGTGTTAAATGGTTCTGATTCTGGTTCCATATCTGATATGCTATGGTGGCTAGCAGAGCTCAGGCACCGGATTGCGCTTTTGCGCACACCTTCAACGCCGCCAAACGCTTCTAAACTAAATTCAGTTTTGGTAAAAATGCGACAAACGGGCTTCAGATCAGCTTCTTGAGACGCTCAGCAATGTTGACGGCAACAGCAACGGCGGCAGTGGCAGCAGCAGCGGCAGAAACAGAGGCAGCGACTGCGACGTCTGTCGTTGTATATAAAGATTTACCTTCGTAAAGGTGTGAGTATGTATATGCAGCTGTATCTGTATCTGATTCGTTTTGCGTTGGTGTAGCCCACAACGACGACGATGATCCGATCGCTTACCTGTGCTCTGCTCTGCTCTCGACGCGTTGACGCCGACGTCGGCGTCGACGACGCTGCCACTACTGCTACGACGGAGCTGAGCTGAGCTCTGTTGTGTTGGTTACCTGATTTTCGGGTTTTTGTTTTTGCTTTTGAGAGTGCTCAGAGGCAATGATTTCCCGCCAAATGAGAGGCACAGGTAAAGACAAGTACAATTGTATGCCGCACAAGTGTGTGTGTGTGTGTGTGTGTGTGTTTGTATGTTATGTATGTATGTGAGGCAAGGTGTACACATGTACATATTAAATCGGAATAGCCTGGCAACTTGGCACAAAGACGCTGCCTAATGACTGTGTCTCTACTTAAGGCAGCGTGTGTGTGTGAGTGTGAATGTATAGCCTCTATTGCTATTGATTTTGAATTTCAACAATGCGGGTGAAAAATGTTTGAAATTATATATTGCACGCAGTCTGAAATTAACAAATCTTAACAACATGGTGGACATACAGGGTGACTCACTATTCAAAGTTTTCAAGCAGGCAAACTTTATTGTTTCTATTCTTTAATAATTAATTCTAGAATGTAACTAATTTATATGGAAACTTTGCAGCTTCTTTTGTGGCACCCTGTATGCGGCCGCCATAGCCCAACCAGCGAATATAATCCAACCTAAAAACCAGTTAAACACACAAACGTGGAAGTTTTTTGTTTGTCTGCAGCAAATTGTTGCCTGCCTGGTGGTAGGCAATGGCGCACAGTTGACTTTTGCCAAAATAATAAAAAAAAGTCAAATCAACAAAAAGGCAAAAAACTTGATAAAACGAAACAAGAAACAGTCAACTCAAAAAAAACCTACAGAAACTTGATCAAGAGTTAAGAGCTGTATTGAAGCCGGGTGTAAGACTTAGGCGGGTCTGAAAGTCCGCTATACAAGGCGTGAAAATTGACAGCCAATATTGGCTAATAGATTAATATCAGTTAAGAATGCACTGGGAATATTCACATTCTTCTAAAGGATTTTTGACATGTTTATTTTATCGTTTTACAATAAATTGATTAAAAATTTTAATTATTAGTTAACAGGTTAAACCTTTTAAAAAATATTGAAAAGTTTAAATTAATTATTTATCAAAAATATTTTAAATATTCAAATTTAAATAATCGAATGGAAATAATATAATACAATAAATATATTTTATACAATTAACATCAAACTAATTTTCAGTCACTTAACTGACAGCTTAATTCAAATGTCTACACATTTAAAAATTTTCCGATTGATAACATTTCGTGTTAAATTGTGGAGGAATTACTAACGCTGTGGTACCCGTAACCAACTTTTGCAGAGATCTTTGCCCCTTTAGTCCATAACTAACTAACAACCATCTATAATCGGAATAGTATCTGAATCTTCATCTCCCACAGAGCGTAAATTTCTCACTTTTCGGTCAGGATTCATTAACCCCAATACCATGGCATGCTTCTAAGCAAGTTTGGGGAAATATTTCTCAATCAGAGCTTAAATCAGTGACTCAATTGTTATGGTAACCTTTGCTGAACTTTCAACTGGCAACTCTTCAATCTATAAATCTTGCAGCTTCTTTGGCACAAAAGTACAGCACACAATTTGCTGTAGCGCAATGGCCACGCAACAGTCAGCAGGGGGAAAAAAATCACTTTTATGGCAAAGATCAAACTGGCAGAAAAACAACGACAACAATAACGAAAAATACGTTACCAAGGTAGACAGTCGACGCGACGGCAGAGACGCAAACAGCGCTGCGCATGCGTGGCAACAACGACAGCAACAGCAGCAACGACAACAACAACAACAACCACGCAAAGAAATGGCCGTTAAAGTTGCCAGGCAAATGGCAAAAGGCAGAGGCGTAGCCAATGAACAGAGCACAGAGGCTACCGCATAGCCAAGACGAAGACGAAGACGAAGACCAGACGAGACCAAACCAGACCCGAAGATCGAGACGACGACAACGACAACGGCCCGGCTACGTGAGCGAAGCTCTTGGCACGTTTTGGCGTGGCCGCCGCCCGTTGGCATCATAAAAGAAGTCAATTGAATTTAAATTTAAAGTACATAATGGCCAGCACTACGTACGATGAAAAAACATAGCAGGAGTGGTGCGTGGGGGTAGAGAAAGGGGTACCCGAGTACTGGGTTCGACGACGCTGCCGCCTTTCGAATTTCACAAAGTCATCTGCTGGCGTCGCTGCCTCAACGTTGTCTGTGTGGGCTGTATGTGCATGTGTGTGTATTGAGCCAGGTATATACATGACGTATATACAGACAGCACGCAATACTTATACACATGATCGCCTGGCTGGATGGTATTTGTGAGCTCTTTTGATTTAAACGTGCTTAAATTTAAAGATCAAATTGCTTTTGGGCTTTTTTGCGCGCAAATGCGGCACAGGAATTTTAAATTGTAACCCAAAAAAAAATAAAATTTATATATATATAAATATGCGCTGAACGATCCAAAAAATACATTGAAAAACCGCAATGCACCAAAAATCACAGAAAGTTTAGCAACAACAAAATAATAAATAAATAAACTAAAGCTCGTGAGTCACTATGAATGTTATTTGTTAGCGGATATGGTTAGCAATTTGTTGATGCTGTCGCTGAGCAAACGTCAATAGATGAGTTCAGTTTTCTGTTTTCAGCTGGAACAGTTGGAACTGCCCCCTCTCGAAGTTCCTCAGTCGACTGACACATTTATGCATTCAACATTCCGTAGTTGACTAGTTTTTGTTGCCAATTCGTTAGAAAATGATTAAGCGCTTAGTAGACACCGTCTAAAACACACACACACACACATATAGACACCGACATTAGTGCTTTTCCCTTTTTTTCGTCTGCAACCAAAAAAAAAAGTTCGTTGCCTAAGTCTTTTGTTTTTTGACTTAGGCAACGAACTTGTGTTTAACCTATTGACATTCGAAAAAAAACCGCCAAACGTTTACTCCTCCTGTCTCTGCTTCTCTAACTATTTCGGTTTCTCATTCTTCAGCACCCACTCACTCAATTAGCGTCTAAGACGATCGTCTAAAATTTGCATTGTTTGCCTAGCCGAATAAAGAAAGAAAAACAGAAACAGAAAGGTTCCAACGTTGCGACCTCTCGATTTGTCTGGCAAGCAAGCGTGAGTTTTAGTTTGTTTTTATTTATTTTTTTTCGCTTTTTTTTATTTTTATTTTTCTGCACCTCTGGGAACGTTGCAGAGAAAATATTTGACTATAATGTGTGTATATATGGATATATAAATATGTCAATGTGTTTGTCTTTTGTGGGTTTTCGTTACTTGGGAACAACTATGTTATGAACTGTAGGCCGTGTGAGTTTCGCGAGACTTTTGCCAAGCTTCACTCCGAACCTGAGTGGGATTTGATTTAGTGCTTGACTGGATCTCAACTTACTGCCAATGCGGAAGGCTGCCAGTTGTTCTCTCTTATTTAATGTGAAGGAACGTAAATTCTTTTTAAATGTCATTCCTTTTTCTTGTGCTCAGGTTATAGTTATTGAAATATTGATTATAAGTAAATCATCTATATATAATAAGGGTTTCTTTATAAATTTTCATGTGCTCCTAATAATCTAATATTTAATTTACAGTGAGACAGTTTTATTTTCAATCATTTTAGTCCAATTCATTGATTCGGAGTAGACACATTTTAATGTCATTTCTTAGTTTTTAACTTATTTCTTTACATTTTCAATATATATATTGAAAAGAATTCGTAAAAGTAATCATTAATGAGTTAAGTTATTAAATAGGTTCGGTTTATATTTATTAAATTTATATTGAGTGTTATATGATAACATCAGCCTAATCATGCTTTTACTTCAAAGACTTGCCTCCTGAGCAAATTCAGCATAATTCTTATAAAAATTGTCTTCTTATTATATTAAAAAAACGACATTCATTTAAATTGAGCTTCACTAAAGATGCAAATAAAAGTTAAGTTAAATAATTTTAAATATCAAAGCTTTTCTTATCTTTTTCATTACCGTTACCGTCCTTAACATTAATAATTGTTATTATCTCGTCCTGTTGTCTATTGAAACAGCTTATGTATAAGTTCTTGGTCAACAGCAATAGTTGGTCAAGTCTATAGTAAAAATGTCGCTTTAACATTGTTAGCCATTTCGTTTGCTACAGCAGCTTATGCAGACAACAAATGCTCACCTACAGCCATAATTAACTCTACAAAAATTTTAATATTATTCTCTGTGTTTACAGCTTTAGAAAACTCTTTAATGCATTTTTTCAATTAGTTAACTGAGGGCCTAACTAGACTTTGAAAAATGCGCCGTAATGAATTGAAAAACAAATTTCGATATTTCTTGGCACTGTAAACTATATCAAATTTAAATTTAAAATGTATTAAAAAATATATTTCAAATTCCATAAAAAAAAATATTACAACTTATTAAATTTTATATATGTATATATTTCAGATTTGTATTCTCATTAGAACTGATCCATCAGTGGAATATTCGCTTAATGATTTTAATTTCAATTTACAAGTACAGTTAGTGAATGCGGATAACAGTTAAAAGCATTTGTAAATAAATACTTTTATGAATGTGCTAATGGACATTTGTGAATATCTAAGTAGATCTATCAGCTATAAATGTCTTATAATGACATCTAAATAACCAACTTTGCATATGCAAAAAGAAGCTTTAAGTATAGTATATTTAGGGCACACGTATGTATGTATGTGAGTGTATATTTAGTCAACGGCTTTAGTTGTAGTTGTGTCAAGCATTATTGTTTCCGACTGAACGATACATTCACTTGGCAGTTGGCAGTTGTATTTATCAGTTGAGAGATCATTTCAATAGCATAGCTTGGCTTTTGTTTGTGGCTTAGCATATGTCCAGCAGGCAAGTCTGCTGGACCAGTTAATAAGCATAAGCGTATCAAAAAAAAAATGCGAACCAGTTAACTAACCAGCCAATCCCCTGGGGACCTATGCTCTGGCCAATAGACATGGAAAAGTGGTTGGTTGGCACAGCTTGAACCATATTAACTTAACCACTGGATCTGAGAGTCTGTCTCAGAGTCTAAGATCTCATAGTGCTTTGGGATACTGCTACGCTATTCTGTATTCTGTATTTGGGGACTGCTAAAGCCGGGGCCAGAACTAATAAAAAGTCATTAAACCAAACTTGTTTTGGCCCAAACAAAGGCTTACCATATTCATTTGAATAATGTGCACAAAGAACGAACACGACACGAAATAAAAAACCCGAAAAGTCAATAATCTGATTGTGAAACAAACAGCAAGAGAACAACAGCAACAAGAACGACGGCGTTCAATTAAAAAAATCAAATTAATGAAATAAAAATAAATTAAGTAAATGTTGTTAAGACGGCCAGGCCCGGCCGCCCCAGCAAACTCGAACTGAAAAGAAAGCGGCCAAAACGAAAACAAAAAGAACAAAAATGATAACTTTTCAGTTGGAAGCGAAACTGTACCCCCTTGGCTCTGGCTGAGATGCCGATGCTGCTGCTGCTGATGATGATGATGATGATGATGATGCTGCTGCTGCTGCGTAGAACGCTCGAGCAAAGCGTATGGGCCAAAAACAGAACACAAAAGGCAAAAAAAAAAATTAAATGAAAGAAAAAAAAAGAAAAAACCGAAGCCCGGCTAAAGCAACGGCAGCGATCGATACAATTTTTTATTTTTTTGTTAGTCGGCAAGTTTTGGGCATTGGCATTAAAAAGTCAGAGAACAGTAACAATGCCAAGTCACTCACACACACAAGCAAAAAGACATGCTCACAGACAGCCAGACACGCAGACAGACAGACAGATGTGCCATGTTACCTTTGGTTATAGCAGGGAGACAAAAGACCGGAGGTTGGAGACCAGAGTCAGCATCAGAGCCAGAGCCAGCGCCAGAGTCAAAGTCGGAGTCAAAATCAGAATCAGAATCAGAGCTGCAGCTTCATATTCATTGCATTTTTAGCTGGTTCTGCTGCTCCGACTGCCTCGAAGCAAGTTTTGCCCAGCATGGTAACAAGTTTAACTGAAAAATTCTAAAAATAATGCCGGCCGGTTTGTCGTTAAAATAAAGAAAAAAAATAAGAAAGAGTGGGCTCACATGCACAGCTATCTACATATATGCAGTCGTATGTGTGTTTGTGTGCGTGTGCGGCAACAAAAATAACCAAAATGAGTAACATTTCAAAGGAACGGACAAAGGAGAGATGCCTTGTACAGGCGACCGGCAACAGGCACCGGCCCAGCTATAGGCCGGAGTCAGAGCCAAGTGGTGCCCAAGTCACTCGTTTCAGCTTACACAGAGGCCCACGGAGCCGGCAACAGCAGCTGCAATCGGTCAGGTTTTTGCCAGGGATGCACTAGAAATCTTAACAAATTTTTAATTGTCATGCCTGTGACAAAACTTGTAGACAAAAAAAAATCAAAAGTAAGAAAACAAGTCATGCCTACACATGACGAATTTCCAACTATTTTAGATCAAAATCAACAGATTATTTCTTATCAAACGTATCCATCTTCCCGACCTCAGCGATTGTTAAAATAAATAATATATCTTGGTTTTATAATATTCAATTATCAAAATTATTTTCGAGAATCACTCCACTTCTCGTTTTCCCATTTACATTAAATATCTAATTACTAATTACTTAATTTTTGATTTTGGCGCTCTTTGTAGTTGTGGAGCTTTAGATATTTAGCTGAAAACCATTTATTTTATTATTTTATATAAGAATCGACCTGAAATATTTCTTTAATACCGCTCGGATAACATAGCACAGCACTGAAGATTATAAACTCTTTTGGGTTAAAATTTATTTATTTCTTCAGATTTATAAATTATATAAATATATATAAATTTAACGAAGGGTTGAACCAAAACTTGGAATGGCTTAAAAAACTAAATGGTTTAATTATTGTGGGCAATCTATAGTAAATATGTGGCATATACCATAAAAATATACCCTTTATATCATATCAGAACTACCAATTTCTTATCTTATTCCAAAAATAAAGTAGATTTTTTAATATATGTTTTTAAAACTAAAATTGGAAGCTGCAATTAGTTCGAGAAAAGTTATATTCCGAGTTAGAGACCTATCGCCCATCCCTGGTTTACTGATGCTGTTGTCTGTTGTCTTTGCCTTCGTCCAGGGCCCGAACCTGATGATCATGACGCTGCTTAAATGTTGTTGCTGCTGTTGTTGTTGCTGTTGCTGTTGTTGGGGGTAGCGTGTCGTTGTTTCCCTCATCGTCGTCGTCATCTCTTAACGTTTGTTTGTAACAAGTAACGCGCATCTGCATCTGCACTTGTGTGTGTGTGTGTGTGTGTGAGTGCGATTGAATGTTTGTCTCTCATGTTTGCTCGGGCAAAGAGTTACCTGCCCTGTGCTACCTGCGCACAGGTAGGCGTATGCATGCACACATGTATCTGTTTCCACATGTATCTGTATCCTTGGCATTGCAGCAAAAGAGGCAACCAACGGTCAGCAGCAGCAGCAACAACGCAGCGCAGCATCAGCCGCAAACCTTCATTATGGCCATGTATCTGATACATAAAGAACCCAACTGGCTGTACATAAGGGCCTCAGATTGTGTCTATTCTTCCCGTTCTCAATCTCCGTCTCCCTTTGACTTTTTCTGGATATCTTAGTGTGTTGGGCTCGGTATGACTTGGCATCTTGGGGTAGCTAGGCGTCTGCCTTTGCTTAATGGTTTTAGGAAATCGAAAATTAAATAATTTATCTCGATTTTATGACGTTACAAGCAGGTTTTCCCCCCACCGATCCCAAGAACACGATAAATCTGCAGCTTACAATCAAACCAAATAAAAAAGAAAACAAAAAATAAAAGAAGAGATGCTTTTAACTTGCTGGCCAAGAAATTGTAATTTAAATGCTTAACTCTCTAATGCCATATAAGTAAATGTCTAAGTCGCCCCTAGACTGGGACGGAGACCGAGACTGAGACTGAAACTGAGTAAGCTGAGCTATCGACCCACGTCTAATCAACACAAAATGAATCAAGCGGGGAGCTATTTTTAAACACAATCCCCTCTACATATACCAACGAATCGTTTTTTGGCTGGTCATCGCTCTCAAGTGGTCAACATCTTGAATTGGATTCGAGTCTGAGAAAGGCGCAGAGAAAGTGCCAAAGAGGCAGGCCAAAGAAATGTTCAAGCTGGAGTTAAAGCTAAAGATAATGCAGAATCCGAAGCTAAAGTTGAAGTTGACAAAGTGGCTTGTCATTGTCGTGATGAAAACATGTCAAATGGCAATCAGGAGCCTCAGCTCGGTCTCCGACTTGGTCAGCTCCCAAGTGCTGCATGAGCTAAAATTGATGCAAAACTTTGGTTATTAGTCAGCAGACAGCAGCTGGCTGTAGTTTAAATGGTCAACATTGATGACTGTGTCTCTTGTGGTTAGCGGCATTTGTCTTAACTCATTTTACGGGTAACAGCCGCAATAAAAAGCCACATTTGCTGATGATGTGGATAATTGTCTGTGGATTAAGTTGCATGTTGCATAAAAAAGCTCACGAAATTTAAATAAATATGCGTTTAAAACTGGTTCGAAGTCAAGTCATTTAAATAGTTTTTTATTTCCTTATCAAACAGATAAGAAGACGTACGATTTTTATTTCTTTAACAATCTTAATAAGTGACCGAAACACTTGAAAATTTTTATTATTAGCTATTTATATATGTATGAGTATATAACCTGTAATTATTTGTATTAATTCTAAGCCTCTCTCGAAAGACGAAAATAATACTTTGCAAGACGCCCATCCTTCCAGTGCTTCTATGTATATGGTTCGGAAGTCTGGACAGTATCACAATCTGATGCAGCTGATCTTGGGGTGTTCAAGCAAATTTCTTCGCAAAATCTTTTGACCTGTTTGTGTTGGCGGTACCTATCGTATCAGGTGAATGGTGAGCTGTATGAGTTATAAGGTGACGTTGACTTAGTCAGTTGAATGATCCCACAGCGACTTCGCTCGTTCACGATATACGTACGGAAAAGGAACTCCAGAAAATCGACCAAATTTCAAAATTTAGCATAAGCAATTTCATTACTCATCCAAGAAGACCACAAATAGATTGCCTCGATAAAAACGAGATATATAAAAATGCAGTCCACCAAACACAAAAGCTTAAATTAAAAATTCCATAATAATTATAACAAATCATACATAGACCTAGCTCAATCCAACTCGTAGCTTTCTCTCAATAGTCAACAATTTTATTTAGTCCAGAATATAGGTAATTCCTGTTCCTCCCAAAGAACATATATGTAGTAGCGAAATAAGATATCCAGGTATTTTCTTTAAGAAACGACCGTTTAAAATAGCATTGCTAATTGGATGAGAGTTTCTCTTTCGAATAAATTTTTTAAGTCACATAAATCGATTGCACTAAGTTTACGTAGAGTTTCAATAGAAAACTATAACCATGTCGTTACACTAGTTTACAGAATCACCAAAAATTTCTGCTGAAAAAAATTAAAGTTAATTTACCTTTAATTTGAGTGCTTGCTTTGAACTCGAAATATACTCAAAATCGTCGGAACAACTCAGAAAATAAAAAAATTAAAAATTAATATTTCTAAATTGCTTCAATTAAGTGCGAACCATAATCAATGTGAAAATCATATTGAGATTTGATGGGCAAAATGGCTTTAAGTGTTATTATCTCGATGTTTCCTGTTGAACGTACTATTTTCAAATAAATCCTGATCGTATAGAACTTTAAACACTTCAGAAAAGATAAGTTATCAAATCATTCTGAGTCTCCTATAAATTAAGACAAGGACATCCTCACGCTGAATAGCTTGTTGAGGGAGATTTAGGTATACAATTGCTGACTCGAAGAGGAGAGATTTGTCGTTAGCATATTATACATTTGAGAGTTTGGTTAATTCTATATTTATTTAGCTTACAATTAACAACAAGTTTATGGGGAACAGCGTTTTGGAGCTTATCGTTAGTACAACTTGACTCTCTCAATACCATACCAATGAGTGGGGTACGGATTTCTGCGCTTGCGACGTGCTATAATGTTGTGCAGTAGTGGCATCACCGTCGCCAAGGGATCCAAAATATTGGAGTACATTTGGAACAGTTCTGACCACTGCGTCAACAAAGCCAGTAGCTCTTCATCTTTGGAGATGGTCAACAGGGTAATGTGTGAGGTTATAATGGCGCTAAGCCATTGAAAAGCTTGAAGCTCGGTGCACATGTTGCCTAGCGATGCGGTATCCTGGTTGGGACGCTCCTCGAGCAGAACATCCGAGTCACTGGCTAGTACATACAAATGTTTCAGCAATCGGTGGACATGAGACAGTTCAAGGCGCTGCTTTAGATGTTTCTCGATGGCCACCGAGTTGAAACTGCAAGCGAGCACTGCATTAAGCAGCTCATCGTTATCTGGCGCTTCTTGGGCGTTATTAACATCAGTGTCCATGTCATGACCATTGGTAAGAGTAGTGGGTGTGTTGTCCAGGGCATAGCGTAGGCACCAGGCCAACATGTGCTCAGAGATGTTGGTGTAACGACGCACACACATTAATACATGCTCTGTGTTCTGAGTTTTAATGAACATCGTTAATAGCTTCTCAGTAATTTCCTGCTCGCCAGCTCCACTTCGTTCCAATTGCCTAACTATAGACTGCACGGCCAGATTCTGTGGTCCCGTATCATAATAGTTTCGCATGAGCGTAACATTGACATCCTCAATGCCGTTGTCAACTTTTACCATTTCACCATCCACATGCTGCTTGATGAGATCGTTTAACTGCCGCTGCGATATTTCAGGCGATTCAAAAGCAATAGCGATGCCATCAGATTCCGGCAGTTCTGCCAGTGGTTGATCCGATGGCTTGCTCGGCTTAATGGCATTGTGGGCGCGACTGTTGCCTCCAAATTTTATAGCTGCCTCCAGTGATTCCTCCTCGTTGATGTGATCCAGCTCAATGGGTGCCAAATGCGATTCATTCAGCTGCGAGCCCAGCATATCCACCAGTAGTTCATCATTCATGCGATAGCGCACGGCGGCAATATGCTGACCCATGGCCAAAAGAATGTGCTCATCACGAGCCCACAAACGGGAAAAGTCCAAGTAGACCTTAAAGTATTGCTTGGCATTGACCACCTTAAACTGAGTGTTGTATACAAGCAACGAGGCACCCTCCTGGCCATAATTGGCGCCGTAGATAGCTGCAAAGTTGCGCGACAATCCTTGCAACGACAACTTGCTTTCCACATTGAGTTCGGCTAGCATGGACACAAATTGTCCAGGTGCACATTCGGGAGAGCGTTCGGCGAGACTTAGCATGAAAATTCGCTTGTCGGACCCTGCAACAAATATGATTTTTAATTAAATTAATTCGACTACTACAAGTGGTTACGTTACTCACAGATAGTCATCAGTTGAGGACCTGCATCACCTTCGATGACCGCATGACCGGTCAGCCTAACGGCTTCTCTCTTTATGACATAGGTTCGCCTATTATGGTTAAACAAGGAGCGTCGATCGAGTATGAATTCGCCAGTTGCATTCTTCTCCATAAAGTATGTGAGCACCTGCTGACCGTTAGTCAGCGTGTGCACAGTTGGCTTGCTTATAATGTTGTTGGCCGCCAGAGCCAATTGTTCAGCTGAGTCCTCCTTTTGATCCTTGCGTGATTCTAATGCTTTTGATAGCAGTTGGCACGAGCCATCGCTGTACAACACGACAGCCTCCTGGTTGGTGTCCACGACATGAGCGATGCTCTTTTGGAATTTTAACTTCTTGCACTTCGACACATCCGTCGTGGTGACATCCCAAATCCGTAGAGCATGATTGCCGAAAACACCAACATACTTTTGACTGTTTGGATCGTATACCACCTTCGCGGACAGTTTCTCTGGCATTGACCAGCTGTGTAGCTGTTTATGGGTGCTTATCTACAATTCATTTTCAATTAATAACCAGAACTTGTACTTTATTAGGGTCTACAACTTACATTCAAAATCACAACAACATTGCGTGCTAAAGTGGTGATTACGTTGCCTGTTTCCTTGTCCGCCGCCATTCCCAGAAACTCCTTGGGATCCGGTATGGGAAACAGATTGTAATATGATAAGAATTTGGACATTTTAATGCAATTTGTTGAATTTTACTAAATGAAGCCGAATCAAAACAATAGCAACACGTGCGATCAAATGTTGGTGGGCAACTATCGATTATTGATATTTCACTGCACTATCGATAGCTCGTGAGAAGAACAACACTTTTGTAAATGAAACAAAATTAAAAAATTTAATGTTAATAAGCATACATAATCTACAGTTTAAGATGTGTATTAATAGTATTGTAATTCAATAGTCAGAATTATAAATCAATTGTAAACAATTTATAAGTTAATATGCCGGAAGGATCGAATTTCGATGCCTTGCGAAATCCTGAAAAACTACTGAAATTGTGAAATACTAAGCAGCTGATTCAGTCAAATGACTGTATGCGCTAGAGAGTGTTATTGTCTTTGCATACCTCCGGTCACATTGCTAGCTTACTTCAACGTGTTAGAATGGGTGGAAAAACGAAACAAACGCCTCGCACTAAAAACAATGCAAAGGTAAGCAATTTAATCGCATGCAATAACATTTGGTTGGTGATTCATCTTTCCATTATTCCATCTGCCATCAGCCATCGAGCAGCAGCCGCTCCGCGGAGCTTTTGGGCAGTACAACGCCCGTGTTCGTTGGCTTCTCGGCTCAAGCCGATGGCAACTTGGTGCCCTTTGCTCCGGGCTTTGCCAGTGCCGAGCAAATGCCAGAGACTTTCGATGTTAACATCAGCCCACAGACGCAAATTATACTACGTAAGCTGTCGAAAAAGGATCCCATGACCAAGAAGAAGGCACTGCAAGAGCTGACCGAACTCATAACAGAATCGGACTTGGATACACTGAAAAACATTTTGCCGTTGTGGCCAAAATTTTATCACAATCTGGCGACTGACATTGAACACGCCGTGCGTGAACAAACACAGCTGGTGCTGCAGATGCTTATGTCAAAATGCAAGCGCGCCATGGCCCCGTACCTGAAGCAACTGGTTCCAGTGTGGCTCGCCAGTCGCTTCGACAACTACGCACCAGCCGCGAGCATTGCCAGCAATTCGTTTCGCGAGACCTTTGCCCGGACTTGCGAAGTCTGCTTGCACTGCCAAAGTGAAATAATCGAGTACACCACACGTAATTTAACATTTCACACGCCGGCGACGCTCTCCATTGGTAAAAATCTGAAACCGGAGGAGTCGGAGCAAAAATATCAGCGCGTTGTCATCAGCAGCCTCAAGGAGTTGTCCTTCTTTATGGAGCATACAGCGCAGGCGGAGGATGTGGAACAGCTTAAACAAGGTCTAACGACGCTATTGGCTCATCAAAAGTTCTGGACTTTTGCCAAACACAAGCAGCCCGCCATTAAGTAAGAAATGGAAACCATTTGCAAACCCTTTTCACGAAACCTGGAAAGCATTGAAAGAGTCGGGGTAGGCTCTATAGAGGGTATATATTCCTGTTTTTGTTAAACTGAGTCTATATAGCAATGGCCGTCTGTTTCTATGCAAACTAGTTCCTCAGTTTATAAGCTATCTTGTTGGAACTTTTTATAAGTCTGTCTCTTTTATCGTGATTACTATGGGTCAAAAATCAACGTTTAGTATAAAATCCTTTTTTTGTTTTTTTTTGAGATACTAACAAGTCTTATAGATTATGCATTCGGAGTTTCTTTCGTAAAATTGTAGTTAAAATCTGTCTACTATGTCAAATATGTTAGTATGAAAAACTTAATTGTTTTTAAAGATGACTCATTGCAAAGGTCTCTAATCTTTGGCGTACCGAAATTAACATTTTATTTTCTTTAATTACATAATATTTATATTCATTTCTTTGAGACCGAACTTTAATACAAATTTCGTACTTTGTAGAGCCGCCTGGTTTGAGTGCATCTATCACATGCTGCAGTGCTCCAAGCTGCTTGAAGTGCTCACACCACAAAAGTCGCAGCTTACTACAACCAGTTTTCAATTCATCGACGATGCTGATCCTTTGGTTGCACCTCACGTTTGGGGCTGTGTGCTGCTCTTGCAAAGCAACTACGATGACTGGTATGATGCGACTATTTAATAATATATTGTATTTATTAATAAGCTACATTTATTTGTTCTATCTAGGTATGCTCCGCTCAATATTCGCAAGGCACTGTTGCCAAAACTCTCAACGTTGTTAAGCAACGCCTTTAATCGCAATGCTCAGGCGATTTGTCCTAATCTGTTGCCGTTTTTGTCCAAGATTACGCCTGACAGTCTGCAGGGCTTGGATATTTACGAGTTCTATCAGCGATTCTTTGATAACTTGAAAGCAGCAATTGTTGGACCACATGATCCACCACTGTCCAAATCAGACACTTCGATCATTCACAGTTCGTACTTTGAATGCCTGCGCTTTATGCTCCAGCAGATTAACAATGATGTAGAACGGACTGCGTTGGTGGAGCAGTTTGCCTTTGGTCTGCTTGAACAGCAGCTGCTGCAACCCATTGGCCAGTTGCTGCTTAGTGAGAATGCACATGCCAAGTACTTCTTCCAGCACTCGTCGGCTCTGGTAGCTTTCTGGGATCGTCAGTGCAATAATGAAACCAATAAGACCTCCTGCTCCTTGTATGTGAAGTTGTTGAACGTGTTCTGGACACGCATCTTTGAGATGGTCACACAGCACCTCGCAGCTGAGGATGTCAACGAACAATGGCTCTCACATGTGCTGCTCCTTGTCCAGGATCTGCATGTGGCGAATCCCAGCCTGGAAACACAGTGCGTCAAGTTTCTGGAAACAGAAGGGGAGGTGACGTCATCAGAGAAAACTTCGCAGACATCAACGCCTTCAAAAAAAGGCGATGGCTACGCTGCCTTCATTCAAAAGGAGCTCAAGCAGCTGGTGGTCAAACTGGTGCGCATTTGCCTGGACAAGGCAAACAGCAGCAACAACTCCGCCCGCTACATTCACCAGATTCGCACGCTGACCAAAATGTTCACAGATGCCGAGTTCTACAAGAGTTTAACAGACATGGGAGAGATAAAAGCCACGCTGGATAAGTTTGTGGCGCTGCTGGGACAAATGAACGATGAGGCATGCGAGTCCGTTGTAGAGATACTCTTTGAGATTCTGGCGCTGCTTGAGCCGGCGCAGCGTTTCGACTATATTGCTCAAAAGCTCTTTAAGGTGAGTAGTAACTTACTTAACAAATACACTGGTTCAAATAGTTAAATATGCATTTTAATGTAATTATAGCTGCAACAACATCGCGTACAGAATCTGCTGCTGCATCGCCTGCTCTCCTATCCACTCTGCACTGAGCCTGCCGTGCGCCAAATGCTCGGCAGTCCAGAGACCTGTGCAATTATCTCACGCATTGCCGAGGAGGTTGTTGTGGACAATAACAGGGATAAGCTGAACCTATTGCACAAGTGCTTCTTTCAAACGGACACTGGCGATATTCTAATAAATGCCGCTACGGTGGACAAAATTGTACTGGCCATGAGTACTCCACTGGAGCAGCCGCCATCCAATGACATGGTTGAGGTGTGTGGCAGTTTTATAGCCCAGATAATGCCCGTCATATGCAGCCAGGCCAACTCCTCACTGGTTGTGCGACAGCAAGTCTTTTTACGCCTGTACAAGTTTAGCTTGGAGCAGCGAGTGGGTGACTATTTATCGGAGGATACCCTTTGGGAAATAACCACATGCTGGCAGGATGCGCTCTCTAGCAAAGACATTGAAATCGACGATGTGCTGCTGCAAAGCTGTGCAGGAATTGTAGAAGAATTGACAAACAATGCCGAGCTCAATGCCGGCAGTCTGGAAAGTATGGCAGAAGCTATGGCCAAATTTGTCATCTGTTCCACAGAGAATATTGAGGAAGAGCCACTACGGCTGGCGCGTATAGACGAGACCATTGTGGCTCTGCTAAGCTCAGACCTGAAGACAGACGAAAGTGTACTTCAATTTGAACGTCATTGTGTGTACTTAGAGGCGCTGCACGAATCGATAAGCGCTGGCGCCGCCTTCGACAATGCAGATTTAGATGAGCACAAAATTTTACTTCTACTGCGACGCGTGGCCTTGAACTTTACTACAATCTGCAAGCTCGTTTGCCGTGTAGAGAATCCGCAATTGCCACCTCAGGCAAATGAAGGCGAAGATGAGCTCACCGAGGACTATTGTGATCCCAATGCGAATGTTCTCAAGCAATGGAGTGAATCGATAATAATAGAGATTTTACAATGCGTGAAAGTTGCCAGCACGGCAGAGACCTGGATGGAAGTCAGCTCCCATTTAACTGCCTCTGGTGAAGAGCTTGTTCTCTGCCTGTCCGAACAGATTCGCAGTTTTATGGGAAACAGCAGCGAATTGGTAGACATTATCAATGAGCGCATGAAGCAGGCCGCCGTTCAACAAGACAGTGTCATGAGCTGCCGTCAGTTGGGCTATTTAATTCATTATTCCCAGTATGCGGCATTTGAGGAAAGTGCCACGATTCTGCTGCATGAAGATCTGGCTGAGCTATTTGTATCCCAAGGAGCACTCAAGGCTTATGTGATGACGCTGCAGGTAAGCATAAATAAATAAACACAAATTTATTGTCGTTTACTAAAGAGCTTCTTTTTTAGCATCTGATGCCAAAGCTCTCGCAAAAGGCGTTGAACTTGAATAGCGCCATCATGCGAACGGAACCACCGGATATGTGGGTCAAAGCAGCCGTCTTTCGCTGCCTACTCCTCAATAACTTCCAGTCGGATCTCAATGAGCAAACAGATCGCAATATTATTGCCTCTGCGTTGCAGTTCTTAACCCGTGTGGGTGAACAGCAGAATATCCAAAAAGAACTGCTGCATTATAATGTGTAAGTTTATCAAATTATTGTTATTTCTTAGTTGTGAGTATCTATTTTAACTTTTTTCAGTGAGTTGCTGAAACAGCCTTACGAGTCTGTGCTAAATACTGTTGAAACTATTCAACTGCTCAATGAAATTTTGCAACGTTTCCCCTATGAGCTGACCATTAAGAACTGGGATGCCATACGGATTGGACTCAGCTCCTGGGTGCTTACTGTTTCCAAATCTATAACACATTACAGCGATCCAAAGGTAAGTAAATTTACAAGTTCCAATGAGTGTTTGCCAACTAAACTAATCACAATGGAGATTTAAAATTATTTTGTAGGATAAAAATTAAACAATAATTTTAATTTATAAAATAAATGGTATTAAAATCCCTAATAACACGTTTATACACATTTGCAGACATCCTTTTTTATTGTGGCTGTATTCCAACTGTTTGCTACGCTTACCAACTTTATACGCATGGAGAAGCAAAAGAGCTCAACGGAGATGCTAAAGAATGTGGTTGACGAGTGGGAGAGCCTTTTTGCCAGGGAGGTCAATGTGGTATTATTCAAATCATATTATCAACTGACTCATGACACAACTGTGCAGCCTGAATCTAGGATATGCTACGAGGCTTTGCTGGAGCGTCTAATGCCAACGCTGGAACTGCTAGATTACAGTTTTGTTTACGGGGTAACTAAGTTAGTTATACTCCTAGAAATATCAATTTTAATTTGATTTCTTTCGCTTAGTTCTGCAAAGCGCCCAATTCAAAGGTTTCCCTGGATCATCTGTGCAATTTGCTACTCAAGCAACTGCACAGCTCACAGCACAGCTTGCGAATGAATGCGGTACAGGCGCTGCGTCAGTTGACTCCTCACTTTGTGGCCGATGACATTATGGTGAATGATAACCAAAATGATAATTTGGAAGCAGCCAGTTCGACGATCTCCAAGTGGCATTTCCTTAATCGGTTTGAGGATTATCTAACGCGATATGATGCTCTTATGCGTAAATATTTGGAGGAATTCAGTTTTAAGCTCACCGATCTGGAAGATCTGGAGCCAATTGATAGACACGATGCATTCAGCTATTTGCTGATATGGGACTGTATAATAAATGTCTGCGCAAAGTCGCCAGTTGCATTGCGATCGGTCTACACGAGTTGGCTGAATGAGAATCGCTATGAAGAGGTCACTATTTGTCTGACATTACATTTTACTTATGATTTAGGTCTAAACACACTTAAAATTTCAAAAACATTTACAGAATTTTATACACTTTCTCTTCCGGGCCATGCCAGTGGACATATTGAAGAATCACAGCGCAAAATGGCACAGTTGCGATGTCTACAAGGAGCTTAGCTGGCCTCAATTGAAGGGTGAGTTGTTGTCATCCCTGATTTAATTAATTTATCAACGTCTCCTCCGAGGGCAGATTCTCAGGCAGCAAAATATCCTCACCGTAATCCTCATAATCGGTCATATCAAAGTCATAATCTTCTAGCATTTCATCGCCCATTTCTTCAGACAATGAAATGTAATCAGACATTGGCACAAATTGTTCGCCTCTGTCCGCATGCATTGTACGAGACACAGGTATCTGTTGAGGTGCCAAGTAAATGTTCAAGTTCGATATAAACTTGTTTATCCAAACGGTCAAATTGTTGGCCAAAATGCGTTGATAGTCCCTTAAGTTGCTCGTCGTATAGAACTCTTGCTCTGAGAATATTAAAGATATGAAAAAGTTAATAATTATACCTTATATTCTCTTTATACAAGATTTGTAGCTAGAACTTACCGGTAAATTCCTTAATGCGCTCTAAGATCACAGCACAAAGGGGCGATTGTTCGTCAATGATGAATTGATCGTTGAGCAGGAAATCTTTCATCTCCTCAAAGAGAACGCATACTATCTTCATCATTTGCTTACGTTGTCGCTCCAAAATCATTTTCTTGAGTCCGTTGCAGCGTTTCCTGTGCTGTTGCCTTTGAGCTCGACGTTGTCGCATTTCCTCTTCCATATATTCCATTGCCTTTTCCATGGTCATCGCTTCAACAGGAGGTTTGGGCTTCATTTGCTGTTGCAGCGACATTACGAGACGGGGCGGAAGGACGTGCTTGAAGTACTTGAACGTATCCTTGACACGCATCGGATGTGGATTGGCCAGACGCTCCATGCGTGCCGTGCAGATGGGCACATAGATCTTCTTGGTTATGTAGCGCGGCTGCCTGAGTCGTTGTGGCGAAAGAAAATTCTTTTTTGGTGTGGCCAAATAACAAATGTGCTCCTCTCTCTTTAGCATATCACGATCGATAATTATCTGGCCCGTGTGCTGGCAGGGCACGTAGCACGGATGATAGCGCGGACAGATGCAAAAGTATCTGTACATGTGCTGTGGCTCCGGTATCTGTGACTTGACAAGGCGCTTGATGCGCTTGGCCCGATCGGGTCGCAGCTGGACCATGGCCAAGCGTGCGTTCAGTTCATCCGCCACTGTCGCACTCGTGTCGACGGGAGCACGTTGTGGTGGAGGCTTATCGCTCGGGGTTTGTGCCAGGTTGATCGCCCCGCCCACTTGGGCATTCTCACTTTCCAGCTTCACTTCGCGAATGGGCACATCGCTGGCCATTTCGTAAAAGTTCAAGGGCTTTTTTTCCATGATAAATGAATATAGAAAATTATTTAACGAAACGAACAACACAACAAAAATATCACCAACGAAATGAATGAAATACTTTCGACTGTGTCTACGGGCTGTTGTGTAATGTAATGTTTTTCGAATTTGCTTCTTCTGGCCTGCTAACATGAAATATAAATTATTGACTTGCTTTTCTTCACTGTTCTCTCCCAAACAGATCCCCAACTGTCAGTGGAACGCTATGCCTGTCATCTGTATACAGAGGTGCTGCGAAAGTTGCCCGCCGTGGTGCGCAAATGGTGGAACACTTGCCAATCGAGGCAGAAGAACTTTGTTGACAATCTTACCACGAATTATGTGAGTGCACTCATCTGCACCGAGGAACTCAAGGCGATCGCCAACCGCAAGGAGAAGCACGAGAATATGCAGGTGAGACTTGGACTGATTTTAATGCGACTCCTCTATGTACATGCGCATCATAAACACCACAGCAATACTGACCAAAAGCACTAGAATGACAACGGCTCGAAATATCTCCAGCGGTACCATTTCGCACGTGGTCAGCTCCGTGAATATTCGCTTAAAATACACACACACACATTCACGTTGAGCATAACTCGCCTTATTCTCCGGCTTAAGGCACAAAGCAGCAATGACTACTTAGTTTTAGAAAGAAATTCCCCTTTTAATTATTATTTTTAGTTAGTATACTCTTTCTTTATCTATATTCGTAAAAGATAAATCAGCATTTTACATAGTTCTCAAACTTTTAAAGTATTTAAGTACTATGAGCATCAAAAAATTATTCGATTCGATAGGGTTTATTTACTTCCAATGTAATTATGGCTTTTAGTGCTAAACTTCCAGATTTATACATTTTTATTAGAGTCATATTTGTTGTTGCCCTCTTTCTGATTCGCACAAATAGATGAGTTATTTTATTTGGTTAAGTATGTCTATGTATGCTAGAAACAAGAGAATTTACTCTTTTTGAGTTCATTTTTAAAATATTTAAGCGTATACAAATTTTGTAGAGTTGTAGATTTATCAACTTTCATTTAAAGAGAACTAAATACCAAAAGAAAATATTTAGTAATTTTTATTTACGTAAAACTGATAAGATCAAAAATTGTGAGATGTATTAAACAAATTTCTATATCTAACCATCAATCAATTTAAACTCATCTAATTCCACTTATCGCAATTTTAGTTTTGTTGAAAAAGCAACTATCATTGTTTTAAATCCTTTCGGTATAAATATTTTAATATGCTGATTAGTGAGTGATCTTTCGGCCATAGAAGTTTTCTGTGTCTGACCTCATATCTTGTATCCGTTAAAAGTAGCTTAAGATTTAGCAACCAATTGCTGTTCTGCTCTTTTATTTAATTCTCTCAAGTAGAAAAACATTACAATTTAATTAATAAATAACTTAATATTAAAATTAAATAATAAATTTTTAACAATTCATTCTGCTTTCAGGTCACAGTACACACATCAACTCGAGAAGTTCTGGCCGTCTATGCCCTTGATGAGGCACGCATGGAGCTCGTCATTACGCTGGCGCCGAATTATCCGCTGGGCGCTGTTAAAGTTGAATGTGGTAACCAGATTGGCGGTCGAGCCAATGCTCGCAATGTTGGCATGCAGTTGACCATTTATTTGACGCATCAGGTGAGTCCTTGAGTTGTCAATCGGAAAAACTGAACTAACATTTAATTGCCTGTCAGAATGGCACCATTTACGATGGACTCACTCTGTGGAAAAACAATCTGGACAAGAAATTCGAAGGTGTGGAAGAATGTTATGTTTGCTATACGGTCATACACCAGGACACCTGCCAGCTGCCCAAATTGACCTGCAAGACATGCAAAAAGAAATTCCATGGTCCCTGCTTGGTAAGTTGACCAATACTTAACTAAAAATTCTCTTAATGAAATTCCGATTTTATTATTTTCAGTACAAATGGTTCACTACGAGCAGCAAATCCACCTGCCCCATTTGCCGCAATGTTTTTTAAAGAATTATACCCTAATTTATACAATTTGGCGATTTGGCGACACGTATTAATCTTTGGCACAACGGACATCAAGCCGATAGTCAATAGTTTTTAATTTTTTGGCCCTTCCTGTAAATCAATTCAATACAAACAATAAATTCGCATTAGTTTTAAAGAAAATTCGCGATATTTTAACAATTAATTAAAATTTAAAACAAAGAAATGTAACATTTTCTCTTTCCTTATTCATGCTGAAAAAAAGATTAATGAGTGCATCGAATGCTCTGATTTGACAAATGTAAATTCTAAAAATGTCGAATGCCCCTTGAATATCTCGGCAGGCTTTTCAAGTGTCAAAACTGCTTTGATACTATCGCATTATTTCACACAAACAATACAAAAGATACGTTCAGCTCCTTAATAGTAATTACTTCTGAAAAGAGAGATATATACATAAACAAGAATAATGGCAAAACGAGTAAAGATTATCGGTTGTTGTCCATATTGTAAGCGTGATGTGGGAGGTGACATGCGTCCCATTAACGAAGTGGATTCAAGTCACATGGAGGAGATTCTGAATGGACTGTCATCATCATCGTCGCATCTGAGCGTGCTCAGCGAAGCCGGTGCAGATGAGTTAAATGATGCAAATGCCATTTCTCAGATCTCGTTAGATGAGAATACATCGCAAAATCAAATTGCCAATTTTACTGACCAAATGCTGAATTATGTTAAACTAGAGCTCGAGCGACCCTATAATGTGCAGGTAAGGAAATCGGGGTAAATTGCTTAAGATTAAATTCTCATTTAGCGTATGTGGTCTAAAGAGTTCACTAACGGATGATCAAACTGAGGTAATTATTGCCATGTTGCGGGAGGAGCAGGTTGCACATGGTCAATACGTGATGGATAGGAAGAAAAAGTCGAAGTCCAAGCGGCGAAGATAAGAGGAGCAATGTCGATTTAAGCAGCCAACTACATATACCTTTTTAAAAATCATCAGTTAATAACATGTAGCGAGACACGTGTACAACATTTGTATTCGACCAACCACCCCAATAGAAATTCACGATTCTGCGCCGTAGCTGACCCCGTCGAGCGGCTGGGGTGGAGTCACTCGCAGTCTCAGAGGCGATGACGATGACGATGACGAACGCATCAGTATTGCATTGCAGTTTGCAGAGGGCTTGCTAACTGGGATTAGGCACGCCATCGCTCGATATACTCGCTCATCAGCGCCGGGCAAAGGCGTTAAGCCAAAATGACGTAAGCTTCCCATGAATATGTCAACAGCTCAACCGAAACTTGGCCAGCGTGTACAAGTGTCGGGTAAGAACGTACTTTGCGGCCGAGTCGCCTATGTGGGACGCACCACATTCGCTGGCGGTCAGTGGTTTGGCGTTGTGCTCGACGAGCCGAGGGGCAAGAACAATGGCACCATTCACGGCAGCACCTACTTTAAATGTGCCCCCAACTGTGGTCTCTTCGTGCGTGCCCAGCAGCTGCAGCTGCTAGAGCAGAAAAGCAGGAAGCAGGACAACAATCGCACCGAGCACAATATGCAGCGTGATGTGAGCAAAGTCAAGCTGGCCGGCAGGAGCCGGAGCAGCAGGCATCCAACGGATGACCAGGTGAGCAAACAGTTCTTCCAGCTGGCAGACATTTTAGTAAATCAGCGGTCGCAAATATCGCTCAACACTTTAAATTTGTTTATTTATTTATTTTTATTTATTTAAAAGGCAAACAGTGTTGCCTCCAATCAATTCACAAATACAATATATTTAGTAGATATTAATAGAATAGATATACAATATTATAGGTTTATCAAAAAACAATTTTTATCAGGCACATGAAATATTCAGAGCAAAATGTTACTTTTAATTGAGTTCCAGGTTACAGACACTTTTTTTGTTCTATTTCCCTCATGAGCACTTGCCGAAGAAAAAAAAACATTCAATGTGATTTTTCTTATAAATTTATTGGCTGAAAATGGCTTTTGAGCGAAAAGCTTATGCCTCTATTTCCAAAAATGATGTATTCATTTTAATAATCTTTTTTCTTTTTCCCAACTATAAATATATTTGTTGGCAGATAAATATGAATATAAAATTAAATTTAAAAAGAAGCTCACTTAACAAAAGTGTTACTAGAAATTAATACTGATCAGACACTTATAATTTTGAAGTGAGTGAGTATTAAAAAGATGTGTTGTCCGTTAAAGGCGTCCCCTGAAACATTTGCATTTTGAATGAAAGAAATGATTGAGACTCAGTTCTGCCCTTTGGCAGGATAATCAAAGGAAGGCCACAACCCAAGCTGGTCGAAATTAATACTGATCAGACAATTTGGTATTTGAAGTAAGCAGACCAAATTATAATATGTGTTGGCTATTAAAAATATTCGCTTTATTTAATGAAAGAAATTATTCAGACTCAGCTCTGTCCTTTCGCAGGATAATCATAGGGAGGCCACAACCTCAGCTGGTCGAGCCTCGAGAAAGCTGCCAGAAAAGGCAACCTTTGCACTAACTACTTCCAAGACTTGGGTGACTTCAACTCAGCCAAATTCAGCACAGACCCAGACCCAGTCTCTGGCTCAGCCTCAGGCTCAGCTGATACAGAAGCGAGTACAGGAACTGGAGACCCATCAGGAGTCCATGCTGACAGTGTCCGAGGTCGGCACTTCATTACAAACGGATGGAGAAACGGGCAATGCAGCTGGAATTCACACAGAGACAACGCCAAGCGAATTGGCACCAGTTCCTTCTCAGGAAGGAACAGAAACTAATGTTAGCACAACTCAGAAGGAGTCTGAGGAAGAGCTGAAAACAGCTGCTTCCACTCAACCAGCTCCGGTCAGACAGACATCCACATTGAAGGCGCCACCAATGACCTGCAATCAACGTCGATCCACGTCCTACACACAGCTGCGACCCACGCGGATTAGCCAGCCCAAGCCGACAACAGCCCAGGCACAGAGTTCAACCGCTCAGCTGACCTTGGCCATGCCAGTGCCCCTGGCGTTGGCGCCCAAGAGGAGCAAGACGAGCATGAGCCCCACCGGGAGCGTGAAGCGAGTGGCGCCTGCTGCTTTTGTTGAGGCCGGATTCTTGGAGATACTGCGTCCGCAGTTTACGCCGGGTCCGGCGCTGCGCACGCCCAGCACGGTGGCGCCACCTGTGGACAATCCGGAGCAGAGGCAGCTGCGCGAGGAGTTGCAGCTGCTTCGCGTGCAGAAGAGCGAGGACAAGTTGAAGCTGCTGGAGCTGGAGCGCACCAAGATCCACAACGAGCAGCTGCTGGAGTTCAAGGCGCAGATAATGACGCAGCAGGTGCTGCTGCAGCGGGAACTGCAGCGCTGTCGCCACGAGCAGCGGGAGGCACAGGAAACGGCCTCGAAGTATAAAAGGGAACTAGACGATGTCGCCGAGAGTATTGAGCTGCTTACGCTGGACAAGGAAATGGCCGAGGAGCGACTGGAAACGCTGCAAATGGAGATGGAAATGGCCCAGGAGCGCAACGATGAACTCAGCCTGGACCTGGAGATCCTACGGGCAGAGCAGGAGGAGCAGAGCGATGGACACCCCTTGGCGAAGAGCGAGAAACAGTCGACGAATGCATCGACACTCCAGACAACCGGCGAGTTCATCCGTTTGGAGCAGTACAACCAGCGATTGCGGGAAACCGTGGTCAGACTGCGGGACACCTTGGCCCACGAGAAGCAGCTGGCACAGCGAACGCACAAGGAGCTGGAGACGAAGCACTCGGAGATCAATGAGCTGAAGAGCATTAAGGAGTTGCAGAGTCGTCGAGTCGATCAAATGGAGATGCAGCTGATGGATCTAAAGGAGCAGGTCGATGCCTCGCTGGGTGCCGAGTCAATGGTCACACAGTTGGCCACACTCAAACTGGAGCTGGAGGAGCGTGTGAAGCTGCTGGAGGATGAGGTCAATGAGCTGGAGGCACTTGAACAAATCCAGGAGCAGCTCATCGAAAGCAACCAGGAACTGGAATCTGATTTACGCGATGAAATCGACAAGCTGAGCAGTCAAGTCAAATCCCTGGAGCAGCAGAAGAACGCCGCACTGGAAAGTCTCTACGATCGAGATGTGACCATATTAAAGTTTAGGGATCTGGTGCGTCAGCTGCAGGAGCAGCTGCAACTCAAAACGGATGGCGGTAATCTGTCCATCGAGGACTTTAGCAGTGCCAACGAATCGCAGCAGGAGGAGACATCCCAACAGAGCCAGGCCGACTACCAGCACATCTTCAGCGTCAGCAAGGCCTATGGACGTGCTCTGGAGCAGCAGCTCAAGGCCGTCGAGATGCGTCTGCAGGGCCAGCACTTGGAGCACGTCCTGGCCTTTGTGCCGGAACAATTCCTCCTCCGCGGAGGCGAGCACGATGTGGTGCTCGTCATGCTCCTGCTGGAACGAATGAACGACAAACTCGAGATCGTCTGCCAGGCGATCAACGAGAAGTTCCCGAATGCCTGCGAGTTCGGTGAGTCCCTAGAAATCCACTTTTTGTGAATTGACAAATTTAAATATTTTCAAAATTCAAGGAAAAATTAATGCGTGACAGATATTTTCTTGAATTGCAATGAACTAAGGCTCGAAAATTGAATTTAAATTCGGTGGGATATAAAACGGTATAAAAACCGAGCCGAATCTTTTTCAATATTTTTGTAGTTTTCCCTTTGAACGTAAAAGGGTTTAGGGCCCATCTTTTTCATTTCATTTTAGATATCCCTAGGGCATTTTTATTTATTCATAATTTCATTTTATATGTAGATTTGTCATACGAATATTATTAAATTAAATGAAATTATTATTAAAAATATTTATTAAACACGTACTCATTGATATTGATTTATCATGAACATTTTATAGGTATTTCTATTGGTTTGTAAGGCTTGAAATCTTAATAATTGTAAAAATATTAATTTTTTTGTCAGGCAGAATCTGTCGATTTTGTTCTACAAGAGAGAAAAGGACTCTCCTATTCGTTAATAATTATTTGAAATTTAGTATTTATTAATTTTAATTGATTTGTTGACTGATTCATTTGTCGTTTTTTCCAGGTCGCGATGCCATCTTCGAGGGCTACTCCGTGCAGCGGTACATCTTCCGGGCGCAGTGCATCTATTTGCTGAAGAGTCTTCAGCTGGTGCTGCAACAGTTTCGCTATGGTCTCAACCACTGCGACTACGAGCTCTGCACCCATGCGGCGATCTATCGCAGTGATCTCGAGTCGCAGGAGCAGCAGCTGGATGAGTTTGTCCGGCTGCTGAAGACGGGCCAGCTGGACGAGCACACCAATTGTGAGCCCATCCGCCGAGTGCTGCACTATATCAATGGACTGCATCAGAACCTGATGCCGCCCCAGACGCTGGTGGAGCTGCTGGATGAGCAGCAGTTGTATGGTGCACTCATTGAGGTCTACGAGGCGGGCATGGATGCGGTGAATGCCAATGCAGGATTGCTGCACACCATAATCCAGCTGGGGGACGAGCAGACGGCATCGTTCCAGTGCATGCAGCTGCTCATGGATCACAGCTGTGCCCTCAAGCAGAAGCTGAAGAAGCTTCAGCGGAAGCTGAGCGGCAACAAGACGTCCGCTGCCTGGACGGGAATGCAGTGCGCCCGCTACCAACGCATCCTGGAAGCGAACGAGGCGCTGGGCGCGCTCATCAACATGCTGGGCATCTCAGCTCGCGAAGCGAGCAAGGAGTCGAATGGCGGCATTGCGCACGAGAAGCTCTGGCGGATGCTCTGCCTGAACTACACCAAATATGCGCCCAGTCAGGAGACGGAGCAGCGGGAACTCGATGTGTACAGCCAGCGCTGTATGCAGTTGCTCGAGGAGCAACTGGAGGAGCTGTTCACGCTGCTGGAGCCCAGGGATGTCAACACAGAGTACGTGCGACATGCCACCTGCAACACGTTGCAGCAACGCGCCGCTCAAGTCAAACGCCACTACGAGGATGTCAAGAGCTTGGAGCTGACAGTCGGCGAACGGGACAAAGAGATCAAGGCACTCAAGTACACAGCCAAGTTGAAGCAGCAGGATTACTCGGAGATGCAGGTGCGCAAGGAGATGGCTGAGAAGCAGCTGCATAGATTCATCCAGGATCATTGTCAAACGCTCACCCAAATGGCCGTCGGAGTGGAGCAGCTGGAGCAATGCCTGCTCTCCAAGGAGGCGGCTCTGCAACACGCCCTCGGCACACTGACGGAGAAGCTGCACAGCCTGGAACTGGCCCAGCAGCACTGGCAGCAGCAGCAGCAGGAGGACAGCGCCTGTGTGACCAGCTCCACTCGCAGCTCCAACCGGGAGCTGAATCTGATGCACCAGGCGCTGCGGCAGGAGCGCAAGCTCCGTGTACAACTGCAGGGCACGGAGCTCTGCAGAAGCTTTGCCGCCCTCGAGCCGCTCCATGTGCCGCAGCTGGAGTCCAGCAGTCAGCTGGGCAATCTGGAGTCGCAGCTGCGCACCCTGAAGAACCAGTGGCTCCTCGCCCATCTCGAACTGGGACCCAGTGCTCCACAACGCCGCTCGCAGATCGAAGTGCAGGGCAGCCGCCTCCTGCGACATATCTTCCAAACATATTGCACACGGCATCCGCATCGGGCGGCGCCCTCGGATTTTGGTCTCTTCATTAGCGGCGATCTGCGGCGCGCATTTTAGGCCAAGTTAATAGTATTAGACTCAAATGTATTTTGACGACGAACAAAGGTATATGTGATTTGCTGCTTAACTTGATTTTTAACTTATTACTATGGTTAATATTATAATTATACTTTTTAGTTTGCGTGTTATTCAACAGTTAAATAAATTTGCAGTTCATACATATATAATAAATATAATATAATATAATAATAAATATGTAGCTAAATTCAAGAATTTGCTGGCAATTAGCACAGGTATGAATAGATGTGTAAATGTGTGTACTCTCTAAACATGGTAATGTATTTCCGCCAACACAATCCGCCTTTTATTCTTTAAATCTCAACAACTATAAAAGTGATCCGTTTCTTAGCATTAAACTATTTGTTAACTGTTGCTTATAAACACAGCTTGACATTTGCAACAGCTTAAAAACACTCGGAAGCTTTTAGCGCTACTTTTATTTTCTCTTGGACATGCCTTGTATTTTTTACGTTTTTTTACGCAAAAAATCTCGGAAGGGTCAATTTCAATCCGCACTTACATATGTTGCACATCCAACAAAATCTGTTGGGTTGGAGCTACACAATGAAAGATTAATAAGAAATCTAAATTTAAACTATATTTTCAACCGACTTTTTTCACTGATAGCCCCAAAAGAGCCTTGAGACACTTTTTACATATTGTCACCTTACAGGTAAACAGAGTCTTGTACACCTTCTCTAAATTCATTTTTGAATTCACAGGTCCAATTTCAGCTAAATAAAAAAAGATTGGACTTCTGCTTCTTTATTGTTTTTCAAATTTTTTCAATGCGGATTTAAGGAGTTCATAAATGACACTTGAAATGTTTCTTAAATAAAATTAATAAGTGGGAATCGACTTCTTGTCTTGACAGTTTTATCGGCTGTTGGCAAATGGGGGACCTCTTTATTCACAGCCTATTTTATAGCGGCTAAATTATTAAAGATTTCAACAAAACTTAGCGATCTTAAAGTTCAGTGCATTTCAGCAAACGCCCAAAATCAAACTTACCATACCATACAAAAACATGAACTCTGTTCACGTAAGTAATGTTTAATTTTATTTAATTTGTTAATGACATTTTAATTTAGTGTAGTCATTTCTCCACCATCACAAAAGAAGAGGGTTTTTCGCCAACGGATATTATCAATGGAGATCTCGGAAAACCCATTGCATTGATCCTTTTCCTGTTATGGAATATGTTTTAATTTATGTACTCTATAATGCATTGCAGAAATAAATTCACTGTCAGTTTTGACCAATGTATTGAATGTATGTGTGTAAAATATAAATGTAAAATGTCACCAATGCTCAATTTTATTACTTCTGCTGCCTGTTAAAATAGTCGCAAAGTATCTAAAATCTTGTTTTATTCAATTTACAATTTACACAATATATACACGCATATACATATACATATATGTACATATGTACTACGTATGTATGTATGCATACACACACATTGACGGAAACGCGTAGTGTAACGAGTGAGGGGGTTGAGAGAGAAAGAGATAGAGAGCAGCGCAAGCAGTTTAATTGGAAATGCTTATCACATGAGCACAAAAGAGATAGAAATAATGGTATAACGATAACGGGGAACGTGCTGGTGCAAAATGGCGGCCCTCATCTTTCTGTCTTATTCTTGTCGTTGTGGAGATTACATAAATACGTTTAATGTTTAATGAGAAGAAGATTGAATCGTAGGCTATTTACAGTTGTTGGCGAACAAAACAAGTTGCTGATCATAACACAGGTGCTGCATGTGATAAGAGAGAAAGAGAGAGATAGAGAGAGAGAGAAAAGAGAGAGAAACACGGTCTCACCTCACGATTTGGCCGCTGTCTGACGCTTGGCCACAATTTTGCCCTGATCACGACTGTTGATGACCTCGGCATGGAAGCCCGTCTCCCAATCCGCATAGTATTTCACAGTGCGCACATTGCCATCGGGCTCGACCAGTGAGTACTCTCCCTTGACCACGTCGCCATCGCGCTCCTCCCGCTGATGCTTGTTATCGCCAGTGTGCGGATCATTCACAGCATACTCGAATGCGTATCGCGGATGAGCATCCTGTTTACCGCAATGATGATGTTAAATATTCAATTATTTGTGAATGGCAACAACGACTTACAAAGTGCTCCAGATGCTTCTCCGGCAACACCTTCAGCAGCGCGTGCTGCGCCACAGGCGCTGACTTCAAGTAGGCAGCGGGTGTCAGCGGGGCGTGGGCGCTCAAGGCAGACACGCTGGGCGCATACCGATTGAATCCAGCTCCGAATGGACCAATGCCATGTCCATGACTGTAGTCGGCGAGTGGGCCGCCCAGATGCGCCAAGCCACCAGCGGCATGGGACAGTGCTCCATGATAGGTGAGAGCAGGCGAAACCGCAGCATGACCAAGCGAAATGGCACCATAATAGGCACCGTCATGGCCTCCCGCCGTTCCAAAACCTAATTTGCCTGCAAAATACAATATAATTATAAAAAAATATATAAATCATTCTTAAAAATTTAAAACAATACAATATTATCAGACTGGTAAAACGCTGCAGTCTAGTGTGCTCGACTATCGGATACCCTGTGCACTGGTTTATAGCACCAAAACAATTATATGCACATATTAACTGGAAAATAGTTCGTGATTTTAAATTCTGCTTCAGTTTTCTTTTGTAGAACAATTTGCTTACTATTTATCCTTTATCAACCCATATTTTATTTTAGACAAAAAAAAATAAAAATAGTGAATAGTGCCATAAAAAAAAGCTTTAGCTTTATGTTTACATTTATTAATAGATATATGTATATATTTATATTATATTAATATATTATAAGAAATAACCTCAGTATATCAGATTCAACATCGCAATGAAAAGGAAAGAGTAAAGAATACTTTAACACAAGAGTGATCTCTGTTCAATAGTACATAAGATATGATATCTTGGATGTCCTTTACAATTCCGAAAACACCACTAAGCAATACCAGTGCTGAGTTAATGTCATCGCTACTGAGTTTTAGCGCAGATTTGCACGCAATTAATTATTATATATTTATGCACTGCAACTATTTAGCAATGACAAATAAGGAGAGGATGACCGAACTAGGTGATCCGATGTGTTAGAGCGAGATCACTATAGCACATACCACAGTGTGCTGAATTTCTGTGTGGTCAGCTGTGTAATACGCGTATCTTTAACTCCTTTTATTCTTTTGAAACCAGTGTAAAGAACAAGTCGGACACAGACATTTATATTTATCATAAGAAGAAGGAAAGTGGTGTTTATTTAATAAACAATTCTCAAAATTAAAACTTTTAAAACTGCATCCACAAACTACATCTTTGTATTGAAAATCAGAATTATCAACGTCTTTTTTGTTTGCAAAATGAAAGCAACAGAGTGACATAGCAGATAGCATTTTGACAGGATGTTTACAAAGCAAAAAGTTCTGTTTGCTATAAGACGGAATACTGTTTGATATATTATTATAAAAATAAATAAAATAAAATAATAAATATTATAGCACAAAGAACTTTGAGAGGGTGAATTGAAAGAACAGAATTCTATTTGCTGTTTAATTTAGCCACTGTTTGCTGTGATCAGTTCGAGGTAACGTTTTATTAATTGACAGAGACGAAATGTGCGGGGCATCCGAAATTCTAAATAAAGTTGATCTGTGAGAGCATCTAAATGAAATTTGGCTTACCCGCATTGATTCCATAGGCCGTGCTGCTGGCGTATGCGTGACCTGAAGCTGGTGCCGTCGTCAACTTGGTAAGAGATCCGTGGCCAGAAGCGCCGTATCCGTGACCCAGACCCAGACCCAGACCCAGACCAAGGCCCAACTTGCCAGCGGAGTAACCATGACCATAGCTCGCAGTGGCTATCGCTGGTTTGGAGACATACTGATGGGAGACAGCTCCTCCATGCTCCGAGCTGGCATAGCTGGCGCCAATTGCAGGCGCGGCGGCAATGTGGCCAACGGCTGGAGAGGCGTAAGAAGCAATGGCAGGAGCAGCTCCGATGCTAGCTATCGCTGGCTTGGACACAAATTGATGCGAGACAGCACCATGTCCTGATCCGCCATGGCTTGCGGCTCCATAGCTGGCAATTGCTGGAGCAGCTGGTAGATAACTCTTGGAGATCGTTGCTTCATAACTGGCCAGAGCTGGTGCAGCATAGCTGGCTATCTTGGTAATGGCAGGAGCAGCTGAGTAGGTGGCCACAGCTGGCTTGGACACATACTGATGGGAGACAGCTGCTCCATGTCCAGTGCTGCCATAACTTGAGGCAACTTTAGTGAGGCCAGGAGCAGTGGAATAGGTGGAAACGGCAGGAGCAGCATAGCTGGCAATTTTGGTCACAGCAGGAGCAGCTGCATAGGTAGCAACTGCTGGCTTGGACACATACTGATGGGAGACAGCTCCTCCATGACCAGTGCCGCCATAGGTGGTGGCAACTTTTGTGAGGCCAGGAGCAGTGGAATAGGTGGAAACGGCAGGAGCAGCATAGCTGGCAATCTTGGTCACAGCAGGAGCTGCTGAGTAAGTGGTCACAGCGGGCTTGGATACGTACTGATGAGAGACAGCTCCTCCATGTCCAGTGCTGCCATAGCTGGTGGCAACCTTTGTAATAGCCGGAGCAGCATAGGTGGAAATCGCAGGAGCGGCATAGCTGGCAATCTTTGAGATTGCCGGAGCAGTCGAGTAGGTGGACACAGCTGGAGCTGCATAAGTCGCAACTTTGGCAATGGCAGGAGCAGCTGCGTAGGTTGCCACAGCGGGTTTGCTAACATACTGATGGGAGACAGCTCCTCCATGTCCAGTGCTGCCGTAGCTGGTAGCCACTTTAGTGATGGCAGGAGCTGCTGAGTATGTGGAAATCGCTGGAGCACCATAGCTGGCAATCTTCGTGAAGGCAGGTGCCGTGGAATAAGTGCTAATGGCGGGAGCATAGCTGGCAATCTTGGTTACAGCAGGAGCGGCCGAGTAGGTGGCCACAGCGGGCTTGGAGACATATTGATGGGAGACGGCGCCATGACCAGAGCTGCCGTAAGTGGTGGCCACTTTAGTGAACGCCGGCGCAGCGGAGTAGGTGGACACAGCAGGGGCATAGGAAGCAACCTTGGCAATGGCCGGAGCTGCTGCAGGATAAGCGGCAACGATGGGCTTCGAGATGTATTGATGGGACACATCCGCAGCCTGGCTGTAAGTCGCCACTTTGGCAAGGGAGGGAGCTGAGGAATAGGTGCTAATAGCTGGGGCAGCATAGCTAGCAATCTTGGTCACAGCAGGAGCAGCTGCATAGGTAGCAACCGCTGGCTTGGAGACATACTGATGGGAGACGGCACCATGCCCAGAGCCTCCGTAGCTTGTGGACAACTTTGTGATGGCAGGAGCTGCGTAGGTGGCAATCTTTGAGATTGCTGGACCCGTCGAGTAGGTGGACACAGCAGGAGCTGCATAGGTCGCAACCTTGCCAATGGCAGGAGCAGCTGCATAGGTTGACACAGCGGGCTTGCTAACATACTGATGGGAGACAGCTCCTCCATGTCCAGTGCTGCCATAGCTGGTGGCTACTTTAGTGAAGGCAGGAGCTGCGGAGTAAGTGGAAATAGCAGGAGCTGCATAGGTGGCAACCTTGGCTACAGCAGGAGCTGTCGAGTAGGTGGACAGAGCAGGCGCAGCATAGCTGGCGACCTTTGTGATAGCGGGAGCAGCTGCGTAAGTAGCCACTGCTGGCTTGGACACATACTGATGGGAGACAGCTCCTCCATGTCCAGTGCTGCCATAGCTAGTGGCCACTTTGGTGAGGGCAGGAGCAGTGGAATAGCTGGAAATGGCAGGAGCTGCATAGCTGGCAATCTTGGTCACAGCAGGAGCTGCTGCTGGATAAGCAGCGACAATTGGCCTGGAGATGTATTGATGGGATACATCCGCAGCCTGGCTGTAGGTCGCCACTTTGGCAAGGGAAGGAGCTGAGGAGTACGTGGCGATGGAGGGAGCAGCATAGCTGGCAATCTTTGTCACAGCAGGAGCAGCAGCATAAGAAGCCACTGCCGGCTTGGAGACGTACTGGTGGGAGATGGCACCAGAACCACTTGCGCCGTAGTTGGTGCTCAGTTTGGTCAGAGCAGGAGCGGCCGAATATGTGGATAGAGCTGGAGCAGAATAGGTTGCCACCTTGGCAGGAGCTGAGATGTAGGGTGTGGCAAGGGCTGGAGCTGCTGGGAGATAGGTCTTCGGTATAGCAGGCGCATAAGTGGCGGAGTAACCTGCGCCATGGGAGGAGAGCAGCGATGATGTCAATATTGGAGCTGGCGCAGCATAGCTGGAAACCTTGCCAATGGCTGGGGCACCGTAGGCAACCGAGGGAGAATAGGTGGCAATCTTGGAAATGCCGGGAGTGGAGTGGGAGTAGCTATAGCCTGGTGAACTGTAGGTCTCCACCTTGGAGAAACCGGGAGTGGCCTTGGAGTATGTGTAGCCCGGTGAGGAGTAGGTCTCCACCTTGGTTGTCACCTTCGGTGAGTAGTAGGGCAAGCTGGAGGCCGAGGGCGAGGTGTAAGTGGCCACCTTGGAAATGGCTGGAGTGGCTTGACTGTAGGAGTAGCCAGGCGAGGAGTAGGTGGCCACCTTGGTCAAGGCAGGCGACACTAGATTTTTGAGCTCAATGCCAGAGGGCACCGTGGTGGCATACTTGGCAGCTGGAGATCTGTCCGCATAGGTAATCCCTGGTCCACCATACTCTGCCGAGGGCGTAAACAGGGACTTCTGAACCGGGGCCACGTACTTGTTGATCTGGGTCACTCCGCCGTGCGAATAACCCGCAATGCCCGCCGTGGACTCATACGACGCTGCTCCGCTGCCCACGGACGTGTGAAGCAGTGCTCCATTCTCCGAGTAGCTGGAAATGGCGGGCGTCTGACTGTACTTGGTCACTCCTGGCGTTAAGGAGAACTTGACTTCTGCTGGCGGCGCATAGGAGTAGCCAGCGGCGCCCTCCGCATGCACACAAGGTGGCAACGTTGGCGAGGGATCCGCCAGCGATGAGCTGAGCAGCAAGCTCAGCAGCATAAAAAGATGTAGCTGTTGAAATTGGAATTAATTATATAGGATATATGCGAGCACAAAATAACTTTTAAAATAAATTCGAATACGTGAGTGGTTAATTCCATCTCAAATACAAGATATCAATTTATTTTTAGTTAATCATATTAGTTGAGAAATAACCTTTAATTAAATATATGAATATACATTTTATGCAATATTTATCCTGATCTAACTTAATCAATCTCAAAGCGATACATTTAAAAATTAGAAGTATTGAAAAAACGTATCTTTTAATTAATCATATGAGCTGATAAAAATCTGGTAGATAATCCTGAACTGACTTAAGCAACTAAAGGTATCAAAAAATATATGAATAATCACATTATGTAATATTTCAGAACAATTTAATATGTTTAAATTGAACGATTCCATTTAAATTTTATAGAAATGCACCAAACCTAATTAGCTTACTAAAACTTAACTCAAAAAGATAGATTTTGTAATTGGAGGTGTAAAAATAAAATTTAATTAAATCAAATTATCGAAAAATCAGTTCATGTAATATTTTTGAGAAAAATATATATTAAGAACAATTCAAAACATATGCCAATTGAACACAACCATTTAAATTTTTAGAAAAGCACCACATTATTTAAAAGTGTTCTAACCAAATTTTACAGTGATTAAACAGATGTTTTGCAAACTTTTTAAATAATAATATTGAGTTTCTGATAGTTTTCTAAATAATACTAATTGATTTAATTTTTGTAAACGACAAATTTTCAAACTCTTCAACAGTTTTTTTCACGTTCTGGATTAAAATCAGACTTTAAGCCAGCTAAACAGCCATCTCATTTAGAAAAGTAGCTTGTCCATTTCTTAATCCATTTTGCATTTTAAAAAAACTAAATTTTGAAAAATTGTAAACATTACATTATTACTTTCTATTAATAATCTTTTAATGTCCTATATCATTTTATTTTACGCACATATGTTTCCTTTCAAATTAAAATTATAAATAACATTTTGGATTGTTTTTGTTTTAAGAGGAATTGTTCATCAAATATGCATTTTACACATTTAGCACAAGACATGTCAAGTAACTGAAACAAAAATGTCCATTCATCGAATTTTCGGAGAGTTCTTCGTATTTTGTAAGTATTAATATTTATCTCGCATTAATTAAAAAACCCACCTTCATAATTTCACTTATTTCGCACAGTTTAAATAGATTTAATATTCGTAGTGATGGAGTTGAGTGCACGAAATCCTTGTTTATAAGTAATGATGATATTGACGTTATGCACGGTAAGCTTGTAATCCTTGTTGCACGATATAAATATCCTTTCGAGTATGCGTATACTTGATTTCGTTAGTATTCGATTCGATTCGTATTCGATCTTATTCGGCACACGACACACGCAACGCTCGCTCGATGTAGAGCAACGCGGCTGACTGTTGGCCAGCCCGGCCCTATAATCGCTTATATACGTTCGGTCAGTTTTGGCTCACACGCATGTGCAGCAGCCACGCACCAGTTTGGCGGCAGAAAAAACAAAAAATCAACTCACACTCACACAAACGAAATCAAATAGATAGATAGAAAAATGAGCCGAAATATTGGAGCTAGGAAAAGCGAAGTCAACTCAAGTCAGAGCAGAGCCGAAAATCTGCGACTGATTGCCTGAAGAAAAATTGATGACTGTTCGGCTTTGCAGTTGTCAGTTGGCAATTCTCTTTGTTTCTCGGGTTCTCTCGCTGGCTGGAAACCTGCAACCTGCACCGTCTATTGCCATTGGATTGGCCCCACCTTCTGGCTCTGGCATTTTATTAGATCATAGCAAACGCCTCGGCTCAAAATTGCGCGTGGTGCGTTGCTGTCGTTTCTGGCCAGTTCAGTTCTCTCAGTGGCTGCTGCGCCTGCTGCTGCTGCTGCTGCATTGTTGGCCAAGTTTTTAGTTTGGTTTTTTGCATATGCTTTTAAAGCGACTTAATTTGATTTAGATTTTAATCGCGACCATTGCGTGTAGCTGTGGCAAAAATGCAGCCAACTTTAAAATTCATACGCAATTTGCTCGCCAACAAAAATGTACAAACTTGTGGTATTAATGTCGCTATCAATAAATTTTGTCTCTGTCCATGCGTGCCTGGGGCCTTGATTGTGCATTAGTAAGATAAAAGGCGCCATACATACAAACACACACATAGACTCACAGATACCAGTAATAGAATAGCCTGCGATATAACCAAGTGTTGACTTGTTGGCAATTAAGGTCATTTTTCTGACTTTTGTATCGCCGCGTTTTACAACGCGCCATATCGCGCGTGCGGGTGGGTGCCACGCATATTGTCTACAAATGACCCGGCTAATAGCATTAGATAATAGCGAATATCTGTTTTATATTTAGAAAATATCTTGGAGAATATAATCGAGAATAGTTTTCACAAATTTAACAAATAAATTAGCTTAATTATTAGTTATTACTTACACTAGTTCACAGCCATTTGGCCCATCCTGTATCAATGTGATTTTCCCATGTACACTAAAGATGAAATCCGTATTTATAAATAAATTTTTTTATGGTAGCAATTTTTCAGTTTTTTTCTTTTTATTTTCGGAGTTGTTCCTACGTTTTTAAGTATATTTTAAGTTGTAATATACCGATTTGGCCAAGCAAGCCATCAAATTTTGGGTAACTAACCCATTTTACATTATTCATTCAAATCATTGGAGAGGTATCGAAGTTATGTTCTTTTTAGTGGAAGATCACAATTCAGCATTTTAACGATTTTAATTTTTTGTTTTACCACATGTCCATTGAAAATGTCAAAAAATTGTATTATGGTTTTGTGAAATTTATGTAAATGCATATAGCAGGCAAAAGAAGCAACTATGAGTTATTTGGTGATTTAAAGTAAAATTGGTAACTATCTTTTAAATTTTATATTTTTATTATAAAAATTAAAAATAAAAGTAAAAATAATTTTAAAATGAAAAATGTAGAATATAGTTTCTAGATATTCATGAATGTCTCTGTATTTTTTTTTAGTGCTCGACATTTTTCTGACTCATAACTCTTCTTTGTGATCCCTGTTTATTAATATTAATATCTTCGGATTTTGCAATAAGGTTAGGTAGAGTTCTTTATAGTTATTAATAGTTTCACTTAGCAGAATAAAATTAGAGTAGATAAGCTAAAATTATTGGCAAGTAATTCCAAGTTAATATACGATTTATTTACTTTATTTATTTATTGTCAAGCTTATTATTTAATAGCAATTTAAATTAAAGTTAAGAAGAAATTGATATTCAGATTAAAATAAGCTGGGTGTATCTAAAGTTAAAAATATCTTCAACTAAACTGAACATTAATTGTATCCTATAGACATGAAAAGCATATACAAATTAAATAGTACTTTAGACTAAAAACGCTTGAGTTCAGGATATAAAAAGTGTCATTTTTGAATTGACTATTCGTTTGAGCCGTCATTACTTCTTGCTGGCAACTTACGAATCAAACGTGGTTTTTAATTAGCTGTCTTGTGTCGCCACGACACATTTCAACTTCAACTGCTGCCAATGCGAGCAGTTGCCACATTTCGTCCCTGACTTGAGTTTGACACCACACGCCGTGCAAATCAATTAAAAACGAGTCAATATGAATCGATATGAAATCTTGGCGATCTAGGCTAACAAACTGACCATAAACAAACCATATAAACGCTTACCTGCAAAATTGATTGAGCAGCACACGCGTTGACATTTCAATTAGAAGTCCATATGGACCAGGCCAATTCAGACTAGGCCAGGCCAACCCAGGCCAGGGCAGGCTAGACGAGATCGGGCTAGACCAGAAGGAATGCTGATTTCAGTTGGCTTGAAGAGATAAACCTTATGGACCAATTAAGTATTTCGTGTCATGATGTGATTTTTTATCGCACAAAATGGAGAATAATACGTATACGCAGTGTGGAGAGTGAAAGGCTGTCGTTGGAATTGGGACTTTTGGGCCTGTTAATTGAACATGAAACATGTTTCAGCTGAGGCAGCAGCCGCTTGCTTGGCTCTGTTTTTTTCGGGTTTTCGCAATTTGATTGAATTTTAATTTTTACATTTGCAAACCAATACGAAAACTACAAACTGCAAAGCTGAAAACTCCACCAGCTAGTCAGCTGCAGTTTTAACCTAGTTCGGTTGGACTGGTCGAGTTTAGTTCGTCCGTCGCGCATTTGTCACACACACGCACTGAGCTCTCTGGCCGCGGGGCGTTACGTAATTGCCAACGGGCAGGCACTTGGTTAACAGACAACTCCAGCGACGACGACTACAGCTGGCCATGGCTAACACACACGACCATTGCCTACTTAACAACATGACGAAATCCAAAATCCGCTTGACAACCATACAGCCTCCTGTTGCTGCTTCTCCCTTCTCCTCCCCACTCGTCCACCACCCCTTTCATTCCCTCCCAGCTGCTGTTCCACCCGCCTCGTCATCAGCATCAGTTTTTAATTGAAAAATCTAGATTTCATTTAAAATTTGCACGTACGATCTCTCCCAACTTTGTATCGATTTACAATACACACTCGCACACATACTCACACACACACACAGTGACTCGCATAAGTACGCGCGTATCTGGATTGTTTGTCGCTCATTGAAAATTGAAATGCATGTTGTACATGCCGCGTGCGTAAACATTTCAAAATGTGCCAATAGATATTCATAAAATTACATATTTTATGCCGCCTGCCTTTTTGCGCAATTGACGATCTCGAATCTCGAATCTGAATACGGTTAACAACAAACTTAAAGCTCAAATCTTGAATCAAATTCTACATCGCATCGAAAATCTGAACTCGTTTTGCGTTGTGTTATTTGAAAAGTGCAAAAGCGCTATAACTTACTGAAAGGCCGAACGGGTTGCCTATCTCTATCCATAAGAGAATATAAAAAACACACACTTTTATGTGTGTGTTCACAACGTGTCGTATGCGTGTTATTTAGTCATTGGCTGCAGGATAAGTTACCGCCGCTTAAAATTATGGCCTTAGGTAGCTCAAGCCTTGTGTTTATCGCATGAATTGTTCAGCGTCGCGATTTTCATGCTGTGAAATTTATGCTTCAAAAATACATATACCAAACAAACGGAAATTGTTTAGCTTATGTCATATTCGAAGGTGCTCTAAATGCTACCATTCATGGTAGCCATCGACTTGCGCGGTAATCGAATATTGCGCAAAAGTTTCTGTGGGGTAGAAATTGCGAACATAACTACTATGTGTATAAAGCCATTTGACGTGACTGTTCCCACCCTCCATCCCCTGAGTCTTCCACGAACAATTAAATAAAATACATTTCACAATTTTTGCAAACATTTCTTATCTGAGGTTGACTATCTTTAGATAGTCTAGTCGATCAGCAAGCAAAATGTTTGATACTACAAAAATGTGTAACTTCATTCCCCTTTTTAATTTACATTAAAAGCAAATGATTGTAAAATATCCAATGGCCAAGTGTTGAGTTACTCATTAGTTTCCGATGCTTTCAGCTCATTTGACAAATTTAAATTTATAGTTTTACATTTCATTGTAGAAAGCCAAAAATCAAATTCATGGACATTTGTATAAGTTTAGAAAAACTTAAGGTCTAAAAGAGGGGATAATAGTCTTGAGCTATGAAATAAGTAAAATAATATTAATATAAAATGGATACAAGTTAATCCTTTAACACTTTTATTGCAACTCGAAATCAATTTTTCTTGTGATGAAACTAAACAACTATATCTATTGAAAGATGTTCTTCTTTTAATGAACATAATTAGAAGTTTTCTCCAATAAGTCCTTTTGTTATTTTTTTTAATTTCTTTTCCTTTATAATTTGAAAGGGATGTGAGAGGTTTTTGCAGCAAATAAATACAGCAAACTATAAATGTCAGAGACTCTAATCATTATAAGAAAAAAAAAAATCAATTTTTGCATTCCCCGATAAATGTTGTCTAGTGTTTTTTGTCGTGTAAACTGGGGCAATTTAAGTTGTTTAATATTTACTTAGCAAAATTGCTTGCAAGAAAACTTTAATCTATCAATCTACGAGAAAAACATGAGAGCTTTCCTCATCATTCCATCATATGTTTCACTAACACTAAAATCAGTCCTCCCATGGTTATATTTTTTTTTATTTATTGTAACTTTTACAATTGACTCATGTTATGCAAATGTTCTTCAATAGCATCAAATGCTGCAATCTGCAAAATATGAATAATATGAATAGTAGTAAACAATATGAAAACCTGAACGAATCGTAGGCAGGCAGGAAATAGCTAACAAGCTGAACAACAATCAAAGTAGATTTCTGAGATCTCTCTGACTGTCTGTCTGTCAGTTTGTCAGTTTGCCCAACCTCCAAAAGTCAGCTACTTATACAGAAATATCTGTAGTTGCAACTGCGAGTTGCAGCGGGCGATTATGCCATACAAATAACACAATATTTACGATTTACGATATTCGATTTACGTAGACAACCATAAATTAACACCCGGCCATTTGGCAGGCGCAGGCATTAATTATTCTGAGCCGCCCGACAATCCAAGAGATTTGGCAACAAAATCCAAGACTTGTAATGGAATTTTTAAAATTGTCTCACATTTGTTTAGCCAGCTAATTGCTCATGGATTGACGTTCTCTTGACTCTTGGCAATAATCTCCAGATCCTTAATAGGTGTGCGTGTCAGGCGAACAGCTTTTCTAGCTTTAGTAAACCGGATCCAAGTCTCAAGAGCCGACCGACCGATGTAGACTGAGACTGAGGCTGAGTCATGGATTCAATAGTGGCAATTGTTCAATGTCGTCTTGTCGGAGGCGGCGCCTAATCTAGAAAATTGTAAATTATTTAATTGGGAGCGTTGGCAACGCCTCTGCAGTTCTACGGTTCCCGAGCTCAACGATTCTAGAATTCTACAGTTCTGAGTTGAAAATTTGTAGCATTCAATTGAGTTTTAGACATTTCTCACGCGTCCAAAAGCGCGCTAAGTGATTTGCACATCAATTGTGGATCAACTTTTTTATTAATCTGCTCGACTGACTGGTTGACTCCAAATCGGCCTAGAATGCTGTTCTCGATGTGGGAGCCATTTGCATACGAAAACGAGTATGGCTGTATATTGGCAATCAATTTTGAAAAGTATAACGTGGATGGCATTTGACACGCTGCGTACATATGTACATACATATATGCACTCATAAAAATATATGTACTACTTACCTGATCTGCATCGACTTACAAATTGAACGCACTTTAGCCCAGTCGAGAGTTGGCTTAGACTCGAGTGCGTAAAAACCAAGTCAATGCCAAAAGCTGCGCAAATTGCCCGAGTTGACAAAAAGTACTTTTAATTAGAATACTCGTACTTGGTACTATTACGAGTACGAGTACTCGAATGCATTCATTTCAGTTGCATATCTATACAAGTGGCTGTCTATTCAAACTCGTTATGCGAGATTAAGTTAATTGGATTAGCCAGCAGTTAGATACTTTGCGTAGAAGCCATCACCTGGTGGGTAGGTGCATATGGTGTCCAGGTGAAGAGGGGGAGGGAAAGGTGGCCAGGTCGGCAGGTGGGCAGGGTGCAACTTCGAATACAGCAGCGTGTCGCATTCAAATGCTGCCTAATTTGTGTTAATTATGACAAATGTTTATGACATTGCACCACAACTAACTGTGACCAAAGTGTCCGACGTGTGCGACCAGCAAGATCGAGGGTCGACCAAATACTTGGGAGTGATTGCTACGGGGGTAAAATAAAACAATAGATTGTAAATAAATAATTAATAAATCAGAAGTGTATCATGAGTGAGTGTATAAAGGAAAACAATTTCAGCAATAGCTTTGCAGAAAGAATACCGAACCGAAAGTACTCTTTGAAATGGAACTTAAATCATCGAAAATTATGCTAAACTATTAGTTTTAATTTTTATATGATTTAACTGATTTGTAATTATATCTCGATGAGTTACAATTATGTTTAGTAAAAAATTCGTATTAAAGTTGTAATTGCGACACTAATTTATAAGTTAGACTTGAAGTGCTACGATGCTAAATACATAAAATAAATATGTTAAATTATAAAAAAAAAATGTGTTTTAATTGTATACGAGAGGTTAATTTTATTAAAAATTTTCCATTGTTACTAACAAAACTTTTTTCAATTTCAAAATGTATTTATTTAAAACTCGTTAACTTAAAAATATCATTAAATTATGAATAAATAAAATAAAATTAACAAACATAAAGGTAACAGTTAACAAAAAATCACCCCAAAATCATCCAATCATCCCTTAGACGCCCTCCAGATTCCGATAGTTGGCCGCAGAGAAGAGATGCCCTCCGGCGTACATGGGCACCATGTGTTTCTTGTCCCGTCGCACCATGGACTGAACGAGGCTGGCGGAGGCGACGCCCTGTTCGTCATCGGAGAACTCCTCGTAGTCATCTTCTAGGAGTTCTGGAAAGAGAACCGGACCAGCGCCCTCCGGACGACGTAGTCGCTCTTTAGGGGGACCCAGGGGCTTGGCATGGAGCTTCTTGGGCTTGCGCTGGAAGTAGCTGGAATAGTCGGGCCGGGAGAAGCTTTTTGTGACGCCCTTGTACTTGTAATGCTTCAGGCCGGGCGTGGTGTGGACAATCTTCTTCTGGTGAATGTGATTGGAGATTGGCTCCGGATTGCTGGGTCGCGACTTGGACGGTGAATAGCTTGTGTGTAATGCCTGCTGAGGCACTGATGGCTTGTGCAGATAGTTCTGGGGCAACTCCTTGGGCTTGTAGTGCTCGTAGTAGGGATGTTGGTAGGGTTGACTGGTGCTGTAGCGTGGCCGATACTCCTTGGGCTCATTGACAATTAGGGCCTTCCAGTCGCTCTCCTGTACCGCGTAGTTCGGCTGCAGTTTTTGCGAAAAGTCCTCATCTTTTTGTTTCTGTGCTGCTGCAATCTCCTTGTAATAATTATTCCTCGCCTGCTGAAGGCGGTTCCTTATATCCGGCTCTAGTTCCATGGGCACCTGCTTAATCCGCGCGTGCGGCTTGAACTCAATTAGACTGGGAATCCTTGGGTGGGAATGCGTTAGATCTTCAATGGGCTTCTTTATTGGTTTTATATCGGAACTCAGCACTATGTGCTCTTGATCCTTGCTATAATGATTGATCTTTGACTGAGAAGTGTCATCGTTAGGACTGCTTTCTCCCTCTGGCGTCTCTGTAATTGGATGGGAATTCGCGCCCACGGTCTTTACAATGGCGTTGAAGCCCTTTTTGGCATCTGCTGTATAGTGCACAGTGCGTATCGAACCATCCGGTTCGAGTATGCTATAATGACCCTTGACCCCGTTGCCATCTCGTGACTCCCATTGCGATTTCACGTCACCAGTGTGCAGATCCTTAACGCCATAGCTAAATGCATATTCCGGATGCTCCTGTGCATAGAAATAGATTAAGATATTAGAATTTAATCAAAAATGAAAAACAGGCTCTAGGTGTATTAAATTAATGAATTAATAAATTTTAAGAATTTTAAAAATAGTGAATATTTAATTAAATGGAGAAATTATAATTTGCATTATTAAGTAATCATTTTAACATTAGGAATATTTTGTGAACATTTTTAGAGAATGTGGAATTTATTTTTATAAATAATAAAACTCTTTAACTCTCAGTACTGCTCGTGAATGTGCTCAGAAATCAGTTGACCACACCTAAAATAAAAAAAAGCATAAGAATATAAGCACACGCACACGAGAACTCCAATGCTTCAATGGCAGCCTCAAATGACTTTAGAATTTTTATGTTTTCACGACAAAATGAAAAAAATGACGTTAAATAAGCGCCGTTTTTTGGTTTTTGCTTGGCGAAAATTGTGTCAAGGCAAAAACGCGCGCTGTGCACAGTTTGAAAGCCACTGGAGGCTGAGTTGGGTGTAGTTCTTTGGGCTAGTCCACGTCTGTGAAACGATCGTTTGATCTGTAGCCGACATCAAGTCAACTGAAATTTAATTATTAATTAGCTTAATGTCTGCTAAGCTGTTTAGAGGGGAACTCATTGCATTTTAGTGATCGTCTTAATTTTTAGTTGAGATTCTATCGGATTTGAATGATCTTAAGAAGACAAGTGTTGGCTTGCAAAACATTTACAAAAATGCAATTAATACAAATGTGCTAAGTTGTTATTTAGCTGTGACTGCAAAATATTTCTTCTAATTGCTTTTTTATACTTATTTTATTTCACTTTAGTTTATTTTATTTTTGGCACCTCGGTTAAATCGGAGCATGAGGCAAATTGCAAAAGTATTTCGCATGCTTTGGCGCTGGCTTCAATTAAGCGCAGACGTCCATAAATGGCTATAGTCGTGTCCAGGCAACAGTCTCCAGTCCGCGGTCTAGAGATCACGAGTCTATAGTCTCAGGTCTCGGGTCTCGAGTCTCGCAGTAGTTTTAGTTGTTGCCTGCCTATCAATTTGCTTTAGCGAGCTGTCGCTGTCCGCCGAAAACAAATGATTACATTGCGAGTGCGTAACCTGAGCAGCCAAGGCTGGCAAAAATGAAATCTCCGAGAAATATGGCTTTTAATCAGAGCTACTTTTTTGGTGTTTGGCTGCTTGGCTGCTTGCTAGTTGCTAGTTGCTAGTTGCATAAGTGGCAGGCGGAGCGGTTGACCATTGGCCACCCAGGAGTCGGTTATGAGCTATGGCCCCAGTTGGTGGTCGACTGATTGCCTTATTGGCGAATTGGCGTATTGGTGGGTGCGTGTGAACTTTGCCTCATAAATTGTGCACGCACGCAGAATTTATGATGTTCGGGCCAACTGGGCGTATACGCAGTCACAATTGCATTTATGAGTAAATTGCGCAGCGTTGCCCGTGCGCGTCAAAGTGACAACAGCGCGACGGACAGATCGTGGGAGAGAGCATTGAGTATCAAAAAATATACATAAATATACTTTTGGATTCTAACATGCATATTTCTGTTAATTGTCAAACCGACAGACTGTCTGTCTGTCAGACAGGCTCTGGCTCGAGCCACGCACAAACTAAGGCGTTTACCCAGGCGGACAGTTCAGACAGTGGGACAGTCAGACAGGTGGACAGACGGACAGACAGGGCGACAACTTGTTGCTGCAGCACATGAAAAACATTTTAAAATGTTAAACGCGCCTTGTCATAGCTTTACAGTTACAATGAAAACAATTGTCTCCTTTCGAGGCCTTCCCATTTGCGAGTAGGTGCAGCAAACTGCGTGAGCTTTCCATATATGGCGCCAACTCGATCGCTGATCGTTGATCGCTGCACGCAAAACGCATTTTCGGCTACCTCCCAAAACACAAAAAACAATGGGCCAGACCAAACCAGACTAGACCAGGAGAGACCAAGCCAACCAAGCCAGGCAGGCCGGATCAGTTCATGCCACTTACAAGTTGATTTATGTGGGCGACGATACTCGAATGTTACGAGTACTCACACAAAAATGCCTTTCGGGTGGGGGCGATCATAAAACGCATGAACAACATTCACTTTGGATAGCTGGCAATGGCGGAAAATGCGTTTGCTGCACTTAATTATTAGTCGGATAATCGAAAGATTGCAATTCGCAAATATGTGAAGGTTGTCAGAATACTTGCAGGTATAATTAGTTTGATACACACTTGAGATTACATAACTTATTTGCATTGGCAAAATATTAAATTAAGTCGATTCGGAAACTGTTTGTAATTTTATGATTTCTTTTTATTTTAATTGTTTTCTTCTGCGATTAGACGAAAAATTATCTGTAGTGTCTAGCACACATTTTTCGGTATTTTATCGTTGATGGCTTCAAATTAGCATTTTTAGAGAAGGCTCCGTTCGCTGGGTATATACTCCGGTTTATATAAATGGTTATTTTGGTAAATAATCCAACTAAGTCGCTTGCTTTAAATATGACTTATTATTATATAATATAATTTTTTAATCTAAGTCTAAAGTAGTTGCGCATTCTTTGAAAAGCACAAAATTCTGTTAGGTTCTGTTAGATACCATTATTAATAATTTTATAAATTATAATATTTTAGACTTCGAAATAATACTCATAATAGATAAATTCACTTAAAAAAATTTAAAATATTTTGGCATACATTTCTACATTTCTTAAATTTCTAAATAAGGTATTTGATAACTATTGAAATTTGACGTAAAGTGTCTAGAAATTAATACCAAATTTGAAATTAAATGTTGATTAATACTTATGTGTACATAGGAAAAACATTTTCTTCTTTTAAAAGTACATATTTTTGCCATTTTATTGGATAACCTTGTTAAAGTGGATTTCAATGAGCAATTTTTACTTGGTAGGGTTCAACCACATAAATGTGCATAAATTGGTAAAGCTAGAATATATTAATCGTAATTTTAAATAAAATAAATTGTACAGAAGATAGAAATGAAATATATAATTTGTTTAATTTGTTAGGTTTAATTTGATCAACAGATGATTGAAATAATTTAATTAAATGTCTTTTAAATTGTTACATCTAAGATTTTTTTAATTAAATGGCAGAGTCTTACGATATTTCACTTAGATACGCTGGTATTCTTCATAAATGATGTAAGCTAATGATAGTATAGTAAAATTAGTTATTTTGTTAGCCAACATTTCAATTTTCACCCATTGTGCGTGACTCGACAGTCTGCACTTTTACGGCCATATAAAGAGACCATTAGCTGCTCAAGCATTCTGTGGTGAGGGGCATAAGGTGTGGACATCATGGTGCGTGGTACGGGGAGTGGGGTACTTACATATTCTGGTGCATATTCCATCATTTCGTCATCGTCAGCGACGACGACAGGTGCGGCGGTGACTCGTCCGCAGGCGACGGGGCGTGTCCAGAGGCTGGCCGATAGGAGAGCGGTGAACAGCAGGAGGCAGCAGCTGGAGCGGGTTGAAGGCGGCTGTTTCGGTCTCGTTATCTAAGGCATTTAACAGAAATATGAATGTGCGGTTTTTATCAGTGGAGCGCTTAATAAATGCAACGATAAAACAAGTTGACCAACAGCCAACAGTTAATAAATTGACTACAAAATTATTACGCGAGCATGGGCCAATTAATTGGCCAAAACTAAACAGGCAAACGACGCGTGTTTAGATGCATTGGGACATTTCTCAAGTCCCAGTCCCAGCCCCAGTCGCAGACGCAGTCTGGCCGGCCATGTCATACAGCGTTGTGACAGTTGTCAAATGGTAATGGTAATACGCATACGCCTCGTTCTCCCCAAAATTAGGCTCCGCCAGACGCAGATTTGTATGTACGATGTGACAGCAATGGCTGCTGCTTGGAGATTGATGGTTTTGCTTAAGACCAGTAGCTTCGATATGGAAACGGGTCTGGCAGGATGGCAGTCAACTTAACGCGACACGACGCCACTCGATATACAATTCAATTCAATTTCAATTGCTAACTGCCAATTGCCAATGGCCAATTGCCGTTAGCCACTGGCAACTGGTAATGTGCAACTTGCAACTTGTCGTTGATTTTATTTTTGGGCTTCCAGCCAATAAATTGCAACATTTTTGGGCATTTTCTTTCGTTGCAACTAACGATTGGCATGTGTCGTTTTCGCCCAGGCATCGTTTGGGTTTGGGTTGCAATTTCTCATGATGAAACCAAAAAACCTGGCTAATTAGCACAGTTGTGCCTGCACCAAAGCAGCAAACAAATACACTCGCACAGTATGAGAATAGTCGGGCAATAACACAAGCAAATCAGCAAATTCCGAGATTGATTTGTTAAGACATGTCTGGTATTCGACAAGAATGTGGAATCGTGTTGTGAACAAATTTGATTCTGGTTTTAATAATCTGGTTTTTTCATTCATCTCATGTTTTCCTTGCTAATAATATTGCTATGATTCGAAACATACAAACTAATCTATGTCTACCAATTTGTAAGCAATTTTATTAATTGAAAATTAAAATTCCAGACAGTTGATTGAAACTCTTATTTTAATAATCTTTAATTTATTGCCTGACAAATCCTTGGGAATGTTTTCATTAAGAAAACTTATGGAAATTTGCCTTAGATATTTAAGGGCTCTTCCGTCTATTTTTTACCAGCTTATGGCTTGATATTCATAAGTAAAAGACAAGAATTAGTGCCGGGCTCACGATTAAATTTCTCTATTAAAATGCAAAGAAGATGTTTGGCGTTGTCTATTTTATAATTCAAGACCCGCTAAAAGTTAATTTTTTTATATTTGTTTCTAAAGTAATTGTGGTGAAAACTATTTATTTATTTCATTTTGATTTAGGAAATAAGCCGAAGTATTATTTTTGATTAGTTTTGTTTGATTAAGCTTAATAATTGACTGAAGCTCAATTAAAAATAAAGCATGTTAAAAAAGGATAATGCATACCTATTAACCACACAGTGGCCTATTAGACAAAAATATTTAAACTGCAATTAAATACAATGTCCAATTAATACGAACTAGAAATTAAGATGAAAATATACTTCTTTAACTTAATGCATATTCGAATAATTTTCCTCTCGAATCCTGTCGCAAACAAATGACACTTTAAACATTGAAATCTATGAGACTTTACCCAACAATAGATTTTTTTGATTAGGAATTTAAGATGGATTAGTTTAAGACCACAACTAATCAATATAAAAATCTGTTGTTAGGTGAATGTGCTCTGTTTTTAGCTAGATAGGGTCAAAATGTTTTTATGAAAAGCCACTAGTGAAATAGCACTGTAATCTTTATATATCAATTATTGGTAGATAACTAAATTGATGTCAAATAAATATACGTGCTTTCTAAATAAGCTGTCCGATCCTTAGAACTTCCTTTATGAACACAGGAGCATTTACTATTTTTATTAACTTTCTTTTTTCTAATTTATTTTAACCTGAGTTGACACCATATTGAATTGTTAATTGGTTTAAAATTGACTATCTTAAGCATTGTTGCGTCAAAAATATATTTAAAATTCTTTGAATTTGTGAGGAAGTTTCATTTAAAATTGAAAAAAGTGCAATAACTCGAATCAAAAAGTTGTACATTTGCATGCGTTTTGCTTTTATTTCTGCACTACTTTCACTTTGTGGGTGAAAGTTTCAGCTCAAACACTTTCGCTCTCATTTGAGACAAAAAGTTGTATTAGTTGTTGCATTTAGTAGACAAATGTTTGCACTTACATAAAAACGCATTGCTGTTAACAATTATCTTATGAATATTGTACTAAAAATCACACAAAACGCTTTTCACGTCACACGGATCACACTGGCGATTTAAATCGCACGGAAATCGCGTTGAAATCGCTCACTGCTCGTCGTATCGATCTTCGCTGTTCGCTCGCTGGTTCAATGTCAAGGACAAAAACGTAATTAAAGCGTTTGCGCGACATTGCCAAAGTATTTATAGCCAGCTGCAAACGAAGACGTGAAGACGACCGGCACTATTCATGGCCAAAGCGTTTTCCCGGCGACAAGATTTTCCGGCCCGACTGGTTCCACAATTGTTGTCGCTATCGCTGTTGTTGTTGTTGTTGTCGCTGTTGTTGTTGTTGTTTTCGCTGTCGTTGTCAGTTGGAGATCAGGTGAGGCGGCAACGATGAGCCGATGTGGGCAGCATTAGCTCAGCTTCAAACTCGAACGCTTCCTAAGCTCCGTCTAATTGACAATTATATGAAACTCCGACTCTGCCAGTATCTGTGGCTCTGGAAAACTTGTTTCACTATCACCATCAGACTGCTGACTCCCCACCAGGCAGCTGCTTCATCACCAGGCACCTCCAATTTGGCTGTCTCCACTTTTGGTTTCAGCTGCAACTAGTAAAAGTCGTCGTCTCCGCACTTCAATTGCAGCTGTTGAATGGACATTATAAAATTGATATCAGGCAGGATTACGTTTGGACTTAACATAAATGCATTGCGATTGGTTTGCGCATTTGCGAGAAAAGTATCTTTAATCCCAACCATCAGTTACTCTGTTCACCAAAGATAAGTTTAGCTGTAAAATTCCATGGAGCGTTTAAAGCGGAAAATTGATTAGCCACGCGTGAATAATATCCTGTATCCAGTCTATCCGTAGGTATTCTGAATAAAACTGAAAAATCTCTTACGAAGTGTATCACAACTCTGCTTAGGTTTATTATCTGAATAAATTCGCCGCGTCTCCAAAAAATAAAGATGTATCGAGTTATCCCAATAAAATTTTAACTTGTTAAGTTGCTATATCGAAAATCTGACCAACTTCAAACTTTGCCAAAACTGAACAGATTTTCAAGCTAAATGTCATAGTGTTCATTTATTTTGCATTCAAATTTTATTTACATTGTTCGCCTTGCCTTTTTCGAACATTCAAAATTGTAAATATCAAGTTTAACCGTTATAAATTTTTCTCACAATTAACATTAACCTATTCCAAACATTTTAAGTCTTAAGGCATTTAATCAACTCCTGTCATAATTTACTGAACTTAAGTGAACTCCAATGAACATTAATTTAATGATCGAATTGTTTTAAGCTATCCGAAATATTTGTAAATCCTTGAATATTAATCTTAAGTATGAAAGCTTTGTTGTTAGTCATATATGTATGTATATGTACATATATGAGCGTTGCAATCACAGATTTGTATCCCAAAGTTATAATTTCAATTAATTCAAATCTTCACTTGGTTAATCTGAATTACCAGTAAATCAGCTAAGATAGATGTACCGTACTACCATACCATATAACCGCTTGATAATTAAAGTTTTGTTTACGAGTTGAATACTTGATAGTTAAAATAATAATTTTTAACTCATTAGCTTTAAATAATAAATGCCATTACTTTAGTTTGTGTTTGCTTTTGTATTTCAATTAAAAATACTATTATAAATACTGGTCAAAGCTCTTTTGGTGTTTTGTTACGTAAGAGGTTTCTACATATATAAGTAAGGTCAGATCAGGTTCTATTCACATTGTTTATTCGTCATCATCTCTGATTGTCCGGGATGATCAATGCAGCTGCTTTACACTCACATAGCTGCTGGCATGTCCATGGCCGTGTCCATGATCGTATCCACCATAGGAGGCAGCATCGTGTCCATAGCTGTAACCAGCGCCATAGAGATCACCATGTCCGTAGCTTTTGTACACCTGAGGGTGATGGGCGTGTCCAAGTTTCTTGACAACAGCATTAAAGCCATTGTGATCATCGGCCGTGTACTCCACGACACGCGTGGTGCCATCAGCTTCCTTCAGAGAGTAGCTGCCGTGGACCTTGTCGCCATCTCGAGATTCCCACTGGCTCTTCTGATCGCCCGTGTGCGCATCCTTGACACCGTAGTCGAAGTGGTACTTGGGATGATGGCTGGCCTCGTACTTATCATAGCCATGGCCGTAGCTGGCATAACCCAGGCCCAATCCAACGCCATCATATCCATAGCCTCCATGGCCTGCATAGCCATGATCTATGTGTCCATGTCCATGTCCATGTCCATAGCTCTTGTGCGCCGGCTCCTCGTGCTTGGTCAACACACTGTAGCTGGTCGCATGTCCATGAGGTGCCGCCAATCCCAAGCTCACCAGGCCGAGCACAACAAGTCCAACTCCACAGAATGGCTGCATTTTGGTTGGAAATCGATTGGTTGACGTTGTGATGATGTCTGTTGGTTCTTGGTGGTTCCGCTGACTGTATTTATACTTAGCTTTGCCTCGGCCCATCGGGCGGTCTCTGGCCCAGAGCTCAGAGCCGTTCACCTGCCTTCGATTTGCTAATTAGTTGTTTATAATTGTGCTTTACTTTTACAGTGTTGAGCTGCATAGAAAATTAAATTAATTATTTTTAACGCCATCACAATTCAACTGTTGAAAATCAAATTGGAGGGCGTTTGCTTACGGATTGCGTTTGCTTTTCGATTATGTTATTTGAAAAAAAAATGATTGAAGTTCTATCTATTGTTCAATCAAGTGTTCTTGAATCGAGAATTATGAAAGTTCCTTTTACGGATATCCATCACCTTATATTGTTGATAGTCATTGTTTAGTTCACATGTCAAACACGCAGTGCTCAAGTTGAAAGGAATGCAAAAAATTGCTTAATTTTTCAAAAATTTAAAAAATGTATTTAATTGCACAGAACTGCAAGAACAGTCGACTTTACTAGTGTTTAGTACTTCCAAGCAATCTGATTTAGAATAATTTTTGTAGCAAATCAATATTTTATGATACTTTCTGAAATATAAAACAAACACTCCATAATATGAGAAATCTCAGCTTAACTATATTTAAGCACTATTTTTGTCGAAATTTCAAAACAAAACATGTTATTATAGTAAAGTTATCGTAAATGTTTTAGCAGTCAAAAGTAAGCAAACAACAAAATATTTAATTCGATTAACAGAACAGTACTTTAAATATTATTCTTTGTGATACTTAAATTATTTATCTGTTGCTCCGGTTTATATCTTAAAAGCTCATCACAAAATATGGTTATTCACAAAAAATTGTGTATGAGGTAAGTATTGGTTAGTAGATGAGCTTTAGAAGAATCAGATTTGTTCACCAAGACTTTAATGATAACAAAGGCAGCCGAGGGTTTTAATTTCTTCCGTCTAAGCTTGAAACACTTTTAAATTTTAAATATGCTACTAGGTATAACTTCAATGCTTTTTTTCTACCTATAAGATTATTTACAAGGGAAAAGTGAAGATTGACTAAAAAGTTATCAGAGATGTACCTGTAAAAAAAACGTCTATCTTCTATAAAAGACGAATTAAATTTAATCTTGGGATGTATACATAAGTAAATTATAAAAACCATAATTATAATATATAGGAGATTTTATATTTATTTATTTAGTGCATAATAAAATATTTTTTTGTTACGTTAAATGCGCTCAGTTTTATGTAAATATCTCAATATTGATTAATTGAATCTTTAGAATATATTCCAACCCAAATTTTAATTATAACAATCAACTACAGATCACCTAAGAGTGAAAAAAGAATGGATTTCAATTAGTTAGAATTCGATTGTTTTTTCCGGCCTTCGTTCCTGCCTAACGAGCCTATTCTTGAGTCACTTGGTATGAAGCGCTCCCCTTTAAAAGATAAAGTACATAATGATAAATAGGCGAATAACCATAAATCAAATTTGAGAGTCAAAACAATGCCGATTAATTTGCACCGCTAATAGAAAACATTAACAAGGCATTTAGTTTAGCACCAATTCGGAAGCACTGGGCTCAGAGGCCCCCCAGAGCGATTTAATGGCTAAATCGATTGGCCCTTTCTGCAATGCGTCTCAAGGTCATGTGGCTAACTGAGCTATGGCTAACTGGGCGCAAAAACACTTGAAGCTTGGCTTGAAAATGCAGCCAGGCGCGGAGTTTGCCTTTTTTTGGTCAATTTGAAAGCGGGCCACACTTGTTGATTGATTTCTAGCAGCGGCAACAACAAAAACAAGTGCGACTAGTAAAAAAAACAACAATACTAACGATTGTTCAAGCGTTGCCGGGCTCTGTTAACGCCCCATTTATTTGTTGCCTTTGCTGTTGTTGGCATTTCGCTTTTGGGCAGCTTTTAATTGGGCAACGAGCATCAGGCAATAAAACAAGTATGAATACGAATGTGGAAATGGAAAATTTGCACAAATATTTGAAGCATTTTGTGCCTTACTTTTTCTAGCCTATTTAACCTCCAGAAACTAATGAATTCATATTTGAATTTGACTAGAATGTTCAGCTATAAAAGCCCTGGGAAATGAACATTTGGCATTACAGTCTCATTTGCGTTCCAGGCAGAGCAACATCTAAGTACAATCCTCATCCTTCAATCAACAACAATGGCCCAGAAGCTGACTTTAGTATGCTGTGCCCTGCTAGGAGTTGCAGCTGCCAGCTACATTCCCCACTCTGACTACCATGGTCATCATGGTCATGAGGTGGGCTTCAGCATACAGACACACCACGAGGCGCCCAAGAAATGGCACAGCCAGGAGCACGATCATTGGGCTCCACAGCAGCATTACCAAGTGGCTGCGGAACCCGTGCACCAGCACTGGGCAGCAGCTCCACAGCACCACCATGTGGCCGAGGAGACCCACCACCACCCCAAATACCAGTTCGACTATGGCGTCAAGGACACCAAGACGGGCGACATCAAGAAACAGTGGGAGACTCGCGATGGCGACAAGGTCAAGGGTGGCTACACCATGAAGGAGGCTGACGGACGCACCCGTGTCGTTGAATACACAGCTGATGACCACAACGGCTTCCAGGCAGTCGTCAAACACATTGGCCACGCCCACCACGAGGAGCCCAAGTCATACGATCATGGATACCATGGTCTTGGACACGGACACGGATATGGACACGGACACGGACATGCCACCAGCTACGTAGATGTCAAACAGGACACGGGCAGCAAATGGTAACAAATTGGCCGATTCCTAATTACGAGTACGATGAATGTTGTAAATACCCTGTAAATGAAATTACACAAAAAAATATGTAAATAAAAAATTAGCAAAATGCATAAAATGCGATAAAAGAACTTTCGCCAAGTCTTTAATTGATTAAATGTGATTTGTTTTTATAACAAGTATAATCATTGAATATATCTTTAAAAGAATATTTTACGAAAATAAATATTTTTTCTAATGATAAAAAGAAACTTATAATAGTTACTGACGATCAAATATTTAAATTGAGATGATAATTTGTATCTATTTGGTCACACAGACGGTTTACTTGGCTATATGGACTTGGCTGTTGATGATGATCAAGAATATAGAAACTTTATAGCGTCGAAAATACTTCCTGCTTTATGTTCAGACATGGTGTAAAGTTAACTTATTAAATCTTACTTGTAGTAAATGTAAAGTTATGTTGTTTAGTAGGTGAACCCCTTTTTACTTAATTATTCTCTTAATTGTAAGCCTTTCGAACGTATAATGTCAATTACTGATTTGGGTATTCTTCTAGATCCAAAGCTGAAGTTTGACAATCTTGTCGCTTTTATTGCTTATCGAGCCTTAGGCGTTTTGGGTTTCATAAAGCGTTGGTCGAAAGAATTTGAAGATCCCTATATTACTAAATTGCTTTATACTTCACTTGTTCGACCTATTCTGGAATATGGGTCTTGTATATGGAATCCCCAATACAAGATTCATTGGGACAGAATATAATCGGTACAAAAACATTTCCTGATCTTCGCCCTCCGGGGTCTTAACTGGAATACTAACATTCGCTTGCCTTCTTACCGAAGTAGACTTCTATTGTTAAATCTCCCCTCTCTGTCTGATCGGAGAATAATGCTTGGTGTAGTCTTCCTACATAAACTAATTAAAGGTGAAATTGATTCGTCTGAATTAATTAGCCAAATTAGTTTTGCGGTCCCGATCAGAACTTTTAGAAATTTTCTTCCTCTTTCTCTTCACTCTTGTAGTACTAACTATGCTACACATAACCCTTTCCGAGTTCTACGCTTTAATTGTAACCGTCTATCTCATATTATATTAAATAATATTTCCATTCATTTTCCTAACGCTTTAATAATTTCCTACTTAGCTAGATTGTAGTTAATTTAATGTTTAATGTCTTTGTATTTTAAACTAGTTTTAGTACTATGTTTAACTGTCTTTGTCTGTTTGTCCGCGCGTCAACAAGTCCGTGCTTGGTGTCCTTTGGGCCACTTAAGTGTACTGCTCGTTTAGTACATCAACGTCCAAATAAGCCGAAAGAAAATGAGTGACGCATTTTTATGTTTTACTTTTACTAGCCTATTTAACCTCCACAGAAAAACTAATTAATTCGAAGTTCGGTTTTGACTAGAAGGGTCAGCTATAAATAGTCAAGTAGTTATTCGTTTGGTATCACAGTCTCATTTGCGTTCCCGGCAAAGCAACATCTAAGTACAATCCTCATCCTTCAATCAACAACAATGGCCCAGAAGCTGACTTTAGTATGCTGTGCCCTGCTAGGAGTTGCAGCTGCCAGCTACATTCCCCACTCTGACTTCCATGGTCATCATGGTCATGAGGTGGGCTTCAGCATACAGACACACCACGAGGCGCCCAAGAAATGGCACAGCCAGGAGCACGATCATTGGGCTCCACAGCAGCATTACCAAGTGGCTGCGGAACCCGTGCACCAGCACTGGGCAGCAGCTCCACAGCACCACCATGTGGCCGAGGAGACCCACCACCACCCCAAATACCAGTTCGACTATGGCGTCAAGGACACCAAGACGGGCGACATCAAGAAACAGTGGGAGACTCGCGATGGCGACAAGGTCAAGGGTGGCTACACCATGAAGGAGGCTGACGGACGCACCCGTGTCGTTGAATACACAGCTGATGACCACAACGGCTTCCAGGCAGTCGTCAAACACATTGGCCACGCCCACCACGAGGAGCATAAGTCGTACGATCATGGATACCATGGTCTTGGACACGGACACGGATATGGACACGGACACGGACATGCCACCAGCTACGTAGATGTCAAACAGGATACGGGCAGCAAATGGTAACAAATTAGCAGATTCCCAATTACGAGTACGATGAATGTTGTAAATACCCTGTAAATGAAATTACACAAAAAATATATAAATAAAAATTAGCAAAATGCATAAAATGCGACAAATACTTCCTGCTCTATGTTACATACATTTTAACAATAGACAATATAACCTTATACATATTTTGTTTTAGTAAAGGGTTCAAAAATGTTCTGTGATCAGTTTCTATACCCTATAGGATGCTTTTATATTTTTCCCATGAAATGTGTAACGCATGAAAGGTGACATAGTACATACAAAAATAAATATTCTTAATCAGGATGACAAGCTAAAATCTCTGATCTCACAGGACTACGAGGGGCCATGGCCGCTCTGTGAAAATTCCTCCCCCACCGGATCAGATATTTTCCATGGGTTTTTATTTTACCTTTTTTTATTTTCCATTGATCTGATTGGGTTTTTCGGATTTTTCATTGCGATCCTTGCAAAAAATGCTGGATCAATTAAAGATTCTGGAATACCCCAGACTTAATTTAACTTTATCTTTAAATTGTTAATTTTTCCTTTCAGTCTTTAGTTTTAATTTTAGTTTAATTGTCTAAATATATTTACTTTCTGACGACTGCCCAATAAATAAAAAAATATAGAATATCGGTCGAAATCAACCATTTCTTAGAGAAATTCCAAAACTCATCTCAACTGTGAGCTATACAACAATATGTTATTTATTTAAGTATTAGAAACGCCTGAAACAAAAATTCTTGTTCACAATTTAGTTATAAAAGCCGAATGAAAATTTTATCCATATAAATAAATGACCATTACTACTCAATCATTCATTTTGTATAAATAATGATCAATTTATAAAAATGTAACCTCCAATCAATTAAAGACTTGTCGTAAGTTCATTTATCGCATTTTATGCATTTTGCTAATTTTTATTTACATTTTTTGTGTAATTTCATTTACAGGGTATTTACAACATTTATTGTACTCGTAATTAGGAATCGGCCAATTTGTTACCATTTGCTGCCCGTGTCCTGTTTGACATCTACGTAGCTGGTGGCATGTCCGTGTCCGTGTCCATATCCGTGTCCGTGTCCAAGACCATGGTATCCATGATCGTATGACTTGGGCTCCTCGTGGTGGGCGTGGCCAATGTGTTTGACGACTGCCTGGAAGCCGTTGTGGTCATCAGCTGTGTATTCAACGACACGGGTGCGTCCGTCAGCCTCCTTCATGGTGTAGCCACCCTTGACCTTGTCGCCATCGCGAGTCTCCCACTGTTTCTTGATGTCGCCCGTCTTGGTGTCCTTGACGCCATAGTCGAACTGGTATTTGGGGTGGTGGTGGGTCTCCTCGGCCACATGGTGGTGCTGTGGAGCTGCTGCCCAGTGCTGGTGCACGGGTTCCGCAGCCACTTGGTAATGCTGCTGTGGAGCCCAATGATCGTGCTCCTGGCTGTGCCATTTCTTGGGCGCCTCGTGGTGTGTCTGTATGCTGAAGCCCACCTCATGTCCATGATGACCATGGAAGTCAGAGTGGGGAATGTAGCTGGCAGCTGCAACTCCTAGCAGGGCACAGCATACTAAAGTCAGCTTCTGGGCCATTGTTGTTGATTGAAGGATGAGGATTGTACTTAGATGTTGCTTTGCCGGGAACGCAAATGAGACTGTGATACCAAACGAATAACTACTTGACTATTTATAGCTGACCCTTCTAGTCAAAACCGAACTTCGAATTAATTAGTTTTTCTGTGGAGGTTAAATAGGCTAGTAAAAGTAAAACATAAAAATGCGTCACTCATTTTCTTTCGGCTTATTTGGACGTTGATGTACTAAACGAGCAGTACACTTAAGTGGCCCAAAGGACACCAAGCACGGACTTGTTGACGCGCGGACAAACAGACAAAGACAGTTAAACATAGTACTAAAACTAGTTTAAAATACAAAGACATTAAACATTAAATTAACTACAATCTAGCTAAGTAGGAAATTATTAAAGCGTTAGGAAAATGAATGGAAATATTATTTAATATAATATGAGATAGACGGTTACAATTAAAGCGTAGAACTCGGAAAGGGTTATGTGTAGCATAGTTAGTACTACAAGAGAGAAGAGAAAGAGGAAGAAAATTTCTAAAAGTTCTGATCGGGACCGCAAAACTAATTTGGCTAATTAATTCAGACGAATCAATTTCACCTTTAATTAGTTTATGTAGGAAGACTACACCAAGCATTATTCTCCGATCAGACAGAGAGGGGAGATTTAACAATAGAAGTCTACTTCGGTAAGAAGGCAAGCGAATGTTAGTATTCCAGTTAAGACCCCGGAGGGCGAAGATCAGGAAATGTTTTTGTACCGATTATATTCTGTCCCAATGAATCTTGTATTGGGGATTCCATATACAAGACCCATATTCCAGAATAGGTCGAACAAGTGAAGTATAAAGCAATTTAGTAATATAGGGATCTTCAAATTCTTTCGACCAACGCTTTATGAAACCCAAAACGCCTAAGGCTCGATAAGCAATAAAAGCGACAAGATTGTCAAACTTCAGCTTTGGATCTAGAAGAATACCCAAATCAGTAATTGACATTATACGTTCGAAAGGCTTACAATTAAGAGAATAATTAAGTAAAAAGGGGTTCACCTACTAAACAACATAACTTTACATTTACTACAAGTAAGATTTAATAAGTTAACTTTACACCATGTCTGAACATAAAGCAGGAAGTATTTTCGACGCTATAAAGTTTCTATATTCTTGATCATCATCAACAGCCAAGTCCATATAGCCAAGTAAACCGTCTGTGTGACCAAATAGATACAAATTATCATCTCAATTTAAATATTTGATCGTCAGTAACTATTATAAGTTTCTTTTTATCATTAGAAAAAATATTTATTTTCGTAAAATATTCTTTTAAAGATATATTCAATGATTATACTTGTTATAAAAACAAATCACATTTAATCAATTAAAGACTTGGCGAAAGTTCTTTTATCGCATTTTATGCATTTTGCTAATTTTTTATTTACATATTTTTTTGTGTAATTTCATTTACAGGGTATTTACAACATTCATCGTACTCGTAATTAGGAATCTGCTAATTTGTTACCATTTGCTGCCCGTATCCTGTTTGACATCTACGTAGCTGGTGGCATGTCCGTGTCCGTGTCCATATCCGTGTCCGTGTCCAAGACCATGGTATCCATGATCGTATGACTTGGGCTCCTCGTGGTGGGCGTGGCCAATGTGTTTGACGACTGCCTGGAAGCCGTTGTGGTCATCAGCTGTGTATTCAACGACACGGGTGCGTCCGTCAGCCTCCTTCATGGTGTAGCCACCCTTGACCTTGTCGCCATCGCGAGTCTCCCACTGTTTCTTGATGTCGCCCGTCTTGGTGTCCTTGACGCCATAGTCGAACTGGTATTTGGGGTGGTGGTGGGTCTCCTCGGCCACATGGTGGTGCTGTGGAGCTGCTGCCCAGTGCTGGTGCACGGGTTCCGCAGCCACTTGGTAATGCTGCTGTGGAGCCCAATGATCGTGCTCCTGGCTGTGCCATTTCTTGGGCGCCTCGTGGTGTGTCTGTATGCTGAAGCCCACCTCATGTCCATGATGACCATGGAAGTCAGAGTGGGGAATGTAGCTGGCAGCTGCAACTCCTAGCAGGGCACAGCATACTAAAGTCAGCTTCTGGGCCATTGTTGTTGATTGAAGGATGGGGATTGTACTTAGATGTTGCTTTACCTGGAACGCAAATGAGACTGTGATACCAAACGAATAACTACTTGACTATTTATAGCTGACCCTTCTTGCCAAAATCGAACTACGAGTTAATTAGTTTTCTGTGGAGGTTAAATAGGCTAGTAAAAGTAAAACCTAAAAGTGCATTAATATTAAGGTAGTGTTTATAAGAGGCTTTTGTTATCATACTAACTATGCATTGCTCAACTCGCTTGGGATAGTCAATATGTTGGTATCACCTGTACCTGTTTAACATTACCGAGCCTTGTCTGATGGTGTTGTTCCCATTATTGTTATTTCTTTATTACATAAACTTATAAGATTTCCGTATTCCTTTCGTTTTGCAACGCCATTCTGATTTTTCACATGCAACTTTAACAATTCCTTTTATTCAAAAGTCGAGAAAGCCAAAGCTCATATATTTAAAATTTGAGAATATTAAGTCTTAAAATATTGCGATTACCGGATGTTGGTTGTATATGTGGGTAATCTAGTGGTAATTGTTAATTCTGATCCTGATATTAATTAGGGCTTATAATTTAAGTAAATTATATTTATCTGGACGTAAAATGTGTAAAAGCTTATGTTATTTTTAAACAGATATCTCATATTAAATTTAACTGAACTATAAAATTAAGGGCTTTGGTCAATCTTAATTAAAGCGAATTAAAATCTGTATTTTATAATCAGCATACTTTTAGGAGCACATTTAAAGTTTGAGAACTATTGTGAAAGCAGTTGCACTGCATGTGATTATGTAAAGCAGTACACTGCTCCAAAAGAGGTCACCACTGCTTGACGCATATGCATACTTTTGTGAGCTTGCACTGCTTGTAGTTTTTATTCAAAATGAATCCGCTACTTTCATATAACGTGCCAGACAAATAACCACATTAGTTTTCCGGCCAGCAAAAATCAAATAAAAAAAAAAAAAAATGGTCATAGCCAAATAAATTGATGAGCTTATTCACTTAGCTGTTTAGCTAAAAATTATATAATTACTGTCCCTTAAATAAAATATATTTAAATGTTTGCGAACATGAAAAATAAGGAAATTCTGTTGCATTTATAAAGTTAATTATCAAAAGAATAAACTAAAAATTTCTCTGCATCTACACATTATTCATGAACTTGATGAAATACCATTAAAATGAAGCAAAAATTTGCTTAGGCCGCGGTCTCATATAAATTCATCAATTAAGCATTAATTTATGCTCTGCTGCAAAGTTTTGCGGTCATATAAATCTGCAAGTGTTGCAAGACCGCAAGACAAAGATTGTCTTGGAACTGGCAGATGGTCAGAATGATTGAAGCGCCGAAAAGGAATAAGCTTTTAAGTTCAGAATAAAGCGGACTATGTAAATTATGTGATACTTTTATTGGTTACACAAATTTTCAGTTGCGATAAGCGACGAGCTCTTGACAATTGGCACTGGGCTGGACCTGGATATGGACATGGATGTGGGGTTGTTATACATATATTTTTATATCACTGCCTTTCTCATGTGTGGAAACTGCGAATAAAAAGTGTGCTTCTGGCTCATAATTTGCCTTCGAACTTACTCTCACCGTATTCTCATTGCCGCTTTATACGGTTTCATTAAAAATGCAAATGAGCAGTGCAAATTGCGGCTGCTTTAACGAAAAAAGAATTGGGAGGGAACAAGCGCTCAGGTGAATTCTCCAGACAGACGCAGAATCAGACGACCAGAACTTGCAGACCCATCAGGCGAGCCGTGAAATTTATACAAAGAGTTCGCCATTGAATTTGGTGAGTTTACCTGTGTACTCTTGAACCAGGGTGATACAGCAATATCTTGACGTTGGTAACACATTTCCTAATGAGACTAAAAGGTTTTATGAAATCATTTATATTACAAAAATAATATATTAATAATTGAAATAAACTAATTCGTTTAAAGATACATTGATACAGTATGTTTTTTATACTGTACTTATATGTATATCTCTATTGAGTATTCATTGAAACTGTACAGCAAGTGAATAGAAAATTCGTCATTGCATGCTTCGGTTTTATTGCCAATGTTGCCAAAGGCAAGTTAAGACTCACAGATACAGGGAAAAAGAGTCGAAAGAGTCGAATTAAATCGCCGAATCCGAAATGAATGGAAGCAGCGAGCGACTGAATAAATGAATGAAACGAAATGTAATGAAAACGAAGGCGACGTTCACGTTGAAAAGTGCAACGCGTGGAAAAACTGTTGCCCTCTTTGGGACGCCTTTTGACTTCTGTTATGACAAAAATAAAATAAAAACAAAAATGAAAATGAAAAAAGAAAGCAACAGCAACAGCATCAGCGGCCAAACGGAAAGTTTTGCCTGATTTCGGAGCCGCTCAAAGTATAATAATGTGCTGCCCCCGACAACGAAAACTGCAGCGACAACGACAGCGACAGCGACAACTACAGTTGCCTACCGAAAAAGTGGGCGTGGCCATGGGTTATGTAGCATGCGGCTTGTGCTGCTTCAAGTGCACACTTTCTCATGGCTTAGCACTTTGCAGCATAGCTGGTTGGCTTTTGTAGTGGAGCGGCAGGGGGAGTTGCCCAGCTTATGCAACAAATAATTTAATTTTATGCTGCATACAGAAAAGGCTGCGAGTGAAACGAGCCAACGAAACGAAGAAGGACAACGGAAATGCCACTTTACGGCCTGTTTGACGGAGAAGTGGACGTTAAGTTGTGAATATGATGATGGAGATGAAGATATTTATGACGAGTTGATCATTATGATGATTGTGATGCTTATGACGATGGCGGCGGCACAAGAGACGCATGCAACAAGCAACAAGCAAACTGAAATATTGCGCATACGCCGCCTGGGACAGCGGAAAATCGCTAGCAATGAGGTCGAGCTGTAAAAGTGGGCTAAACGTCGCATCAACTGAACAGCAGAGAAGAGAAGAGTAGAGAAGAGAAGTCAAGCGGGGCGAGGGAGGATATGGCTTGTCGAGTGTCATAAAACCGAAGGCTTAGACATAAAAATAAATTGCAGCAATCGAGTTGAGCGAATTATGCAATAATACGAGTCAAGTTAGACATATGCCCACACATGATTCCACATAGATCCCTAACAAGGTTATTAAACTTTTATATTTATTTTATATTGCGCTTAATTTCTGAGTCGTCTAGGATTTGGTTGATCGAAGCCACCACTTTAAGTTTTCTTCAACTGAGTTTTGTAGCTGTGCTTACATGTTATTTATTAATTATATACAAATTTATATTATATAGGTTAATTAATAACTATGCGTCTTCAGTTGCTTTATAAGAAGATAGAAATTTGTTGACATTCGCCTTAAGGAAAATATTAAGTTAAGACTTGTTTATTTAATTTGTGTGCAGATTTTGTATCTGTCGTCGCTTATAAAATATTTTTTAAGTTAAGCCATAGGGCTTAGAAATGGCTGTAACAATTCGTTCCTCAATTCCCATTAGCAATGTTTATGTTGTTTCCGTTACAGTAATAACAACAGATGTTTGCCCACAATTAAAGCACTTAAATGACCACAAAGCGTCGCCGTTGACGACGCCGACGACCTTCGGGCGCATCTCAGACTACACTACATAAATATATATAATTTGGGTTAATTGCGCAAAATAATCATAATTTTTCTGGCAGCCTGGCCACAGGCCACAACAGCGGCAACCTAATTCCTTTGATGGGTGGCATTTTGGCCTCGCTTTGAGCGGGGATTGTGGGAGGGCGGGTTTCTCACACTTTTGACCTGCTTTTGTTATCATCAAATGTGTTGGCCAGCACATGTGTGTGCACAAAGTTTTCGACGCTGTCGACACATTAAATGAAATTTAATTCCTGCTGGCATCATAAGCAGGCAGCAGGCAGCAGGCGCGTTATTCCTGGCCATGGCCAGAACAGCAGCTGGACAGGCTTAACACGCAGGCGAGGAGCCAAGTGAAACCGCCAAAGCCTCTAACCGATGTGGCTGGCAAAGCTTTCTTGCCACAAGTTTAGATTCTCCCCCTCCCCGCTTGTCAACCCCTTGGCCTTGTACGTGTTGTGCCACTATTTAAATGTTATTTAACGCTGCTCTTCCTCTCTTCTTCCTCTTCTTCTGCTGTGCTGTGTGTGCTCATAAAACGTCGCACAGTTGTTGCCAAATTTGTGGTCTGAGCGCTTATCGTTTGTTTAAAGCCACAGTAGAACCGAGCCAAAAATTGCCATAAAAAATTTCACGCTCATCTGACTTAATGGTTTTATAGCTTCTGATATCTGTGTGATATTTGCTCATTTGTGTATAGGCCGAAATGCGTTGATTTCATAGCCATGTTTTTGGTGTAGCATTTTTTTGTAATTTATGAGCGGTCAGTTTTTGGGCCAACATTTCCCTTCCCTCCCCCTCGTTCGCTTCGTTCGCTTCGTTAGCCCTTTGCTTGAGCACCCAAATTCATAAACTAAACCGAAAACCAATCATATCAAATTTGTGTAGCCTACTTCTGGCCACTTCAGCTGTCTGAACTGCTAACGTTGGCTATATTTCTGTGATTTTTCTTTTCTTTCCTTTTCTATTCCTCTTTTTTTGGGTATCGGGATTTTCATATCTTAATCATATTTTATGTTTCATATTTTGCGCTTCAAGTATTTGATGGGTGAGCTGCCCAAAAGCACTCCTTACTTATATTTTGCAAAGAGAAGCCTCCGGCTTAGCCACATAATTTGTGGCATTACTCAGCTGTCTAAAAAGCCGTGAAAAGGCAGCCAAATGAGAGAGTCGTGTTTTAATTTGGGACCAGGTCAAGACATAAGAGTCATGTGCGGTTACCAATTAGTGTTTATGTGAGCATTAATCTTAATTTTGCTGATGTCTGAGTACTAGTGATATGTACATACTATGTAGTATCATCTAGACAGAGAGTGAGATATGTGGATGTGTAAAAATAGAAGAAAGGCATGTAATAGTCACTTTTCAGTTATCATCATTAAAGCTCATTTCGGTGACAGCTTCACACTATTTTAAGGGCGAAAATGGAAAACTAATTTTAATTTAGCACATATGTATTTGCGTATTATCAGCTTCTTCATTTCTGGCGTGTTGACCTGGGATCCAGCATAATTTATTACTAAATAATGTATTACTACTTCTTAAATAATTAGTGTTAGTCTTAAGAACTAAGAACTAAATGAGGTATTTTCAGAAATTCTATTTTAATCTGAAATTTAGATGGTGCTTAGATGTTATATTCGTTATCTACTAATTACAATAAATGTTATTCTACTGTCATATAAAATAAGATTAGCAGTGATTTTAAATATTTATATAAATTGACTTGAACTACTTGAAACATGCTAGTGTATTCTGAAGCGGTTAAATCAAGTTACTATTCCTAAAAATACTGTTGTAATTCATTTTGGAATTCTATTAGTTCCCAACACATCCTGTTTCCGTTAGTTGTAAGTTTTATACAATTGCTACATCATTAACACAGGTAACAACCATTACTGTATTATAGTATTTGTTAATGGACATATTGGGCTCTTTGAATGATAAGCCAGCCTTTAGTCAGCTCAAGTGGCCAAGATACACTTGACTCGATTTTGCATAAAAGCCACGTAAAAATCTTGGCTAAAATGCAGCAGCGGGAAGGGCAAAGAGCCGCGTTCAGATCCGTCGTTAGGCTCACCACAAATGGTCCACTTAACGCTCGACTAAGCACAAGGTCGGGAAAATCAACAAAAGCTGCGCTGCGGACTTTCGATAATTGGGGCCGGCATGAGCCCCAGGGACAGGGCCAAAACGGTAAGAAGATGGTAGGTTGTTTGGTCGGCAGCCACTTCATCAGCGGGGCAATTGAAGCGTGAGGCTTGGGCCGGACTCAGGTTTCTGGCCAGGCACTAAATTACATTTAGTGGGTTAATAAAATGCCAAGCACTTTATGCAAATTGAATTAAATGGAGCTCAGTTCAGCTCAGCTCTGCTCAGCTGAGGATCTGGCTCGTTTGCTTGACTTCCGTCAGAACAAGAGAAAGAGAAAGAGAAAGCGGTTGTAAAATGCGCTCATAGCGCACTCTGATTCTGACTCTGACTCTGACACTCACTCTTCCTGTGTTTCCTCAAAAGCAACATTTAATGCATTATTTATAAAGGATTAGCACCGAGAGCAACTGTCATGCAGTCCAAACGGAAGATGGCAAAAACAGGAAGGAAAAGCCTTTGCCTAACGAGAATTACTAATTGCCCCCATTCCCCCATCCGTGTGTATATGCGTGTGTATGTCTCTATTGTTGTTGTTTTTAATTATATGCATTATGAGACGCTCATTAACAAAGCAAATGAAGAAAGTCAAATGTGCAAGCCAAAATGACAGACAGCCAGCAGCTCTTACACGGCCAACGAACCTCAAACCTCATGAGAATGACAGACACACACCTGTACAGCTGCCTTGTGCAAACATCATTTAAATTTATAAAACCGCAACAACAACAATAGTAATAATAATATTGTAAGAGCAGCACCACAAAACACTGTGACAATTAGCCAGCCAGACTAGAGATGACCCCGTGAGATGGCCCATTTGATCACATATCCTTGGAAGGATAATCACCTAATTTGAAGCATATGAGAGACACTTTATTTTTGAAACCTATATATGTATATGAGTATTTATTGTGCACAGCTAGATCTATTTATTTCAGTTGTTCTTATATTAATCTTATTGTAAATATAGCTTTCTCGACTTGCACTTAAAAAAAATAAACAAATTAAAATAAGTAAACAGATATTATAAAGTATTTGTGAATTCTCTTTTTCACTTTTAACAAGTCTCTGAAATAATAAATTTAATCTAATTGAGCTTGCTTTATAATTTTAATACTTTTATTTATTTTAACTTAAAATATAGAAATTAAGAAACGTTTAAGAGTAACAGACATTGATCTTCAACAAAATGTTAATTGAATTTTACACTGTTTCTAATAATTACGAAGTGCTCATCTCTAATTCACACACTTACAGCACACCTACATGTTTGTTTGTAGAAGAATGCAAATGAGTCTGTTGAAAATCTGAGCGCGTGTGTATCTGAAATGAAAAGAAAGTTGTTTTTATGTAAAATTTCAGCTCTTGTTTCTGTCGGTATAAAATGAATATATACGCTCCGACATTTTACATAATTAACTGACAATGAGTTTGTGTATTCGTATTTATGTATGTATGTAGTAGACACTCATACACTCATACTCGTTATTCGTACACGAATAAACACATAAAAGCACAGCCCTTTGGTCGCTTGTACTCATACATACAAATGTTGTATGTAAGGCATTCAAAGGGCCAGGAGGGAGACTGACAACAACTCGTCCGCCATTTCCCAGAGGACTTAAGTTAATTATCACATTTTTTACACGCAATTTTACTTTGCATTGATGTTGCTGTTGTTGTTGTTGATGTTTTTCAAGGGGGCGTGGCTAGGGCGAGCATTAAAGCGCAATTATGTGTACAATTTGTTGTAATTTGCTGTGAAGCACACGATATGAGTGCGATTAACCTGCGCCGAAAAGTTGAATCAGCTCATTAGTTTGCGATTATCCGAGCTGACAGCATTGTGTCTATCACGCATATTGAAAGTTACAGAGTTTTTGTTAATTAATGATCCTTATCAAATTTTCGAAAGTCCATAACTTAAAAAAAAACACAATCGTCCCAGCAGTCCTCTATGGGAAAAAATCCGAAATTTTTACATATACTTTAAATATAAAGTTAGGGTGTTTTAAATTTGCCATGAAGCTTAGTTAGACTCATTTAGAAAAGGCTTTACCTCTCAGAAAAATGTCTGAGCAGCTTTAATTACTTTTCCGAATTCTACTTAAAAGGGTCAGACTACCTAAGCAAGGTTGTGAAATAAACGTCATCCACTTCAAGTCTGTGTTTGAATCACCAACTACCCAACTATCCTACTAGCTTGTGCACTAGTTGCGACATATATTCTGATTCAGTTTGTACTGCATTCATACACTTTTTAAAAACAAATCAAAACATTTAACGTGTATAAAATAATTTCAAAACAATTCACTACCCAGAATCTCCTAAGATTAAAAAGGTCTAATATAATGTTATTGCACTACTTATATGGTGATTACACTAATTATCACTATTATCAGATCTATTTCGTTTATATTCTATGCTTGTGCTTTTCAGTATTGATAAGCTTACAGTAATATTAAGACCTATGATGCAAATGATATAAATCTCCAAATGAAATTCTTAAAAAAAACGAACTACTTTTGAAAGCATGTTGGAACCATATATATTTTTCTGTTGAAACTAATTAGCCATTATCAGATCTCTTTATTGAAAGCTTGAAGCGCGTGCCTGATATTGTTGCCTTGCTGTCAATATTATGGGGTGCCCGCACAATTATTTACATCATGACTTTCACTTGAATTGAGAGCACTGCGCCATTTGTAGTCAGTGTAAAAATAAAAAGCAAACAAATAAAATTATTTTCACAAACATGCTCGTGAGTATGTGTTGTTTGCTTTTGGGATCGGGCTGCGAAATCGCGGCTATCGAGGAAGCTAAGTGGGCTGACCACGTGCTAAGTTGCCATAAAATGCACATTAGAAAAACAAGGAAATGGGAAAACGTAGCCATTAGGCAAACAGTCAAACGGCCAGGAATAAGCATCGCATCGGGCACAGGATCTGTGCTCATGACATTAATATTTATCAGCCGTGCAATTACGATTAGGGCAGACAAACTATTGACTCAGTCAACTGCTCTGTGGGGCATGAGGAGATGAAAGCCAAAAAACATGCCAGCCAAATTGTTAGACAAAACGATGCGATTGCCTAGCAAAATTTATTGATTCGACGCATTGAAATAGTTCTCAGCGGAGCCATTTCAAAGATTTGTACGACAAATTTTACGCCAGTTTCGTTTTTTTCTCTTTTAGATTTTCGGCTTTTTTTTCACGTCTTTTCGCTGAAATAGCTGAAACTCTAACAGACGCGCATAAAAATTCGAACACGCGTAGTTAAATACCCATACAAAATACACACACACTCACACACACACACTGGGCTATAAAGTGGGCGTGGCAACGGCTATTCAATGAGACAAAGCGCGCGTCGAATAGGGATGTCGGGATGTTGGGATTACGTCCGCGACTGGCATCCCCTGGACAGTGTCTCCTACTTTTTTTGGCAGTTGTTTTTAAAGGGGGGCGTCTGTAGGGGGAGTGGCAGGTTGAGCTGCTATGTGTTTTCGCCTAAACGATAAAGCAATGACAAAAGTCACAGCGAGCAGCGATTAAAGTTCAATTGGTGTGACTAGCGATTGTTAGGAACACAAAAAAGACGGAGACAATTGTACAAGGAAATAAAAAGAAAAGGAAAAGTTTAAATTGTGTTGAATATCTAAAATGTCAATCATGAAATTCGATGGGTTTTTATTTTCGTACTAGGAAACTGAATATCCCATTGATAACAACTGCTAACAAACATTATTTTCATGTAATTTAAATGCACTTTTAATGTATGATAATATCTCGATATATCCTGAATAGACTTTAATTAATTTCAAATGCTATTGAAATTGAATTATTTTTTCGTAAATATCAGTTTTACTTTCAAATTTCTTTAATATTATTTTTATGGCGACTTATAGATTCCTAATTCCCACAAGGCTGTCAAATTCTTATCGCACTTTAGCTGATGCAATTCAAATGTCAATTTCATAGTTTTATTGATCTGTTGATCTGCTGATGTTGATTTATATTTATGTTATAAATATGCACTTGCCTATATGCAGGTATTCTGGCAATTATCGAGCTACGTGAAGCAAACATTAATACTACCTGAAACCAGACAAAAGTTCAAGTCTGACATGAGCTGTCATTAGTTGATCTGTCACCGATTCGAGTTATTCAGAGCAACTTTGTTTTTTTCCCCCCATCAACAGCTACTAATTGCATATTTCGGAAGTTCTATGTTCAAAGACATTGAGGCTGACAGATTGTAACGGTGCTAAGTATTAATTAGCTATTAAAAAAAGGCAGCAACAGACGAACTTGTTGACAAGGGGAGTGGATTAGCTTGGGTTTTGGATTATTCCAAAACATTTTAAGTCTATCGAAAATGGAGTGCTATAAAGCCAACTGGCTTATTCGGTTGCTGTTGATTTACCACCACAAAAACACGACACTAAATGGTCTGTAGAATAAATTAAAATCATCATGCAGTGATCGATCGAAATATACTCTGCAAACAAGCATTCAACATATTGAGAAATAATTTACTTTTAACTTTGGGCTCTTTGCGAATTGTGGCTTTAAAATTATACCGAGTAAGAGGAATAGTGCTCAAAGAAAACCCTGTATTTTAGGAACTTATCTTTAATAGTTTGAGTTGTTTCAGATTTCATTTTTAATTTTGATCGAAAATATATTAAGGTTCAACTAATTTTTGGATAAAGGGTATTACATTTAGTCATACAATAAACGAGTAAAGAGCAACTAAAGGCCTTATATACTCGAGTCACTCTTTTGTTTGCCAGCGCGTCTAATTGTTAGCCACAAAAAAGCCAAACAACTTGTTTAAACAATGCATAAGCCGACACACACAGATAATTATGACTGCAGCTCAGTGTCAATAGAGTACAACAAAATTGTGTACAACCAAATAATTAGTGCAAAATAACACAAGATTTTTCAGTTTGTCAGTTATATTTTACTGGGCATTTTGAGGTTTGTTGAAATTCGCTTGTTGGCATTTGACTTCAAATATGAGGAAAACTGCAGTCTATCTTATGTTTAGACTTGCGTAAATAATTAAATATATCTAACTTCTTAAATTGTTGTTATTGTTATTTCAGATAAACCTTGGATGTTTTTAGTCATTAAAACTTAAATAGAAACAATGTTCAAGATTTACAGTTCACAAGAGATTTTATAAAAAATTAGCTTGGCATTTATAAGAATTTTATGAGTTGGGAAGAATTATAAAGTGACATGAGATCAGGAGTAAGTAAATAAATCTTTCGTTTTCTCGCTTATCACTATATAAAACATTTTATTTATAGCAACTGACTTAATACGAAATTGTTAATTAACCCAATTCTCCCAAAGAACGGTGGTAATATTAATAAATTAATTTCCCTTTGTGTAACAAAAAGTGCCAAGGTTATATTTGATTTATGCCTAATTAAGTTTTGTATATAGAGATAATCGATAATCTCTCTTAAAGTCGGAAATTTCATGGAAATTATATGTTTGGAGCTTCTTTATTTCCAGAGAGCTGGGTAACTCCAGCCAGCACTCTCATAGAATACATTTCAGTTTGATTTATATATTTATATAATCCCAGAAGTGCACGCTTTCCGTAATCAGAATCTGGATGCTTCATGATTCACATTAATAAACAACAATAATTTGCAAGTAATCAATTTCACACAGACTGCATGAATATGTGTGATTGTTTTAAACATCATTATAATAATTTGCATTAATTTGCTAACGAAAATCTTCTCATTATCATATAATCGCGTCTGGTTCCAGTGCACAGTGAAACCACTTTAAACTGGTACGGCCATTATAAATTTATTGTGTTATATGTGCAAAATTTGTTAAATTTCGGTAATTTGATTAACGACAATGCAATTGAAGATTTCTGTATGCGTACGGGAAATAAAGAAATTTCGAACCGGTTCAGTTGGGCTAAAAATAGAGCTGAACTTTCCAGGGCGTTATATGATTGATTCAAAGACCAGCAACTAAAATAATTGTAGATTAGAGCGAAAATACGAATTAATTGGTTCAGCTTAAAGCCCGATAGTTCACTGGAAAGCCAGCTGTCCATACTTGTAGTTACCGTTGGACGAGTTGCTCACGGCAGCTCCCCTCAAAGTCTCCAACACACTCGGCAACAAGTGCAGTAACAATAACAACAATGTAATCGGCTGTTGATTTATCTCGTTTTAAGTTCTCCGCATCCACTTGTCTAGGTTTTATTTGAGTCTCAGCCGCGCTGGCAAATGCACGCGCCAAACGCAATCGCAATCGCAAACGGTCCCGAATCGTTGACAATCCGTTGACAAGTTCATTACGCGAGTTTGAGTACTCGAAATTCGAATAATACGAGTACAGTAACAGTCACATCAGAAATCACGTTTTACGATACTTACGACTTTTGGCTGCAGTTTTGCTTCCGCTTGTGTTCGATTTATACCGAATCTCTGGATATATAAGAGACAACACCATCGAAATGATATTCGGTAGCTGTACGCGTAAACAAATACTCACAATGAGCGCCCTCGTTGCTGGTGTCGTCCTGGCAATTGTTGCCATCAGCGTCTTTAGCCAAGTGGAGTCCAAGGAGCCTCCATGGGCGGGACATCGAGTGAACAGGTGCTTCAAGACTCGACCGAACACAACCAATTCCTCACTGGAACTGGTCCATATTGTCTTTAGACATGGCATACGCACACCTGTCGACACCTTTCCCAATGATCCCTATCTCAAGGATAGCTTCAAACCCACCGGCTGGGGACATGTAACCAATGTGAGTAGTGAGCAGAGACTTAATACATTAAAACTCGAATATAGTTGAAAACGAGTTTAAATGAAAAATCATCATTAGAAATGACAGATAGTCATAAGACAAGTGATAACGGAATATTAAAATTTACTACTCTCAGAAATCTAATCTAAATTCTAATCTAAATTAGCATTTCTTATGAAGATTTAAGAGCGTGTGCAATGTTATTGAGAAGTAAAAACTTGTGTTATCTTGAAAAGGATAATTTATTTTAGCAGTTCACAGCTATTTAAGCTCTTAGAAATAAGAAACAAGTATAGCGTGCGCTCTCCAAAATAATAATATTTCTTAATACTCCCAAAATAGTCGGAAAGTTTTGGAAATATAGAGCATTAATTTAAATTTAAATATAAATTATATATATATATATATATAAGATATAAATTTTGTCATCATCATCATGATTAGAATAGGCAGTAGTACATAAATATATACTCACATACATTTAAAGGATAAGGTCGAGAACAGCATTATTTATATTTTTGACCTCTACTTATAGTTGACGTTCATCATTTGCTTAAATTTTTAAATTAACTACAGAAAGCACATCCGGAGCTGACTTATTTATCAGTGTAGCAAATAAGTATTGCCGCTTTTCTTTGCAAGCCGGTGTCGTTGTCCTTATCCTTGGTAGATAATACCTCTAAAGTGTCGCTACAAGTATAAACTTTGTTCGTGAAAATGCTAAAATCATAAAATGTATAAAGGGCTTATCTTGTTGACAAAAAAATCTTGAATCCATCATTTGTATCCATCTTAAAGCCAGTTGAGTTTATATGAAATATGAGTTCATTTTCTAAGCTGTCTGGTATTAACACAAAGTGGACTGAAAATAGACTTAGAAAATTGATTTAATTTTATTTAAGAATATATAATTTACAATTCATTTTATTTATTTATTTTATGACCTAACTTAAGTGAATTTTGAATCAAATCATTGATCATCTTTGCAGCGTGGCAAAAAGGAGCTCTTCGATATGGGTCGCTGGCTGCATCGTCGCTACGGTGATTTCATGGGACCGTATTATAGACCCGATGTAAGTTATAGACCGCAATGTTAAGAAATGAACATAATATGAGGTATTCTTCTGTAGAGACTTCATGCTCAAGCTACAGCATCGCCACGAGCTCTAATGTCACTTCAAACTACACTGGCCAGCATGTTTGAGCCCCGGGGCACCGCCATGGAATGGAATCGGCAGCTCAACTGGCAGCCCATTCCGATTGTATCTGAGCCACTGGAACAGGATTCGGTATGAGGAAGAGAGTCACTAAAATTCAATGCAAACATGTTTTAATATTGTCTACATTTCAAAGCTGTTGTTGGTGCGAACGCCATGTCCACGTTACTTTGAGGCGCGGGACGAGGTGTTCAAGTTGCCCGAAGTGATTGCCGAGCAGGAACCCTACGCAGATATGCTCCGAGAACTGAGCAATCTGACGGGAATGCCTATGCGCAATGCCGAGGATGTTAACTCACTGTACATCACGCTGCTGGCCGAACAGGAGTTTGGCTATAAGCTGCCCGACTGGGCCAAGGATTACTTTCCGGAGCGCATGCAGTTCCTGGCCGAGCAAAGCTACGTCTATAATGCGTATACGCCCGAGATGCAGAAGATCAAGGGCGGACCCTTCTTGCGCAAGATGTACGATGAAATGCTGGCGAAACAGGCGGGCACTCTCAGGCCCAAGGATCGGGGCATGTTCATCTACACGGGACACGACTGGACCGTGGGTAATATACTCTCCGCTCTGGGCGTTTGGAAGCGTCAAATGCCGCGCTTTGCCGTTATGGCCATCTTCGAGACGCACCAGAACAGCCAAACCGGCGAATACTATGTAGAGGTAATTAAATAATAGGTACAATAAGTATAGATATTTAATTGGTACAGCCACTCTCTATAGATATTTCTGCGCAACGATGAGTTCGGCTGCCTGGAACAGCTGAAACTGGCCGACTGCGAGCTCCAATGTCCACTGAATCGCCTCGTCGAACTCAGCGAGTCGGTGCTGCCCCTTGAGCCCGTGGAGCAACGTTGTCGCGCTCGTAATGCCGATTTTGTGGAACCACCGCCACGCCCAATCGATCAGCAATAAATAAATTAATATTATTGAAATAGACATTGCAAACAATTTGTTGTTTGCACTCAGAGAACTCAGTATTAGACAGTGGCAGTTGCCCGTGAATCTGCGGGAGAAAAACCAAAATAAAATCAACATAAAAAGTGAATTGCCTGTTTATTTATTGCTCTTATTATTTTTTGGCTAATTCGCTTATTGTATGTGCAAATTTAGTTTGGGTGAATTATATTTAATTTCAGGTATTATTAAATGTTCTTTTTTTGCTCTTTTCAAATGATCATTATTGTGCAAATTGAACAACGTCATTTCGCACTCGCTCTCAGTTCTCTAAAGATAACGCAAAAATCTCCTCGATTCTCTCGTATTTGTTCGACATAATCGCGACTTAAAAGCCGCTCGATTTCTATTCACACAGTCACTAGACGCGTGAGTCTCAACGTAGCTGGAAGTACGCGAAATTAAACGCTCTACTGGTACAAAATGATCGCCAAGCGAATTACCGGGCTGCTGATTTGCCTCGAGTGCTACCTCCTGGCGAGTGGAGCCATTGTTCCCGTGAAGGCGCCTTTGGATGAGGATAATACCCAGTACTCCAACACAGATTCAACACTGGAACTCGTGCATTTGGTAACAAACAAGTTAACTTTACAATAATTAACTTTTCGCACTCACTGAACCATAAAATTATAATATGCTTCTGCTTGGGTTTTCTTTATAAATAATCTGTTTAATTTAACCATCAAGGCCTTTTGATTAACGCAAGTGAAGAGTCATTTATTAATTGATATTATTGGGTACTTGAAATATCAGATGCATGAAACGCTTAATTATTTTCATTTTTTTTTGTTATAAATTATTTTATTGTTATTATTGAAAATAGTCAAACAGAAGATACCCTGTCACTCTTATTACAAATTTCATACTGAAATAAGTGAGGGAGCTTTAGTTTCTAAAAATATAAACTAAAAGTAGTCTTTCTGAGGATTGCCTTTTCATTTACTTATAATTTATGCTAATACCTTTTAGCTTAGTTATTAACTTGAAAGGCTATAAAGAAGACGAATACACTATTAAATTATCAACTAAGTCTGGTATTTGAGCTTTAACTAGATCAGTTTCGGACACACTACGTATACTTAACAAAGCTTCAAGTTATTTGCACATTAATTAGACGGGGACAACCGGTATACCTAGCAGGTACAGAAGCTTATGGCGAATATGTTATACGTTTATCTAGTGTAACAGTTGCCTAATTGCGATGATATGTGCAATTCTATAATTAATATTTATGAGATACTAAAACAAGTAGTTATTTGCTAGGCGCTGCTGTTCAAGTAGACCTTGATTCAAGCTCTGTATTATAATTGTTAAGCTGATACCTTTACCAAATCCACTTTTTTTAGGCATATGTGAACAATTTGAAAAATGCTCTGTGGCAAAGTTATTTTTACTTAATTTAGTTTTTTTTTTTAATTAAAACAAAAATTTTGTTTATTTCTCTTCATTTTTAAAATTCATTAATCTTGATAAATTAACGTCGACATTTCAAATTAAAAGAAAGTTTATTATAGAAAAATTTGTTGTTCTCTGACTCCGACAGCTCTTTCGTCACGGTCCACGCACTCCTGTTACCACATATCCCAAGGATCCCCATTTGAACAACACCTATGAACCCTATGGCTGGGGACAACTAACCAATGTAAGTCGATAGTCAGACTATTAAAAAGATTTATATTTTTGACAATTACACTTTCAAAAGGGTGCCAAAGTGGAGCTCTACAAGATTGGCAAACAGCTACGCAAGCGTTATAAGGACTTCCTGCCGCCCTACTATCAACCAAATGTAAGTTGAAATGTATATTAAAGCTGGATCTATGACTAATCGATGATGAACCATTCCCAGATGCTGCATGCGCAAGCCACGCAATCGTCACGCACCATTATGTCTCTGCAGATGGTGCTGGCCGGTATGTTTCCGCCGGAGAATACGCCCTTGGAGTGGAATATGATGCTGAACTGGCAGCCCATTCCAATCTTCACTGAGCCGGAAGCCACCGATACTGTAAGGCTACCACAACAACTATTATAACAATGTTTAATAACCCAACTTTATTGCAGAGGTTACGGCAGAATGTTCCATGTCCCCGCTATGACGAGGCAGTTCGGGAGGTAATGCACCTTCCGGAGGTGATCGCGTTGCATGAGGAGAAGTCGCAGCTCCTTGAAGATCTCACGAATTTGACAGGCTTCAATGTGAGCTATGCACATGATGTGACCAATATCTTCATCTCGCTGCAAACGCAACAGGCCTACGGCCTGGAGTTGCCCGAGTGGAGCAAGGATTACTATCCGGACAAGATGCGACTCATGGCGGAGAAATCGTATTCGTATGACGCCTACACGACGGAGCTGCGCAAGCTCAAAGGCGGCTTCTTCCTCGAAGACATGTACAAGCAAATGCAGTCCAAGATATCTGGAAATCTTGATCCAGCTAGCAGGAAATTGTACGCTTACTGTGCTCACGATTGGTCCATTTCGAATGTGCTCAACGCCCTCGATGTCTGGGGAACGCAAATGCCCCGATTCTCTGCCCTGATTGCATTTGAGCTCCACAAGCGAAACGATACCGGCGAACACTTTGTGGAAATCTACTTCCAAAACGATCCCAACAAGAAGCCAAAGCTGCTCCAGGTGCCTGGCTGCGATAAACAGTGTCCCATTGAGAAGCTCTTAGAGCTGTCCAAGAATGTACTTCCCGATGCTTCGTACGAGCAACTCTGCGTCGCCAAGGGAACCAGCGATGGCTCGCGTATTAGCTACCATTAGTGAGACAATTTATGCTAAGCCAGTAGTATTAGCTAAGTCAAGTCTAAATATAATTTAAAATACACTGTGTAATTTGTACTTGTGAGTGATATTTGATTGATTTGCACGCCACTATAAACAACGTAGGCCAATCTGGAAATCAATATGCGTGTTTTATTGTTTGTGTTTTATATCCGACGGTCGCTCGAAAAGTTTTATCAAGCACTATACATGCGTCATATCCATGTTCGTATTCGTTCCACAACCACAACAAATGTTTTGATAAGTTGACAAAGATTAGATAGCAAGCATAATAGTTGAAGGTAAGGCTAAAATCAGCTAAATCGACTAAAATACAATAAAATAATAATAAATTCAAGCATTTAAGACGGGTCGTAAACTTTTACTATTTTGTAATATATTTAAAATATTAAAATTCTTTCGTAAATATATTTTATTAGATTAAGATCTGAATAAGTAGTCAGTAAGAAAGTTAACTAAGTTCATATGTTAACAAAAGATTAATAACAGTTTCTGGAAGATAAAAGAAGTGTTAAGAAATTTATTATAAAAATTTTATGTTTATAATATGACATATCGCAGATACTTTATTTTCTGCGTAACTTTTTTATTCCTTGTGCGATCATTATGAAACTTATAATATTCTTTCGTTTCTTACATGAGCATATGAGAATCTGAATATGAAATGCTTATGCAATATAGAACAGAACATGAAGCACCTGTAACATACTTGTTTTGAATAGTTCTTGGTCTGGCACAATAGTGATTTAAGTAGCATTCAATAGCTTCAAATAAACTTATGTTATGCATATAAAGAAAAAAATATATAAATGCATTATTATTATTAATAATTAATATTTAATCTAATTTATATCTAGAATCACATTTGCAACATTTCTAAAACTGCCCGTTAATAACTTGAATGCAAGCTCTAAAATAGGTTGGTTTCGAGTTTTATAAAACTTACTGGGGATGGTTTTAAGTCAGGTAGTTGGAGCTTGAAGCTTTCCGTGTTTTCAGCAAACATTAAGTATACCTGAGCCGTAAAAGGACAGGAACAACTTCCGCTTAACAAAAAGCGACAGGTAAATTTAAATTCGGCAATTCTACATCGTTGACAGAAATTAAAAGTAACAACAAAAACAACATGCGTATTGAGTAATTAACATAAGTTCGATAAATTAACAATGCATCTGCTGAGATTTATTACAGGCGGCTGCCAGAGAATCCGGTGACGAATTTCGTTGGCCATAAATTAAGAAGGCGCCAAAGAAGGCCGCAAAGTGTGTGTGTGTGTGTCAATGTGTGTAAGCGTACATGTGTGTGTGAATTATAAATGTATGAATGTAAAACGCGGCCGCGATTTAAAACGCCTCAAATGTTGGAGCATTGTTGTGGCGACTGCTCAATGTACGATCAGTTACGGACAGCGCAACACACAATAGATTCACTCGACAACAAGAACAACAACAACAACGAAGAGTAACAATAACAAGCCGAATAAAAATAATAATAGTCAAAAGCGACGACGGTGACGAAAGCATTTGGCGATAATGAAACGATAAAAGATATATGGTACTATATAGAAGTACATGTGTCTGATTCCGTCAGTTTTGTTGGGTCGCTCCGTGGTCTCTACGAACTCAGACAATACGGCGAATGAGCTCCGCTGAACTATCCGTTGTCCGTCATCCGCCATCCTTTATCCGCTAATCGTTATCCAAGTTTTCGTTATCGTGTTATGCGCTTATCACAGTTTTGTGAAAATTATAAATATTACGCGTCTCACGAAATTACAATGAGCCTTCGATTTGTCAAAGACAAATACATAATAAAACCATCTGTATTTGTATTTCTTCTTGTATTGATAACACAAATAAAAGACAAATAGAGCTCGAAATACTTGTATTCAAATGCTGAACTGATGATAGAAAGGCGCCCTCAAAACCAGCTCCGACTTTGCAAATTAACAACTTTACGTTTTGTTTTTGTTTGTACCTTCTTTTTTGTTGTTGTTGCTAATTCTTGTTTTATAAGCAGCATAATTAAAACCGCCGAAAAAACGAAGCACAATAAAAAACCAAAACAATAATAATAAAACAAATACAAAATTCAAGCTGTCTCTGTTTTTTTCGACTTGTGTGTTGTGATCGTTCAAACCGCGTCAACGTTCCCACTCCGCTATTAGCGCCAAGCAAATACTCACACAATAAAAACAACAATCCCCCCGACCCGAATCCGAAGCCTAAGTCCCAGCCCAAGCCCAAGCACCGGCTAAACCGTATAAAGCGGGTCTACGAAAATGCCGCGTTCGCATTTCACTAGAAGGCATTGTCTAGCGATGACGGGCGGCTTAATTGCATTGGCGTTGCTGATCTTGTGCTTCACACACTCCGCGGTTATCTCGGGCAAGATCACCGATCCCGGCACCGATGAGTCTACGCTTGAGCTGTTGCATGTGGTAAGTCCGTCAGCCGACCAAACGAGCAACGAAAATCAGCAGCTGTTCTCATTACACTGTTCAGCAGGGTGTGAGTTTTAATATGAGATCACAGCAAAAGTTTTAAAGTTTCAGAAACACAAGTGCTATTGAAATTTATGGCATAAACATGCTCCTGTCAGTAATATAAATATTATTAAGTAAAGTGATTGCGAAAGATATTTTCTGAAAGTTACATAGGGATTCTAGATTAAAATAAATTATATTGAATTTATGACGTGGAAGCTTTTATTTATTTGGAGAACGTAGATTAAGATTAAGTGTCAACACTCTGATATCGACAAAGCGGCAACAATGTTGAGAACCCAGTTAATTTATGTGCTCAAATTATAAATAATTATATTTGAGCTGAATTTCATCACTTGCTAGCGTAAATCATTGTCGAACCTCAATTAAGTAGCTCAACAAAAAATTAGGCATTTAATCTTAATTAAAAAAAAAATTTGATTCATCAACCAAACTTTTAATATATCTCTTTTAGCCTGATAATGATAGAAATTCTGATTGCACTAAATATTTTGAGTAAGCATTATCATCACGTTCTATATAAGCAATTAAAAAACTAGCTGATAAAACATAAGTTTAGTTGCCATTTACTTTGTAAGGTTGGCAATGAAAGCGAATGCTATTTACAAAGTTAAAACGATAAAAGAACGTTTTGCTGATAAATACTTGACGTAAATTGTAAATTGTCAGCGTTCGCAATTTTTTCACTCGCGTCCAGGTTGTGCTGCACAGTGTTTTGAGTGCTTAATTATAGCATGGAATTATATTAAATTAGTACGCTGCGAGCAACGGCCATAGACGAATGTTTAACGATACGAGAGCTTATGGCATTCCCATTAAATATGTATCATCTGAATTTAAAGTGAAGGCGTTTCGAACGACACAACCCAGGTAGAAGGTTAATAATACAAGTCAGTGCAAACTTTGCACATTAAAGTTAGCAAATGTCGATAAAAGAGTTTAATATCCGACCTAATAAAAAACATAATGTCTGCCTGATAGGTTAGTTGTGTTTTTCAGCTGCTGTTTCGATTGATATTTAATAACTTGATCAAGATAGTGATTTATTTTTAGAACACTGTGATTAAATCAAAATCATCAGAAGTTGTATATACATTCTGAAATTGGCTGTGATTACGTGATTTTTAATAAATCTGATGATTTAATGTAATGTTACTATAATTGAAGGTTTAGTTGAATAAGCTTCAACTCAGGGGTATTTCTCAAATATACTAAACTTAATAAAAATTTATGGAAATAGAAATTGGTGAAGTGAGCGAAGGAAATACTTATGAGACAGATTTAATGCTGGAAAAGAAAGTTGCTAATTTTCTTAGGACGAAAATATATATATTTTTAGTGGTATTTTCATTTTGTTAAATAAATTTAAATCTGAAATACTGTTAAGTATGTTGTTGTACGATTTTGTCAAGTGACAGTTGAATTACTTTAAAATATTGATTCTTGAGGTTTTATTATATAAAATTCATTCCGAAAATTTACATCTCAAATTTTACAAAAAGTGTATAATTAAATCAGCAAATAATACTTTTATGTGTATTAAAACCTAAAACGTGATCATATATCAGTAATCCGCATCATTCATATCCAAATAACAAGAAACTCAATTTAAAAAGATTTAAAACCGGCTACAAGCCTAATTACAATTTAAGCGACTCATTTCACAAAGCCAAACAGCAAAAGGCCTCAAAAACAAAAACCAGTCCAGAGGCATTTTAAAACTGATATGGTTAGACCAAAGACTACGACGCACTTATTTCTGTTTTATAAACGTATTTTGAAATATTCTGTAAGCTTAAATCTAAATATTGAATCACTGGGAACTGATAGCTCAGTTAATTTGAGGGCTGTTGACCTTCAGCCAAGGCAAGGTAAGGGGTTTTTTCTTATCATCAGTCTGGCCACGCGCAATTCAAATCGAATAGCAAATGCTGCTGGAAAACTTCCGCAAATTTCAAATTGTAATGCTGCCAACACGTGCATGACCAGGCCGAGATCGGAACTGCCAAGAAATGTCTGACTATTTCGCCGTCTTTCTTTCTTTCTTTCTATCTCGGGTCGCACGAAGGCGTTGTCGTTTTTCCTTATCAGAGTCGCGTGCAAGTTTTAAATTTGTCGCTCATACGACTGTTGTTATTGTTGTAACTTAGTTTGTTGTCACTCAAGCTTGAGACATTGACTAGACGGCCGCTTTAAAGATTCAATGAGGCTAGCTGAGAATTTAGTTAGAACGTATGGATAATGCAAGAAACGCAAAGCTTCATGGAATATATTATTACGTTAAGCAAACTCTATGAAAATATTAAAAAACTCTTTCAATCCATCGATAGCTATACGAGCTGCAATTTTTTTCTTTAAGTTACACATGTTCGGGTTATGAAAGTTCGACTATACTCTTGTTTTTAAGTAGAATTTACAGCTTACGTCTTAATGATTTATCTTTTTTTTCAACTAAATAAACTAATCCTTTAAACTAATAAAATAAAGTGGAATTGTAAGCTAGTGTCATTATCACATTGAACTAATTAAGGCAGCAAACGAAAAAGCGTGGAAAACTTGTACCTAACACTGCATATTTTTGGACAATTTGCAGGTTTTCCGACATGGGCCACGCACACCGGCGGACACATATCCAAGGGATCCCTATGTAAATGAAACCTACTATCCATTTGGTTGGGGACAAGTAACAAATGTGAGTAAGAACAAGTTGCAGCACAACTTTTGCCCAAAAAAATTGCAAACAAGAAGAAGAGATCCTGCCACCTTCCCGTTCAACCCGAAAACCGCAGAGCAAAGCATTAAATAAATTGGCAACGGACGGGGAATGTGAAGGGGGGAGGGGGTTGTCTGTTGTGTGTTGCATTAACATATACACATGCATATGTTTATGCAATTGCAAAAATGCATGGCATTTATTATTTTATAACATTGCTACATGTCTTTCTCTCTGTCTCTGTCTCTCTTTCTCTATCTTTTCGTTCTCTGCATTCGCACTGGTGTTTCTATTTGGCGAATTCTCCGGCTGTTGTCTCACGTGCCATCCGCCCACGCCATGTAATAAATCAACGCTCAGAATGGCAAACGCGAGCTGTTCAACATTGGGACTTGGCTGCGTAAGCGTTATGGCAAATTTCTGGCACCCTACTACAGTCCCGATGTGAGTAACCCAACGCTAACGAACCACCAGATACCCGTTCCTGTTCTTGTTGCTGTTCCCATTCTCTCGTTCCGAGTGAATGAGGCAATGGGAACCGCCGGACGGATGGGTGTCTGATAGTGCGGACGTTTACAAATTGCAAAGCTCAAGCGCGCTTGCCTCATCACTCAATTCTCCTTTTTCGCTCTCCTCCTCGCTTCTCGTTTCCGTCTCCGCCTCCGTCTCCGTCTCTCTCAATCTCCAGTTGGTGCACGCACAGGCAACGGGCGTGCCACGGACACACATGACCATGCAAACGGTTCTGGCCAGCTTCTTCCCCCCGAAAGGCACGTCCATGGAGTGGAACAGCAAGTACAATTGGCAGCCCATTCCGGTTTTCTCCCAGGAGCTGAACGAGGATACGGTACGTCAATCCAATCCCATCAATAATGATGGCATCATCACTTCAAATTGATTTATACCTCATTTCACCTTATCGCCAATACAAACCGAAGGCCGCATTCGATTTTACATTTTACAGCTACAAACTAGAAACTAATTTAAGCAACAAATCCCATCGTTTTTTTTTTGTGTCACAAGAGGTTAAAATACTAGAGTTATAACCTGTGTTTCAATTTTCAACTTAACTTTCCATTGTCATATTAATGGCAGTTTTAATTCATCAATTTTCATAGCATTTTCCAGTTTATTTATTGATTCTTTAATTAGATTTTGATTAATTTTATTTAAAATTTTATTTTTATATCTTTTTCAATTAAATTTTTCAACTAGTAATCGTTCTTTGTTCGTGTATTAAATTTTAACTTACTCTCGAACCATTTATCAAAAAAGCTTATATAGTCTTTATAAGTATTCATTAATGTACGGATTACGAATATGTGAATAACGGCAGCAATTGGGGTGATTTTGTTGTATCCAACATTATTCTATAATTTGATTGATTGATTTTTTGAATAATTCATTAATTCCAATCGTAGGATCTTATATGCATATATCTGTTTTAATTGGTTTGTAGTTAGTTTTTAATTCAACTAATTACTTCCACAAATTATTTACAATTTCTTTGTTAAAATATCTGTATTCCAGAGTTAAAACGTTTATTACTAGATCTTTTGAAACCAATTTGTACGTAAATATAAAAGATAGATAGATATACTCGTAATTGGGAATCTACTTAAATATTTTATTAATACCAATTGGGTTTTTCTCATTTACAGTTGTTGCTCGTTCGCACGCCATGTCCGCGATATTTCGAAGCTCTGCATGAGGTTTATGAGAAGCCTGAAGTTAAGGCAGAAATCGCACCTTATTTGGATATGTTCAAGGAACTAGCATCCCACACCGGGCTCAGTTTTAACGAGCCCGAAGATGTACAGTCGCTGTACCTAACACTACTTGCTGAACAGGAATGGGGACTCGATTTGCCCGATTGGACCAAGAAATATTTTCCAGAGAAAATGCAATTCCTAACCGAGCAGAGTTACGTGTATAACGTGTATACACCAGAGATGCAGAAGATCAAGGCTGGTCCGTTCCTCAAAAAGATGTTCGATGAAATGCAACAGAAGCGCAATGAAACCCTGAAGCCCGATAAACGGAAACTCTTCATCTACACGGGCCACGACTCGACCGTGGTCAACGTGCTGTCCGGCTTGAAGATTTGGGAGCGCCAACTGCCCCGATATTCGGTTATGGCGCTTTTCGAGCTGCACAAGAACAAGGAGACCGGTGATTACTGGGTGGAGATCTATTTCCGCAATAATCCAAAGGCGCCAGCTGTGAAATTGACTGTGCCCGGCTGCGACTTCCAGTGCCCGTTGGACAAGCTGCTAGAGTTGGCCAAGGATGTGGTGCCTACAGAAGCCGATGCTAAGCGATGTGATGCTCAAAATGACCAATTTACAGAGCCACCACTGCGTGGCCCATAGAAAGTCATGGGAAATGTGGCTAATTTCCTGCTGGAATCTTACAGGTGCTAAAACTCAGGGAGCCTAATGTTAGTGAAGTCAACTTTTAGTTTAAGTCAAACAATGCAAACATATTAAAGATCGAGTCAAAATTGTCATTTGTCTAGTGCTTGATTTCGCGCCGGGACCAGCGCCTCATGTGGCAGCCAAGTTGGCTCATTTCCGCTTGTGGCGCCGCCATTGCCCAATAGGCCGCTTCCGTTTTGTCTTTTGCCAGCTCCGCAAACAACTTCCGCACTTGTTTAGCCAGTTCTTTCCCTCTCTGCTCACCCTCTTTTTGTCTGTCTCTTGCTCTGTCTCTGTTTATGTCTCTGTCTCCGTCGCTGTCTGTATGAATCTCGCCCGCCCTTTGGCTTTGCTCATTTTTGCCAAGAGGTGACATTTTTCGCATTGCGGTTTACCATAAACTATTTCATTGGGGAGTTGTTGTCTGTGTACATTAGCAGTGTTCCATGCTCCATGCTCCATGTTCTATGCTCGGTGTTTGGTGCTCGGAGTTTCATCCCCTCCCAGTTTCAACCCATCCAGCTCTCCATTGTTTACTCGTGTGCGTTTCCCATCTGTCTCTCTATGTGTGTCGAGCTCGAGTCCGCTCTTTTCCCTTTTTATTTGTATTTTGCACATATCTGTAAACTTTATTTGTCAACGGGACGCATATGTTGTGTGCTTGCCAAAAGTAAAAATAAAATAAAATAAAATAAAATAAAGGAATCATATCCTGTATGCTCATACATTGTCTGTACTCGCGTCGTTATTGCTGTGTTGTCTGTTTGTTTGTGCTTTTAATTTTGCTTAATTTGATTTTGGTGGCACTATAAGGCCACACTCAGAGGAGTTCTTATAGTGCCCGAATGGTAAGGAATGATTCACAATGCCTCGCACATTTACATAAGCAGATTATCATTACATCCTATGATTAACGACAAAAAGCGGCTCGTACTTTTTTCCTCAAGTAATTTGTATATATATTCTTATATTTATAATTGCAAATAAAATAAAGACAAATTCGGGAACATGATGTTAAATTAACAATTACAATAACTTGCGCAAATTTTATTTTAAAACTGAAAGTAAAAGATAAGCTTTATTAGTTTTCACAACTACTTATATTTCAAATCGTGTGCTTTTGGCTAATATAATGAAAATCTATAGTTAATCAACAGGAATGACATTTTATACCAAAAATAGTGCTATAAGTAATAAAAAATATGGTTTTTAAATTTGTGTAATTTTCTTAAGCTTAAAAACTCGTATTTTAAAATAAATGTTTGAATGCCCAGCCATAGAAAAAAACACAAGTGAGTCTTGTTTTACGGATGTCTAATACTATCCATCGTTTTAAAATTTAAAAATTTGTTAATCATTAACCCAATTTTCGTCTGCCTAAAAGTATGCAACAAAATTGCTGCATTCATTTTCAGAGCAGTGGCTCTCCAACTGTAATGTGCTCACCAGAGATGGGCCCAATTAACAGGATATCTCCTCGTCGATATATTTATGCTTTAAGAAAAACGTAGCTGAATATTTTCTAATTGAAGCCAGGTGATCCAATTCGAGAATTATGGCACTCATACTTCTCGTATCCTACACATGAAATTTAACCACAGACGAAACAGCTCTGATTTCCTGCATATTTCTTTCTCACTTTCTGACTCCCAATCTCTTTGTCCCTCTTTGGTGTTGTGCTCACACAACGCAGCACTCAGGGCCGGCAATAAAATTCCTGCACCTTTCTGACAAATGAAACGTGCAACAAACAAGACGCCAAAGAAGCTGCAGCTGCATAGGGCGGGGATCCTGAACTGAGCTAGTGCCAACAAAGATTTATGCGTTTTACAGGGTCTACGCTTTATGCGAAACTAAACGGCAAACAGTTTGAGTGAAGAAAGGAACCGGTTGCCTTTGGCCATGACTGGCCTGGCTAACGGAAGTCAGCCATGACAGCGGCTGCTTCTGGCTGGGCAAACATGTTTTGCATTGGCCTGGATGACAGAACAGACTAAAAAGACATGGAGCTGGAGGTGGATGGGTGTCAGTGAGTCAGTGCAAGTCTATTGTGCCTTTTAATAGACGGAACTGCACCAGAGCCTGGCAGCGGGCAAACATTTGTGCAGCTTATTAATATGCATCCCATCTCAGTCGCACCAGATCCAGAGGATTAGTCGGGAGCAGGTGTGGCACACGGAGTACTTTTCCCAGCTGCAATCGACAATTTTATCTACTAGGCCAAGCGCAAAGTTTTTCGCTCCGTATCGAAAAGTCGTTAGTAAGCTGACCGCAAAAAGAGATGTGGGCAAGAGCAGGCCAAGAGCTGTGGACTAAGTTGGCCAGCAAAGGTTTTATGTCTTAGTCGCAGTCGTCTTGACGCTAAAAAATTAAAGTTTATCCAAAGACTTGCACTTAGCCCAAAACTTTTCTCCACCAAACTTTTCTGACTGAGCTTGTCTCTGGTTCTCTAAGTAGATTTCTTGCCCCAGCCATACGTCTAGAGCTAAAAAATGACCCAATTGTGAGTGTGGGGAATTACTTGACCCATCTCATGCAATAGCTGCACTATAGGCGAAGAAATAATTCTAATAAATATGTAAAGTCCAAATGAAATCTCTGAGCTTACAGTTGAAATCAATTACCATTTGAAGTCACTAATCCAATTAAAATTAAATTAAATCAACTAATTTAATACTGCGAATCTATAATATAAAGATGTTGAGAGTTACAAGGTGACCTTATAATGAACCAATCATGTGTTTTATTAATAATCTAAATGACAATCGCAGTTGAATAATAAATATAAAAATTGTGGGATTGTAAGCGAGCGAATGCATTAAAAAATATTTATGAAATCAGAGATCTTGATTTAAAATTTTACGAGCTTTTTGTGAGTCGAATCAAAGCTCTGAACGCAAATATTGGTTTTTATTGCTCAGGATAAATTAAATTGCAAACTAAAGAAACCTATCCCTTAATGAGTTTTCAAAGAAGTTTTCGGCCTCTTATAATTTGTTTGTTTTCAAGTCATATTTTCTATTTTTAAATTCCAAATTTTGTTTTTGTAAACCAAGTCGATTTAAATTGTTTTCTGTTTTTTAATCAGACAGCTTTGAAAATATGATTGACGCTGATTATATGTCGAAATTTGTATAGGGAATCATCAAAAATACACTTAACCTTAACCTAATCAAGACCAATTACTTAAAATGAATATTTGCCAACAAAAGTACTTATTTTTTATGTTTACCATAATTATTATGACAACGTGTCTAGTGTTAATATCAATCTTTTCGGGATACAAGCATGGATCGATGAAACTTATGACAATTGTGGTGCATGTGCTTCTGGTGACGGCGTTTCTGTTTCTGGTTGCTGATACGATCAAGTATCTGGTACTGTCCATTGATACAGCCACTTGGCCAAAACAAGAGGGCACGTACCGTTTGGATGATAACCCAACAACTCACACTCGCACGGATTACCTAAAAATGCGTCTAACTACACTGAAGTCCCAGCTGCTGGTCACGGAGGATCATTTGCACGAGCATCTCAATCTGAGGTTTCAGTTGATAGCTGTTGATCTGTGGCTTTATGGCGCTTACTTCTTGCTGCTGATGAGCTTGGTGCTGGTGTCTCAAGATTCACTGATGTATTACAACACCAATATGATGCAGAAGCTCTTCTCAACGAATCAAACTTATTCCCTGGGACTGAATTCGGTCCAGATGCTAGACCAAGTGTATCTATTCATTGAGTCTGCACTCATTAACACCTTCAATCCGAATGTCACCGAGACTGGGCAACAAGCCTGGCTGTATGGAGACCACACCTCCAAGCTGGGAGTTGTCCGATTGCGCCAACTGCGCAGAAAGGAAGACTTCCACCTGGGATGGAATGAGCCCGAATACTCCAGTCTCGACTATATGCCGAAATGGGAGCTGCCCTATCAACGGATGGCCTACACAGACAAGTATTGGCACATCTATGAGCCTTGGCTGCCCTCGTCTGTTGCCTATAGCTCATTCGAGAGGATGTTTATGAACTTTGAGCACGAGGGCTACTTCCAGAATTACCCAGAGTATGCTGGCTACATCACGATGCTCGCTCGCACAACTAGCAATAGCATGAAGGTTATCGACTATCTCAAAAGGAACAACTGGATTACGAGAGAGACAGCCGTGGTATTCATGGACTTTACGCTCTACAATGCGGATGCAAATATATTTACCATATGCACGCTCCTCTTGGAGCACACGCCTTTTGGCACCATCATTCCCCAAGTGAACGTGCTTAGTGTCAAAATGCAAGTCCTTGATCAGTTGGGGACACTGGGCTTCATCGTGGCGATCCTCTATATATTTGTACTCGTACAGTTCGCGAAGACGTTGGTTGTGACCATTTGGTATGAGCCCTCCAAGCTACGCAGCATGTGGAACAAGTTGGACTTGGTTATTCTGACCCTCAATGTGCTGGTTGTCACTTTGATAATTATCCAGGAGTCAATGGTATCCACGCTGCTGGAGAAGGTGGAGGGAGCCAGCAAGTTGGAATTCCTCGACTTTCGACGACCTGCTCGTCTGCACGCTCTGTCCAGCATAATGATTGGGTTCCTCGTCTGCCTGACAACCCTGCGATTGTGGAAGGTCCTGCAGTTCGCCAACGTGTTCCAGCTATTCTCCGCCGCCCTCTACTCAGCCTGGCACGCCCTTGCGAGCACCGCCCTCATAATTATCATCTTTCTGATGGCCTTCGGGATTGCAGTCGCCATTATCAACGGCAGCAATGCGGGCAACTTTATTCACACATACAGGAGTATCATCACCTCCTTGTGCTTCTCCTTTGGCTTCAGCTCGCATGTCAGCCCCAATGACCTCTTTTATGGCGGTAAAATAATAGGCCTTATACTTTACTTCATACTGGCCTTTGTGCTGGCCCAACTGCTGATCAACGTCTTTATTTCGACCATCAATGGGTACTTTCAGTATGCCAAGTCCACGAGAGACGCTCGATCTGTGCGCCGCATTAACTTCCTACAGTTTCTACGAGTCGAATACGCCTATATCTTCGACCAAGTCCTCAAGCTACCATGTTTCAATAGGTCGTACCATGGAAACAATCGCACAGTGGGTGAGAATATTAAACTCACTTTGGATCAAAAGGCAAAGCAAAAGTCTGGGGCAAAGCACAGACATCACGCACTATCAACTTCCCGTCATGAGAAGATAGAAGTCCCCGATGAAGTTAAAAAGCAGGCGGAATATAAACGTCGCATTGGGCGTCTGTACACCATAGCGTCCATAATACAGACCCAGTTGGAATTGCTTGAGCACTTGTGCTTCTCCGACATGGACGAACGCTTTATATCCGATGACGATTCTGAAGAGGACACGGACTCGGGCAATGAATACGCTGTTTAATTATGAATTCCCTTTATCAGAATAAACTACAAGTACACTCTTATGCCGTCGATCAGTTAAATAATTTCTGAATAAACTCCTCAAACTATTGCTTTAATTAATGTGTATTCAACAATAAAATTATATATTTTATAAGAACCGAATAAAAACGTATTAATAAAGAAATCTTTAGCACCCAGAGGGCAATTGAAATTAAACTGTTAATATATGCAACATATGTATGCAATTTTACGATTTGGGTTCTAGCATAATTGAATAATTGAGTGAATAATAAAATCAAAATAAATAAGAAAATATAAGCATTGAAAATATTAGTTCTTCATGTGCTTTATCAAAGTTATATTTATGTTAAAAGTTATTAATATAAATATAACATTATTTTGTGTGATTCAACCTGCTGGATCACAAATAACAAGTTTTGATATTTATATCTATATAGTCTTTAAGATCTCTTGTTAATTTCTGTATTCGAGCACCTAGCTCTCTCAAACATAGTGTGAAGTGAAGTTTTGCAAATAAGTATTAAGATTGCTTTGTTCGATTCATTTATCTTTCGATTAAAGAAAGCCTTTAAATTTTATTCACAATAATTTCTCAACTAACGGCATCGCTTTCTTAAAAATAAATCGTAGGAAATAAATTTTGGAAATTCATCGAGTTGAATAAAAGATACAATAATATTAATAATGAAGAAAAAAACAAGTCGTTATCTATTTTTTGCGTTGACCGTAACGATTATCCTGAGCTGCACGGCCGGAGCGATTTACTGTGCGGGCATTAAACACGAAGAGGTACACGTGAAAAACATAATGATTACAATAGTGATAGTGCTGTTAGTCCAAATGCTAGTCGCTGATCCAATTAAGTTTGTTTTGCTCTCAATTGACTGGGCAACTTGGCCGGCGAAACCACCCAAGTATAAGCCATATCAGCCGGATGATGACGATAACTACAATCGCTTGGATTTCCTAAAGCAACGGCTAAAAAGCCTGCGAGTTCAAATGCTGATCACAGAGCGTTACCGGAACGTTGCCCTGAACGAGCAGTACAAGAGCATTACGCAGGATCTGTTTCTCTATGGGAAGTATCTGTTAATCCTCTCCTGCTTGGTGCTCGTAACCCGGGACGATCTGCTGTACCACAACACGGCCAGGTTGAAGATACTGTTCATGGAGAATCACACGGACTACATGGGACTCCGTTCGGTTGTGCATCTCAACCAGCTGTTTGACTATGTCGAGTCGTCCCTGGTCAATGCCTTCGACTTTGGCACCGACGAGGGAGGAGCTAATTATTGGATTCACAGTGAGTCGAGTAAAATGCTGGGCGTAGTTCGGCTGCGGCAACTGCGAATGGTCAATGAGAAAATTGGCTGGGGAAAACCCGAGTTCTCGAATGTCAAGTATATGCCCGACTGGGAGTTACCCTATCGACGGCTGCACTACACGGATAAGTACTGGCGAATCTACGATCCCTGGCTGCCCATCAGCCACAACAACGACTTCACAGACGGCATCCTGATGAACTACCATCACATCGGATACTTCCAAAACTACCCGGAACGGGAGGGTTACGTTACGATGATCGCACGCAGCAAGCAGAACTCCATGAAGATCCTAGACTTCCTCACGGAATACCATTGGCTTACGTACAACACATCAGCGGTGTTCCTGGACTTTACGCTCTACAATGTCGATGCAAATATATTCAGTGTGTGCACCTTACGGATCGAGCAAACTCCCTTTGGCAGCACAATTCCCGATGTTAGTTGCGACAGTGTGAAGCTCATTGAGGAACTGGATCAACTCTCCTATGTGGATCTCATTGTACTGATTATATATATCATTATATTGCTGCAATTCACACAGTCGTTCGTCATCAATATATGGTACGAGCCATCGAGGTTGAAGAGCATCTGGTTCAAAATGGATTTGATAATAATCCTGCTTAACCTCGTCGTGATAACCCTGGTCATAACGCGTGCATCCCTGGTGCAAGGGCTGCTCAAGAGACTGGAGGGTGCCAACAAACTGGAATACCTAAACTTTCGAGCCCCAGCTCGACTTCATTACCTAACCACCGTGTTCATCGGATTCCTCATCTGCTTGACTACGCTGCGACTGTGGAAGATTCTGCAGTTCTCCAAAGTTTTCCAGCTCTTCACGCAGACATTCTCCCTCGCCTGGAAGGCAATGGCTATTACCATGGCCATGATCTTAATTATTTTAACGGCTTTCGGGATTGCCTTTGCCACCATTAACGGCAATAACAGCGAACATTTTATCCGATTGCCCACAAGTATCATCACATCCTTGTGCTTCTCTTTTGGATTCAGCTCAGAGATCACACCACAGGAGGTATTCCATGGTGGTGAGCTCCTCGGCATGTTTCTCTATGCGGCATTGGGTTTCGTAGTCTCTGTTTTGTTGGTCAATGTATTTGTCATTACGATCGGTGACTATTTTCGCATTGCAAGGATTGAGCGGGATGCCAAAACCAAAAGGCGAATCAGTTTCTTCGAATTCCTTCGCGTGGAGTATAACGACGTAATCAGCTTCTTTCTGAGACTACCCTGTTTTAGAAAAGGCTACAAACGGAATAACCGAACTGTCGCCGAGAATATCGAACGCATTTTGGAGCGCAGGATCGCACACGATATAGAAAAGAAGGCCCAGCAGCGGAAGAAGAAATCGATTTTATCTGCCAGCATCCAGATGCCTCCTCCGCCAAAAGACGAGGAAACTCTGCAGGCAGAGTACAGAGAACGGATCGAGCATGTTCTGGCCATTTCCTCCATCATGAAGACGCAAATAGAAATACTCGAGCATCTGCTCTTCTCCAGTAATCAACCAAGAACACCTCAAGATCCAGATAACCCGTATTTCGATTCCGGTCGTGAGACCTATAAGGATCAGGATGACGTTCAGACGGATGACCAGGAAACTGTCAATAAAGGCAAAACTAAGAAAGATAAGAAATAGATGCATAAAAGAATAAAGCTATATAGGGTATATGTATGTACATTACATAGCATAATCGCAGGGCAATTTCTCGAAGTTACTTTGTCTAATATAATAAAAGCTTTTCTAAGGAATTCCGCTGTAAAAGTATTTTATAATTGCTGGCCATATTTTCAATAGTTTGCCATTTGATTTTTGTTTATTTTTTCGTTTGCGATGTCACAACTAAATAATTATGCGCAAACAGCAAAACTTTGACTTGAAAAGGCTTTTAGGGCAATTTGGCGCTGCCTTTGTTGGACTTGTTTGCAAAAACTTGCGGAACCTGAGCCTGGCTGAGGGCCAAAGCGAAATGACTTATGGGTAACAAAGTAATCGGGGCATACTCAAAAGAAGAAGAAGAGCAGCGTTCTGTCCATTCACAATTGTTATGAGTAAGCAAATAAAAATTTAATATCTCTCATGCTTTTAGGCTGCTACCGAAAAACTATTTGAGTTGCCCAGTTCCCAGCTCCCATTTTCCAGTTGTCCGTCCTATGTAATCGGAGGCAGCAGTTATTGTTAGACCCACACTAGAAACTTTACAAACATTTTGATCAACAGCAAATGTAGCTAAACTAAACAATTGCAAACGGCGCTAAACTTTTATCCAGCTCTTCTAATTCCCAATCCTCCCAGGCAATGCCAACGCCTCTGCAGATAGACAAACTGTCTGCAACTTTTTTTGGGTGTACAGTGTACACTGTACAGCATTTGGTCTGCTCTGTATACACACACATATGTGACTTGGGGAACTGTGTAAACTTTTATAATTATTAGCAACAAATGAGCAGTGACAGAGCACTTTTGCCGTAGCTGCAACTTTTGCCCAGACAGATCCTCTTCAGAACCCAAACAAAAAATCACAAATGATTCCTGGCCACCCAGGCTCAATTTAAAAGTTTTAACTACCTGACTACGTCTGCACCTATGACCAGGGAGCGGAAGCGGAAAACGAAGACAAGCCAACGTCTAAGAAATAGTGTCCCAATCAAAAGCCATGTGAAGTTTTAAATGCGTTGCGGACGGTGAATCACAAAAGTTTCTAATTTTTGAGTTAAGCTGCTTTTTATCAAAAACTTTGTTCAAGCACTCGAATGACAACTGTTAATGCGCATTGAAATATTTTGAAAATGAATTCTCCGTGGCTTATTTTATTTTAATTTGATCGTTTGTGTTGGAAAAACTAGATACAAGCATTAATGTACAGTGGCTCACAGCTTGTTTCGTGCAAGGCTGCAGACTAACTTTAAGACTGAATAGCGGATAATCTTTTAAAGATATCAACAAAAACTAAATCCACGCTAATTTAACAGATGAAGTCAAAAAAGTAGTGCCAGCGTCTTCACAAACCGTTGGCAATCCAAGAAGGTGACTCAGAGTGAACTTGACTGTGGGATACCCTGTGTACCACCACTTAGATTCATTCATTGATCAACTAATTTTCCCTATAGCAGCTTTATGCTGTAGTGCTTTGATTTGAATCAAATTTTGACTATCTAAATAGGACTATCCCAGATTCTGTAAGATTGGTATAGAAATCTCAAATGATAGAGAAATCTTGTACTAAAAGTTGATTTTTGACCGATCATTTCTACGGCAGCTATATCTAACTGACTGATCTGACTGACAAAACTGATCTGCGGCCGGTATTCACCAACCAACATACCAAATTTGAAGTCTCTAGCTCTTATAGACTCTAAGATCGATGCATTCAAGCCGCCGGACGGATGGACATGGCGTAATCAGTCCGATTGTTGATACTGATCAAGAATATATATAGTTTATGGGGTCAGCCAAGCCTCCTTCAGCCTGATTCAGGAAATTTAAAGGCTTACTACCGGGTAATTAAACGATTCATAAAAGAACTACAAAATTACTTAAGTCGTTAGTTTTTTAATATCGATCACAGTTCAATTACCTAGAACAAAATTGGTGCTGGCGCTGCAGCATAACTCAGTGGAACACTGTAGGTCAGAGGAGAGCTGTGAACCAGAGGAGCATTGTAAGCCAGAGGAGCAGCCAGGGGCGAAGTGTAAGCCAGAGGAGCAGCAACTGGAGAGGTGTAAGCCAGAGGAGCGGCCAATGGAGCAGCAGCGTACTTGGCGATGACTGGTGACGCAACTGGAGCAACTACTGGGGCAGTGGCAATTCCATTGTAGTTGCGGGCAATCACTTGGCTACTGGTCGCAGTCACATACGGAGCAGGAGCCGCAACAACTGGAGAGGAATATGCCAATTGGTGGCCCAGGAGGAGACCAGGCTTGGCAGCAGCACAGGCGATGATGGCGAAGATGACAACGGTCTATGATTAGGACTCATTTAGGTGAGATCGAAATGACAATCAGGAACTTATCAACTTACGAATTTGAACATGTTGGTTGATTTTTAATTGTTGAGGATCTGTTGTGCTTACAGCTCGAATAGTTAAACTTGTTTGATGCCATTCAACGGATTTAAATGCTCTTTTTATACCTACAGCTGGAAGAGCAACTACTGTTGACCTTAGAGCTAAATATTTATAATTCGAGGGTGCCACGACGTGTTATACATTAAACAGTGTGAAATAACTTAAAGAGCAAAGTGATAACGGACACAAAATACAAAGCAAACCATTAACTGGACTGCAAACGCATTTCAATGAACCAAATGACTCACAATTGGACGAAGACTATTTTGGGGTATAAATGCTCGTCGCTGACTGTAGTTGGACATCAAACAGTTTGCAGCTTACCCTCCAAGCAACACAATCAATCAATCCTCAACATGTTCAAATACGTAAGACTCCGAAGAAGTTTCCCTGTTACTCAGATTCTCAAACACAACTATCTCTGATTACAGACCGTTGTCATCTTCGCCATCATCGCCTGTGCTGCTGCCAAGCCTGGTCTCCTCCTGGGCCAACAACTGGCATATTCCTCTCCAGTGGTGGCTGCTGCTCCGGCTGCAGTTCTGGCTGCTCCTGCTCCGTTTGTGACTGCGACCAGTAGCCAAGTGATTGCCCGCAACTACAATGGAATTGCCACTGCCCCAGTAGTTGCTCCAGTTGCTGCTCCAGTCATCGCCAAGTACGCTGCTGCTCCATTGGCCGCTCCTCTGGCTTACACCTCTCCAGTTGCTGCTCCTCTGGCTTACACTTCGCCCCTGGCTGCTCCTCTGGCTTACAATTCTCCCCTGGTTCACAGCTCTCCTCTGAGCTACAGTGTTCCACTGAATTATGCTGCGGCACCAGCGCCACTTTTGTTCTAAGTAATTAAGCAATGATAAAGAAATGATAATTAAACTGATGACATAAGTAATTTTGTAGTTCTTTTATTGAAATTATCCACTATGCAGCCTAAGCATTAAGCTGGCTACAGTTGAGTATAATCAAGAACTATCCAAAATGTGAAATGAACTTCACATTTGAATGGTATACAGGTGTATTTAAATCATTATTATTTCCAATTTTCAAAATATATATATATATCTCCAAAACTATAGACATAATATTTATCTATGTATTCACGATGTTTGACTTAAAGATTTTTAACTGGCGTTGTAAACATATTCTTGGTAGAAATATGTTTGAGGTGTTTCTTTTTATCTGTAGCACAATTTGTATCAGAAAAGTTGTTATGGGAAAGTGATTGATTAAAAATGTCACGTTTGTTGCATAGTGTAATTGGGCTTTTGACAATATTTGTACTTGTGCCGTTCGGGCAGAATCCTTTTTCTCTTCTGTATCCCATCAAAGAGTCACAGATTCATAAGCTTTAGCTCCGCAGAGAGTGCTGAATGGAAAGTCAAACTGAAAGCTTGTTCCCACTCGCTCCGAAGAGAGAGATAAAGTGAGAGTCGTAACTTTGGCAGATGGCAGGTTGCAGATAGAGCTTTTTGGGTTAAAGTTCTGAGTGCTGGCCATAAAATAAACCATTCTCTCGCATCGAGATTTGCCGAGCACAGGAATTTAATTCATAAGTTAAGTGGCGTGTCCTCGGCCGTATACAGCCAAGGTTAAGTGTGGCTCTTTGGCAGCTGCAGCAGCAGCAGGAGCGGCAAACACGTCAGCGCCGAGTCCTGAATCCTGCCGAGTCCTCAGTCCAGCCGCCCACTCACTCATCCAATGCGTGTGGGAGTTTTGCTTCGAGAATGGAATGCCCGTTTTTACCATATTTCTTTTAAGGTTTTGCTGCTTGAGCACGATTTTTAAGGCATCTGCCACAGTATAACCGCATCCCCCAAAAGAACAACCCTGTGACCTGCCGAGCCCCCTCAACCGTCATCAATTAAATGGCGGCGACTTTTTGTTAGGGAACTTTTGGTGCGCATAAACAATTGCCTGGAAATATAATATATAACATGGCTTTTGGTCGGGGGTTTTCTGAACTTTGCTTTTTCCGTTGCCTTCAGTCTAAGAACGGTTTTGATTGAATTTTTTTTTGACTCATAGCTGAAAGCGCGACAAACAAATTAAGCAAACGACACCGCAAACGACAACGAACTCAAAATTCAAACCCCAAACCGAATTCGAACCTTGCCCACGTCTGACAACAACAACAACAATAATAATATAATCAGACCTTGTCACGCCCCACGCAACGGTTAAGCCGCCCACACGATTTGCATAAAGAAATAACCCAAAAAAGTGGCTGGGAAAATTTTTAAAGTCAACTGACCTCTTGTCAGCCAATTTAAATAGACGCGTGCTCTCTTAGCCCTGCCCCTGAGAAAATGTTTTTGATTTGCACGACACGTTCCAAAAGCTCCCAACTAAAGTAAAGCCGAAAAGATACTCAACACCTAGCAATAAACAAATGCAGCAAATATTGAAGTAATCAAAGATGCAAATGTCACTACGTGAATTGTAAAATACGAGAGAACCAGGGACCGCCCATTCATAGTATCCAAATGTCCCCGGGCAGTGGGCACTAATAAATCTGACAGAGAATTAAGAGCACATTAATTTCTCACTCTCTTAGAGCTTTTTATCGCAAAAAGTTAATTGCTTCCTTGTGCTCTCTATTAATCATATTCCATAATTTGTTTAGCCTAATTAGCAACAGACGGACAGACATTCCACGTCTTCTACAAAAGGGCCAGGATAAGCCGGGTCACAAGTCGCCAAACACGCAACTTGACTAAGTTATGTGTATAAAACGACTTAGAGAGCTAAAATTGTAAAAAAAAAGGTTTCAAATCTAAACGCATATCGGTTTCCGTTATTTTCTTATTTGCTTATACCGGTTTCGTAACATATATTTGAGAAGCATAAAGATATCAGCTTAAGATCATTTTAAAAACTGCGAAAAATATACAAAAATCCACATTTAATTCATCTTTTCAAAACAAGTTTTATAATTTTGGATGTTTTTTAACTATCCAGCATCTTTATTTATATGTATTTGTCGAAATAACGCCTAAAAAGCCATGGACTATGGTTCATTTTAGAAAAGTAAAAGGCACAAATCTGTAAAATTTGAACAAAGTGAGATTAGAAGAATATATTCTTAACCAGGGCCATTAATCGTTATAAGTTATATTATAAAACCGACTTGGCAATTATTTTTTTGATCAAAATATAAACATTTATTTTGATCAAAAAAATAATTGCCTAATTGGTTTTATTAAATTAGTCAAAATTAATGATTACAATTGAAAAAAAACTTCAAAAATCATGGCGCAATTGCAGAGATCGTACAAAAATAATGATTTTGGTGTGAATCATTTTTTTCTAGGTCCATTGTAAGAGGGTGATTTATTTTTTATTCAAAAAATAATCAGTTTTTACTGTCCCTGTTCTGAACCATCAACGAAAATTTAGACAACAAAATTAAAGTAGCTTAAGGAATATCCCTAACACGTTCTTCCATCTTGTACATATTCATTTCCCGTATTAAAGTGAAATTAAAACAAACGTAGCCGTCATTATTTAACAATTTTCGCTGGTCTGCAAACGAATGAAAATCAAATGCAACAAAAACAAGTCATGTGCATACATACTTGTACTTCTACTTTTCGACTAGCCTTCATCCTACTCCTGGCTCAGACCCTAATGTTGGTCCTGCCTCTGATGTTTGTAGGCAAATGCAGTTGGGTGCGAGATTTTTTAATGCAAAATCCGTGTCGCGTTGCGAGGTGCGGAGATTCGGAGATTTCTCGTGTACTCGTAGCTGTTTTCCAGGTTAGCATTGTCCGTGTACTGTTGCTTGTTTTTGCCATTAACAGCAATTACAAATGGCAAACAAAAACGCAGAAATGGGAAATGGAAAGCGTGTCGCTGGGCAAGGGCAAACTTTTAATTATTTAGACGACGACGCGAAAGTCGCACGGTTTTTCAAAACCCAACTACGGTTGCAGTTTTGGTTTCGGATTTGGTTTAGGGAATAGCCGGTGCCTCCAAAAGGTAAATTTAATTACGCAGCTTCTGTCATTGCTGTTCTTGGTTTTTTGTAATTACAAACAACTTTACAAGTTGCAACTAATCAAACAACAGACGCCTAGTCAACAGTAGAGCACGGAAATCATGCTCTAAAAAAACTCATCTTTGGCGGCGCTAAAGCACAAATCCTGTCACCCAGCAGGAGCTGACGGCATGAGCGATAACATATGTCAAGGATTTTTTGACTTTGCCGAAGCGTGTGTTTCCCCGGGCAAAGGATTTTATCGCCTATCAGCACGCGAGAGTGCAAAAATGGCTTTTTAAATTGTGCATCAATGCATGAAATGCGCTATGAAAACGATTCAGATAAATACACGAAACTAGCAAATAACCATGAGGGAAAGCCAGTCAAAAGGATACGACACCAGCTCCCAATACGTTGTGTGTCTGTGTGTGTGTGTGAGTGTGTGTGTGTGAGTGTGTAGGAGAATTTGTCTGCATAGCCCACCGATTGAAAAGCATTCCGCCAGCTTAGTGGATAAGTCTCAGAGTTTTTATTCAGCTTGATATCAGTCTTCATGGCTTTCAACCCATCTTACACAAGCAACGGGGCGGAGTATGCCAAGGGAGCAGCCTGATACGCAAGAGGAGCAGCCAGGGGCGAAGTGTAAGCCAGAGGAGCGGCCAATGGAGCAGCAGCGTACTTGGCGATGACTGGAGCAGCAACTGGAGCAACTACTGGGGCAGTGGCAATTCCATTGTAGTTGCGGGCAATCACTTGGCTACTGGTCGCAGTCACATACGGAGCAGGAGCCGCAACAACTGGAGAGGAATATGCCAATTGGTGGCCCAGGAGGAGACCAGGCTTGGCAGCAGCACAGGCGATGATGGCGAAGATGACAACGGTCTATGATTAGGACTCATTTAGGTGAGATCGAAATGACAATCAGGAACTTATCAACTTACGAATTTGAACATGTTGGTTGATTTTTAATTGTTGAGGATCTGTTGTGCTTACAGCTCGAATAGTTAAACTTGTTTGATGCCATTCAACGGATTTAAATGCTCTTTTTATACCTACAGCTGGAAGAGCAACTACTGTTGACCTTAGAGCTAAATATTTATAATTCGAGGGTGCCACGACGTGTTATACATTAAACAGTGTGAAATAACTTAAAGAGCAAAGTGATAACGGACACAAAATACAAAACAAACCATTAACTGGACTGCAAACGCATTTCAATGAACCAAATGACTCACAATTGGACGAAGACTATTTTGGGGTATAAATGCTCGTCGCTGACTGTAGTTGGACATCAAACAGTTTGCAGCTTACCCTCCAAGCAACACAATCAATCAATCCTCAACATGTTCAAATACGTAAGACTCCGAAGAAGTTTCCCTGTTACTCAGATTCTCAAACACAACTATCTCTGATTACAGACCGTTGTCATCTTCGCCATCATCGCCTGTGCTGCTGCCAAGCCTGGTCTCCTCCTGGGCCAACAACTGGCCTATTCCTCTCCAGTTGTTGCTGCTCCTGCTCCGTATGTGACTGCGACCAGTAGCCAAGTGATTGCCCGCAACTACAATGGAATTGCCACTGCCCCAGTAGTTGCTCCAGTTGCTGCTCCAGTCATCGCCAAGTACGCTGCTGCTCCATTGGCCGCTCCTCTGGCTTACACCTCTCCAGTTGCTGCTCCTCTGGCTTACACTTCGCCCCTGGCTGCTCCTCTGGCTTACAATTCTCCCCGGGTTCACAGCTCTCCTCTGAGCTACAGTGTTCCACTGAGTTATGCTGCGGCACCAGCACCAATTTTGTTCTAAGTAATTAAACTGTGATCGAGAATACAACTGACGACTTAAGTAACTTGTAGTTTTGTTGTTTAAATTACCTGATAAGCAGTAGAGACAAGAGTTGGGGCTGTAGACGAAAATGCTCGAGAACTAACAAAAAAAAATTAGAATCAAACTTGCTCTGCATAATATCCTTCATTTTAAGTTTAACCATTTTTACCGTATTCTTCAGAGTGTAACACTGTTGCACAAAGCCCTGACACAATAAAAACAACGGCACTGAGGGTCGGCTACAGTCGAGTATACACCCTGTGCCCGGACATTTAGATGGCCTAATACGTATTTGCACACATATTCAACAATACACATAGACCAAATTTATTCAGGATGTATAGGACAGTAAAAACTGCCCAATCTGCGAGTTTGGTTGAGATATCTACTGAAGCAACAAAAATTTGCATGCTATATGATATAGTGGTCCGATCCCAACATGCAAATAATCTTGATCTACACACCAAATTTAAAGTCTCTAGCTCTTAAAGTCTCTGCGATAAACGCGTTCAATGGGCACAGGGTAGAAAGATTAGGGGTACAACTTTACTTTCTCCGTTTTTTTCATAGAAAATCAAGGGCTCACTGTAAAGTAATTCCTCCAGTTCTTCATTTTCATAAATCTTCTCTCTTTCACCGCCAGGTCGATCCGCAATGTCAAAAACACCGTTCTTAAATCGCTGAATCCATCGGCATAACGTTCTTTTACTAATTCTGCCATAGCCATAAGTATTCGGTAAGATTCAGCAGTTTATTTTTAAATAAAGGCATAAATAAATACTTTCCGCAAATGACGGGAATTGAATTGAAAAGGAGTAAATGAACCAATATATCTATTAGATAATGTTGGCAAATACCCAAGAGTATTGTAAAATGTCTACAATTGAATTATTTTCATCTCAAATTTTACACCTAATACATAGTTGCCTTTCAGCACATTGCTCAAAAATTATATCAGCTACATACATAAATGATAAATTGAAATGTAAAAAATTTTTTTAAAGTAAAAATAATTATGTAGGTGCTAAAAACTGATTGAATCGAACCCAGGTCCCCTAGCACACGAGCTTGAAGTTCTAGTCTTAGAGTAAAGCTCTTATAGAACTAATGCTGGCAATGTGTTATATTTACTTTCAGGCAGACAATTCGAATAAACACTGTTGAACACTTTTAAATGTTAAATAATAATAAAGCTCACCTATCACTTCGACCAGTGCGCAATTCAGACTGATGCTGGCAATCTCTATATAAAATTGATAATAACGTTTGTACATTTTGGCAGAGTAAAAAAAGTGAATTAATTTATCATTAATTCTACTTGCTTGCTGTCAAATATTGAGTGTCAGAAATTTGATAATATCTTCACTATTTATGGTTAAAAAAAATTGAAAGTTGATGATTGAATTGTAGCCATGATCCCACACCTGTCGATATAAAAGACTTAAATGAACACCCAAAAATTTAAGGTGAATTATTCGATGTACGCTCCCCACAGCGGACGTGGGAAAATTTCAGCATAAACTGATCCTTCCTGACATTATAGGGAGTCTATATTCCAAGCTCGGAGGTTCCTGCTTTTACCATCTCTGAGGCTATCATGTCTTTGATGTCTATCAATCATATTACTGCCTGTTATATGCAAATTGCAATGAAGAAAATATACCCTTGGTGTCTCCGCGCACCGGACGTAATTGGCCTGGCATGACTCTTAAATTAAGAATGCATAAATTTGACTTGACAGAATTAAACAGGAAACAATCGGATAAGGCTATAGTTGACCCCTTGACTACGATTGCTTATATACTGATGAATTTATATAATCTTGATGCGATCAAGTAGGATGAAATATAATTATGATAGAGAACATTAATTACGAAGGCCAGTGTTAAATCTTGAAAACTGTGGACGTGCTTGTTTTCGCCAGTGAAGTCTGTGTGCCAAATTAAATTGCTCTAACTCTAAAAAGGACGAACAGACTGTCATAACAATAGCGACTTGGCTGTGAAATCTGATCCAGAATATATACACATACACTTGAACGAATGCACTATACTCTTATATAGTACTTCGTCATTACTTTCTTCACATATAGCTATGACGTCACAGCGATTGGAAGTTCATTGAACTGTATACAACTTGCTGGAAAAAACTGCGACCTTGGCATAAATACATAATTATAAATATTGACAATCAGTTACTTCAAAACAAACCATTTAGCCACTGTTGAATGTAAATGTGGCCAATAACCGTTGTTGACGATAATTTTTGTGGTGAATTCGTGAGTTGCATCTTAATTATAAAATGTCGAATGGACAGACCTATGCAGACCTTCATTCAATTTTAGGTACATAAAAGACCCGACTTGTCATCAAAGAATTGGTTAATATGTAAATTATTATTTATTTCAATACGTGGTGGTTCTTATAGAAGAACAGGAGCAGCAGCAGCGGAGTAGGCCAATGGTGAACTGTAGGTCAGAGGAGAGCCGTATGCCAGAGGCGCATTGTAAGCAAGAGGAGCAGCAACTGGAGAGGTGTAAGCCAGAGGAGCAGCAACTGGAGAGGTGTAAGCCAGAGGAGCGGCCAAGGGAGCAGCAGCGTACTTGGCGATGACTGGAGCAGCAACTGGAGCAACTACTGGGGCAGTGGCAATTCCATTGTAGTTGCGGGCAATCACTTGGCTACTGGTCGCAGTCACATACGGAGCAGGAGCAGCAACAACTGGAGAGGAATAGGCCAGTTGTTGGCCCAGGAGGAGACCAGGCTTGGCAGCAGCACAGGCGATGATGGCGAAGATGACAACGGTCTGTAATCAGAGATAGTTGTGTTTGAGAATCTGAGTAACAGGGAAACTTCTTCGGAGTCTTACGTATTTGAACATGTTGAGGATTGATTGATTGTGTTGCTTGGAGGGTAAGCTGCAAACTGTTTGATGACCAACTTCAGTCAGCGACGAGTATTTATACCACAAAATAGTCTTCGTCCAATTGTGAGTCATTTGGTTCATTGAAATGCGTTTGCAGTCCAGTTAATGGTTTGCTTTGCATTTTGTGTCCGTTATCAGTTTGCTCTTTAAGTTATTTCCCACTGTTTAATGTATAACACGTCGTGGCACCCTCGAATTATAAATATTTAGCTCTAAGGTCAACAGTAGTTGCTCTTCCAGCTGTAGGTATAAAAAGAGCATTTAAATCCGTTGAATGGCATCAAACAAGTTTAACTATTCGAGCTGTAAGCACAACAGATCCTCAACAATTAAAAACTCAACCAACATGTTCAAATTCGTAAGTTGAAAAGCTCTTGATTGTCATTTCGATCTCATCCAAATGAGTCTTAATCACAGGCTGCTGTAATCTTCGCCATCATCGCCTGTGCTGCTGCCAAGCCTGGTCTCCTCCTGGGCCACCAATTGGCCTATTCCTCTCCAGTTGTTGCTGCTCCTGCTCCGTATGTGACTGCGACCAGTAGCCAAGTGATTGCCCGCAACTACAATGGAATTGCCACTGCCCCAGTAGTTGCTCCAGTTGCTGCTCCAGTCATCGCCAAGTACGCTGCTGCTCCATTGGCCGCTCCTCTGGCTTACACTTCGCCCCTGGCTGCTCCTCTTGCGTACAATGCTCCTCTGCTTCACAGCTCTCATCTGGCTACTCCCTTGCACTACGCTGCCCACGCAGTGGCCGCTCCAGTTCTGTTGTAAGAACTTGTGACCAAACTGAAAATAAAAATCAACATTTCCAACTTAAAAGCTTAACTTATCTCCGGGTGCAATTGGGGTCTGCTAATTGGATTTACTGCTCGCACATAAACAAAGGTTCGTTCGCCTGGAAGAACGCGACAACCGTTGGCCATTAAAGTGCAAGTCACGTAGGAGGCGTTAAAATTATTGTCAACACCGGCAGCTGCTGTTTCCATCATCGTCAGTGGAATGACGCGTGACATTTAAGTGACCAAATTGTTTGCTTTGAATTTGCTTTTGGACAAAACTCGGAATTATGTCAAGGTCATGGGGACATGCGCAGCGTCAAGTTTGGGAATAAATATTTAACTGCATATTATCAAAATACAATGGCTAGATAAAGTATTTTGAAAAACGGTCGTTTTTTGTCCCATATGAAATTACAAATTATTTAACAACTTATTAATATTATTAATTATGTTTTATTTTCTGAAACTTTGTAACTTTTCACATTTAATGTTTGCAAATTTTTTGAAACTAAAGCAAAGAATATGTCAATTTAAAAGGGAAACTAAGTTTTTCGACAACATTTTTGGTCTGCGTTAATTCAAAAGATTGGCCCAACATTTGTTTCTAGGATTGAGGAAAAACCAGAGAAAAACCCTATAAATCCGATCCAAAGCGTTTTCAATCAGTTGAAATCTTCTTCCACGCACTTGAAATCTATGTTTCTTTTCCTTGCCAATTTATGAATTTGAAACAGATTTCAAATCTGCACTTTGGGGGCCAAATCGATTATGTATAAGTATATAAACTTATACAATACAATATATATCAGAACTGAAGGCTTATATCCTTAAACATCATCATGAGTCTACGGTTTGCTCTTCAACAACAAATTGGATGCCAGAACTAAATTCAAAATATTTTACATATTTATAATTGATGACGAACGACAAAATTAGTCACTAAATGATAAAATCAGATTACCTCATAGTGATAGACAATGATTCGACGGAAAACTTAATGAAATAAAGATATTTGAAATTCGTTTATAATAGTTTGTATTTACATAGAATCACAGAATAATTTCCTAAATAAAAAGTGGTGCTGGTGCCGCTGCATAGTGGAGCGGTGCGTTGTAGTTGAAAGGAGCAGCCAAGGGAGAAGCGGCATACCTGGCGAGGACCGGGGAAGCCAGAGGAGTAGCAGCATACTTGGCAATGACTGGCGCTGTCAGGGGATGGGCAAAATGAACTGGAACTGGAGCTGCTGCAATTATGGGAGCAGCGGCGATGCCGTTGTAGTTTCTGGCCACCACTTGACTGCTGGTAGCAGTCACCACAGGAGCAGGAGCAGCAAGGATGGCAGCGGGAGCAACCAATGGGGCGTGCAGCAATCCTGGCTTGGCGGCAACGCAGGCGATAAGGGCGCAGAGGACAACGGTCTGGACAGAAAAAAAAACAGGTGTGGGTACTACAAGGAGCGGGGGCATGAAAAGTGTAGACTACTTACGTATTTGAACATGTTGAAGGATTCTGATTGCGTTTTTGGAGTTGGCACTTTAAGAGCGAAACTGTGTTTGATGACATGTCTTCGTTTCGATTTATTTTTATAGCGAATCAAAACGAACGTGACGGACGCGCAATAGAAACTGAAAACGAAAAGCAGCTTCGAAAATAACAAGAAATTAGCATGCAAAGCGCACAGACAAAACAAACCAAAGCAAAGCAAGCAAACCCAACCGGACTCCGGAGGTCTAACTGTACGAGTAACTGTAATAAGCACGTTGATTTATCGCTCGTGTCACGAAGCTGCCACCTTTAGCTCACTGTAGATATTTGTTCGTGGGGGCACTGTTCCTTTTTTGATTGTTTTGTTTTATTTTGATATGGTTGGCTTGAAGATAAATTTGTAAAAAATATTTGACATAATTAAGCCCTGGACATTTTATGCTTATTTTTCAGGGCAAGGTTTATTTACTTTTTTCTGCATCATTAAACATTTTCAAATTTGTACTAAATCTCACATAAAAAAATAAACAAAATTTGGTTCTATTTTAGTCAAATTGGTTCATTTCGCTTTCTTTTTTCAAGTGACAGCCCTATTATACACACTGAATTTAGTAACTGCATCTATCGATAGTGCCACCGATTAGAAATCGAGTTCAATGAAACTTTTTTGTGAAATTAATTTTAATAGAAAAAACTTTAGGAATAAAGACAATATCTATGCAATTTATTTACGCGATAAAACATTTAATATTTATTTCTATGTTTTGATCAAATTGACAGTGTGCATAAAAATATCCTATACATGTGTCAAATGTCAGTCAACCTTAAAATACCTGAAGTAAAACCCAGATTGCAACAACCTTGACCCAAAAATGTGGTAATCGAAAGCAAAAGAAAAAAGTTTTGTGTCATTCTACGTTCATTGTTCGGGTGTTCGGGTTTGTGCATGTGTGTGCGTGTGTGCTTGTGTGTGTGTCTTATTTGCTGACCCGAACTGTTGTCGGGTGTGAGCAATAATTTTAAATTCGCTTTGGCCGTCCATACGTGCTCACAATGCTTAATTGGTCGAGTTCCCTGAACTGAACCGAAGAGGAACCTTTGCCAGGTCAGGTTACTGCCTGGTGCCAGCGGTTGGCAACGGTTTCACTGACTGCTGTTTTTGTGTCACAATTGAAAATGGAATGAAGTAACTGAATTCTAAAGAACAGATAAGTATACAGATACACAATATGTACACATAATTTACATGCGTATGCAGATACTTTAAACATAACTGTAATTAGTTTCTCATTAACATATTTATGTTTCATTATCAAACTGAAGTGTGGTAAGGTAAGACTTATAATATTACACCCTATTCATCATTGTCGGCTTACGATTATTGTTTATCAGCATTCATCTCAAATTTTAATACATTTATTCCAAAAATTTGATACACATAGCTCATAGGGTTGGGTCCTACTTTAGGATTGAGTAGTTGCTGTATTATTAAGGATATCAAAAAATGTAAATGTAGTTTTTTCAGCACTCTTTCTTATCAGCTAAGATATTTTACGGTTTTTTATTTTTGTGAATAACTAAGGAAAACTTAAGCTATTGGCTTTTCGAGTCGATCCATACTAATTTAACTAATGGTTAAGCTCAGCGGAATATTTTTGAAATGGTTCGATTATGCTCTATGCAGCCAACCGATTGGTAGACAAGGGTTTAAATGGTTAAAACTAAGTTTTCACTAAACCCGACGAGAGATTGATCTATATAATATCGTATTTTTCAACGCTTGAAACCACTCAACCCATGTCTTATTAATCGATATTTTCCAATAGAAAGCATTGTTGTACAATACAGCGGGAACTATCAATAAAAAAAACTATCTAGTAGTTCTCTATTAATTTGCATCTATACAAAATATTATTTCCTATTACAATTCGATATTTCACTTTGCAAACTGGGTCGAGGAGGATTTAAGCCAATTTGTTATTTAACTTACTTATGGCTAATGTAAACGCTAAACCTGTCATACAAAGGTATTTAATTATTAAGTGCATTTCTTAACAATGGAAATACGTTTGATTCCTAGTTATGCATTTCGTTTATCATACAAACCTTGTATAATTAGCCATGTCAATTGAAATTGGCTGCCCTTCGGGTTTTCTTAGCTGCAGTGAGACCCTCAAAGACATTGCTGGAACTTGAGTGCATATATCGCAGACCGAACTGCCAATTATAATGCCGATACTTATAATGGGCATCGTCCCCCACGCAGGGCGCATATTAAGTGGCTTCATCCACGAGGTGGCCTCTTAGGTATAAATATGCGTGGCATGGCCTCAGCTTGTCATCAGTTAACAATTCGCTTTCAAAGAGCTACAACCAACAAGTCAACCGACAAATCAAATCAATTCAACATGTTCAAATTCGTAAGTATTGATTGACTCTTGTCTGAGGGCAACCGACTAACACTTAACTTTAACCTACTCCAGGCTGTTGTCATCTGCGCCCTGATTGCCTGCGTTGCCGCCAAACCAGGATTTCTGCACACACCTCTGGCTGCTCCTGCGGCCGTGTTTGCTGCACCGGCTCCAGTGGTTACCGCTGCCAGTAGCCAGGTAGTGGCCAGAACCTTCAATGGCATCGCTGCTGCGCCCGTGATTGCAGCTGCTCCAGTGCCAGTCGCTCCAGTTGCTGCTCCAGTGTTCAGAGCTCCTTTGGCTGCTCCAGTTTTCAGGCATGTGGCACCAGTTGCAGCTCCATTGGCCACTCCATTCGCCACTCCATTCGCCACCCCAGTGGCAGCTCCATTTGCTGCACCCCTCATTAAAACTGTGGCACCAGTTGCAACTCCCTTCGCTGCTCCATTTGCGGCTCCATTCGCCCATCCCTATGCGGCACCTGTTTTTGCCAAATACTCCGCCCCATTGGCTTATGGCCCAGCGCCACTGAGCTACGCCGCAGCACCCGCTTTGTGGTAGGAGTCAGAGTCCGGCAAGGATTAACAGCGTGTATGTTCAATGACTGATAGCCTTTAATAAAAATCGCTCAACTTGGTACAAAAATAAAAATCGCTTTCATTGTTTGTCTAGACCTCAGCATTGGTCAGTTTGGTGATCCATCTGTGGGTAGGATGCTCTTCTCTTCCAGTTTGCAACACAATTGGATTAATACAAGCGTATAATCAGTGGGTTTCGATAAATTTTTAAGTTTCGCGTTACATTGCCTTAAACGGTAACCAATCAATTCAGTTGTTTACATCGGATAAAAACAGCAATAATTTTGATATTCAAATTCGTTTGAGGCAGTTGAAACTTTTGCAATTAAATGTATATGATGATAAAGGTGGCATTAGTAGCTTACCGAAGGAAATCAATTATTAAATGAAAAATACGGATTACTTAAAACAATAAACTCTAAACGATGCATCATTTTTACTTAGCCTATAAGCAAACCAACAAAATAAAACTCAGAGTAAAGAATTTTAACAATGTAGAAGATTTCATTTAAAGCTACATTCCATACAGAACGTATCTGAAAATATATTCTTAATAAAATATGCAATAATTTCTTTTACTCTCTATTCAATATTAATCTGTACTACTCATTTATTAAACATTTGAATAACATAGGATTTTACTTAATTTATCATGAGTCACTTCAGAAGGGCATTAAGAAATATGGTAGAAATTTTGCACTATCGAAAGTTTTCATCATTTCTGACGATGTTGAAAGTGCTGACACGGTGAGGGGAGAACTTGGAAGAAGAGTCAATCTTTTGTGGCTCATCGGTTATTTTCAGGTCATTTGTGTTTCATCGTCCTTCGACTTTACTTACATACACCCAAATCGAATTATAGTCATTTTGAGAGTGTATGTGTGTGTTTGGATTGTGCAACGGACTCGATTGAACTGCAACCTCGGCCTTCAGGTTCAGATCGTTTCTCATGCGCTTTTTATCCATATTTGCCATTCATTTGGCTTTGGCAAACAAAGCAAAGAACAGAGCATCGAACGACCAATAAATGTCCATATAATTCTCTTTTGAAAGTCGTTTTTCTTTTACACTCGTAGTACATGTGCTGAAAAATTTAATCTTAAAGTTTTCGGTTTTTGGTTTGGACCTGGAAAACTAACTGCATACCGAGCCAAACAGCGATGTAAAGTAGAAAGCGAAAACTTAAACAGCTAAGATAAGCGGTATACACTTGCCTGAACCCCTCATCCCGTACTCTTCATCCGTTAACCCCTACCAGAAACAGTTGAAAAATGTTCCATGTCGACGTCGGTTGATTTTCAACAGCAGCGCAAACGCAGCAAAGTTTATCCTCAATTAAACTTTTTGTTGTTGCGTAAAATTGCGCTAGAGTTCAGTTTCTCAATGTAAGAGAAAGAGTGTGTGTGTGTGTGTGTGTGTGTGTGTGTATGTGTGATAGGCCATACGTCACGCCCACACATGTACGGATGTGCCTATCCCATTCCCAGTCTCATCTTCATTTGTTAGCTTAACTTTTAACTCCACTTGCCTTAATTCTCGCTCCAAGTTTATTGTTGTTTTTGTTCCATTCGGCACATTTTTGGTAATTTCCGCCCTTGGCAAGTACTGACACAAAAAATCTAAGAGCTCCTCCTGCCTTCCCCCTTTGTTTTCTGACAACCCTTCTCCACCTGCCCAGTCCAACTCAATTCCCGACTCTTAGTTCTCAGTTCTCAATTCTCAGCATACGGCCCAGTTTTGCCTTAGAACATTTCATTAGCTTTCCTCACATGCGTTTTAATTTGTTGCATCATTGCGTTGTCGAGTTTTTCCTTTTGGTAATTGATTTCACATCAAGTTCTTGTGCTAAGTTTTAATGCACATTAACTTGTAATTGGAAGACTTTCAAAGGGATCGAGTTTCGACAGGCAACCTAGCAGCGTAAACGATATATATATATATTTCTGTTTAATTAAATCTTGCTTATATATAATTATTTTAAGACGATTTCATTAAAATTAGCCCAGAGCGATTTCTAATTTCCGAGAAGTTTTAAAACGAATAGCATATAAATACATCTTTTTGACTGTTTACAAATGTAACAGGTTTTTGTTATTAATTAAATTAATTATAAAGTTAAAGTTCTCTTCTAAATAAAATATCTAATTAAACTTCTAAACTTCTTTTTGGATTAATGTAGATTAATAAAATACGCTAAGCAAATCCCACAAAAATATTTTAAAACTCTTTTTGTCGGCCGTTAATTATTATTAACTATTGAATAATTTTCCGAGTTGCTTAAATTTGGCAACCTTGAACTTGGATCTGTTCTATCTTCCCCTATTTTTTTTACTTTATCAACCCTTGAGTTCTGATAACACAATAGATGTGTAATCTTTTAAAAAGGTTTTCGAAGTTTTGGATCGAATAGAGAGCTGAGATAATATGTTTATTTTGTGCTCAAGGTATTCTCAATTTCTAATTAGAATAACTTGGTCAAACGACTGCATATTATTTATTCTATTGTCACAGAGCATAAATTCTGTAAGTGTTGGTAACCAAAAGTTGGATATAAACAACACTGGTTTGGTTTTCTTCAATCTTGTTGATCTGCAAGTAAACACCTTAACACATATTTTGTTTTTCCACACGGCTCTTCAGATGGCAGAGCATGATTTCCAATGAAGAAAACTAAAAATTCTTAAATCCGAGTCAGGGAGCCTCAAATGTGCCAGGATGTAATGGTGACGTTGGCTTCGTTGCGGTTGTTTAGCAGCTTCCTCGCCCCATTGGGGGAACTTGTTTGAGTGGGTTGGGGTGGCTGGCATGTGGTGCTTTTAGCCATTTCAGCAACAAGACCGCAAAAATTCAGTCAGCCTTCTGGCTTTTGATATGACGACATGGAGCATAGCATTGGGCTTGGTACATCGACTACGTGATTTGTTTGCCAGAGCAATTTACATGCCCGTGCATGGATGAGACGACGACACACTCACGTTGATATCGACTGTGGTGTGTCGAGTCTCTGCCGGTGTGAGGGTGGGTTAGGGTGTTGGTGTGTGTTAGGGTGTGGGTAACACACTTTGACATAAAAAAGAGAGCTGCCAACAATTGGATGTGAAAACAAAAACCGCATTGCTTCGCAAAATGTCAATCGAAATGAGACTGAGAGAGATGCGACGAAACGCACAAAGCGTAATTTCAATTGCGACCGTCAGGTGGCGCTGCAAGACTTAATCACCTAATGCAAAGCGACGCGCGTTAAGCGTCTAAATAATGAGCAGCCGTCCCGTCGATCGCAAAATGGCAAACGCGCTGCCAATTTGCATTGCCAGCGAAATGCAATTGACATGGCACAGGCGCCGCTTTGTGATTCAAGGGGAAGTGGAAAGAGTGTACAAGTCAGCTTAACAATCAGCACAGGAGGCGAATGACAATAAAAGTATTCAAGGAAAAAAAAATGCTTTATTTAAATGAAACAAAAAGCCAACAAAAAGTCTGCATCGTTGCCTGTCAATTGGCATAAGCTGGGAATTTGCACGGTAAGCCTTTTCATTGGTTAGAAGGGGATTACTGCATTGATTTAGCATTTGCTAAAGAATATTACGCATACGCCGCATGTGACAAAGGTGCCAAGGAATTTCAGCTGCATTTACAAATCTTTTGCAGAAATTTCCTCATTCTCAGCTAAAATCTGCTTGTTTCCCGACTTCCTTCAGGAGATGACAAAAAACTTCTATTTTTTTTTTACAAAAGTTTGTTTTGCTTCCGTTTGCCAGACTTTCTCTATGTCTAGGGGAGGTCTGAAAGGGTTGAAAGTCTGCGTGTGTGTGTCTTTGCTTATTTGCTGACACAGCTCCGATCCCCATTTAGTTACCAAAGTGAAAAATAATTAATTAAGAAGTGCAAATCATAGCAAAATTATGCGGGCTGTCAAATTAAAACTAAAAGTAAACGCCAGCAACACAAGCCCGGAAATAACCAGGCATCTTTAGAAGATACACAGAAGGATTCAAGCGCACACACACACATGTGCGAGCTGCCAAAAGTTAGCTGAAAACCAGAATTACCCGTCAGGAAGTTGCCCAAATTTCAATTTATCTATTGTCAGTTAACACTTCCTTCACAAAATTTGTCATAAAAATGTTTTCGTCACTAAATTTTTACCTCGTAAAGAAATTTTTTTGCTCTACTTTTATTCAGTGGGAAATGCAATGACGATTGAATTTCAAGACTTTTACCATGAGTACTTCATTAATAATTACGACATATCGAATAGATCTGAGTCTATACCCTTTGATTATACAATTTTTTTTTTATTTCTGACCTAACGATATGTAGCTTTATTCTGTCAGTGACATCTGGGTAATCTCTACCAATTAATGCATTTGACTTGCACCCACTTAAACTGCCCTGTTGTCTAGTTTTTGCCATGCTGGAAACTCTTCCAGCCAAACGGTGTACAGTCTGATGACATATGCTATGCTCGTTGAAAAGTGTGCAACGTGCAATTGTAACTGCCAAGGCAATTTAAGAGTCTCATCTAAAGTCAACTTGAACTAGGGATCTCGAACTGGAACTCGAACTCGAGCTGAATTCAACTGTTTGAATTTAGATTGTTTGGATGTCTGTGTCTCGTTGTGGTCGCGCTGGTCGTCGACAAGTAAAACTCAAAACACCTGAGGGCACTGTGTAAGCAGAACTTCTTCTATCTGGCCTGCAATGCCTCTGTCTCTGTCTCTGCCTGTGTATTTAAACTTTTGTAATAATCTACAGCAAATGCGCATCGTCAGCGTCTTTAGCCCCACAACAAGCGAAGTTCTGGGGCGCCATTTCGCTTTTGCTATTTGTTTTGCGACTTCTGTTGACGTTGTCTCCAGTCTATCAGCTCTGTCTTCTGTCTTCAGTCCCTCTGCCTTCCTCTCTCCATTTTGATCCCTGCTCTCCGAGTGACGCCGGCGGCGTGCAAACTTTACCTTTGCCCAAATTTCATTTATAAACATTCCAAGAGAGGGACTGCAAATTGAGTGTTTAATTGCAATGAAGTTGCATCTGGATGTCAGTGGCAACATATGCATGCGACAAGGCATCGCCAACTTCCTGCGTCCTCGCTGGATGGAGGTGGCAGCCAATAAAAAGGGCAGATGACAGCTGCTTGAACTTGGGCGAAAATGGATGTTCTCTTAAGCACCTTTAAGGGCCGCTTTTGTCATGGAAGTTGTCGGAATTACACAATTAAGGACATAACCTGCCGAATAGTAAGTTCGGAAGTTGGTAAGAATATGTATAACCGAACGCTTTAGTCTTAACATTAATCCACAGGAGTTTGAGAAATGATTTGATTTTTTGTTTATTTATTAATTTTATTTTAATATCATTGTGTTAAGATTTGACAATAACCTCATACAATTCGCAAGACAGATTTTTTAATACCTTTGTTTAATAAAATAACTGAAAAAAATTAAATGTGTTGCTTACATTTTACGGCCCAGGGATTTTAAAAGTTTGTTTTAAATATGTATGGGAATTTAAGTCCAAAACTGAATTTGAATTTTTCGTAGAACTATTTCGGTCCGGGTTAATAGAGCAGTCGTGCCCAAACTGTATTTATAAATTAATCTCTAAAATTTTTGCAGTTTTTCAACTTTGATTTAAATATTTAAGCAATTTTCGAAATTCATTAGAAATAAAAGAATTATTTTGAGTATTTCAAACATTTTGTTTTATTGTTCAAATTAGCAAACGAAATGTTTTTAAACACTTCGGAGTTTTATACTTGCTATAAAATCTTATTTTTTTTTATATATAACGCAGTTCTTCTTGATTATCTAGCGGGGCGAAAAGACTTTAATGTTAAATGCAACCTGATGGAAACCAAGAAACGAAGAAGCCTATTAAACGCCCTCTTCAGCAGACAAATGTCAGCTGGGTTTTCGACGTTCCCGGTAAATCTGTCACCATTTAGAGCCCTCTTGTGATCTCTCAAGGTGCTTATTTTGACTATGCTTTGCCTTTGATTGTCAGCCACTCATAGGCTTGGTCTTCGCCAATCATTTCACTTACGTTTTCATGCCGCAAAGCGTCAAAAGTAATTTGCATTTAGCAAATATTTGTTGGCACCCAAGCCGACGCCATTGTGGAGGCCTCCAACCAATTTTGTAACTTTGGGCAACATCAAAGCCTCGTGCTGCCATGCATGTCAAAGGCGTTGGCATAGCTTTAACTGTGAGTGTAACTCGCTTACCGTTGCGCTTGTCAGTCCTTGCCAATTTTTAGTATTCCGGAAAAAAACATCCAGACAACATTTTTTTTCATGCTGCCTGACGCCCTCTGGCGGTCGTAGCGCCGGCCGACGACGCACCACTTGACAACGAAACCTACGTCTACGTCTCGACGTGGCTTAAATTAGTTACAACGGCGGGTGCTGCCTTCCCCGAGGCATCGTCGTCGGTCTGAGCTAATTTTTTGATGGATTTGCTTGCTATTTTTTCCCTCTTTTGGCTTTTCATTTTCATTTGTAGTTTTTTTTTTTTTGCCAAGCCCTCATATTGTTCTGCGCTTTTAACTTTTAAAGGTGTCAGCTTGTGGCTTTCAGCTGTCTCTGCTGATAGCTGGATTTCGGAGAGGGCTATAAACGATCTCATTATTTGCCCAGTTCAAAGAAACTTTATTGGTGCAACTTTTCTTCAACTGTCCCCCCTCACGAAACTTCTATTGAACTCTGCGAGCACAACTTCAGTTCGAGTTATTGTTTTGAGTTCCGTGTTTCTACTTGCAATTGCAACTTTTGTGTGATTTTTAAGCCATCAATGGGGCAACAGTTGCAGTTGGAACTGAACTACCTAACAAAGTGCAAACCATTGCCACGCGTTGTTCTAGCCGTTGTCGTTGTTGCTGCTTTTTCCGTTTGTTTGCATTGAATTTTTCAAATCGTCCACCGAGCAACCATTTGCCAAAGCTGCTGCATTTGCTGCTGCTATTTCTGTTGCCTTTCGCTATGCTTCCGTGCATTTTGTTGCACTTTAGGGGGGCAGGTAACTGCGCGAGGGTTACTCGATAAGTTACTGCTCAAAACTAATATACATTTCTAATAGGACAACGAGGTTTAGATATGAAGACTATTAGGTTAACATAATGCAGTCTAATAATACTTTGTTTGTTACTTTATTTTATTTTAATTAAATTTTAAGTTTGATCAATTAAAAGTAAATAAATGTTTTGAATTTTTTATTTTGACAGAAACCTATTTAAAAATAAAGTTATCTTTTTGAATAATCATAGATCGATCACAAGTAACAAATAATTAAAGTAGTGATATTCTGTATATTAAATGTATTTAAATTAAGAAGAAATCCATTTCTCCATACCTGTCAAAAAGATACCTAGAGCTTAAACCGATGATTAATTAAACTTCTCTAGCGTCCCCTGTCGCAGTTAGTACAAGTTTTTCTGTGTGTGTTTTTTTTAAGCATTTTTAAGCAACAGAGCTGTGGAAAAATGTGCTTTGTTTTCCTTTTGACGATGACTGCCGCCGAAGCCCATTGCAAGCTTCCTCTTCTCTTTTTCCAGGGCCCCCTTTCAGTGTTGACTGCAGCTTGCAATTGTTGGCTAAGGCACGTGTTCAATAACAATTGTGTTGCATACTTTAGTGCAATGGGGAAGGCATTAAATTTTAAAGGAGTGGCAACTGTGGCAGCAGCAACGAGTCGAGTGCGGCCGCGTCAAACGGTTTACAGCAAATCAATTACTGCTAAGAACTTTTGCAGCGCTAATTGCAAGGGGTTTTTCCCTTTGCCGGACTTTGTCCGTACTTTGCAGGCACTTTGTTGACTTTGTGCAGGCAGCCAAAAACTGAGAATAAGGAGAAAATGAAATAAGTTGTAGATGTACGAGAAGTCGGTCGTTTGTCGGATGGCTCCGCTTTGTGATTTGGCCAAAATAGTACGGATTTATCATGGCCGCTTTCAAAGGCTTTTTGCTGGCGATTCTGATTCGGGTTCTGGTTCTGCTGCTGATTCTGTCTGCATTGCGCACTTCTTGCTGCAGTCGAAATTAATGTGCTCGCCTTTTAATTACACGACAAATAAGCAAACAGCCAAAAACTTTTTCTCCCCTTATTCGAACTCGAACAGAGATGAGAAATCTCTTAAAGCTCTTTTTTATTTAGGGCTGATTCACTGGATTTTATTCTTTTAAGTTAATAATATCACAAAGTTGTGATCAATTTTCAATTACTTTTTATTTATTTATTTGAATAAAATGTAATAAGCAACAGGGAATGTAATGGTCGACTATTTTTTCGTTACATTATAAGGAACTATAAATATATTTTTTAAATGATTTTGCCTTCATTTTTAGGCAGCTTTTATCGCTTTGGCTCAGTCAGAAAACTAGTTCGGCCAACATTTTGGCAACTCTGACAGATGCCGCCTAGTTCGAGTATAATAGTTTTGGGCAGAATATGTTGATGTGTATGAGTGTTGTGGCAATTAATTTGGCTTTGAGTGAGTGGAGTTGGTGAAATATCGTTGAATGCTTTTAGGCAGAGAAGCGTTGACAAATTGACTACAGACGTTCGCAATGCGGTTTTTCATTTGCTGAAATTTGTTCAAAACTTTGTTTAAACTTATGTATATGTGATATATATGTATGTATGTATTTGGATAACTGCTTAATCAGCTTTATTTGCATTGATAGCATTGCATTTTATCACGGCGTAGCGAAGTTAAACAAAGCGCAGCGAGTAAAGAGCAAACCAGCCCAGCGTAAAATGCATTAAAAGCGTGGCAAACAACCGGACGGAACAGAACAGACGGACAGACAGACAGACATACAATCATTCCAAAGAGCCACCTTCTGGAACGTCTGGATTCCCTAGGGAAAATTTAACTCGCGCACTCTACTCGGGCATTCGAAAGTTATGCATTTTCAAGTGTCTGACTGGGGGCTCGTCCTGCCTGAGGAAAAGGGAGAGGGAGAGGTAGAGGTCCGTCCTGCCAGCCGACTGCTGTTTACAGAGCTACTTAATCGAAGTGCTGCCAATGCCGCCGGGCATCAGCAGCAGGAACGTACATCCTGCAGCTTGTCCTGCAGCTTGTCCTGCAGCTCCTGCTGCCTACATTAAATGCAAAAATGTTTTTCTCGCCTCGCTCCTCTTTGCATTTCACCATTTCCATTCATTTTTTTCTTACTTTCTTGCTGGCCTCCATTTTTTTGTTGGCGTTCTGTTTGCATCCGATTTTCATTAATGGTCTTAACATAAAAATACAATTTTCTGACGTTTAACTGGTTTGGCGGCTGTTAATAAATTTTTAAGCGTTATTTGATTTAATCTTTGCCCCCTTTTGATGATTTTGATGGAAATCCTAGGAAAGCTTTAAATGCTTGCTGTGCTGCTTCGGTTTCCCTACTCGTTAAAATAGGCTAATGAAACCGGAGATTGCAAGTTTGATTTTAAAGTTATTGATACAAATAATTGAATAATTTTAATAAATTATATATTTTAATTAATAGTAACACATTTCTATTAATGCATATGATTCGGACATATATTCGGATATATACATACATAATATATATTTATTATTATATATGTATTATATATATAAGTTTCGACATTTAGATTTCTGTACATACACGTTATGCACACATGCATATCCAGGACTCTCAAGTGTTATCTTATCATTTGTTTTATTACTGTCACGTATTTCATTACAGCCCTTTACATTGAAAACTGACCTATTCTCCTTCATGTGTCCCTCGCTCTGCCTGTCTCTTTCGAACCATAAAGATCATGTGAATTGGTTTAATTAGTTGAATAAACTGTCAAATACGGATACTACTCGTAATTCGATTAATTGCAGAGCTGATGCCGAGTACTGAGAGAACAGACTCTTCACTTGGCTGATCGGTCGCATGTGACATTGACAACTGCAGCTGGGCGCTTCCCCCATTGACTCCTAAATCTCCCCTCTGAGCCCATTCCTGTGTTGCTGCAATAAAGCAAAACAGCAGCTCAAATTGGCCGACGGCACAACCCCAAAACACTCCGCAGAATTCAACGCCCTTTTCAGCCGCTGCTTTTCATTTAATTGCGGTTGACTTTTGGGGCTTTGTCAGACCGACTGACAGACACACCGACAGACAGATGTACAGACAGGCTGGCAGACAGGCGACGGTTAGACAGATGAACTATACTGAGAATAACATTTGGGGGCAGCGGTTGCCTCAATCTCATACCCACTTGGCAACAGAATGCCAATCATCAATCAAGGTGATTTGTTTCAATGCCCCAGCCACAGATTTCACGCTGTTGTGACTGCAGATGGACATGGAGTCCTGGCAGCCATCGATGGAGCTGGAGCTGCTTCCTGCTGCTCAGCTTGCTTGCCACATGTGGCCAATCACTTGCATACACTTCAATTGGTGCGGTTGGACCCAACTTCCATCCCATTCCATCCAACAGCTGATATTGCTGTTGTTGTTGTTGTTGTTATCATTGTTGTTGTTCATCAATGAATTCAATCACGAAAATGTTGTTGGCCACCCTTTCCTTTGTCTGCCCCTTCACCACCCCACAAAAGCCACAATGCTTCAATCCTCAATCGCTTCATTCGATGCATATTCATGAGCTCTGCAGCCGCCGCCTGTTTGAGTTACTGACGTGGCTTTGATTTAATTGCCCTGATTTTGTCTATAATTTATTTTAAGCCATACTACCAACACCGAACTATGCCCAGAAATAAAACTTTTTTCAGCTTCAACTGCCACCTCCTTTTTTTTGCTTTTGCTTGTGTCTCACATTTTAAGCATTTTACTTTGGGCCAAGCAAATATTTCGTTTACTCGTAATTTACCCATGACTGCGCCACGTTGAAGTTGTCGCCGTGATTTTGTTTTATGTTGCGATGTTACTTGCCGAATCAACCACCTAAGGGGTATATAAACCTGAAATCAGTACAATCTCAATAAACCCATTATAGAGAATATAATTTTTGTAAATAATAAAAGCCAGCATGGCGATCATTTCAAAAAATTTGAGCATTAGAATAACTAAATAGACATTTTTGCAAATAAAACTTTGTCAACAAATATGCAATGAAATCAGTTGATTAACATCCTTTTGTTTGTTTAATTTATTTTAAAATTTTATATTAATATTTTCACTATAATTATTTTAATGTAAATGTCTCTCTGCAGTAAATTGCAAACATAAACATTTGCTTGCATAATTGAATAATAAATATTTATTGAATAATAAAAAGTATATACTTGAATATATCATTTATCAGAAGAACACAGATTAAAGCGATTAGATGAAATAGTAAATTGGTTTGCAAATATTTATCTCTTTTATCCCGTTTAACACAGGGTATTGTACTATCAAGTCATTTTTATATTTTTACATATTCGATATTTAATATTTTTCTTCATTTTTTTTTGTCTTGCGTATAAAAAATTTCCGAAATATTTCATTTTGGTCGCGTCGCTTTCCACCGCTTCCCCAGTTGGCTTCCTGTCCCGTTAACCGCAGCTACAAATTTTTAACGCTTTAAAAATGTGCTTTTATTTTTTGCACTTTTGTCGCCATTTTGTGCACGCCTTGGCAAGGACAAGTCGCTGTCGCAGTCGAAGCTCCAGGTCCTCGCTCTTCTCCCCCGGCGCCACTTTATTCCATCGTTACTCATGCTCCTTGTCCACAGTTTTCTCGCATTTTTTATAAATTCCAAAGAGGTGTGCGCATAAATTTTTGGTGCTGCTGCCCTGCAGCTAACACTTATGCAAGGGACTGCCTGGAGAATAGAATAGAGGGGAGATCCCTTAACTTCTTGCAGTTGCTTAAAATATTTGCTAAAGAGACAGCGATTGGAGTACACCAAGTGGTCTAGAGGTAAACTCATTTTAAAGCCAGACTGATTGTAATTTGATTTGGCCCATTTCCATTCCCAACACTCGCCTCCGGCTCCGTCTCCTCCTCCGCTTCCTCCTTCAGCCTACGCTCATTGGTGCCCATTACCGATTTTGGTTATTTCATTTTCCAGGCGACTTCAAATGTCATTTCCTTTAGCTGCCTGCCGCCTTGTGATTTGTGACCTGAGTAATCGTAATCGCGCTTTATCTATTAGTTACATAGCCTCCCTCATTTTCCTTCATTTTCCATTTTCCATTTTCCTCTTGCTTAGCTTCGGTTTCGGCTTCTGGTTCTGGTTTCTACTTTTCTCTAGTCTCCGTCTTTAATGAAATTTACTCGGGTTGCCTTTCTATTTACTTTGTGGCACAAAATTAATAAAGGCGAGGTGCACAGCAGCGGCAAAGGCAAAGGCAAAGCCAAGTGGAAACTTAATCCCCAAGGAAATTATGTGAAAAATGTGCGTGGGCATTCCGCCTGTTCGTCTACCTTATGCCGCCCTCATCACATGGTGTTCGTGGACGACATAGTGATGGGTTGGGTAGCTTCGGATCTTTCTTTATTCTTAGTTGTTAAGAGGCCCATGGGTAAAAATAATTTGACTATTGAAAACGTGCAACGTATGGGTGAAAATAAAAAAAAATTCCTACGGCATGACCCCTTTTTATTGCCTAGTCTTGGATGGTAACTTTTTTATTTTGTATTTTACTTTTATTAAGGTAGTCGGCATCCATTTCTTAAGTGCGCAATTATTACTAAGTGTTTGGCAGTGGTCAGAGACGGAGAAAAAAGAAATTGTCAGATAAATAGAATAGAATTATATATATATATATATATATATATATATATATATATATATATATATATATATATATATATATATTGAAAAATATATGAAAATTGCTTAATGGTAATAAGTATCATTTAATAGAATAAATATTTTGAAACAATTTATTCTAATAGGATACACACAAATAATTCTAATTGCAGTGAATAAATCGCAGACTTAGAAAAAACTTTTTTAATTAAACAGTAAAAAGTATTACTTGTTTCTAGTTGTCCAATTTATAGTTATCTCTTTATAGGGGCAAATAAGCTTTAAAGTCCCCGCTCGACTCTGCCTCTGCTCCTGTTGTCCGTTTTCAAAGCGTTATGGCATTTTTCCGGGTCTGGCGCTTGGGCCTTCTAGAAATATTATTAAGGTTGTTTGGTAATTCTTTGAAATTTGCGTGAGTCCCTTTGTACTCTGTAGATGAGGGAGAGCGGTCAAATTTCCAACCCCACCATGGGTATGAATTATTTGCGGGAAAGTTAATGCTTGCGAGTTGCATAATTTGAAGAAATATCTGTTAATCTCCACGTGCCCAGCAGCGTAACGCTGTGGACAGTCGGAGCCGCCTTTGAGTTGGACCCACAATAAGCCCAATTGTCTTTGTCCTTTGTGTGCGCACTGACCAAAGTGTCAATTACAGACATCGAGAGGGCGAACAACAGGACAAGTGAGAAGGGGCCGGGGAAGGTGGGTGGGAACCCTGCTTGGAGGAGCGTGCCTGTAACTGGGCGGCATCCGCAAAATGCTTATGTAATTGTCAGCTCATTGTTTGGCACAATGATAATATCGTAATTAGCCCGAACATGAGCAGTTAATTAGTTGTATAATCCTCAAATGGACAACAATCATCTTAAACACCAATGGCACATGCTAAAAATTACTAATAAACTCTAGAATAATCATTACATTGCTACTACAGAGAGTTAAACTTTAGAAGTACGTGAAAACACTTGTAAACATGTACTATCCTTTGATAAAAAGAGATTTTAGATTGCCATTGTTTTATTATCTTCGAAAAAAAACTTCTTTACGAGGTAAAAAATAAGTCTGAAGACGAAAACATTTCCATGTCCAATTTTCTGCCAAAAAATATTAAATAATTTAAAAGAAAAAAGTTTGACACTTTGTAGTCCATGCACTTATAATATTTAAAAACCAAGACTAAAGTTGACTTTAAGCAAGTGTCATTAGATCCGATGATGATTTGCCTGAAGTCTGTCAACGTTGACTCAAAGATTTCTTTGACAGTTTTATCCATAAAGACAGATGAATTTCAGTTGAAAAGCAGTGATTAGTTATGTACAGGTTCGTCGACCTAGAGAGAACTAAAACAACAGTGCTTACATAAGTGGACGGCAAGGCGTCTAATCTCTCAGTGGGCTGATTGCAGTCTCCAGTTGGCCCTGAACTCTGGCCTGTTGTTGTTATTTAACTGCTTGTATCAATGCGGCCTTTATTTAATTTTAATTACATGCATTTAAATTGTACATTACCATTGGCCAACGGCACTGTAAGCCAAACTCAAATCATGCGAATGATAAATTGATTGCAAATGTACACAACAGAATCTCACACACAAACCAATACAAGCAAATGGATATACATGTATGTATACAATATTCGATAATGTATGTGTGCGAGCTTGCAGCTTATGTTTGTCTGGCTTTTATTTAAATAAATTGTTCTCTTTAAATTGCATTTAATTAAATTATTTGTCTACCTGGAGGTTTTCATCTAGATTTTATCACTTTGATTTGACAGTGCCAATAAATCTATCATAATTTATAGTTGCAACAAGATTTACTTCACATACTCGAAAAACGAAATCACATATCGAATTAAGCTGCTTACGCAAATTGGTATTCTCTTTGAAATTGAAATGAATTTAGGCTTAGTTTTATATTTAACTTCTAAGCAGAATATTTTTTGGACAGTTCATTTACTAAAGTTGCACATGAATTTTGCATTTTGGAAGCAAGTAAATGTGTTTTCATTTAATTGGCCTAATAAATAATAATAAATTTACTTATTATGGGCTGACAAATGAAAAGGGTTAATGATATAAGCATTATGCCAAATACATATAAACTGGCGCTTGGCTTCATAGAAGTTAATCTAAGATTTCATTAAATAAAATGAATTAAATAGTCTTAGTATTAGTTTACCTTATTAAACTTAAAACAAATTGGTTAATATTTAAATTTAAGGGCCAGTTTTAAATTAGTTAGTAAATTAAAAAATGTTCAATGAATTCTCATTCAAGCTTTTTTACATTCATTTCCATGCATATTTCTTTGTTTCTCGTAAAGAAATGCTCTAGAAAAAAGTGTAGCTGCTGTCTCTGGCGACCAGATTTTAATCAATTTCTTATTTCGCTTTAAGCTTATTATGTGCCATTTAAATAAATTTTTCTGCTCGGAGTTGACACATGAATAATTTATGGTGCCGCCATTCCAAATAAAAATTAAAACTTTAATTAGGTAAAAAGTGTCGCAGAATTTAAAGTTGCTTTCATATACTTCGAGATGGTTGTATGGTTAATCGTGTTATACCCTGTAGCCATATAATTAGTATAGTGAGTGTATTAAATTCTAAGAAATGTAGAATATACAAGATGCCAATTTTGAATGTTTAAAAAATATACACATCATGTTGTTTTAATTTTTTTTATGAGGTGTCTTTTAGTTGAACGCTCTCAAGACTCTGTTGTTCCAAATAAAAACCAATAACCAACCACAAAGCAACACCAGCAACAACCGCTGTAGCAATAACAACAACTACAACAAGAACAGGACCACAACAAGAACAGCGACGGATTACTCTCAAACCTGTAACTGAAAGACCGCACACAGACATCCAGATTAAGAGAGGGGAAGATTGAGGTACCCACATGTCAGGGACATTATGGAATCATGAACTTACTGACAAGGTTACGCATGTGTGTGTGTGGGGAGAAGGGAGAGTGTGTTTGTATTTGTGTGTGTGCACCTGAGTGAGCTTAACTCCATTTTGACTGTAGTCGTGAGTCGCGCGTCAACGATTGGCGGTCCAGTATGGAACACAACACAACAGACACACAACACACACACATATGTTGTAACAGACAGCAATACAACGTCTGGCCATTTCAATCATCAATCAAAGTGTTTTGTTGCGACTTTCATACGTCATGTTTTTCCCTAAAATCTCTCCTATAGCTTCTGTTGTCTGTTCCAATGTGGATGTGTGTGTAGGTGTGACTGTGACACAAGTCGACATTTATGGTGTCGACAACGACAGCACCGAGAACGTGTAGGATTTCATCATCAAGAGCTGCGACAACAACAGCAACAACAACAACAATAATAACAACACGCAGCAGTAGCAGCTGCCTGACAATCAATCACATGCCTCAATTCAATTCTCAATGCCGTCATTTTCAATTCCATTTCAAGCAATTCTCAATTCGCTAAATATTTATGAGAACATAAAGAGAACATTTACTCCCCTTCCTTGTCCCTTGTATCCCTAATGAGGCATAATTAAAAAACATGCAATTTGTTGGCAAATTTGAGTGCACACTGTACACCCACGTGTCCGTCCCTCTCTCTCTGTCCCTGTCATTGAATCGAATCAATCAAGCGTCCTTTTATCGGCTTTATTGTGTGGCAGTTAACGAACTTAAATAACAAACTTAAGTTTCAATTTTATGGCTTATTGTGGCGTTGGCTTGCAGCTTGTCGTTGCTTAAACTTTTCTATCTCCTCCCAGCCTTCCACGCCCTTGTTTATTCCTTGAAGGGATCAAGCCTTATTGTAAAAAAGCTATTGTTCGCTTTTTGATTTATAGATATTGGATCACACACAGAATCCCCCATGCCAAAAACAAATGCTTTCGTTCTATACATTTTTTCTACTTTTTTCGCTATGCGACTAGCTCAAAAATGGTATATTGACTGTGTAATGCGGTTTATAAGTGGGAAATATTAAATAAAAGCATTTTTTTTGGTAATATTCATATATTAAATATCTCTTTAAGAAAATTATCAACAATTTTGAAAATATCATTAACACTGGTTAATTTTACCAGGGTGTGTCGATTACTTTTGAATGGCTTTCATTATAGAGGATATTTGTAGAAAACTGCAACTTGAAAGTAATTAAATTATATAAATAGACAGTTAAGTAGAAGAATATGTTAACTTAAAAATTTAATAAAATCAGTTTGAACTTTAATTGAAGGCCAGTTTTTTAGTTAAACTTTTAATTTATTTTTCTTCTAATAACCCATCTTTATTCAAAGCTGAATTTTAGATATTTTAAGTATTTTTAAAGGGCATTCTATTTTTCCACTAATTGTGTAACGCATGAATAGGGACAGCGTGGATTATAAACTTTAAGGTACGACAAGTTGCGAACTTGACAGCAGTGTGTAATTTGTGTTTATATTTAATTTGTAACAGTATTGGAAATGCATTGAAATTAAAAACATACTTCCATGATAATAAATTCGAGTCCGCTTAAATCAAAAACTTAAATTTAAAAATCGAAATATATCAAGCAAACTCGCAGGACACTAAAGAGTATCAAATCTTCGGCGTTCTGGTTATGGCATTTCTTTTTATACTGTAAGAAGTGAATTACGAAGGGTATTTCCAGAAAAGGGCGCCCTTCTATTGGGACTTGTGCTCAGTCTCGTTCCTAGTTTTCGCAGGATGCTTTTGCTGCGTTCTTGTAGGCGCATTTGAGCTTGTTTACAGTCAAACGCGTTGGCTGACCAGCAGAAATGGCAGCAGAAATGGCAGCAGGAACTGACGACAGCCAAAGCAGCCGCACAATTTGCTCGGCGTATTTGTATCTTTGTAGTTGAGTGTCTGTTGCCTGTTTGCCTGTTTGCCTGTTGGTCTATTGGTCCGTCGGGCTGTCGGACTGTTTCTGTTGCTGCTTCTGTTTCTGTGTGTTTCAGTGTTTTGTGTTCGGGCAAAAACTTTGTGCACTGATTGCAAACTTGTTTCAATTGTTTCGCAACAGACTGGGAAGCAAAGGAAACGGCGAGGAGGTACTGGCGATCGGTTGTTGTCGGGTTGCCGCATTCGCCATGAAAGTCAAGGCAAAGCGTGTGCACAAATGGCCAAAAGCTGAGGCTAAAGCTGAAGCTGAGCGGCAAAAGGCATTCACTTGCATATTTCTGTGGCTTAGTTTCCGTTTTCAAACCAAACGAACAGCATAAAAACCTATTGAAAATTTGCATACGAAAATGAAATTCAAATGGGTTTCATTTTCCGCACTCACTCTCCTTACTCTTTTCTCCTTCCTTCTGCCTTCCTCTTTCTCTTTCCCTATTCTCTGTCTAAGTTGCACTGGCAATCAGCGTCGCGACGTTGGCGTTTCTGAATCTCGGAAACTTTCATTTTTTGCCAACAGCTGCAACACGAATTTTAATACACTCCTAACTATACATATTTATAGCTGACGTACATATCTCGAAAGCGTATTCTCCCTTTTGAAATGAGTGGAAAATTTTAATCTCAAACGTTTTGATATCTTTGTCGAAGCCGCCTCTACTCTTCATCACAAAACGGATAAGTGATTTTTCATTGAGCACCTCGTAACTTTGTAATGCAAATCTTTTGGTCCCCAACTTTCCTCTCGCATCTCCGTTTATCTGCCTGTTTGTTTGTCTGCGTGTCCATGTTTCTGTCTTTCATTGATTGCCGCTATCACTTTTTGGCATTTGCTCCAGCTAGAGCCTCTAGTCAGGCCAATAAAATGCAAATTGTTTGGCGCGTAAACAAAACGGTTTTAATAAAGACGAAATCTGGAGATGGGATCGTGACAAAACGTTTCTTTGACTCCAAATTGTGCTTTTTTTCTCAGAAAACTTAAAGTCTATGCGAATTGAAAAATTATCATTATTTTTGATGCCTGTGCTTTTCGTTTTCATTAAATAATTCCCAAGAATAAAATGTAATAAATATTTCTGTATTTAAATGCACACAAACGAGTTTAAGTCTATAAAGTTCAACGAATATAATATAATATATTTTTGATTGTAATGATAATTGATAAATGTGCGAAATGCAGCATTTTATGATGTTTTTTATTCTTTTATTTTTTCATATACCATTTAGTTTAATTTTCATTAAAATTTGCTTTGTCAGCAGTTCCCGTGAAGTATTCAAATTATATTATTTACACTTTATTTGTTCCAATTCAAATCAATTTATATTTTAAAGGGTTCTTGCTTATCACGACAATGAAGCTTATCACGCTTCCATCTTTAATTTGTTATCATCGTTCCTATTATCGCATTTAATGGTTAGCTGTTGAATTTTGATGGCTTTTAATTGTCTTAAGCAACCCAATCAGAGAGCACTTCTTGTCTGCTCTTCCCTCTTCATTCCTCTATCGTCTTTCGTTTTCCAACTTCCAAGAGCATTCGGTGATAGTCAGCACAATTGTTTTGGATTCCGCTTTGCGCTGACTGCTGACCCACTTATTGGTCACTTCTGGGCTCTGTTTCCGTTAGCCTTGTAGCCACTTGACTAAACAGCACTCAAATTTGATTTTGATTTATGCTGCCCGAAACCGAAAACCCCCTTCAAGCCACAAACCCACTCCGATTCGGAGCTATCCCGAACGATTGCAGCTCATAACTTTGGCATCTATCGGCCGCTTTCATATTTACATGCTGCTTACACGCGCATTGGCGTGTAACGGAAATTGAGTAGCACAGAGTTGGTCAGAAGAGAGTGTGGAGCACCCATGAAAGGGTTGGCCAAATGGACCTTTCCCCGCCCCACAACTCCCGCCTTGTTCAGCACTGTTCCGGTCCAACAATTGAATGCTTATATAGCTACAATTTTGGTAGTTTCTTTTTGTTTTGTTCTGTGCAGCCTTTGCCAAAGCAGCTCCAAGCTTCCTTAGCTCGTCAAACCCCCCCTCATCCACCACACCCCATACACCGTTCAAGCCCCATTCTCAAACAACACACTCTCAATAGAAAAACACAATTTTCGCAATCTTTGCTTATCTTTTCATCTCTACCGTTGCATGTCCGTAGTTGATTCTGCCGTTGTTGTTATTATTGTTGTAAAAAGCTAAAGCTGCTATAAAGAGCTGCACTCGGAATGGCGGAGAACCCCTCTCTACAAATGCTTTTGTTTGTCGGCATTCCCGGTAATATCAAGTTTCTCTATAAGCACACAACCGTTTGAAATATACAAGGTCAGTTCGAAAAGATTCCTTATCTGCGCATAGGATTTATTATTTTTACGACAAATACATATATTCGAATGATCTGGAGCAAAGTGTATATGTATTATTATTCGAGACCAAATCCCAAAAATCAAAAATTTAATTTTAAAATTTGATAGACGGAGTTAATACTTATTATCATATCATCACTTATTCTGATACTCATTTCAAATTGAAAACAGTGAATGAGTGTGTCTTAGAGTTATTGATGTCGCCGTGGCACTAAAATCACCATTCCGCTCAACTCTATATTTTACTATAAGTTCGATAGCTCGATAGTTATACTGCCATTTTGATAAGCACTAAACAATGACTTCAAATAGTTTCGTTAGTCCTTCCTATAATGCTCGCGTTGATGAGCTAATTTTCAAAACGCCCTCATCTATGCTATATAACGTAACTACTTTCAGCCTTCTAGTTTTACCGTTTGAGCCTTTTAATTTTAAACAAGTATTTTAATTATGCCTTCCAAAGCGACACAAAATTGGATATCAGAAAATAATTATACCTGTTTTCAAAATGTTTTGAAGAAAAGTTAAGCCAATTGTGTGGTTACCGACCACAATAATCTATAGATAGATAGTCACTTTATTTTTTTTAAGCTTTAAAAGATTTCTTCCGATAATTTGCAGCTAAGTTTTTCAAGCTCACCTCGCACAGCCTTATCATCCTCCAACTCTTTTTGTTGTATATTGCTGTGCTACGTTTTATTGTTGTCATAATGTGGTGGCTTGTTGCTGATTTCTTTCACCTCGGCTTTCCCCACCTGCGTCTTCGTGGCAGCATACAGTAGTTACTCCTGTTGTGCGACCAGTTTGGATTTTTATTGTTTAATATTGAGGTGCACACTCAGCCCAACCTCCTCTTGATTTTCAGTCGGAGCTTACTACCGTTTTTATGCCCAAAGCCCACTAGCCACCATTCACTTTTTTCCTTTAGCTGGTTTAGTATTTTTTTAGCTCTGCTTTCTCTTTAGGCAACAGAAAGGTGTATTTTACTTACCTGCTTGCATACAATATTGCTGTTGTTATTTTTGTTGTTGTTAGTTCTAGTTGCTGTTAGCTTTATGCGTCAAATAAGGATATTCAATTTAAGCTCGATATACTTGCATTTTATATTTTATAGTAGCTTGCATTTCACATTCTACCATCTCTCTCTCTCTCTCTCTCTCTACCCAACTCATCTCACTCTTGCTCATGCGTTATGTTAATGCGATGCTTGTGAAACTTATTGGAAATCAAAGCAATCATACGCCACATTGACGCAGCAAGCAAAGTACTCGTTTGTGTGAACCGTTTGAGCATTAAACTGAGAGAAAATATTGAGTGTCAAGTTTTTTTTAGGACTGTTCATACGAGTAAGGAACATATTGACACTCAAATTAAAAGAAGTTTTTTTTGTTATATATATTAAAATAAGTGCATCGTTCTTAGCCTTACTAAATTTGAATCAAGTTTCTCTAAGTGTAATGCTCCATGGTCAGTCATGAATATGCACTCAAGCGTCGTCAAATCCTGACTGATTGCAACGCATTACGTTTCACATTTTTGGCACTCGATCTTTCCACTCTCCACTCTCCAGACCCCTCCCCACAGTGCCCTCGGCTGACTCAGCCCAGTCTCCACCTAACAGACAAATCGCTTTGATTGATGCCGTCGGTCTAGTGCATTTGAGCTGCATCTGCAGTAAGTTACGGGTGCCAGTGCCAGTGCCACTGCCCGGCGGTTCGGTAATTGCTTTTGGGGCGCACCTTAAAGCTCTCCCGATTCTTGCAGTCTTGCCCATTCCCATGCCCGATCCCGTGCCCAGTTTCTGTTCCGTTCCGTGCCCAACAATACGCACGCAATTACCGCAGTTGGGAGCTTGGAAAAAAGTTTCAACTCCCCTAGAGCTTGACGAAAGTTGTCATAGCTGCTGGGTTCAGGCGCTAACTTTGAGCTCTAATTGCCCAAGTGGTTTTCGAGTGGCATCACCGTCGCCAAGACGCCACGTAATAGAGCTTCCTCCGCTGCCTCGTCTGTCCGTGCTGGTTCTTCTCAATTTCTCCAGCTGCTGCTGTGATGCAGTCAAAGTTTTGTGGAGTGGTCACCCGAAAACTTGTTGGCACAAAATGCACAATCAAAGCTGACCGTTGGCGTTATTAACACAAATGAAAATTGTGGTCATGCTCTCACATGCTAGTTACTTATATTTCAATTTATTAGACGGCAAAGTTTATGACCCCCTCCTACACTCAGGCCGGTACATTCACCGACGACTGCCACTTGGCCTAATGAAGTTTTGGATTAGACAAACAAAATTCACAGAGACACATACGTTTCCGAAAAGCAAGTACTCCACATGCTGATATATATCTTCAAAATCTTATAGTCACACATATGTAAAATTCAAGTCCCTTCTAATGGAAATACACACAGAAACATATATCCGGAACATTCGCATATGTACGTACATTTTGTGGCCTTGCATTTACCTTTCCTAGGCTTTGGTTTTAACTTTTGGCGTCCAGCATTTAACTTTTGCCCTTTTGCCTAATAACTTTGCCAGCGAAGTGCGTGAAGTTTGGACTAAAGGATATTTAAGCTGAAGCAGAATATGAGTTGCATGAATTTTAAAGTGAATACAAGGCAAGAGATGTGATAAATTATCATCTACTTATATACTCTCAAAATAACTTAATGTTCATTAGTTATAGAAAAAACACAGATTCTTTCCGACTGTAAATTGAACACCCAGTTTATAATTTAGTAAAATCCACAATAGCTTAAGGATCCTCGATTGTGTGAAATTAATTACATTTCTGAAACATACAAAAAATAATAAAAAGTAATACCATAATTAATAAAAAATAATAATTTTTTATCGTAAAAATATCTTTTAGAATAATATTTTATATACAACTCGTACTTTTCGAATTTTAGTATAACGTTTAAATCTAGCGCATTTTTGAGCTGTATTTGGTTTGTCTAGTACTCGAATTCTTGATATACTGAGAGCCCTTATCAATTGCCAATGCCACGAATAATTATCAATGTTGACGCCATTTAAGCTGCTCCAGTTCTGTAGCAAATCAAAATTCCATTAAACTTTTCGGGGCGCCCGCATAATTTTGCAACATTTTGTGGTTGAACTTTACTTTTGGCACTTTTTACTGTGCGGCTCCTGCGGTTTTTAATTAAAATTTGTTTGCCTACACAAAGCCAGAGGAACGTTTCGCTGCCATTTGCCATTGTTGATTTCAGTTGTCTTGGGATGAAAGGAGATGGATATGGGGGAGTTGTTCAAATATGTCTGGCCGTCTAATTAGGAGAGCACATTCCGAGTAAAATTACATTACGTATACGCAGCGTGCGCCTGTTAATAATGCCGACAACATTTTGACAGACAACAAGCGAAAAGGGTAAAAAAGAGAGTAATAAAGAGAAAAGGGAGAGACGTGTTTGCTAATTGAAAAAATACATTTTAATAGCATAATTTCTGGCGCTGCGGTCTCGTCAGCCTTTAAAGTAGGCTCCCTGACATTTTCCCATGATGATGAGTTGTCTGCGGTTGCCACGGCTTGTCGCGGGAAACTTGGCTTCATTATAAAGCTGCTATCACCTGGCGAGAATCTGGGCTAAGATGTCACGTTCTTGCCGCCATCTCGATGAGATCAAACACTATTCAAATGAAATTTGTTTTTGATCAGACAATTTGTATGCTGAAATCAATGCCTTAAATTTAATAAAACAAAATTGCTTTTCGTTTTTCTTTTTTGTTGTTCTCTCGCAGACGTTACTTAGAGCTAAATTAAATTAAAAATTCAATGACAAAACATTAACAGTATTGCGTCAGATTGGATTCCATCTCCGAAGCGTCTGGCAGACGATTGAGCAAATTTCTTATAAGAAGCACAAAAATACGAGTACTTGAACTGTTGTTGTTGCCTTTACTGTTGTTGGTTATGCGTCCCAAATGAGGCGTCAACGGAAACGACAGCTGTTGTAGTCTGAAATTTGTCTGATAACTTTGAACTCATTCTGAGATCTCAGACAGTTCATGGGCGACATTCAAGAATATATTTAATTTTAATTAGTTTGTTATCTATAATAAAAATTATACTCATTTTATGGTTGATTTTTCTTCACTTTTAATCATTTTACATGCATTTTATCATTAAAATTTATTTGTTTCAATTTATTTATTTATACCGATTTGTTTCAAGTTTAACATATGTCATATGCTTATGAACTAATCACAAGTCGATCGTGTTTTGAGTTTTCTTTTACAGTACATTTAAAAAAACTTTCGGTCGTTATATTTTAAGAGAAGGGATTAAAAAGCCCATTTGATTTCTTGAGTTTGGCAAATAAAAATATCAAAGCCCAATGAAACTAGCAATACAACTATTTTAAATATTATCTTCTACTCAAATTATACGCGTATCGCATCTTTTCGACTAGCGATTAAACTTAGCAATAATGGTTGCTTGTATTTAAAATAAGTATTTTATAGTTATTGTTAAATGCGTCTTTTTGTTGCACAAATTTGAACGCAAGTTTTTTTTTATCCTCCAACACTCAACATGTCTGCTTAGAATAGAACAGTTGCCAGAGTATTTAACTACAATTCGATTTAAAATAAATGTCATTTAATGATAGTTTAATGCGAATGTAAAATTTTATTCAAATATTTGAATTGGAAACATAATTACTAGGATTTCCTGAGAGGTATCGTGAATACATTCACCTAAAATGGAAATAATACGAGTACAAAGGAAAATCTTTGGGAAAACCAAGAAGAGAAGGGACAATAGCAGAGACAAACACAAATGGCTTCTAGATCGATAAACTCTGCAAGGAGCAGACACAATTTGTGTATTGAACCTGCCACGCGAACCTAGGAGCTATAGCATACACAATAAATTCGAACAAAAGGCAACACACTCGACGAGTGGCAACAAACCAAAGCAAGTAAATTGTCAGAGACAGAGAAAGAAAGAGAGAATGAAAGAAGCAAAGTGAAAACTTAAACCAAAAATACAAACACACAAAATAGCAGCTCTTTAGCTGCGATTTATATTTGAAATGCCTTTTGGATGGCCACTGAAGCAGCAAATGCTTTACTTCCAGCAGGGGTAAGAGGCCCCAAAAAATATATATTTTATATAAATATTGCAATAAAATTTATTCATCGACGGCAGTTGCAACTTATTTTTATGCCCGTTAATTGCCGGGCAGCCTCATCTTCCTTTTTCATACAATATTTCTACAGGGCGCTTCCGACCGACAACGGGTCCACTTTGCATACGTAACTGTCAACTTTGGCCAGACTTCACACCGGGCGGCAGTCAGCTCCCTGGAGTTGGTTGCCACTGTCGCCTCCTCAGATATCTCCTCTCCATACAAATATGTGGGCATCATAAATATTTTCCAGTCCATTGATTTTTGGTCGCTGTGGATGCTGTCGATGTTGATGATGTCGGACGGGCCGACGGACGAATGGCGGGACACAGCAGGCGCATTTGATGCATAGGAAGTCAGTTATGTTCCCAGCAACGAGCTCTTAAATATTTCTACATAAAATTCAAATTTTTTTGAAACTTAAATTTTTTTAATTCAATTTGCATTTAGATCAAAGTAGAAAGTGAACCTAGCCCATATTTTATCGAAGACTTGAAGACTACCTCTTAAAACCATCTTACTAAATTGCATTAGTGAAGACCATCGCTTTAGAGAAAATTTACATTTAATAGCTGACGGATTTAAGGCGAATTGAATTTTAAGAACACAGGCGGTAACTAAATTTTGTAGCTTATTGTTTTTGCTGCTTGTTACGCATAAGCTGCCGTTAACCCCTCTGGTTCGTCCCTTATCACCCTTAACGCTTGCTCTTTGGCTATGTTTTGTTTCAGCGACACTTGATTGCTTTTATGTGTGCTTGTTGTTCCCGGCGTTGTTGTGTGCGTGTGTGCGTCAGTCAATGCTGACTCTGAAAAGTATGCTACATGGCAAATAGACTCAAATTATGTTGTCGAGTGCGAGACAGAGATAGCTGGTAGGTAAGAGAGAGCTATATGTAGTCGAGAAGAACAGCGCATGTACTTTTGACTGTGTGTGCCTGTTATTGTGTGTGTGCGTTGTTTGTCTACCGCTTTTTATGCCTGCCCGAAAATTGTTTGTACTCTGTTCATAAATATTTTTGCTCAAGTTAATTGAAACATTACCAAAAAATGCTTGTTGGCAAATATTGAAATATTTCTGGGTAGGGTCTCATTAATGGTCTGTATGTATATATTTATGATTGTTATTTTTTTGTTCATAAAATAGTTTAAGTGATTTATTGGCGGTCTGAATATAGTCGACTTGGCCGTATTAAAAGCCTTGAGACTATGTTTTTCAGTTGAATTTTGAAACATCTCTGAATTTTACAAGGTCTTTTATTGTTGCTTTTCCAATTTGATGAGCAAGGTGAGTTACTAAAAGACTAAGTATGCACTTTCATTGGTAATATCAAACATTTCGATTTGTATATACATAACTCGATATAATCGAACTATCTTTTAAAATTTTTAATTGTTTCTGAATATTTTTGTTATCACCTTTCGTACCCTTCGAGATGATTTATGATTAGCGTGTACTTTCCTCCACAGTAATTGACTTCCCCATTTGCTTTACTTCAGAATTATACAAAAATAACATTTTTGAATTATGTTTCTAATTTGTCTCATTTGTTCTTTTAGTCACTCTTGCATTCGTCATTTAATTGAACTGAATCCTTAACTACTTTGCTAATTGATTCGGCAACGTAATCTATATTATTCGTATTTAATCCACAGATATTAATGCGACCTGATTTCAGCATATAAATATGATATTCTTTTCTTAATTTTTCGACTTGTGGTTCTATTGGACGTATTCTAGGTTAATTTATGTTTATTTTACTATCTTTAAAACTAAGCTCACTTACCTTTAAGACCTGAGTAGGAGAACATGCCGCGCTGTTTGTTGATGTGATCCCATCGGCCAGGAGTTTCCAGCTTTACAAGTTTCTCTGATAACTCTTTACGCATTTTCTTCAAACGATCTGTCATTTCGCGTAAAGTTTTTAGCCTGCATTAATGAGCGTTATTTATATGAATTTAACTATATTAATCACGAGTAAAAGCCAAATTTACCATTCCTCTTTATTTTTTTTATCGCCAAGCACTTTGGCCACGACTCGGCTACCAAATGCCGGTGGATTTGAATAATTTGTGCGAATAAAAAGCGTGAGCTGCGAAGTAACTGCAGCCACCAATTCTTTGTCATTCAAAACAGTTACCAGATTGCCAACACGTTCGTCTAATATTAATGAGAATTGTAGAATCATAAGTAGAGAAGATCGTTCAAATATACTTACTATATAGCCCCATATTTTTAGAAAACGATTGAGCTGCCATTAACTCAAAGCCCTCATTACAAAAATATCTGACTGCCCAAGCATCTCGTTCCGGATCACCGGTCGCAAATCCCTGATAAGCAGTGTCAATAAACGGAAACAGTTTGTTCAGTTTCATAGCTGCTGCAATTTGTTTCCATTGTTTTTTTGTTGGATCCAACCCGGTGGGATTGTGGGCCGTACCGTGAAGTATTACAACCGCACCCTCTGAGGCCGAACCAAGTGCGGACAAAAGTCTGGGCATATCAAGTGTAAATCTTTTGGAATTCCAATAAGGATACTCTTTGATCTGCTTAAAGCCAGCCTGCTTGAAGATCTTGGCATGATTTTCCCAAGTCGGATTCGGCAAATATAAAGTTCGTCGCTTTAAGCTTTGGGCTAAGAATTCGGCAGCCAATCGACAGGCACTAGTTCCAGATACCGTTTGCACTGCCGATACCTATAAGTAAAAAAAAAGGTAATAGTTTATTATCGTTTATGCCCATCATGTCTAAAATGAAATGTGAGAATATTACAGTCAAGGTTCACGACCATTTTATGTCCAGTGCCAATATCTTTGCAGCCATTTGATTCAACCCCCATTAAGGAAATACAAATTTAAAAACCAAATAAGCAAAACAAATATATAAATAAACAATATAAACATACATAACTTTCTAAATTTTAGCTCTTAGCGAAGGTCCAATTGTCTCTTTTCTTTTAAAGTACCGACCGAGAGTCATCAGGTATTGTTATGCTGAAATCCCATTGATTTATTTTTAAAAGCATTTTGAAAATACTATAAATAGCTTATTTCAATTTAGATAGCTTTTCATATAGCTAGTTTTATACTTTCTAAGATAAATTATACCAGTGCGTGAAACATACAAATATTGTTCTTTGGCTCAAGCCATCGAACCGAGTCTAATCTTCTCCAAAAACTTGAAAGTTTGCAACCTTGATTTTAATAAAAGATGACCGCGAACGCATCAATCATCAATAAACACCAATCAAAAAAATTGGAATAGTCTCCTTTCGATTGGCAATCGGCAAGATTTTAAAGTAATAAATAAAAATTAGGAAAAAGGGTATAACTAAGCCCGCTGGTATCCAAAGAAAGAGAATAGTATTTTTTACCTACTTATTTAGTTCCATTTAATTTTGATTCTTTTGCTCTTTTGCTAATGATTTGTTTAATAGATAAACAAAGCATCACAATCAGAATTCTAGCGTACTATTTCGGTAATGAAATTTCAACTATCACAACCACAATATTTAGGCTTCTGACTGTACTTTAATCAATCAAATAATTTGCATCGATTTTCTGTCATCGATGTGATCTGGTGAGCCCGGCGAATTGCCATCCATGACCTAGTACTCACGCGTTTCTCTGTTAAAGCCTTGCAGTCTGGACCCAAAAGAAATTCAGTGGCTTCTTTTACGAAATCCGGGTCACCAGACATGGGTAAATACTCGTGGTTCATTTTCGGATCATTAACAATTTCAAATTCACATTTCTTTACTATTGGAAGTACGAATGGTTTGTTGTCATCAGTGCGATAGGCTGTTAAGTAAATCTTATAGATTATAATCAAGTCTAATCTATAATTGTCAAAGAGTTTTATTTGATAAATGATCTATCTGCTTACCTCCGACCCCAAGATTTACCTTCTTCTCATTTTTATCTTCCAGAAACAATTTTGATAAATGAAAAACCTCGGCGGGTATAACAACCTTAATATTAGCAAAGGCTGATTTTTTACATTCATTGCTGCAACAACGCTTTCGCAAAGATAAATTTATTAAGCTGCTGATAGAGGTTGTTAACAAAATGATTTGACTGGTTTTTGGAATGTTCATACTTGGCTTTGGATATCAAAATGTCTGTTGCACATATTAACATTTTAATTGTGAAATTTTTGTACTAAGATTTTGATTGTGAGTTTTACCAAAAACAATTGTGTATTTTTCTCTCTATTGATTCTCGGTTGCTAAGATTCATAGGCTAAGTTAGGCATATTATGTTAGAAATGAACATTTTTGCCGTTCTCAAACGCTTTAAGTGAAATTCCAACAAGAACGTGGAATCGGATCAGCCTTGTAAATTGAACAACAGACACAATTTTTGGGCAAATGACTTTGTACGCGTAGAAGACATCAATCAGGTCAAGTGATAGTCAACTTGATGTGTGTTTAACTGCCTGTCAGTCGAAATCGGGTTCGGGGCTTATTTGCCTACGATTTTGGTTTGTTTATGGCCTCGAAGCTCGTATATGACTGAATCAAACCGCTGCGTTGTTTATCTTATACTGTGGACCAAGCAACGAATAACTTAGAATGTTTCAGTCGGGAGTGATCGATTCATAGATTCGATTAACCATATCTAAAGAAACTTAAGAGTAAAAGTTAATAATATTTTGCCAGTCGTTGCTTAAGTAGATTCTATTTGTATTTTTAAATAACTGATCATCATACTCTATTTATCTTGCCTAAGGATATAGGGTATTAAAGCAACAACAACACCAGAAATAACAACAACAAAACAATCCCAGTGCTTTCATTGCATATGCGTTGTTCCTGTAAACTGCGTTGCTTGCGTTGTCTTCCTTGTTTGGATTTTAGGGTCTCACAAGTCAGAAATACAGTGGGGTCAATCACACAGAAGGGCAGATAGTCAGAGCCAGATGTAGGCAACAATGTTGCCTTCAGTTTTGGACCATAATCAATTTGCCCAGTTAGTCCATTTACTCGTATATGAGCCATTGACTTAGCTAATTGTTTGGCGATTTAAAATGCGCTTCCATTGATCAAATCCATTTGATTTGATATTGGGCTTAAAATGCGGCCAATCAATCAGAACCGAAAAGGAAGGTGATGATATTACATCGGTTTCAACTTTTATTTATAAACTATTATTATGATTGATATCGAATTTTCATGACTATCGCAATAACGTGAAAGTATTTCTTTTAGAGCTAGGATATGTCAATATATAAAATTAAATTAATTACAAAATTATTCTTAGGATTATTTTTTATATTTTGATAAAATTACAGCAATAATAATATTAACAATCGAGTCTGTGGCATTATGATTACATCATATAAAACTAATCGAAATCAGAACAATTGTGAAATTACACAATTTTATTAATGCTTCTTAAAAATAATACTTAAATTTCACCCATTTTAAATCATAAAAAAAACTTTTGAAATAAATCATATCGTAATTTTCTAAGAAATCCACATCCAGCTTTTCCCAATGAGCATTTTGATGCTCGAAAGTCTCAAGGCGTAAGCCACAACTAATGCTGATTGTTGGGGATAACCTATTAAATGTTTGACCAGATTGTAAAACATGCTATTTGGATAGTTACAGAGTCAGTTTTACACATTTCCCTATAATCCCCTTCTTTTGCTTGTCCTTGCTCTATGAAATACTCGTGTCCCATTTCCGCTGCGAATTTGCACAAACAATCGCGGCGACCACAGCGGTGTTCCGTGCTTAATGGCTTGGTCTGGTTTGTAGGGGGATGGAAAGTGGGCCATTGCAAAGGAGGAGTGGGAGGAAAACCACTTTTATAAATATTGTGCACACGCACAATGAAGTAAACGTAGCTATCAGTTTTTTTTTGTCGTTCTTGCTCATCAATTGACGCTGTTGCCGTTGCTGTGCGTGCATTTTATTTTTTATGCATGAAGTGTAAATTAAAATTAAATTGACTGTGCAGAGTTCACGCTAGGAACGCTTTACTGACGCTTTACCGTTGCGTGCCACCCGGCGTATGAATAATAAAAATGGCCATGGCGCTGCGGCGCGGCAACTTAAAGTTGCCACTGACCTCAGAACGGTGCGTGCTGCTTTCCATTTATTTATTTTCATATATTTATATGACCTTTTTATTTTGTTTTTAATTAAGTTATAAAATATTAATTTGTTGTTTGTGTTGTTGTTTTATTCTTCCTCATGGTTATTACTGCTGTTGCTGCAACTTTTTCCTTCTCTTCTCCTCTCTGCTGCTGCTGCTGTGGTCGACATGCATTTTGTGGTCGCAGTTCAGCAGCTCTATGGCAATTTTCTGCCTGCCGTCGCTCTTCATTCCTCCACACTCCTGGCTCGTCATGCATTCCCTCCTGCTGAGCACTGTGCCACTGACAATGTCAGTGGCAGACGAGGCATCGGATCAGGTTTATGTGCCTGGCACAGTTTATATTGTATCTCCAGTTTAGCGCGCCACGGGACCCAACGCAACGCATGTCGCAATTTCTCTACTGCGAGTACATAACTGTTTCCTTGCTCATCCAAATCTCTTCCTTCTTTTCACAACTCCCCAGCTCGGTTGCTGGCACTTTACGCGCCATTAAACCCGTTCGATTTGGATTTCAAATGCAAAATACTCACATTTCTCAACGCCACCTGCCCCGAGCTGAACAGCTGTTGGCTCTTCCCTTCTGTCTGCTCGGTGCTATTCAATTGCTCCGAACTTGGCAACTGTTCTCAATATGGCTATACTCGTTGTAATTTGTAATTTAATCCTTTACTTTGCATTAGGCACAAGCGAATGATCATTTGAATTGATATCACGAACAGATTTTCTTAAAAAAATAACAATACAGTTGTGAAACTAGTTGTGTCTCTATGATTGAAATTAGATATGTATTTGTTTGCCGATTTGTAGTTCTATCGAAAAGGGAACATCATGATTGGGATATTTTTCGGAGGCAGATTTTTTACATTATACGAGTCTATATCTGTCTGTTGAGGAAGGGATTCCTTTAAATTTCAAATTACATTTTCCTCATCTTAACATACTTAACATAATTAATCGAATTATATAAATCCAAATAATATGCTCTGCAAATTTAATTATATTTGGCGACTCAGAGCTTAGTCTTAAACTGACGGCACATCTATTCTGTCTGTCAATTGAACTGTCATCGCTGTCATATATAGTTTTAAGCTGTACATGTTTAATTTTACATTGATATTTAGCCTTTTCTATAAGAACTGCCCATGTATCCATGAGTGAGCATGTCAATCCATAAAAGTAAGTTGATTTCTTAAAAGTGTACAACATAAATTACCAAATTTAATTCACATTTCTAAAGCTCAAGCTATTTCGTGGTAAGGAATTATTGCCTAAATAATTTACAATATTTGGAAAATTCTCTCTAACTCTCTTTGTCAGCTTGCCTATTTGTTAGTATAATTCTCAAATCTATCTTCTGCCATTATGTGGCATTCAATATTCTCTTGTGTTTTCTCGTTTATATATATTTTTGATCTTAAATTTAAAAACATGTTTTTATTGTGAGATTTTCGTGTTAGTTTTATTTGTTATATTGCTTGAAATTGTGTTTTTCCATCCCTTCGAATTTCTATCTTTTCATTAAAGCCCAATATTAGTACTCTCTGCTCTTTTATTCTACCTGGCCAGACAATTTTTCAGACTTAACATTCCGCATCCATTGGGAAATGTATTTCTTTTCCGTTTGGCATATTACTATTACTATTATTCGTTCTTGGCATTTAATAATTGAATCCATCACTTCTCCTACAATAGTTCACAAAGTCTTAGATTGAAACAGTTGCCAGTCGGCTTTTCTTATCTTTATTTAGTTCATTCATTGACAACTTTATAATCCTTTGTATCTCTTAATCCCACATCATTGCTTCCGCCATATCCCTTTCCGACTGCACTCTCTGAGCTGCTTTTCCTCTTATTTAGTCTAACAATTCCACAACCTAACCCAACTTACATTGTGCTAGAGCTGCTGTCTGCTAGGGACTATAACATGACAGCTGTCATATGTTTCCATTCCGTATCACATTTTATAGCATAGTTCTTTTATTCCGGATTCCTATCTATTTAAGCTTTGTTTTGCGCTGTTACGTTTTGTACTCCGCTTCTGCTCTTTTCGTATCACATCATCACAACATTTTACGCACAACACGTGCTTTTTCTGTGTGCATCTCTCTCTCACCCAATCTCTTTCTCTCTGTGTCTCTCTATCTGGCGTCTAGTTGAGCTTTTTCTCACATTTGCGCACTCATCAGCTTCTCTCTCAATTTTTTCTTGCTCCGTTGCTCTCTCACTCTCTTTTTAGCTGATTGGAAGGCGCATATTTTTACCATTTCACTATGCTGAACAGTTTTTCTTTTGTTCTCTTTTCACACGGGTTTCATTGTTTCTGTTTTGCTCTGTTTCCCATTTTAGTTTTGCCACGTTTGGCTTATGACTGTGGCAGAGTGTGCAACTCTTGTCTGAGTACACCGAGGACTTAACTCAAGGCCTGCATTTAAAAATAATTTATTGTGCCAACACACACACACTTACACACAGACACAAAAATAGTTTGAGTCCTTATTTTAGCCATAGGTGCAGGTTTCACTTGCCAGTACGTTGAACTGATGACCCAAACACCTGACCAGGCTCTGTTGTCAGTTGACTGTTTTTGTCGCTCTTCAAAAATAGTTTGTGTTTGACTTTGGCGCTGGCGTTTTATCTAGAGAGCTCTCCCTAATTTTATTACCACAAAAACGATTTGGCGGGTCGGGGATTGTGATTTAGTGCGGAAAATTAAGAGGGCTTAATGCTTTATATGACCATGTTGTCGTGTGGGAAATTGACAGATCCGTTTTGGAGAGGCCATGAAATAAGTTTTATTACTAGATGAGTTACCTTTAGTACTCTGCTTAAGCTCTATTAACTGTGTCAGTTATGAAAGGGTTTTACTTTTACGAAAATCATTTTACTTTTAGTTTTGCGAATTGCAATAAAATTATTGCTGCTATTATTAATGGAAAACAAGGTGATGACTCAAAATCATAATAAATTGATACTTAGTTATATTTATTTATTTATTTACTATTTCCTAGTGCTAAAAGGAGAAGTACTTTTAAATTGGCGCACCACTCACACTTAACAATCTTGTAAAAATTTATGCAAAAATTGTAATTAACAATTTAGTTATAATAGTGCTTATATAATTAAAATTTTTTTTGTCGGTTGTTCTTTCTTAAATCCTTCTATTAGCCAATGAATCAGAATATATAAAATAATTTATATGTTAATATGAAACTCTTTCACCTACTTGGGCATAAGAAGATTGTAGCCGAGAAAGTAAGACTCATGTTAGAGTGTCTCCAAAATCGGACAAATATATACCTTTGTCAAAAAATGCATTCCCGTGTGTCTGAATATAGTTGACCGAGATGGATAAAAATATAATCGATCGAAATCAAATGAATTTTCAAATCTCTAAATAAAAGCCGTGGGACCTGTCCAACAGAGTGTTTGAAATGAGATACCCCGTACTCAGCGCAAAAATACCCTAACACATATTCCGGTACATTTATATATTTATACAATCATTAAATTTTGTACATAAAATAATCAAAGAAAAATATAACGGTATACTCGAGGCATACTATTATACACAGATTTGAAAGTGGATTTTTCTCTAACATAATCAAACAAATCCTTTCTGTTAGAGGTATTTTGTACAAAGTACTTTAATACAATTTTTTTTTAACTTTTGCTATAGTGCTTTGTATTTTACAACATCATAAATAGACTTTGATCATACTTTGCTAAGTAAGTTTTAACTTATGGCTACTTAAGAACTTAGAGCTTTTGTTTCTGTTTACTGTGCTTCCTGTGCAGAACGGCAAATCACCGCTTACTTCCGGTGTTTTCAATATTCCTCACTATTCACGTTTTAAGTACTTTTAGAAAAAGCAATTACAAATATATCAACCCGGGGCCGTCGACATGAGATGCAGCCAAGTGCTAAGCATATCGTGGGCTTTTATACAAATATTTACACTTCGTTAACTGTCAAAGACACCGAAAGCAGAACACACACGGAATGGGAAATAGGAAGAGAATGGGATGGAGAAGCATTTAAAAACCGCCGATTTGGATTCTTTTTTCTTTCTTGCTATTTGCTTTGAAAGACATTTTATGCAAATGCCTAAAAAATAAATTTTCTGGGCCAACGCGCAGAATAGCGCAACAAAGAAAACGAACAGCACAAAGTTCGTTTAGGTAGAAGGATATTTAATATGACGACGCTTAAAGAGCAGCCACAAAAATTATGCTATTAAAATGCATATTCAATTAGCAGACGGCTAAAAATAATCGTGTGAACCAAGAGAAACACAAAATTGTTACACCTTTTCGGAATTGGTGGTAGACATTGGGGGAGACACACAATAAGCGTAAATCGGTGTGTGGGGGGGAGGCAACCGCAAAGCACCTGCTGAAAAATTCCTTTAATTAGCGTTGAACAAAAGGAACGCTTACGACGGTGGCTGGCCAAACAATGAGCGTTAAATTCTATTCAATGGAAAAACTGAAAGCAAAGCAAGGCAAAGCAAATAATTGAAGAAGTTGAGGAAACAAAATAGCAGAAAGGTGCAAAAAAGAAGAATGAGCCAAACAAAATGGCAGATAAAAACAATAATGAGCTCTGCTCCTGCTCTCTGACGATGGACACGATGGAAACGTGAGCCGGTTATGTGTCATCATTGGTTGATGACTATGACGATGATGATAATAGACCACATTTCACATCCGTATCAATGTCATTTTGATTTTGTTTTCATTATTGTCTTGGTCGTAGATTGAGCTCAATTGGTAACTTGTGCTTTTGGCAGGTATTGATTATGATTTCGTTAGAGTCATGTGCATTTTAAAATGTGCATGAATTTCACTGTTAATGCTTAGCAATTGGCAATAATGAATGTTGTTTTTTTTTTTAGCCAACATTGAATTCCACAAAAACGTTTGAACTGTTATATAAAAAAATAAAATTTAAAATTTGTTGCTAAAATTTTCAAATATTGTTTTTAAATGCGTTTTGAGCATCATGAAATATTTTGTTTTCTTAAATCAAACAATTTGCATAATTCTTTTTAAAATGTATAAATTGTTTTTCTATTTCGAGGATATTTATTCTGTTAAAGTTAATTTGATTGAATATACTTTATACAATGTTGAACAAATATTTTTAAAAACTACGAGGAATGATTTATATCTAATTTAAATATATAGTCTTTACCAGCATAATTTAAAATTGAATCCTTAGTTCACACTCTTTTCCTAGACGCTATTAGACTTAGACTCGAAAAGGAACTGGATTGTAATCAACCCGAAAACATGGCGCATGAGTAATTTTGCTTGGGGGGATATAATGGGGGCATATAACTAGACCTTCTTAGAGGTGCTACGCCCACTTCAAATACCACCTCCACCTCCACCGCCATCAGCCACCAGCCACTTGCCGACATAAGCATTTTGTAATTTCAATATAATTTTGTTGCCACACGTATTAAGTATACGACGCATTGCGCTTGTGGTATATCTGTGTTTGTTCATAGCGTACGTGTGGTTGTTTGAGTGTGTGAGTTTGGCTTGTCTTATGTATTTGCTGCAGCTGCCTTTGTTTGCTAATATAATATTTTGTAGAATACCTTGGCAGGACCGGCAGCAAGGGATATTTTTCTTCTTACAAGTATTTTATGCTTAGCTCTGCAGTTCAGTCAACTTTTGCTTAGCTACCTGTGCAAAGAACTGTGTCTAGACGTAACACACGAACGATACACATTCACTCACACAAATGTTAGTTTATATAAACATTTTGAAAGAAAGACATGCAAAAGAAAAGCCACAAGGAAAATACTTAATATGATAGACGCATAAAACCCTTTTCAATGCTTTGTAGCCACTGTTGCTGCTTTACTTGCCTTTATATTGCGTTGCCTTGGGTTGCTGTGGCAATTTAACATTAAACATAAAAATGATAACAAATTTGGCTTGCCGCTGTTTTCAGATTACAAATTACGACACATAGCCCGTGGCCATGGCAGCGACCACAGAGAGAAATACGAGTTGAATCCCGAAGTCACAGTAGTCGCTGAAGCAGCGCAGCAGCAGAGAACTTCAAACAGTTGCAATTATATAATGAGTACAGAGTTTACCCGCTTAGCTGCCAACATGTGCTTCACATGTGTATGCTTGAGAGCTGTGCGTGTTTTATTTCTAAAGTGGGCAGATTGAAAACTTAGCGATAAATTGTCAGAGTTAACAAGAATAAATTGACTAATCGATAGGTGCTTGACCTATGTTGAAATTTGCAGCTTTCTTGTATGAAATTATGTTTAGTTAACAACATAACTTTTTTAAGAGCAATTATTTTATAATGTGTCAAGAGATTTTATCACCAAATTTTTACTGGTTCAGCATAGCTTCAAAACCAATAAAAAACATAAAATTTTTAAATGTTTAATCAGCACATATTCCCATAGAAATAAGTTTTCTTTCTATGCTTTTATGCATTTGTATTTTAGTGTTAAAGTTATGTAAATTCGTTTTCATTTTGCTAATAATGAGTAAACTTCCTATCAATTTACTTTAGTAGAGCACCTCGCCTGCTACTTATGTGTGTATATGTTAGCTTTTTTAGTTTATCAGACATTTCCTGCGGCGCTTTTTGAGACTCGGGGTGTTAGGTTGTGTGATATGGGAGCTGTGGGTAAAGGAGAGGCTTCGGGCGCAAAAAGTTTTGCAACTATCGGAAGTCGTTAACGCTTTCACACACAAACATCAAGAGCAGCAGCAGCGGCAACAGCAGGATCAGAAGCAGGAGAGGCAGCACCAGTCTTAGACCTGCCACGCCCACATTAATGGGCACAAGAGATGTCAGTTCTGTGGCTCATTCATTTTATGCATCCCCGTCTCTCTCGCACGTATAAATCAGTTGGCTGGTGATTCTAGTACTGTTCACAGTGCTGCCATGTTTGATTTCTCGCTTTATATGTAGGCTAACTTCTGTTTGCTACTGTCACACAGTTGTGGGACACCCCACACCCTACTCCCACTTCCATACCTCCCTCGTCGTTGCCACCACCCATGGCCAACGCACGCCCACAAATGTTGGCACATTAATTAATTGAAATGCTGCCGGCCATGAAGCGGCGGACAGTGGATGGCTGTCGGGTGACGGAGGGGGAAGTCGATTGTGTGTGTGTGTTTTGCAAGCTTGTTAGTTTAACTAGCGCCTGGCAATTAAACGAAAATTAATTATGCTACCTAACATGAAAACAGCCCATGGGCGAAATCGCATTGGCCTTGAACTTAGCAGGAGCGGCAGTATTTAAATATGGCCAAGAACCTGCCCCTGCCCCTGCCAAACGGGAAGCCAATCAGCAGCCATTTTTCGTTGTCTAGGCCAGCGGAAATGTGCGGCCAGCTTCTATGTCCTCTTTATTCCACATTTTGTATGTTTCTCTCTTCTCTCTGTCTTTGTTTTCCTTCGCCGCCTGCTAATGCCTACTTAACTTTGACTTTGGTGATAGCGGGCTTAAATCAATGACACGTCCTGCCGAGGCCAGGCTTGGCCCTCGGCACAAGGTTAACAACGTGCTTGTCTTTGTGGCGCATAGTTTCCTAGTTTCAAGAGGCGCCACAGCTCATAATCCCCGTCTCTTTCTCTAGTGCAGCACACAAATCATTTCTCATTTTTCATTTACCTCCTAGAATGCCATCAATCAATTTCATGCTGCCTGAAGATGTGAAACTGCTTAAGTTACGTTGTACTTACATTTCACTACTCAGACATCCATGGAACCAGAGTATTCTCCCATTTTATTTCTTCACCGCCTGTGCATCTTTTATTTATGAAGGGAAAATTTGAGTCTATGTATATGTGAGGATTTGCCTAAAAAGTCAAAGTAAGGCAAGAAAAAACGCATTTGAAAGCGTGTTTTATATGAAGTTCTAAGTACTAAAAGAGACAGAGTAGATTAAGAAAAGCAAAAAAATAATAATAAACTCCCAAAAAACCATTTCTTTCTAACACAATGGAAAAATTCAGATTTTTTAATTTTATTATTTTTTGCTATTAGTAAATATGTACAATATAATAGAAAAAGAGGAGAAAAACTATCAATTTAGAAATATTATGTTAAACAAAATAAAACTTAAGCCCATGTTTATTTTTTTCTTTTTAAATAGTTCTACATGATTCCAACTACGTACATGTACATCAACAAGGTTGATGAATAACAAATGTTTGGTATTAAGTGCATTTTAAGCATATTATTGACAGAGTATTTACATCTTTCAGCATACCCTCAATTATTTTGTAGGCTCTTACTTTCGGAGTTTTCGCGCTCATCGTTACGTTTCGTTAGACTTGCTCAGCCCAGCAAAAAATCTTCGTCCATTTACTGTAGTCCACTTGCCGCTTGCCTTGGTCAATGCTTTCTTATTATTATTATTTTTATTTTTATTTTGTAGTTGCCTCGTCCGTTGCATTGGGTCAACGTTTTGATGATTTATGCGCCGTCGTGCAGTGTCATGAACCCAATTAACATTTCCGCTGCAAAATTTTCAGCTTCAGATGATTTTGCTTTTTGATGTCCAAAGAACTTTTGCAGTTACACGAACGTAATTTGATTGTACTTTTGACCGAGTTTCGGGCAAAATTTCCTTTTGAAAATGGTTTTGCTGTGACCATATCAAAGTACAGCCATTATGCTGAGTGATGTGTTTTCTTAACATATCAATTAGCTGTATGTAGACTAATGAATGTTTGTCGAGCTGCGTAGTTATTCTCAGGTGTGGATATGCTTGTCTTTCAAGTTATTCACTTTACCTCGTAGTCACAGCCGGCTGTAAGCAGCAACATGGATAATGTGCATACTTAATGAACGCTTAAAGGGCAGGAGCTGAGGCCTTTATAACAAGGTGGGCGTGCCACTGCCACTGCCGCCCACCATGCGTTTATGTTTAATCTGTTGTTAAGCCGATGCCGACGGTGGAAGAACGAGGACGAGGACGAGGACGATGCCAGATTTTGCCTCGATTCGACTCGAGTCGACTTTAGCAATTTAGTTTATTTATAGCTACCAAAATATGAGCACCAAAGTTACATACAAGTTGTTGTTGTTGTTGTAATTGTTGTTCATGTTTGGATGTGTGTTTGTGTGTGTGCTGACACATCATAATTTGGTTGCTGTTTATATGTGTAGGGAGTAGAAGTTGGGGGTGCATGTATTCAAGTATCAGCCTTGTGCTCGTGTTTCTAGTTCATGTTGTAATATTTTAATGTGTGAAGCGACAACTGCTGCCATTGTCGTTTTGTTAAGAACACCTCCTACACATACACACACATACACAGACACAAATACGCACACACTTATGCCGTACCACGCACCGAACCCATATAAATCACACATTTTGATAGCATTAATTTACGTAACGGCTCTTATATCATTCCAATATGTTTTCAAGTTGATCACATTTGATATTTGCGCACATAAATTTCAACAAAGCATATTTTGAAAGGCACTTCCTTTATAAACTTCGGTTGAAATACGTGTCACAGTAAAACGTAAATAAAAATTGTAAAAATATAAATGTTTTTCTCGCCGATTGAAAATTGTATTTTTATTTTCGTCAACTCGATGTGTGAAGAGTTAACTATTTAAATATTTGTCAGAGCATCTATAAAGTAACTCTAAAATTCAACTGCATGCTGGGTAAATCCAGATCTCACATACAGACAGTCGATAGAACTAGCTTAGTTCTTGTTCTCGTAAATTTTCATCATCTGGCAGCTGGCAAATTTGCATTGGGCAAAACTCCAAAACCGAAATACAATTAAAACCCAATTTAAGCAGCAAATTCTGAAGCAGAAAACTTATCAGTTACCTTTTTGGCAAACGAATTCTAACTCAAGACAGATGCAGAGACAGAGTCAGAGCCAATGCCAGAGCTTGTCCCTAGTCCGTAAACTTCACCGGGCTGCAGTAAGTGTTGAATTTTTGGTCAAAGAATAATGGAAACGATTGTACGCACCTTTGGTAAATACACACTCAATCATGGATATACACACAACCACACGAAGGCCACACAGACACTAAGTATATACACACAGCTAAAGATCTGTGGAAGGTAAAGTTCTCTCGGCACTTTCAAAATGAACTGAATGGTTTATTCAAGTGTGTCTGTCTTGGGACCTAGGCGTTTACATTTGACTTTTGCTGTGTTGGCAATGCATTTGCAATTCCAAACTAGTTTCAATTGATTAAGTTTCTGGTTAATGGATTGTTTACATATTTAAGCAGGCCAACTGCAGCCTGCCTGCCCATAACTCTCGGCTGTGTAACAGTTCGAGCATCAAATCTATGGCCAACACGTTGACGGAGCAAGCTAATCAGAAATGCAGACTACGAACTTTGCAAGTGCTCCACAGAACATTCTCGAAAGCATTTCGCTTAATATCAGATAGAAAGCTCTACATCATTCATTCAATCATTTTAAAGTACATATCACACCACTTCGCTTAATATTAGATATATAAAGATAACTCCACCTCATTGATTCAATAAGTTAAAAAAAGATTTCTCAGAGTGACAAGAAAAGACTATGCTCAAAGCATAACGAATTGTTTAATTATGTTCTACAGACCGAAATATTTTAAATCTTTTACTGGTTTGAGGCAAACACCTTAATGCTGCTTGCTTTCCTTTAGGCACAGAGAAATTATTCAGTATCTAATAAAAATCCCATTTTTCAAAGAATTTTTACAAACAATTTGTAATTTGTTTAAGTTCTACATTCAACCTCTAGGCAGAAATCTTTACAACTCAAATGTCTGCTGCCGTAAGGCATTGGAATTCCTGAAAAAGAAACCGAATTTATGACATGTTTGCTTGCTTTTGTGCAAGTTAATTGTGAATAATTATTTGCTTATGCCATAAAGCAGATTAAAAAACTTTTGTTTTTAATTAGAAGCAGCCTGAAAACAAAAGATGCGGCACCAGCAGCATCTAAAGAAGATGCAGAGGCGTCAGCAACTTTAGCAACTTTACAAACATTTTTCGCGCATATAAATTACACGAAGCGGCCAAAAACATTAAAAGAAGAGTAGAACGGCATATAAAATTAAAGTTTAAGTTCAAAATAATGCAAATCTTTCTCTCGGCATAGACAATGCGTCGTAAGCACAATAAGCTGCTGCAAATTACGCATACGCTCCATTGTCTCGTATGCTTTGTGGTTTAAGTACAAATTGAGATGAGTAAAAGAAGCTTGAAATGATGTGCCTGCGTCGCTAAAATTTCTAATTAATTTCATTTTAATTAAGTAACATGATATTATTAAATACAACAAGCAGCCCGATATCAACAGACAGCTAATAACGGTTCAACGACAATTTGAAATATCGATTTGGTTCCTGACGTTTTGCTAGTTGTGCTTCTTCTATATGTATGTATACTTGGAAACGTTTCAAAATTAATTATCAACTTATTTACATAGGTTCCCATTATATTTAGGTGCTGGTTGAATCGCATTGCCTGCCATTTACAGAGCTCAATCCTCGCTGCTCTTGACAGGGACGTGCTGATGGAGGAAATAAAAAGAAGTGAGTTCAACATAGTTATACCATTCTCATTCTTAAGAGTATTTAATACTTTTTGATTGTTTTCACAGAATAATGATAGAATGTGGAAACGGTATCAATCGGATCACCTTATCATCTAACTATCAAATAAACTAAAATTAAAAAATTGAGTGCAGAACAAAGATATTAAAACTTCAGCACATCAAATATATAATATTTGCATAATTTAACTTTATTATAGTATTTGCAAATTTTTAATAGTATTTTGTTACTTAACTTTAGCAATTAGTTGATTGTTTATGTAACCCAACGAACTTGCTCGTATATTGTAATTGTAACATCAAATAATTAATTGAATTTGTTTCTTTTTAATTTCATTCTGTTTGGCATTATTAGTGTCCCTTCCTTCTTTTCCACAAACACATTTCAATTACTGTCGCTAAGCAACTTATGAATTTGTAACTGTCCAACCAAATTAGTTGTTCAATTTGGCGGTATTGCAAATTTGTCGCTTATCGTTTTATTGTTTATGTTAATTTTAGCTCATTTAATTTTACTATTTCGAAGCTAGCACATCCAAAGCGGAATGTGACAGTTTTGTTGTGGCTGTCGCTCTCGTATCTGCGCACCGAGCACATTAAATGCGGTATGCAAATGTTGCCGTTTAGCCAGATACCCCGAATAAGCCTCTAATTAAGTTTTCATAAATTCGAACATTATATTCTGTAGAGCATGGACTCTTATCGAGTCGATTCTGTCTGTCCTAAAAGAAGGGATCCGGTTAGACACTTAAAGTAAAATTTCAGATGGAGACTGCGTAAAGTTCTGAATGATTTGGATCTAGTCAGACTATTTTACTTCGACATGAGATTTTTTTAGAGCTAATGACTTAAAACTTTTTATGAAAGTTCCTGGATACCGGACGCAGATTAAATTTGTTTTTAAATTTGGATCGGACCACTATAACATAAAGCTGCCCTAGGAACGATCAGTCCAAAATCAAGTTGTAGTACAAAAACCTTTCTTGTTGCTTGAGATATCTTAACCAAACTTGTAAGTGAGGTGGAACTTTTTAGTAAATTTTTCACAGAATGAAATAAAACTTACAATGCAACATTTATTTTATTGACATTAACAATATTCAATTTTTATCTGAAAAATTATTAATAAATATAATAAAATAAATATAAATTAATATTATAATAATAATATAATAAAATTAAAAATTAATAAAAAAAAAATATTATTAATTGCATACTTAAAACAACATAATTTTGGAATTTAGTTTTTTTTTATCCTGCTGTAATACAAAACTTTCTTCTAAGTTGCTTCAGCTCAGACACTTTGTTGTTTTATTTGTTCTCTTTTGACGTAAGCAGTCAGCTATAGGAATAAGAGTTGACTGTTATTTATGACCTCTGACTCTTCGATTTTGAGTTTGTTTTTATTTTTACTTAATGGTTTTGTGTGCCTTTTAGGTTGTTAATTATGTAGAAATATAAATAACCTTATTCAACTTACGTTTTAACTATTATTTACCACACATTCATATCGCTATTCTGCAGAGAATTTTTACTCCAATTTAAGGAGTGGTTTTTCTCTCTGTCAAAGCTGCTCTTATTATTTAATTTTGCATGTCTTTTGCTATAGTCAGACCGCAAATGTCAATGCTGTTTGCCATTGGGCCATTCCATTGTTTCCAGAGACTTCAATTACCATTCGCCAAGGGATCTGACATCAATTGGGAAATGTGCGATAAAAGAAAATGAATTGAGGTAAATGTGAAGCTCTAGTTGATGCAACTTTAAACAATGAAAAAATCCCGAACATAATACTGAAATAATTGTGAAACGATGTCAAGGTAGTGAGCTGATGAGTGCGTTGAGTTACAAGTACTTTATAGCGGAATTGAGTTCAATTTGACTTTAGAGTTGACTTGTTCACAAAGCCTTTTGAGCTTTGTGTGAGGGCCAATGTAATTTGTAATATGCAACAGTCAAATATTTTTCGCTCACTTGCGTCTAATATTTAAATATCAAAAAGTGTCGAACTTTTGGCAGTTGCTTCACTTGACTGTCGTCAGTGCTTCTCATAAATCTATTGCAATTGAAATGCTGCTGCGAATGCAATAAATAAAAGTCTTCAAAAATATACGCATTTGTCAAGGAATGCAACTTTTGGCATCTCCCCGCCCCATCCGTCCGTTCTATGAGACTTTGGCAAGTCATTGAGGCGGCTCGTGTTGCCCCTGATCCTGTACCTCCTTGCCTCTCTGCTCGTCTTATCTCCTTCCTTCTGAGAGCTGCATTTCCGGTCACTAATACAAGTCAAAGTACAAAGTTGGTTGGCTGGTTGGATGGTTGGTTCGCTGACTTCACTTCACTTCACTTCGCTTCTCTCGCTTATAATGCAACGGCACTTAGCCAACGCCATTTTAAAAGGAAGAGGGATGTTGGGGAGGGTGAGGAAGGGGGATTAGTTCGTAAGGGGCTGCTTTCTATCTGACTGTGTGTGTCGCCGTGCCTCGCTGATGATTTAAGTGCACTTTGATGCACATTTTTCGTTGCTGCTGTGATGCTGATGCTGATACTGCCTCTCCTGATGCTGCTGCAGCTGCCCCAGATAATTTAATTAAATTATACGCTTCCTTACGTGCATTGGGACAAAGGGGGTTGGGGAGGCATTTGAGGGAGACTGGCTAGAAAGCATGGGCTTGTTGAGAAATTGAGGCAGCCTAGGCTGGGTTCAGTTTAGGGCGTGTAGCTCGCATTTTAATAAGGTTTGTTGGTTAGCTAGTTTTGAGGTTGAGCTGAGTGTAGTTTTGGTTTAGTTATATGCGCTGTCGAAAGGCTTTGTACGCTTGGCTTTGGGGTTAAAGTCATTTGGGTTAGCTTGAAAAAGAGGACAAACCATGCCGGTAAGAGTATGCAAAAATCACAGTCTTGTAGCAGATGAGACGAACGCTTAATGAGGATATATGTACATATGTAAATACAAATAGGTATGTCTTCATTAATTAAAGAAGCTTTTAAAGTTCTTTATAATGTCTGCAAGAGAATCAAATTCAAACTTATTTAAATTTAAGTTTGCCCACTATCAATTCATATTGCAAAATCAGCAACCCTGTTTAGATTTGCTTCAGCTTCAACTAGATATTTTACATCGAAAACTTTTGTAATTTGGTTATTTGATACATTCTAAGACATTTTCTACCTCCAAATTAAAAATTAATAGATTTGAGAAATTTTTTATTATATTGATATTAAAATACCATTGAAATTTTTTTTTTCTTTAAACAATCATGCCTTTATCTGATATTTCTTTGCACAATAAGTAAATATTGCGACATCCATTTAAAATTTACCAGCTACATTTTTATGATGCCTTGAACAAGTTATAAAGTCGCCAAAATGCTGCGCCACAAACGAGAGAGCGAAATGGCATTGGAACAATCCAACAGTCGTTGCCTTGACTAAAAAGTGTTGATGTTATTCATCAACGTCAAAGTGATGACATTGTAGTAGTTGTTGCTGCTGGGGTGGTGATGCGACATGCGGCTGACAGCGAGGCAACATCAACTGGTAACTGGTAGCTGGTAGCTGGAAAAAGCCAAAGCAAGAGAAGCTAGATGGAGAGAAAAGCCATCACAGAAGCCACAGCAGGCAGGCAGTCATCAACAACATCAGCATTCGGGCAACATAATTTTTAGTGTCGCAGTGCACAAAAAGAAGTGCAAAATAAAATACCAAAAAGATTGCCCAAAAACATTTTTAATGCACCAAAAGTCATAATATTTTCATATTTCACGCTTCGTACGGAATATTCCCTCACGTGCATGTCGCAATGTGTCCTTAAAGTGGTAAATGTGATACTCCAAAGTTGCCTAAAATTCTCCCAACAACGAACCAACTCCAACACAATTGTGGATGCTTGTAGCTGTGGCTGTTGCTCTGACCGTCTGGCTGTTGAGGTAAACAAGCTGATGTTTCCACCAGGCAAAGTTCAACTTGAAAAATGTCTTCATTTTCGTGGGATCCCAACACGCCTAACACAGCGACTATACGAGCAAAACACAAAAGGCAGCGACAACGAGAGCCGCTCCAAAATATATTTACATAAACAGAAGTATTTTAAAAGTCTTTCTTCCATGAAAGTCGCTCAGTTTGCTGGTATTGTTGATACATATTACTAATGATATATTTTTTTTTATTCCAAGTTTAGTTGACTAATCCTCACCAAGTTTGATCGACTATCAGCTGTCGGCTGCCAAAGTCAATAAAATCGAATATTGCATAATAGTTGCTATTGGAATAACTTTTCAGAACATGTGCTCAATAAATCTTGAAAGTTATTCTCTTTTTGATTTTTGCCTTTTACTTTAATTTGAAAATATCCTTTTACTTTTTTATTAATTACTTTGATAAATATAATAAATTTTAACTGTCGACAATGCCTTAAATTGATACGCCAACAATGCCGATAATTTATAAATAGAGAAAGGTAACTATTTTGTATTATTACTAAATAATATTCAATTCTTTCAATAAAATTAAAAAAATTTAAACATAAAAATGTATTAAAAGTAATCAAAAAGGAACCGGCAAGGCACAACACTCGCTTTAATAATAGATGTGAAATTCATAACTCAAATACGGATTAAATATTAGAATATTGTGACTAATTTCAAATAGTGTTAGAGTATTTAAAATTCGTTAGGGCATTTGAGGTGCTTTGTGTTTTTGTGTTTGTTTTACTGCGGTGTTTGCCACCATCAGGTTAGTGTTTAACCCCTGCAGTGTGCTGCAGTCCACTCGAAAAGTCTTTGACTTGGCAGCACTCCTCCTTCCACCGACCACCTACAACTCGTACCGTCCAGCTTCTAGCCCTGGTTTCATGCAGCATCAACCAAGCAGCCAAGCAAGCAAAGCAGGCAGTGAGGCAGTCAGCCAGTCAACCGACAGCCTCTCTTGCCCCCACCACTCGTCCTTCGTCCTTCTTGCTGCGCCTGGGCATAGCTTTTAACCACTCGTTTGCTCTTTAACGCGTTAACGGGTTAAGTTGCCTATGTGCAATGTTCTGTTCAACGTTACTCTGCTCCACCTACTGCACCTCCATTCAAATCTCTGATTGTTGCTGTTGTCAGGGACGCTGCTTGCGGTTGGTTTTTATGTGGCCATCAAAGCAACGTCGGCGACTGTTTCAGGACTAAAACACCAACAAAATTTCGACGGGATGGGTGGCCCAACACCATGTGTAATTAGTTAACGCTGACTGTGTCATAATTGGTCCACACATGTCATGGCAGCGAGGAAGGCCGATATGGGTAAGAGAATTTGGGGGAATTTGTCGCTTTTAAATGCTCTGTGGCCACATTTTAAAGTCATTTCGAGGTGGCTCAAAGCTGCCGCAAAGCCGCCTCAAGTTGAAAGTTTTTGCGCTAATCGACAAACATTATGAAGTGGACTCCATGTCCCACTCTCCCACTAACAAAAAAAAGATGGAAAAAAAGACGAATTAGTCGCTGAAGTGGTTTTTGGGCTCTGTCGCTGTAGGCGACTTCATTGGCCGGCCAACAACTGTGGCCGCTTCAATTTTTTTTTAGCTCCACTTGTATTTATTTCAGTTTTCATTTGCAGGCGGCGGGCGTGGCTTAAAACTGACAGCCCCCTTCCTCTTGCCCAGCCCCATAAAGGATGCGGTTCCTGTCGCCCCCCTGAAAAGTCCATTCCGACTGATGTCGCTCGGCCTGCGGTTACGGCTGCTTTTGTTTAGGTTTTTGCGTTTGCTTAGTTTTTTGTCATTCGTCAAAATGCTTTAATTTCTGGCCCGACAGAATTTTTATTATTTTTGTAGATTTTATAAAGAGGTTTTAGATTCATTTGAAAGGATAAGGAACGGTTTCTATGCAATTTTTAAATGTCCATATTGGGTAAAACAAAATGCCATATTTATTATTCTTACAAATTGTTTCTTCAGATTCTGTGTTTTACTCTTTATGAAATGACAATGAGTCAGCAATTAAACTCTCAGCATTCCTAAAAGCTCTTGAAAAAATATTAAATATATACAAAATTTGGCGATAGCATAAAAACCTTGTTTAAATCGAGTACGTTGCACTCGGTTAAAGAATATCCGAAATTACCAAATTTTATGGTAGACTTCCACAAGTTGTAGACCAACGACTAAATGTCAAGTTCTTCTTCTTCACACTACGCCAGCGTGTTTTTTTATATGGAGTTCAGGATTCTTCAAGGCATATTTTTAACTGTCAGTACTATTTTTAAAGATAAAATAAGGACAATGGCAAAATAAATAACGGCACCAATTAAATTGCACTTTTCTCTTGAGGAGCGGTAATAGTTGAAAATAAAAAAGAGTTAAAAATAAATAAATACTCGTTTTAAGCACGCATGCAAGCTTAACTAAAGGTGCATGCGCATAGTTTATTAAATAATCTAAAGGTCTTCACATTAATTAAAACAAAAATAAATGAAAAGTTGTAACCCGTTTATAAGATTTTATAGAGTTGAAGCTAAATGTAAATAGGAAAAATGTATCTTAAAGGAGCATTAACTTGTCAGTTTGAATTGGTTTGTCTTCAATATATAAAGGTTTGTTGGATTAAGCCCAGTTCTAGTGGCTTCTTTTATTTCACATCTTTTTATTCATTTCGGTTGCGTCGTTTTTCTTCATCAGAGGCTTGTCATAATTTCCTGTGAAGGGGCACGTCGCGTTGCCGCGACCGCGTCCTCGTCCTCGTGTGAGACCGCATTCGCGTGCTGGCCTCGTCCTGTCAGCGTGATAACTCCTTTTCGTGTTAAACATTTTCAACTTGGCTCTAGCCTCAGCTGAGTGTATGTTTTGTATTATGCGGCAGCTGTCGACTGTGGACATATACTCACACTCACACTCACACTCACACTCACACTCACACTCACACTCACACTCACACTCACACTCACACTCACATCCAGATGTGGGCTTGGTCACACTCTTAAGCGTCCGTTGCATGCCTCGTCGTCGTTGTGGTGATGCCTGGTGGCCTGTAGCCTGTGTCCTGGCTGCGACTCTTTTCGAGTCAACTGCATGCCAGTTGGGTTTGGGGTTGGGCTTGAACAGGGACCGGGACTGGGACTGGAGTTTGTGTGATTGTTACTCGAGTGTTGCAGCTGCCTGCGTTTGATTACAATGCGCCTCATGTTGGAGTTCTGGGTGTCCTGCTCGCTGTGTGCTCGCCGGCATCGTTTGCACTGATAACACGTTAAGTGCGCTGGTTTATCCTGCAAGATAATTTGGACAAGTGTCACCTCTCGGATTTTCACGCGCAGGCAAAAAAAAAAAATTAAAAACGCAAAACCACCAAACGACGACGATGACAACGTTCGTGGCGAATTCCACAACTTTTGTGAAATATGCACTAAATTTGTTGGTAACCAGGTTGGTTTAGGGCAGCTAACTGCTGGGCAGCTACAGCTGCTAGCTGCACATTGCAAGCTCTCGGTTTCCAGTTGTTATTCTCTCCCTTTTTTCTCGTTATTTTGTATTATTTTCGTTGTCGTTGTTGTAGCTGCAGATGTTGTTGTTGCTGCTGGCGCGTCGAGTTTTTGTAGCATACTTTTCAGGGTGGCACACGCGTAATTGGCGCTTGGTCGGTACTTCGAAATGCTGTGGCTTTTAAATATTAGTTTAAACTGACAGAGCGGAATCTCTAGCCATGTGGCTGGCAGCTGTTAACCTGCGGTTGCAGGTGTAGCAATTACGGTTACCCAAAACCTGCCACAAACTGGTTACCAAAACAAACATTAAGTGAGAAGATATTCGCTAAGTAGAAGATGAAATAAATTCTTCTTTTAATCTTGAAATAGCATTGTTAAAAAGTTTAGTTTTTTTGACATTGGTCATGTTGAACTTTTAAAATCCATATATGTTTTATAAATTCATAATTTGAATTTAAATATAAATAAATAATATTGAAGAACTTACTATGTAGAATAAAATATAAATATAAAAATAGATTGAAATTTCGTATAAATAAGAATGAAGCTTATGGTGGAATGATTATTAGGTTCATTTGAAAGGTCTGAACGTCTCTTAACAATACAAATATTAAAATGATTACTATGTAGAATAAAATATTAATAACTATAAAAAATTATTAATAACTGAATAATTAGAGAACTAGAGTAATTGAAAGGTCCTTTTAAGTTTTAAGAAAAATTTAAATATAAAAAATACTGCTGTGTAGAATAAAAAATATATAAATTAACGAAAAATAAATAACGCAATAATTTGTATTTTAGTATAAGCTTGTGCGGATTGATAAAAAGGTTCGTTCATAAGTTCCGAAGTGAATATTAATTAATTTTATCAATTTAGCTAATCAACAATGTAAATATTTCTTCATTATTTTAGTTGGAAATTTGTTGAGCTAAGCTCTTCAGTGTTTCCATATGTTTTGCCAGATTATTATAACTCCTTTCTCTAAGCTAGCCAACTTGCAGAAGACAAAGGGACTGTCATGCCATCTCCCATTCCCATCTCCAACTCTATCGTTTCCCATCTGTCTGTCTGACCAAAGTCGCAGGCAACCTACTAAACTCTTTGCGAGCTGTCAATTAAAATGCGCATGCTCAGGAATTTGACAGTAATCAGATGTTTTGGGATATTGGCGCCATGCAGCTTCATTTGTTGATAACCTTGCTAACGAAACATCAAAACAAAACAAAAACGAAGAGAGCAGATGCGATGGAGTGAGAGCGAGTGGCCACAGCACCAACAGAGAGCGGGAGAGAGCGAGAGCGACTGGGCCAACAGCAAGCAGAGTGAGCACAGAGCTTTACAATATGCGCTGAATGGAAGCGATTGCAATTGCGAGAGAGCAACAGCGAGTGAGAGCGCAAGTGAGAGAGCGTGAGCTTTCGTCGCTGCTGCTGCGGCGGCTGCTGCTGCTGCTGCTTTCGGGGGCGTCCAGGACCCGTCAGCGAATCGAGTTGTGGCCGTTGCGTTGAACGTCAGTAGTTGGAACAAGGACGCGTTATGTGCAGAAGCTCACGCGCAAAAAACCTTATCGCGTAACGGAGTAGAAAATAAAAAGTAATAATAAAAGAGGAAAAGCCCAAAACATCAATTTGTGTGTGCTGTGTCCTCAGTGTGCTTTGTGTGTCGCTGTGTCACTCTCTGTGTGTGCAAATCAATTGAAAGCCAAAGTTATCTGCCAAAATCAGCTGGGTCAAAAGCAAATCAAATTTCTGTCGGATATACATAGTATAAGTGTGTGCGTTACGTATACGCAACGTGTGACCGCCACAACGCTTTGGCTGTCACGGTTTCTGTGTATGTGCGTGTGACTGAGCGTATGTTTTTTTTATTGATTGCAAGCTATCTTAGTGGCTGTCAAGGATATACAAAATATTAAACTGCTGCTTTAAAATGTTACCAAACCGAAATCATTGGGCAGTTGCAGCGGCGCCATAAGAATACATATTGCCTGGAACATCCAGCTCGTCTGTCTTTAAGCCCGTGTCCCGTGTGTGCTTGCGCTCATTCAAGGTCGCATTCTTTTTCAATGTGCGGTCATACTGACAAAATGCCACAGACAGAAACCTTGAAATAAACAAACAGCAACATCGGTTTGCCAGAAATTCAAAAAAATAAAAAAGAAAAAGATTAAATTTTTATCATCACCATAATCAGCGACAGCAGCTTCAACTCATCAGCTTCCAGAGCAAAATTAAAGTAAGTGATGCAAAAGGGAATAAAATAGGAAAAAAATGGAAAAGCCAAATGCGAAAAGAAATGTGGAATAAGGCTTGTGGCTATCAAAAAATCGAATTACTTGCCTTCTTACGTGAGATGACGCTGAAAGCAGCCAATTGCAAACTCTGCTGCCTGTCGTGCATTTTTTTTTATAAGATTATCTTCTAGTTTATCTTTTAGTTAAGTCTCAGACATATACACACTCGTCCTCTTACCTCTGATAGACCTTAAGCCGGCTGCAACAACAGCATGTCTGAGTCTGGTCACACGGGTCATGTTACCGTTTGTAGGACAACGAACTGAGCATCATCTGCTCTATTATTTTGTTCTTTTCCATTCAATATTTGTCGTTTTTGCTTTTTTTTTACATTTTCTTTTTTTTTTAGTTGCATGACACAGTTTGTTTTTCGCTTTGACTAAGCTGCCATAAAAACTGTAAAGATGCTTACAATAGATTTTTGTTTGTAGCACTAAGTATTAAGAGATTGAAAGATTGCTGGCAGCAACTGAGACAGATTTGCGATATTGCAATTTCTTTAAAATAATGTGGTAGCCCTCAGATTGATAATTGTTTTTGTGTTCAAGTCAAGTCACATTAAAGTTAATTTATCATAATTCATTTGCATACTATTATGCTTATTGAAATAAACATTTTGTAATTTACATCATAATTTATCTTATTTCTAATTAAATAACTAAGCAGCTCTTCTTATTACAGAAATAAATAACTTTGCATTAACTCATAAAGATTTGTCAATAAATTAATATTGATAAATAATTAATTAATACTACGGCTCATCATTATTCTCTTTTAACTGGGGAGAACACTTTTTCAGGGTGACAAATAATTTATTTTATTATTATTTACAACAGTTTTCAAGAAATGGAATACTTTATATAAATATTTACTTTTGTAAAACACACAAATATAGTCTAAGACCTATTTCTTTGATTGATTGAAAGAAAATTGAATTTGGCCAAATATATTGCAGCTGAAACCAGAACTGTGTTTTGAAAGTAAATTTGAAACTGAGCCACAGAATTCGACATAGATATTTATTACATTGGCTTAAGACTTTGTCATAACTGCAAAATGCGACAAATATGAAGAAAGAAAAAAATATTAGCAATTTATCAATTGATTATTCAAATTGAGTTACTGCTGCTCTCTATTTAGTAAGCTGTGGCACTTAAGGCACTCAAGTATCTCAGACTCGGCACTTGGCTGATATTTGAATAAAAATAGCTTTAAATGATTCATTCGCACACTGACCTCACCATCTGTGGCATCGTAGTGAGGCATCCCGTGCAGAAGCCACATAACTTGCAACAAATTTACTGTGTGCAACCGTTTGGCATGCATAAAATGTAACAATAACTAAAATTCTCACTTTCTCTCTCTGGCTCTGTGGCAATGACTCTCGCACTATCTAAATAAACATTTAATTTATGCCCAGAGTCAACTCAGTAAGCAAAAGTTGTGTTGTTTGTGCCTCCGGGCTGCATTGCTTATAAATCATAGCCAAAAGTGTTTGCCACACCCGTTCCCCTTATTTGAACACTTGTAGGTCTGCTGGACCTGCGGCCTTACCGACTGATTTATCAAAGTAAAAATAAAAACCATACACCATTCAAGCCCAAACACCTACACACACATCGGGTTGTATGTATTGTGTGTGTTGTGCTGACATCAGCTGTTTGGATAGCCAAGGGCTTAGATTTTGGATGACCTCGTTTTCGACTAGGCGAGAAAAACCTAAAAGCCAGAAGCAACGACAACAACAACGACGACAACAAGACAATGTCGACAACGAACAGGAATATGTTGTCCAATGCGCAAATATTTGTCGTAATGCGTTGCACAAACAAGCACAAAGCAGAGCACAGAGCTAAACAGAGCATAGCAGGAAACGAAAGAACATAATGCATAACTCATACGCAATGTGGGCGAAACTTGTTTGATGTTTGCTCTTAGGACATACATATGACAAACTTACTTAGCTGGCATAAAATATGCACATTGAGCAAATTCTATATGCATATGTACTTCCATCACATCAATTATTAATTAACACTCTTTGACCTCTGATACCATTGTAACAATGCCTTAATGAAACTGTCAAATCATGTACGTAATCTTTCGAATAAAGATGATATCTCTAATGCTCAAAACGGACGATCAGGTATTTAACTTGTACATTTTGCTCTACGATAAACCCCAAAGGTATCACTAGCAACTATCAAATTAAAAATACGATTTATAATTTAGCAACAGAGAATCAATATTCTGGAATACAAATTGGGTTCTTACCATCTTAATTATAAATTGCCTGGGTATACATTTCGACAGCTTTATTAAAATAAATTTGGCTTCTATTAATAAACAAAAATTGTAAATATCCAATTTTAAAAAAAGCATTGTCGATGGTGAATATGGATTTTTTAAAAGCGGTCAAGCTAAATTTGCTAATGTATTTCATGAATATTAATGTGTTAGACATAAAAAACTCAATTTCCGTAACATATCTCTCAAATAGTTTTTAAGTCCCTCAACTCTAGATTAAAAAAAATTTTCTATATTCGTCGATATTCTTTCGTTTGGCGTAAATCTAAAAATGCACAAAATAAAATGTATTATTAATGTACGAAATATAGTAGTCAGATATTTAAATTACATATACACAAAGTCGGCTGGCTTAAAATCTGTATTTATGTGCAATAAATAATTTGTTTTCATATTTTTATGTTTATATGTCACATGATATACTTACATATATATTTATATACGTGTACTCGCACACACCAAAGTCCGCATGCATTTTTAAAGCTAATACCAAATGCACATTTCAATCTCACGACAAACTCTCGTTGATTTATGTTATGTGCCAGTTCTGTTTCCCGTTCTCATTCTCATTCTCGTTCTCGTTTTGGTTTTTATTTTGATTTCTTTTGCAACGCTAACTAGTTTTTGAGAGTTGTGCAGCAGCATTTTACTCCAATTAAATTTTCATGCCATATGAGCATTTTGTGCAACAACGACAACAACAACAGCTGGAACTAACACTGTTAAAATGGAGAGTGCCACACGAACAACGTGGCACTATTTTCAATTTCCGTTGCACAGAAAAAAAATCGGTAAGGAATGCGATTTTTAACACAGTTTAACATAGGGACAGAGATCTGAGGAATGGCAGGAAAGCAAATAGACAGACAGACAGTTAGACGGTCAGAAAGACAGTCGAAAATGGGTGTAAGGCACTTGGCATAGAAAATTGATGTCGGCTAAAAACAACAACGAAACAGACACAACATAAGAGAGAACAACGACCTGGCAACAACCTCGACCAACTATGAGTCTCTGACTAACTATGTATATGGCTGACTGCCTGACTGATTGTTGATTGACAGTTCAAGCCAAATGCCCTTTTATTGAGATTTAAGCATTTGGGTCATGTCCGAATTGTGTTTGTCTAACAGGAGGCGGGGCGGTTGGTTCGTTTTAAATATTAAAAAACCTTGTACCTCAGCATTTGTCTAACAAACTAAAAAAATCAATAAAAGCCGAGCAACAGCCAGAGTTGAAGGCTAAATGTGTGTGGAAAGTACAACGACAACAACAGCGGCAACAGCGACAACAATAAAAATAGCTAAAACAGTCAGTCAGGCTAAAAGCAGAAAACCCAAAAAGGCCAGTCAACCCCCCCTCGCTCCATCCATTTCCGACATTTTCCCCTGCATACAACATGAGCAAACAGCGGACAACTGTGTGCTTCTTCTATTTTTAATGTTTTTCTTCCTTTTTTCAGCTATTCCTTTTTTAGAAAGTCGTGTTTTTTATTGGCTTTTAGTTTTAGAAAATGTGTGCCCCACACAAATACATATTGTAATGGAAATTGTAACGCCAACACAGTGTTGCATTTATCATTTGAAATGTGTTCCGTTTCTGGGTCATTATGACAACAGAACAAAACTGAGTGCGAGATACTTGTAGTTGAATTTGTTATACAATCTTGTTACTTGCAGCTTACTCGTACTTATTCACTTACATAAATGCTAGTTTCAAAAACATTAAGTGCATTTTTTTAATTGTGCTTATATATATATTACACTGTCCCGGGATTTTGGAAAATATAACAACACTTTGCCAAGATAATCATTGATCTCTGCAAGAGCAATAATAATTAAAAGTTGGAAAGATTGTTGTAAAATTTATAAACAAAACTGTGCAGAGTTTTTAATGCATAAACAGTTTATCAATAACTACAAACTTAATTGACACTCTACACTTTCTAGGTAAAGTGTCTGAAACGTATTCTCAATTTAATTATATAAAGAGAAAAAATTGCAAGAGTTATTGTAACGTGTTTGTTCGGCTTCTATTATTTTTTGTCTAGTTTCTCCTTTCCCTTCTCCGAACTTGATAGCTCATTTATAATAAGGCTCATAGTACATATACATATTGAATATACGAGTAGCTGTCTGTATTTATTACCGACATGTTCTGGCCTTCAATTCGTAATACTCTCACTGACTTCTCTCGCCCAAGTGCACTGCTATCCGACCGGCAATTCAGTTTAAGCCAACTTTTGTAGGCAATGTTTTATTGGATTTTCGTTTTTTAAATGGTTTCATTTCTCTGTTTTTTTTTGCGCTTTTTGGCCATTGCGTGTAAAAGTTTAATATATTGTGGTCTATATGAAATATGCACATACATAAACATATACATGCTCGGGTGGCACGAATATGTATTCAGCTCTTTGCCTTGCATGTTCAAAATTGTTTGACGGAGGGTTGGTGGCTCAGTTTTGGTGGCAAGGGGTTTGGGGCAACAGAAACTCGGCTAAAACAAATTACATACGAGCTCAAGGCCGCAGCAGCGGTCAGGTCAGAGAGTTTTGTTGGCCACTGCTCGTTCGCAATTATATTGTAAAACATCGGGGCTTTTGGCCACTCGACAACGCCCGCACTAATGAAAAATGCTGGCTCGCCTTTGCCATTTTCCCCACTTTCCCACTTTCCCATTGTGTCATTCTGTGCCATTTGCCCATTGCATGTTTTCATAAATAATTAAAAATGTTCTACTTCTGCGCTCCTGAGTGAAAAATGGCTCAGGGTCGCTCACTAATTAGGTGCATATTTCATTTGGACTTGGCACTCGAAAGACCGTCAAAAGCCGTCATTGCCAAAATGTCAGTTGTCGGAAAAGGATACATGAAATTTGCATGCACACAAAATGTCAATTGATGCCTCCAAGTCGGAATTGGAGTCGTTTTGCCGGATTCGAATTCTGATTTGGAGTTGTTCCCTGCCAACGACAAACTCGTCAGACTGTGGACATCTTAATGCAGCTGCTGTCGCCAATTACACACTGTGCCAGATGCTCAGTCCAAGGGGCGGGCACAAAATTGGCTTCTTGGCCCACAAACCAGCACTTGTATGTTGAAATATGTATGTCATTTGCTGGACTTTGTTCAATTTGTAACTATTCTGTTACTATTCTGTTGAATATTTTGTAAAGCCTATCCTGCAGTTTTCAAAGCGAATGAAATAATCAATATTTAATTTAAGTTGCTTAAGCGTTAGGTTGAAAAATAAAAAGATTTATTTTAGAACGCTGTATTATTTCGACGAAGATCTAATAAAAATTATGCACAGTCCCGTAAGGATATTTATAAAAAAAAACTGTAAAATTGATAACATTCATTTAAACTTTGCATTGAAAAAATATTTATTTATTATTATTACTATTACAACTTGAATTTTTAAGCTGACAAAAACAAAATGAATAGTATTTTAAACTTAAGTTCACATAGATAATTTAATTAATATTTTTTTTAGCTAAATGATTGCTTGGTAAGAACCAACTTTCACTATAACAGTGCTTAAGAATAATAATTTAATTTTGTAGAAACTTTAAAAACAATATGTGAGATTTTGAATTGGGTATCGGATTGTCTGACCGCACGACCCACAGACTAGTTCGACTTTCCTATCAATTTCTGGTTGTTCCTTTTGCGAACCGAAATTGAACTGTGCCATGACAGACCCACAGGAGTGCAATTGTTGTTATTGTTGTCATATAACAAAGTGGAGCAATTGTGGAAACCATCCAAGTTACGTGTCCGTTGCGCTCTGCTTACGTGGCCTCGTCTGTCTCTGCCTCTACATCTGTCTCTGTTGCCTACAGTCCCCTATGGCAGCTAGGGACAACTCAGTGCTTGCAACACAACTCCAACCCTCACTCCGAATCACATGCGATTTCAATTTCGTTTTTGTGAGACTTTATAAGTTACGAGTAGATTCCGTATATAGCAGGCAAGTTTTTGGCTGCTGGCCCAAAAGCCAAGCATCAATTTGATCAACTTGGCGCCAGTCTTTAATATGTTTTCGTTCCTTTTCTTCGATTGGGTTTTTCTTTCAGCTTTCTTGTTTTCGTGTATGCTTGTTACACGCCATTTAGTTTCACTTTGCATATTCATAGAATTTTTGGCCAGAACCACAAGAATATTATACATAGCTCTGGTCAACTGCACGTTGAGCTCACTCGTCCTTTCGTATATTGAACAATTTTCTTTCAACTCGGCGTAAAGTTGCACCCAGAACAGAACTCAAATGATAAGTGAAGTTCTGTGGCCGAAGTTGAAATGTGGCTGCAATTTTTCGGTTATAGAAATTGCTTTTCATATAAATGAATGTGTATGTATGTATATGTATGTATTGCGTGAGTGTGTGAGCTTCTTGATAAATGTGTGCACTTTTTGCTTTTGAATTGTTGTTTTTAGTTTGTAGCTAATTTGAAGTTTGTCGTTGCAAGTTGGAGAAATGAAAAATCAAAAGAGATTGCAACATGTTTTCAGGCGCTGCAGTTATATAAGAAATGTCTGCTTGATTGCAAGCAACTTGAAAAATATTCTCAAATAATTAAATATCAGATTGAGAGAGACTTGATTTGTCTTTAATAGTTCATTGTCTCTCACTTTATTTAAATATGTATTGAGCGATTTAAATTGAAATCAGAACAAATTCGATGGTATCGTGATTCAGTTGCAATTCATTTGCATCGTAATTTTTTTCTCTTTATGGCCTGTCTAAAAAATGCAATCAATTAATTAAAAAACCTCTAACAAACTGCTGCCAGCCAGACGACACGCACTTATGTCTAACAAATTTGTTTGCCAAACAGAATTTAAATTGAAAACGCTTAAAATCCTGATCCCAATCTGAATTTGGGAAATTCAACGGCAATAAAAATCTTTGTTTGTGTGTAATTTGATTTGCATAAAAACTAAATAAATTGCACAGCTAGTTTTTTATTCAGACGAAAAACGTGGGAAAAAGTCGAAATAAGAGAAAAGCCAACAAACATATGACACATAAAATGCAAAAGTATCGCGTTTTATGAATAAACAAAATGCCAGCACATTGACATTGCGGCCATAGAGAGCACATGTGAAGCATGCGCAACTGATAGATAGAACTTCAAACAGACAGACAGATAGACGAGCAGTGGAGAGTAGTGAGCGGCAATGAGAAGTTTGGAGTTATCAAGAGCCAATAAATATGAAAAGTTGTACGAGTACTCGTACAATAAACACGCAACAGCAAGGGGCATGTGGCAAGGGGCAACATAAAATGGACGATGCGTTGCACAGAATGCCAATCAACGAAAAAATTAAAATGATATAGATGAAATACTTGTGAGAGATTGCACAAATTTTACAAAACAATTCATTATTGTCAGTAAAAAATATGGTTTCTTATATTTCAACATCGAAAAATAACTTAAGAACGATCGATTAAGCTTAAATGTGTTTTCGAGCATTTATTTTCTAGCTTTCTAGTATTTAAGTTTGTATATGTTCGTATATAAGGTTTATAAAAATACTTTAAGTTAAAGTAAGAAACTTGAAGTTGGATACTTTTGAATGTGCTTCTTAACCCACATTGCTTAAAGCTCTCATTTCGCTCTTAGATTAAAATGCAGCTGCCAATTTTACAGCTTTTGATTGAGCGTCGGAAGTAGGCCACAGAATGCCGGGAAATTGGCGCACTGCGTCGTCCTTTGGATGGGGCAAGCCGGGTCGAGCCTTCTCTCGAGTTGGCTCACAATGTGGGCTAAGTTGTTTGCTTGTTGTCTGTGTATTGATTAATTTAAAGACAACAGCACCCAAGAAACCGCACTATGTTTGTTGATACTGTATTGCTTATATGTCGTATACGTAATATTACTCTGCGTATACGCTGCGCACATTTTTATTCAATTTATGTTTGCACTGACAGTTTGAACTTTAATTAAAGACTCGACAGGCGTCCCACTAAGCTACGGTGATAAGGGTCATTGATTAGGCAACATTCCAAGACATTTGGCAGGCACGTGTGCTTTGCCTCGAAAATTAGAGGAAGGAGAAGAAACTCCTAGTGAAAAAGGCACACAATAATCAGAAATCAACACACAAAAAGCTAATGTCTAAAGTAATTTATGTGGCAGCTCCACAAACAACGCACCGCACTCATCCGCAAAAGCTAATATAGCATTAGTTCCTGGAGACCTCGAAATGACACTTTGACAGCTCCCAGCTAGCTGCTCCACCTAGGCCTAGGCATTGTTGAAATTTTTGACTAATTAAGTCATTGACGGGAGGGAAATGCTTCTGGCAATGGCGTCGGCTGCCTCCTAATGTGCAGGTGACACGCAAACACGTCGACAATTATCATCAGGCCAATGGCAAATGGCACTGACAATTTTAGCATATTTGAAAGTTTTGGCGCCTGAAATTAATACTGTTATTTGTCAGCATTTGTCGGAGAAGGCAGACAGGGAAATGGAAAGTGTCGCATACCAAAACAAATTATCACCTTTTATGCAATAAATGGTGAATGTTTATGAGTGTTGGAATAAATGTCTAACTATTAATGAAAGTTGAAGTTAATTTATTAATAAATGAGATTACACAATTAACTATTATTTAAGAAAATTGTCTTAAATTAATTAATGAGAATAGTTTTCTGTAGTTAGTCTTCAATTACTTTCACAATTACTGAGAGTTTATAATACCCCTGCTATTGAATTTGGTAAATTTATTAACTATTGAGTAATGTTCCGATACATTTTACAAATAAAAATACAATACGAAAATAATTTAAATACGTTTAGACTATGTTTTGAACATAAAAGTTCTTCATAGAGGAAATTCTTAAAACAATCCTGAAAAGTGTTTGACTCATCCGAACGTTATTGTTTTTAAGAGGTTACGATTCTTGATCCAATTCCGAAAATACTTAATTTTGCTCTCAGTGTAGAAAGTTATGTTTTTGCTTTTGACTATTTATTAAAGGTCACAAAGGAGAAAACAATAAATTTGGCGTTTTCTCGCAACATCTTTCCGTTTATTATATTTACTTTGAAACTCTAAAATTAATGTTACAGTAAGATGTAAGTAGTTTTGTTTGCAAATAGCTTTGCTTCGCCTAATCTGATAAAAATGGAAATTATGAATGTTCCGATTTTTTAAATTACCAAATCTCTTGTTTTTAATTTGAGTAAAACTTTGCCTTTTCTATTCATGGAGCTGTTAATCCCGTGTTAACAGTCTACCTGCCCACTTTATAGCCCGCTTACTCCTTTGTATTCCCTAGTCTTCACATTAAAACTTTTACATTCTGTTATTTCCCCAGTAAGTGCTCCTATCCCCGATCCCTTTCCACAGCAACCCCAGACTTTTAATTAAAGCCGCAACAAAAAATTGTAATGCTGCCTGTTTTATGCACACATGTAGTGTAGTAAAGAAGAGGGGAAACAGAAAGATTGAAAGGGACCGCAATATGTATATGTACACGTTTTACTGCAACCAATTAAACCATAACGCATACATTATAATTTTATTTTTATTTTAATATTTATGTGTTTTGCTATGCGTCCCATGTGAGCATATCACACACACACACACACAGCCCGATGTCTCTGTTACAACATGTGCCATAAAAGTGGCGCCCAATTACTTAAAACTAACGAAAAATTCCCCAAGCGTTTGCTGTACAATTTGCGTTCATAAATATAAATATCACACCTTTGCCAGGTTTCGTTAGCTATGTATGTAGGCTTTGGGCCATGTGTGTGCCAGCCAGGCCAAGACAATGCTACCACTACAACTAGCTTCTTCCTCGTCTCTATGTCTCTCTCTCTCTCGCTTTCCCTTTCTATCTCTCTCTGCCTGCATGTGGTGTATTCAAGTAATCAAAAATGCAAATCGAGCCCATGAATTTCGAATTAGTTTTTAGCTCGCTTCGCAACTGCAACAACAACATTGGGAGGCTTATAGCCAACGCGGATTTTAGGCTAACGAACACACGTACATCGAAACACACACCCACACTCACGCATATACAGATATAGACAGCTATAGAGTCTGTACGTGTAACAAATTTGTATTAGTTAGTTTGAGCCTCCCTCGCAGCGTTTACCTGAGCAAAAAAGAAAGAGAGAGAAAAGAAAAAGGAGATGGCAATGAAAATAGTGGAACTGCGCGTGCCACGCGTTGTGACAGGCGACGGCACTGAGAGAATTATCCGAGTAACTTGATGACTTAAACAAACAAATTGTAACCATTCTATCGGATTATTTTCAGATCGAAAAACCATTTGGATGGATTTAATATAAAATTTTTTCTATAAAATATGAATATATTACAGAAAACAAGAAAATAAACATAAAAATCTATAATTCTGATTATCTGTCATCACACTATAAATAAAAAAAAACTGGCACCATCATTAGTGAACAGCACATTAAATCCTCATGTTTTGATTTAACTTAAAAAGTTTATATATGTATCGTTGCCTATATCTCGAAGTCTGTAGGATAGTGAAATTGTGTCTTTTTCATAACCCAAAATATAGTGTATATTTGATGTTGAAGTGTTCTACTTATACTGAATGAAATTAGTCGTTATTTTCATAAATATAAAACGAAAAACCTCTTTGTTCAGTGTAAAACCTGGCGGTTGGGTACTTTGGCAATTCTTTATTTGTATGGGGGAGAGGAAGAGGAGAGGCGACTGCGTTTCGTGGTCCATTTTGATTTGCGGCCTGTTGGTTTTGGAGTCTGTGGGGGGCTGTACGTGACGCGCATTTCCGCTCAGTGCCCATCAAATATAAAGTGCCTGCAATTTATACTTGAATTCCAACTGTTAAAAAAGCAGCAGCATCAAATCAATGTAAATATTTTGGGAATGCCTTTTAGCCAGCCTTAAAGCGGCTTCGCTTAGATGAAGTACTTGTACCTATGTTTGCCATTGCCATTGCATTTGTTGTTGTGCGCTTTCTTCATTCGAGTTGAGGAGCTGCATTCGTTTGGCTTTCTTTGGGGTTCGTTTTAGAGCTTGAGGTTTGGGGTTTTGCTTCTCGCTTTCCCACCGGCATTTTCAATTTTACTTTATATGCAAATTTGGCATTTTGTAGAAACGCCAAAGCTGTGGCAGCGGTTGCCATTGACAGGACTTTTGCCCTGACCCTTTAGCTTTAGCTTTCTCTGTTTCCATCTCCTTTCTCCTGCACAAGCCCAACTCATCTTCCTCGCTTTTCTGTGTGAATGCTTAAAGCCAGCTTTGCGTGGTGCCTGTGCATTTCATTTGAATTTCTATAAATTTTGCATTTTCCTATTTACGAACAGTTGCAATGCCACAGGTAAAGTAAAAGTCCAGCAAAATCGGAAAGCTCTTTTATTCAACTTTGATACATTGTACTATAAACAAATATGAATTATTTATTGGCTATAGGCAAGGCTAAACGGGATTCAATAACTTTCCAATCAATATCATAGGACATACAAATCAACTTTAGCTTTTACAAATATCAAAAGTATTTATCTCTTTAGCAGGAGCGCCACAATTGTCAGTTAATCTGTTCTTGGAGATTTGGGGTTTGAAATCGGAGCCTAAAAATAAACGTAGCATACATCAAGGCGCACTCAGGCACGTAGCACACACGCAATGCCAACGACATCGTCATCGTCATCGTCATCATCAACAGCTACGGCAACTGTCAAGTGAAGCTGCCGACTGCTATTAATCTAAAACAGGCGCTAAGCTAGCAGTAAGACACGTAGTTACTCCCCCGTTGCCCTTAATCTTCGGTCTGCTGTCTATATTAAATGGTAACGCTCGTCGGTCGCCTACACGACCAAGTCAAAAGAAGAAATTCGGCCAAAAACCTTGCCGTTGTCGTTGGCATTACCATTCGCCGTCGGCAAAGTGTCAAAGTGCTAAAGTATGTTCAAACATTCATATGAATTTGCCTATTTCTCTCTCTCTGTTTTTTGTTTATCTTTATATTTGTCTGTGTCTCTGTTTCAGTTTTTGTGGTTTAATATTGCCGATAAAAGGTACTGCCCCATACGAATAGACATCCATTTCGAGTCCAAATGAGAAGAGTTTACCATCTGCATGTCAGTTGTATGAATACTCGAGTGTTTTTTCGTACATGGCATTGCTTTCAAAGTCTGTAACTAGACACCAGTGCGTATGCGTAATGTGTGAGTGTTAGCAGTGAGCGAGAGACCAGCTCATTATGCTCAGCTGTGTCAAGCAGTACACGGAGAGAAAAAGTATAGCAATTGCTATAATATAATTTTGAATTTCTTTATCATCATATTTTTATCAACAATTTCAATGTCAAGGGGACACTTTATTTATAATAATAAAGACACCCGCGTATAAATAGTGCATCTGCTAGTTTTCAGTGCAGGCTCTTATCTTGCTCCTTGGCCCGAGGCGTTGAATGTCTGCAGTTCTTGGATTTTGCTCAAGATGCCAGGCAGCACCTGGGCAGACTGCGTGTTTTCTTTTTCTTTCATTCTCTATTAGCCGCGAGTTCATTGCTCTGCATTGCGATTCCATGTACCATTGTGAGTCATTTTGCATTTTATTTTCTTGCTCTCTCTTCTTGGCCAGAACTTTCAATTTACACTCTTCTTGCTGCGCTGCCAAACATGCCACACTGCCCGGAGCGCTGAAAAAATTTAAATTGAAAATGCTCATATGCAATTTGTTTGGCTTGCAGCGCGCGGCTAAAATTGTTGAACCGTTTTGCGGAACAGTTTTCGAGTCGTGGAATATACATACTCGTACATTGTTGTCAGTTGCTTTTGGTTACAATCGTTTGCTTTACGAGCTCACAAAAGCATTTGGCATTTTATGCGAAATGTTTGCAGAGCCACTGTAAAAGCGCCAGAGCCAAGACCAGACCTATGGGAATTGGGCATTCTAGTAGCTGCAACTCCCCCACACACACACTTACTCGCACTCACATACACACGCCGAACAGTGCCTTAAAATTAAGCTTACATTTTTAATGTGCCAGCAGCTGCCATGAAGTCAGGCCCCACACTGAGCTTTATGATTGCAGCTTTAATGGTCATGATTTTGTCATTTGGAGAGGAGAGAGTATGAAGGATTGGCACTAGTTGAGTGAACTCAGGATATATGGGTTGCTAAAGCCATTGCATGTAGAAATAAGTCCAATCATGTCGCAGCATTTCAAACAAATGACAACAATAGAATGTCAACTAAGTCTTCGTTTTGATGATCCCCTAACAAAAGATGTTCGAGACATTGAATTGTTGTGTTTATGGTCCATAAAAAAGCTGCTTGGAATTTAAAGTAAATATGCGACGTTATTCGAACTAAGATATTGTTGCTCTGGCTATTCAGACTCTCAATAGCATAAGCTGAATAGAGAATATTTAAAAAGTGCTGGTACTTATTGTGAAATAAGACTCAGAAATCGACACAAATTTTATTTAAGATTAGAATAACATTAACCTAAACAGTACACAACTTAGGAGAGAAAAAGTTTTTTTGTGAATATCTAGAATTTGGTAGATCACTAGAGAAATATTTAATATGTGTTATTCTGCTTAACAACCAGTGACAGAACTGATTAGTCGCACATGACAGCTTAACTAATTCATTAATCATATATTGTCCGACGGATCACATACAATTAAATATTACTCATACGCCACATGTGGCCAATCGCTATATATCACCGAGGCAATCCCAGTTGCAATTGTTCAGCTACAGCTTCTGCTGTATCCTCTGACTGAACTGCAGATGGCTGTAAAAAGCGTGATTGAGCTGCGGCATTCAGTGACGCCAAATCACGTTGCAATTGCGACGAGACAAGAATGAGGAGGAGGAGGAGGACAAGGATGAGACTCATTAGACCAAAGCGTGATGCGTGACACCAAGTTTAAATTGTCGAAAGACACATCTCTTCCTCTCTGGCTCCTCATCTATCTGCTGCTGCCTCCTGCACAGTGCAGCGTAATCTTGGCCATTACTCAAAAAGTAGCTGGGCACGTAACGGGGCACAGCTAAAAAAAAATGAGCAAAATTGAAGCAATGTAAACGAGCAATGGTTTCTCTCCTGCTCCCCTTCTTCCTCATCCGCATCGCTGTTACTTTAGTTGGTGGCTACCACCTCACCCACGACTTAAACTGCTTTAACTGCTGCTGCTGCTCGTGACATTTGTAGTCTGCTTTGTTTGTTGTGTCCTTGCCCACTGTCAGTGCCACAGCTTCTACAGCTGCCACAGTCGCCATTGCCATTGAAATTGCCACTGTGTTGGCCTTTGAAATCACAAGCGCTTTTTTAGTTTGTGGCTCCGCCTCATGCCCGATTCGCTGGTGCCTCGCGCCTCTCTCTAATGGCTGTGTTATGCTAATTTCTTGACGCCTTCTGGCCATTGAAGTCGCCCTCGCATAACCTGCCTTATTCCCTCTGTTACTTGTTATTATTGTTGTTGTTTTTGCAGGCTTTGATGCTGTTTTGGGGTCTCATTTTTTAATACAACAATTTTCGTTGCCCTCATCGCTAATTTAATTATATTTCTTTTTATACCCATTGCCATTCCTTCACAAGGTATACCGCAAAAATGAACAAAAATAAAAAAATATAACCAAACTATATATTTGTGCACTCATGCATACGGTAAAAATTTACATTTTCAAAAAATTGGAAATTGGAAATTATGTAAATTTGTAGTTATCAAAAAGTATCGAACAAAATCATACTTTGACATATATCAATATTAAAAAAATATATAATGTTTAATATACTCATTTCCAATATCCAAATTAAATGATAATTTTTATTTTTTGTGCTTGCACATTTATTAAAATTTTTATTAAATGTCATAAATAAGTAGCGTCCGAATTAATTGAGTAAAAATAAATTCTTTTAAAATGTATAAAATTTGTTTCTAGAATTTTTTGACATTGAATTAAATGATTTAGAGATGGTATGACATTGTCGATCATTTAACTTGTTTCACTCAAACAAAGCAACAAAAAATTATTACATTTCCCGTTTGACCCGCGAATGTAAGAAGCAGAAAAGCCAAAGCCAAATATACAAAATACAAATGTTCACATTTGCAACATCATTTTCCAGCAATTTTGCCGCGAGCACTCGCGATTTTCAGTTTTTCATTTTATATTTCCTTTTTTGCCGTGCCGTGGTGTCTCCTTCCAACTTTATTTACTGTTGTCACTTTGGCTGCCCCAAAACATCGTCATCTCTTCTCCTTCTCTTCAGCTGGAACAAAAAGTGAAATTCTCGTTCGTCCCTTGTCGCTTTCAACTCCACTCGCATGTCCTGCATTCTGTGTGTGTCTGTGTCTGTGTCTATGCCTGGGTGAAGGGACTTACCCCATAAGCCTTTTATAAGCATCGCATAAATTCTTTGTCAATTGTGGCAAATGTTGCCTGCCTGCCTGGCTCTCTGACTGACTGGCAGGCAGCATGTTTGCCAGTTTGCTTTAGAGCTCGTCATTGTCATTGTCCTGGTTCTAGTTCTAGTTCTAGTCCTGGTCCTTGCTCCTTCCTCCTCGCTATTCGTATTTGTGTTTCCTCCAGCTATTTTTTGCATCTATCTTTTGGACCACATACGTGCTCTCTAATTGTGCCACGCGTATGGTCCAAAGACTTGAGTTGGTAACTAGAATTTGATTGTGTCGAGGCATGAGAGTGCATTGATTGGATTACCAACAGAGGCACTCTTATCCAGATTCAGATTGGCCATTAATGTTATAGCAGCGGCTATGCGACATAAAGTCGAGCCCTGGGCCGGACCTCAACTAGCTTCTCTTCAATTCCAACTCAGGGATCCCGACGAAAGTAAAGGTTATTGTTTGGCTATATGGTGATATCAAAAGCTTACAATTTAATCGGGACTCTGGCAATTACATCCATCAGCTTAACATCCTCTCGATTTTCAACTAAATATTGAATATGAACAGTGTTTAGTTGGATAATCTTTTCCGAAAATACTCGTATATGGTATGCTTCCATTATTGCCTGTGTTTTATTTAAACTTATTTTCTCAAGTCTTTTACTTTCTATCATTCCACAAATTCTCCCAGTTTTTACTGCTGTTCATTAGCTTTTGTTTTAATACTATATAAATTTTCTTGTAAATTCCCTTGTGCCCCAACTAATCATCTCGGCCCTTTTGACATTCCGCGTTGGCCACTTCCAAGTTTCTGTCAACGACAAATCCCTGGCAAGATCGCACTCCCAGGGCGGCACTCCAGGCTTTGGCTAAGTAACTTAAAGTGCTTTGCAGCACAGTTCCTCACATATACTTATGCAAAACAGACTCCAAACGCACACACAGATACAATTATAACTTAACTCGAGCGGCATATTGACAGGCCAGAAGAGAGGAATCCACTTCAGGCTGAGGACATAGGGACAATCCAAGCGTTATGAGTGCTTTCCCATTCGACACGCACCTTCCGACTCCCTCCTCTTCCTCCCTTTGGGTTGTCTTGTGATTGTCATCACACATTATTATGCTTTATTTCCGAGCCTTCTTTTATTTTTATTAAAACTGTCGTCACATTTACATACTCGTAGTCGGAGTCGACAGTCGCACTCGACGGTCGGAGGGCGTCAGTTTCCCGCCGGGCTGCTGTCTCGGCATGTTGTCCTCCTCGGTCAGCCGGGGAATAGATGGGTTAGGGTTAAGGCTTGGCAACTGGGGTTCAACTTCTTTCCTTGGCAGTCTGCAGAAGTGGTTGTTAGTCTTTCCAGGCCCGAACTGTTTGGTTTTTTTTTCGCTTTTTTCTCTTTTCAAAAGTGTTTACAACACTTCCGGCGCATAATGGAAAACAAAAGGCTTAAAAGGATACACAAAGGATTTGAGCAATCAAGTGCGCTTTAAGAACTTTTGCCCCATGCACGATAGCCGGCAACCGATAACAGTTTTTGCACCTGCCATTTACCTGAACTTGCAACGCTTGTTCTTTTTTTTCTGCCCGTATTTTTACCCCTCCATTTCCAAGTCATAACAATGCTGAGCTTTCAATATGCCGAGCCCACGTATGCCCCATAAAATATCTGTGTAATTGTGTCTGTGAATGTGCTTGCAACTATGATGGAAAAAAAGGTTGACGGCAACACATAAAACTTGAAGTAGTTACGCTCAAAATGTCTGCACGGCTTTGGCAGCAACAACACAAGGCGGAGCAGCTGAAAGCTATGAAAAGCCCGAGATATTTGGAAGGTCCTGACTGCGAGGAGGAAGGACCCTTTATGTTGAAAGTTTTCACTTGCACGCTTTGCTTGAAGGGTGAGCAGGACATTAGATTCAATGGGAATTGTAATTATTCTGCTAGAAATTGAACAAAAGCATTTCAGAAATTTCAGAGTCCTAGTAAAAAGGCACACCATTGCATTTACATTCAAGTACTTGGGCTACACTTATACTTCAGAAAAATTCTTCTTGTCGAAGTATTTTGTAGCCTCAAAAAGTGTTTAAAATAATTTTAGTCAAATATTTAGACATAAAGCTAAATAAAAAATACATAGTTTTAATCAAATGCAATTTACTGCTTCCAAACAAAAATGAGGAGATAAATTTAAAGTGCATAAGTCAATTTATTGAGATACTTAGAAAAGACAATTCATTTCGAATTCCGACTCTTGAATGCAGATTCCCAGATATACTTAATGCTGAATACATTGTAAAATGTATGACATTAGTAGTCGAATAAATATATTGACAACAGCTTCAATTATTTTAAGTGTAAATATACTTAACAAGTAATTAAAAGTGTATTCGTTAAAATTTATGTAATAGGGAAAAGAAACCGTTTATGACACAACAAAGTATATTTATTCTTAACCTGCATTAACAACATGTCCGTCAGTATGAATAATACCTAGATTTTAAATTAAAAGCATGAACATTTAGCTCGCATATTCCTATAAGCCCCACACAGATGAAGTGTGTTTTAAATTTTTGCATCTTCTGGAGTCTTAAAAGTCTTCAGCTCAGTATCTGATTAGATAATAAATATTATAAATTTAAAAACTTTTTTTTAATTAGACAGAATCAATCTGAATTATTCTCAAAATTCTCAATTTTATTTTGTTACAATCAAAAATTTAGAATTCCAAAATTATTTCAATAAAAACTGCATAAATAAAAAAATAAGTATATGCTTTATTCCATTTTAAATGTGTTGAGTTACCAAAATATTTTTTTTTGGGAGATTTTAATTTATTTAATAAAACTTTAAATTGAATGTTTGTTTAAAAGAATCATCTCAACTTATGACCAACTCCCTTTTTTGCTTGCAGATGTGCAGCCCACATCACAGAGATTGGCCCGGTCGGCTCTGGCTGCTGGTATTGCTGTTCCTGTTGGCCACGTTAAGCTTGAGCCTCGCCTGTCGCGTCTCGGAGTTCTCGTGCAAGGGAAGCGGGAGCATCGGAAGTATCTGCGTGCCACTTGACAAATACTGCGATGGACGCAGTGACTGTGCCGATGGCAGTGATGAGCCCAAACACTGTTCAGGTGAGTGTGTGTGCTGAATTTAACCGAAATGAAACGCATATGTAACTGTGTGTCTCTGTTTGTGTCTTTATCTTGGTGCAACACGCGGACAGTCTGCAATCGGACTTATTATGGTGATATCGGACGCACATATGCCATAAAAGTGCCAACGCCACAGTGGAATAAATTGCCATTCCTCTGTCACTTGACATTCACCGCATCCGGCCACGATCAAGGCGACATAGTTCAGGTGAGTCCCCGACAGCTGTGTGGCGGAAAGGAGAGAAGAGGGTCACTCAGAGAGAGCGACTCGACGCCTCCTCTGTAGTGTTTACCCTTCTGTTGACCGGCTGTTGCCGTTGTTGGTTTTGCGAGTAGCACGCCGTAGGCCAAAGATTAGCAGGCGCGTCGACATAAAACTGCAATGCACAGAGAGAGAGAAAAGGCAAGTGAGCGATTGAGCGAGTGAGCGTGTGACAGGGAGAGAACTAGGAGACGGATGTGTATCTGAGTATCTGCCTTGTGTAGAGTTTTCGAGTGCAGAGCTGTCAATGTCGCCTCCCCCAAAACGTTACGCACAAATGCAAGGTGAAATATTGCGGCAGTACTCGAATGCAGATCCATAAATATGCACAAAAGTTTTAGACGACATTGTGCCAAATTCCATATACAACTTGGCTGAGCAAACTACAATAACCCAAGAGTATTTCTAATATTACAAAATTGTTAAATTTAAAACTAATTTATTCAATTTAATTCACAATTAAAATACATATATCATATTACATTTTAGTTTGTAAACGAATGAAAAAATAAATATATATTAAAAAATACAAATTTCTGGGCAATTCAAACAATTTAAAAATGATTCAACATTTATTGCTAGAATTGGGTATACCCCAGAATAACCCCAATTGTTTCAATAAATATTAGTAATTTAATTAAATTCAACATTAATTGTATTATATGTAGAACTATTAGAATTGTTAGGGATTAGTACATATTAGTTTTAGTAATACTATTAGTATAACCATACGTATGGTTAATAATTTTAAATCCAAGCTCAAACTATTTTTTTTTTTTGCCATAAAGAATTTAGTATAATTCAACGAGATGTAAAAATTAATTGATAATTTTTAAAAGTTACAAAGAACTTTTGGCTTTCCAAGCTTTTGCTTTCATTTTTAGAAAATTCATAGTGTATTTTGACTATGTTACTAAAATTTATCACTGTGTTTTTTTTCGGAACCATTTCACAGTGATGGATGAATGAGTTGTTCGGAGCTCTGACTTTATGTGCGTGCTCAATTAGGGGTATGACTGAGCTATGTCCCAAGGCTATCTAATCGGAAAGATGGCTTCTCTTAAAGAAAATCTTTAAAGCGCCCTTGGGGCACAGACGAGACGACGAGAGCGTTGACAATAAAATTAGACACGCTTCACAACATTTTTGGCGAATTGTCAGAAAAACGTCAATTTCAATTTCTAAAATAATTGATTTCCATGCAATTTGCGTAACAGCGCAATGAGCAGTTAGCTGGGAAGTCAACGATGAGCGACACTCAACAAGGATAAGTTTGTGGAGTGGGTTGTGCTACCAGGATTGGATGATGCCCCATCCCTTTCACTTGGGGGGAAAGATGGAATGTAGGCAAGCCGTAAATAGGACAGAAAAACAGCATCCAGAGAGAAGATGATGACGTTTGCTTAGAGGACGACGAAGTGAGTCCTTTGCTGCTCCATTTCTCAATCATTTTCGTAATCCGGAACATTGGCATTGCCTTTTCCTTCCCTGCCTGTGCGAGTATATGAGATGATATATGCAAAGTTGCTGACTGCCTTGGCAGCTTTGGCAGCTTTGCACCTTGCACCAAATCTGTCATGCATAAGTTATAACTTTTATTTTGTGTTTCCGCATTTGTAGACCACGCTGATAAACGTGGCTGATTCAGCTCGCAACGCATATAAATCATGTGCTTGGCTTTCACTTTATTCATCTACATGCATACCTCAGGCAAGACCCCTTTTCCCCTTTCCCATTTCCCGCTCCCCGCTCTCCTCTCCCCTATTCATCTTTCCACCTTTTTCACCCCTGCTGTGCGTCTACGTGGGAAATTGCTTGAAATAATAATGTTACGCGCCGGTTTAGGCGACAAACTCGTCCTTGGCTTCGCAATCGTCTGTCTGTCGACTTGTCTGTCAACTTATCCTGCCGTACATATTGATTGATGATTGTCGGTGTGAGTTTCCCGGCGAGAGCAAAAGTTTAAATTACCCTAGGTCCTCCCACGCCTCCTTCAAAGCCCTGACCACAGATCGCTGCAGCTTTACCCGTGGCTAATTTTTAATGGAAATAACTTCGTCCCAAAACTCCCTTCCAGCAGGATGCGTTTTTCAATTTTTTATGCTTTAATCAAATATCCTGAAGTTGCACTCTGTAATTTACGCCGCGAGCTGAGCGCATTTTTCACGCCCACGTTGTCGAGAAGGGAAGGTGACCAAGGGAATCGGAGGACTTTAGCCCCTCCTACTACATAGATTTGAAAAAAAGAGCGATAAATGCTGCCAGTAAATTTCCCTTATTTCTCAGTATTTTTTTAGCATACTGCAGCAGCATTAAATTGTTGTAATAAAAGCCAGCGAATTTCACCAGCCACATAAATCAACAGATATTTCATATAAAATTCACATAGCTGCATAATTTTTAGGTTTTTATATGCTATTTTTATTTTCATTGTCATTTTTGTTTGTTAGTATTTTAAATACGCTCTTTATATTTGTTTATGCATTGGAAACGAGATTTTTTATGTCTCTTTTCATTGCGATTTTCACGTTTTTACAAATGCATTTTCTATCCACTCTGTTAATATTTAAGTATTTCTCTGGGATTTAAAACGTTGTGATATAACCCTGATTTGATAAGCTAAGATCATTAGCACTGCAATGAACCATCAGTTACCAGCAATCTAGATGAAATAAATAATAACACTAACATTTATTTGCGAATTTTAAATGAGCACCTCAATTACGCAGTCCAAGTTTTGCGTCTACTTGCAAATGCGTTTTCAAGTTTTGTTAGCCCGAGTTGTAAAACGGACAGAAATAAAACCATTGCCCACTCGAAAGCGTTACATGTGGCAGCAACTTTGGCACAACTTTTATTAAATATGCAAAACTCCATAAAAAAAAGTCGACGAATAAAAAAGACATCATTTACTTGCCCAGGAGAGTTTCGTGTGTCCAGTTGAGATGAGAAAGTTGAAATGCTGGAAAGTTTTCCGTAAGAGTTTTCCTGCAAAGAAAACCATGTGATGACCACCGTTTTCATAGATATTCCGAGTTGGTTTAATATGCGAAATTAAAATAGTGTTTCATTCCATTTGCTGTTTGCGACTCTGTTTACGGGTGAGGTGTTAAAAAATTTATAAAGCCTCAGAAAGTTGAACCCTTTCTAGGGACTTTTGTTTGTAATTTGGCAAATGCCAAGCACACGCACAACTTTATTTGCATATTTTATTAAAAGACATGTAGAGGCAGATACAGATACAAACACACAGATATATTTACAAATATATTGCAACAGTCACTTGACTCTGACTTGAGCTCCATCTTGAGCATGTAGATACTCTCTCCCCTGCCGAGGCTGCTTGTTCTGACCTTGCTCTCTGACGCCTGCTGTGCGTTGTCTTTTTTATGGCCAATCTAATATGCAAACAGACATGGCAGTCAAATGTGCGGTGGGCGGTGTGGGCGTGGGCGTGGGCGTGGCCAAAGGGTCTCTACACTCTTCTTGCAATTGAATTTCATTTACATAACTTTAACGTGTGTGAGAAACTAAACGAACATCAAATATATTTCAAATACCCTATGCAACACTTGCTGCTGAAGTGGATATTTACCTATGTGTGGCAGCGATTCTTATAATGCATATTGAACATAGTAAATGTATGCTATTATATCAGGGATCGCAAATAAGAGCTATAAGTGTGAAAAATCTAACACATAAATATTTGTATTACTAGAAAGACTTTCCAGAAACACGATACATTTTACATAACAATTTGTATGTTTTAAATTATTTTGTACTTTAATTTTTAAATGAATAATTATTGAAATGAATTAAATCACATTCCTGTGTACAGGGCATCTTTGAGTCGTGTATACATCAAACGGTCTCTTAGCAAACTAATATGTTTGTACATACGAGAATATTTATATATATTTCTCGTTCGTTTTTCAGATCATCTTTGATGGCTTTACTGTGGGCCGCTTCGATGAGGGCATGGTCGATACGGATGTGGACGGTTATGAAACGAATCTGAGTCCAACCGGCGAGCTGCCCGGCTGTCCCGAGGGCTTTATGCAGGTGAGTGCAAATTTAATTTATTAAAATTTGAATTGAATATTACGTAAGGTTCGTCTACGTCTCCGTCACCGTCTCAGTCTCCACTTTATTCCTCGTCCAGTGGATGTTGTAACTTGCACTCCATTTGCTGTTGCTGCTATTGAACTTGCGTTCAACTATAATTTTATGCCATACACACACACACACAAACACACTCATAGCCAAAGCTGTGTGTGTGTTGGGGGGGGGGGGTGCTAAAGGGGGAGGGAATGGGAGGCAGTTCCATTATTCGGGCTGCGACTCGTTTGGTCTGGTTCACGCTACGGGTTCGAACTTCGCTCCGTCCATCGATTCAATCAGTGTCCGAGTAATTCTGTAATTTTCTGTTGGTTCTGTTGACAAATGCCACATTAGCCCAGCAAATTGAATTGAATTGTGTGCGCCTGTCTCCCCCATTCTCCTTCTCCCCTCTCTCACTCTCTGTTATTGTTGCTGTTGCAGAGAAATAAGCAAAGCAATGAAAACGAAAGGAAGACGACGAAAGAGAACTGAAAACTATTTAACATACATATATTTTTATCGCAATTTTTGCGGCTCCACGCTGTTGACATTGCTACTTTGCCGAGACATTTTGGTCTCTGCCACGCCCCTTTCCCCATCGCAAACCACTTTTGGCTTCATCAAGGGGCAGAAAATAACTGAGGACGACAGTAAAACTAAAGCCCTGGCCAAATAAAATGTACCAAATCCCTGTAATTGACTTGTGCAATATGTTCAAATGTACATTTATATACATACATATATAAGAGTATCTACAGCATCGACATCCCCACCCAATACTTTGAGTATCTTTCTGTCAGTGGCTGAATGTACTTTTATAATCTGATGCTGCTGCATTACATTAAATTTAGTTTTACTGCCATTAGGAAGAGCCAGATGTGCGGCTTGGGACTCGATTCGCTTCAATACATCGACTATGCACTTTGCATGCGCTTTTAGTTACCTTCAGCTATCTTTCAGCTTTTGAATTAATTTCAAAGCTTAAGTTGTGCGGACAGAGGACAGACGACTCTGCATTGAGGTGCAGCAAAGCAAGTTGAAAGCAAGCAAAGTGTTCAACACCAGAGAAAAGTGTTTTTCCGGTCGGGGGCAACACAGATCACAAACGAAACGGGGCATTTTCTTTGAAGTATTAACGCAGTTGTGATTATTTTGGAAAAAAAAGTGCGATTTTAAAGATGCTTTTAAGCTGAAACTGATGTACTAGGACTTAACTAATTATTAACAACAACTGTACAATTATTAAGCGATTACGCGATCCATGAAGTTTCAAGTATATTAATTAAGAAATGTCGAATTCATGAGTTTTTCAGTACACAGTTGTTTTTTGAATGTCTGAAAATTAGATCAGATCAAATTTTATTCATCAAAATATAATTCAAAGTGTGGGCCACGTCAATCCCTATCTATCATGATGGGAATTTTATTTCATTACATATATGTCGAGTTGTCTTACTGCCTCGACAACATTTTACAACATTTAACAACTTTAATTTAAAGTTATGAAAAATTCGACTGCTTTCTAGGGATTTCCTAGTCGCATATAATTTTTTATACATTTTTGTAGCTTCTAGGTCAAAGTTGATTAGAATTTTTTTGAAGGGTTTCCTCCTGCCCAAATGACATTATCTTTTGTAGTTCCTTTTCGGAGTTTTTTCCATTCTTCTGTCAAAATATGTTCAGCGTGGCTTTCATTCCGTTGTCCAACTGAAAGTGAACGCTCCCGCCCTGGTTTGTGCACCTCCCTGAGAGGGAACCCATAGTCCTCTATTAGTTTAGAGATGCCGAGTGATGCAGCAGTTTTTGTTTCAGCTCTTCCCTTTTGATTCTGCGTGCCACGCCCCTTGTCTGCCTTTGTGACAATAAATTTGGAACAAGCGTGGGGCGTGCGCTGACATTTTGCGGTGTTGTCCAGCTCATCCAGCCCATCCGCCTGTCCGGCCGTCTGTCCAGATGTCCATCTGTCTGTCGAGGTTTCATTTGGCACTTGACATGTGCACGGGAAACTGCACCCGGAATAGGAATGGCGCAGGAAGAAGAACTCTGAGGGTCGGAGGTCCGTTCGTTTTTCCATACAAGTTTGGGCTTAAAATGCATTTAAATATTTGCAATTTTTTCTCGCCTGCTCGTTGCAGTTTTATAAACTCGTAACTAACCGCAGGTTTGTGTTGTCATTCTCCGGGTCCGTTGCCGGGTTTTATCGCCCCGTCGCCTGTTTTTATTTATTTAAGGCAAACATTTTTAACTGCTGACGCAGTTTCAGTTTTCGTTCCCATCTGCTTTTTGCTTTGTATTCTCAATTTTATGCATTTATTTTCTGTTTTTTTTTTTGTATCGTTTTCGTTGGGTTTCCTTTATAAATTATTCGTGCCATGACCTGGACACATAAATTCTTGACCGTCTCTCATATTTATGCCAATCTATGGTAGAGTTTTGTAATACATATGAGTGTGAGTGGCTGCCAAGTAACTGTTTAATCAGTTATTCAATTTAGTTAGACAGTTTCAGGCTCATGCATATTGCACGAGGCACTGCCCTTCGTACGACCTTTTCTTTGGATTATTTTGAATAATTTAGCAACACTTTTTGCTGTAAACTCGACCGACAAACAGTTGGCTGTGGGGCGAAAGTTGCTGCTGCTGGTCGCTCCATTGTTTATTTGCTAATATTGTTAATCATAAATAACAAAGTTTATGCATAAACGTATTAACCTAAATCAGCAACAACAACAACAACTAAAACAGCACTAAGGCGCAGGCTGCTATCCTGCTATCTAAGTTGTCCTTTGGCAAAGCCAGCTTGAGTAAATGACTCAATATTTGACAATCATAACATCCGCTTAGTCTCCACGCTTCATGTCCTGTGTCCTCCGTCCTCCGAGCTCCGTCTTCTCTCTTTTGTCCTATGTCCTGTTTCCTTCTGCTGTTTCTTGTCTAAGACAACAGCTACAGCAACAATGCATTCCAGTTTGTCAATAGCAATTTAAGCTTGTCTATCTATAAACGTGTATGTATATAAGAAATTGTGTGTGTGTGTGTTCGGACCATAGACAAGCTCATAATTCAACTTGGCAAACTCCTTGGACATTCCTTTGCACTACTCTTCCTCCTTTGAGCTGCCCAGCGGCATTTGTTTCTGTCGTAAATTTTCGAGTCAAAGCCGAAAAAATGCTACGAAAGGTTTGCAAGTTTTCCTGTTTCGAATACCCCTTATATAGACCCGATCAAATGGGTTATACTTAAGAATTAAAATGTTCTCTTTTAGTAATTCAGAATTTCAGAAAATAATTGTTAAGATTTATCTTTAATTATGTTAGTGTCTTAAAACTTCCTTTTTGTAGTATTGATATACTAATACAGGTTATTTATAATTTGTTTTAAGTCACGGTACAGGGTATCTTCGGCTTCACCCCACTGAATGACTTATCTTGAAAGATAATTTTTCAAATTATTTATTATACATGAACGCATTGAATTGCAAATTAAAAGCTTCGGCTCCATAATTTATATTTAATGATTTTTTAATAGCACTGACGTAAAAAACTGTGGCAAATGCTTTAAATTACAGTAAATCAAACAGAAATGCAGACAGAGTTGGTGTTTCGCCTCTTTCTCTCTTTATGTGTGGGCTGAATACAGTGGAACGAATGTGGCATTATTTGCTCAAATTGTTTCACAATAGAAGCAAAGGGACGCATAGGAAAGGAACGAAGTACAAACCGGATGCAGCCATTGAAGCTTTCTCCGTTTCGAGGCTTCTGTTTATTGTCGGCAGATTATGAAGCGATGGCGTCGACACCCAACAACAACAACAACAACAATAACAATAACAAGAACAACAGCTCTGCAGAAGATAAAAGTTTTATCGACTATTGTTTAAATGACGCGGCTCAGTCGCTCTGCCCGATGATGAGCTGCCGAACAAAAGCAGGTAAAATGTCGTGTCGACAGTCTGAATTGAGCCACGTTTATTCAGCCAAAGGTTGATTGTACACATCGTTCTACAAACTAACATTCATTCCACGTTTGGAAAATTAAAAACGGTTAAATGGATTTTTAAACTGAACGAGTGTTAAACTCTTCTGATAATCTCACAGAAATACCACATGAAAAATACATATTACATTTCACCGATTCACAGGATTATGTATAAGAATGGAGGTGCATATACCTTAAGCGCAGTCATTGTACTGATGCTTCGCTGTAGCTCTAATCCCATTAAATGCTACATCTTATTGGGAATTATTCAACTAAGAAGAAGCGTAGTACTGCAACTTCTTATAGACTACACATTCGACATTCAGAGGTGGTGTAACTCTAACAATTAAATATTATTTCATTAGTAGCCGTAATCGCAGAAATCTCTAAAACAAGGAGACACCTCTGACCCTACCTTCTTGTTTGATATTAAATTAAATAGATGGACACAGAGTATCCAATAGTCGAGTTCTCATTACAATTACGTTCGCAGTTATTAAATCATTTATTCATTAATTTAACTCTGGTAATGTATTTAGTTATTAAGTGATAATTTCTAAACATAATTTAAACAGACATTTAATATTTAATAAGGGTTCCAGTTAATGTTATAACAAATATTTAAGCTTTGTGAGCCTTGAGAAATGAACTACGTTCGATCAACTTGAAATTACGTTAAAGCAAAGCTGAAGAACAGCTCGTGTCCTTCTGGCTGTTCAACATTTATGCCAGTGTCCCAACTGACCACAATAATAATTCAATCAATTTAAAACCAACACTTAATCAAACAAAAGACCGCAAGACCAAAGAACTAAAATAAGGAAAGAAACGGAAGAATAGGAGTAATGGGGAAATGTAGAGCAAACCAAAGCCAAATGAAGGAGATACTCGTGGAAGATGGGAGAACGACTAAAATGAAATTCCAATAATTCGTTATGAAGTCGATGCTAATAACGCTCCACTGCGCACAATGGACACAACGATGAAGATGATGATAATGAACACGATGATGATCCGAAGGATACGAGTAGAGTCCAGCCTGCCACAGCAGTGAGCGCTGGGGGGTAAGCAACAATAACAGACAGAAGAGGCGCACAGTTTGCAATGAATTTACACAAAATCGAAATCAGAAAATTACCATTATGCTGGGCAGTCAGGCCTGCTCCGACTCGAACTCCAGCTCCAGCTCCTGTTTCAGTCTCTCTTCCACAGTGGAGACTATTTCATATGACAGCAGTGAATTGCAACTCTAACCAGTTACAAATATTGGCCAGAGCTCTGGAATGAACGACATCGATGGCAACTTTGCAATTACAGCAAAAATTGTTGTTTGAGTTTAGCAATATCGGGAGGCGGAGTTGTAGATAGAGAAGCCACAGCCACAGGACATGGCCCAGTTGCAGGACTAGGCATCGACATGAACATGGACATCGAGCTGGATCTGGCTGGCTGGCTGGCTGGCTGGACAATGTGCGGCACAGTTCAAATAACCCATTAACTAAAAACTTAATCAATTGGAACCCCAACCTCATTCATAAGCAGTGCCAATATAGAAGCTATGGCTTCAGTGTAAATGAGCTGACGGCCTATCGATCCCTGTAATACAGAAACTACAAAAAGGACACCCCACTGTCATCCATCTCTTACTGCATTGACGATGAGGTTAGCCATTCTTGGTTGCCATTAGCGACATTAGGGCAACCTATGCTCAGCTATGTTCAATGAATGCTAATTGACAACCCTGGCAATTTTTCCATTGTGTACGCTGCACTCACGACCAGCTGGCAACTCCCAGAGGACACGGACAAAAGATAATGAGAGTCGTCTATAAGTACATGGATGGAATTCAACAGCGCTTTCTATGCAATGTATAATGTATTTATGTAATATCAATATTAAGAATTGATTGAGTTGGAAATTAAATCAACCGAAGGTGTTTCTGGTAATTGATATAACTAATTGGACTTAAGTATCGCGTTACGCACTCTCCATTTATTAGCTTATAGTGCTCAAATTTAGATAAAATTATCTAACATTATGTAATTTAAAAGCAATTAAATAAAATGTATACAGTTTAAAAATTAACTTTTTATAGAATTATGAACTTAAACTTGTTGAAATTATCAATGATATTATAAATTAACTATCATCTAAATCATCATAATAGTCTATCTCCATGATGACGTGAATATTGGAGGGTCAAACCTCGTAACTTAAAAATTCTTCTCAATCATTGCACTTGGAGAAACAGCACCAAATTTCTAATTACATTTATTTTATCATATTTTAAATGATCCTGTTTAGTGAGAAGCGACTAACTGCTCCATATGCATATATCAGCAATTACTCTAATATCCATATTAGCTCAGAATAATCAAACTCTTTCTTAACAGAAATAATTGTAGACAATTTCCAGTGTACATGGCATGGAGTAAAACCAGTTTACTGCAATAATAATAATAACTTATGCAAGTCTGGGGACAATCGTGCCAAATGTTTATTTTTTATATAATTGATTGATATGTGTACGTAATCAGAAGTACATTGTGGATGTGAAGGTGTATTTGCTTGGTGTGCACTTTTAGATGCCTGGCAATCGAATGGGTTGTTGTTTCAGTTGGCCCACCTTCGACAATTGCCAACATTTTTTTTTTGTTAATATCGCGTTAAAATCGGCGCTTGGCGCACAAATGTATGCAACACTCTTTGCAGAATCCATTCTGGCTGCCAACTGCAGTTGCCATTGCCGTTGCCGCTGCCGCTGCCGCTGCCACTGCTGCAGTCGACGGCGACGACGACGGCGAGGACGAAAGGAAAACAATCAAATATTGAGCGCAGGAGGCGGCAAACGGCGCCAGCAAATAAAATGTATACAACAGTCATAATCCATTACCCATGCCAGATGCTTGGTCTGGACAGGCTGCAGTTTTAAATTGAATGGGACTCGGATTGGGATTGCGATTGGAATTGAGATTGGGAGGTGCTTTGGGATTGTGCTGGCGATGGATTGCCGTTTGAGCTGGTTGCTGTTTCCGCGCGTTTATTAATTTTTCACTGACACTGTAAACATTTTCATGCATTTTTCTCACTAAAATCGATGCAAATATATAACGAAAAAAATGGAGTGCAACTTAACCTACTTTTGAGAATGCGTGTGCTTTAAAATGTGTCAAAAAAATTAAATAAGTATAAAGACAGTTGGCGAATTGCTTTTACAGCATACTGTGTGAGGTAAACTTCATATTTAATTAATTAACTTTAATTTATTTACTTTACAGCTCAGCGAACTGGGACGGCCATTCACGGGCGGCTCCTGGTGCGGCAAGGCAACAGGACCGCAATTATACTTCAGCGAAACATCCACGGTGACAGCTTCAGTGAAGGTGAGTGAAGGACATTGTCCTCCGGACAGATACCGTTTACAAGACAGAGTGAATTTTGGGTTCTACAAATATGCTAGTTGATCTTTATCAATTTATATATTGAAATTCATCTGATAACCAATTAGATAAAAAATTATTTATAATTTTTAACCACATTTAGAATACATTAATAATATTATCTGAACGTGCTCGTGGCTATTACAATCGTATTTAAAATTCGCTAAAAATGGACTCCGTTTCATGTTTTTAATTTAATATTGAACAACTTTTGCGGATAAATGGCGTATGCGTAATGTTTACTTGAGCAGCCATTGCCACTTTCTGATTAATATTTAAATAAACGCGCAACCATAAAGGCAAATGGACAACAGCTCTCTTGCCCAGGTTTCAGTTTTCATGTTTCAGTATTCGCCGGCGCATAAATTATGAAAATTAATAAAAATTCATGCTTGATTCGGGTCCAGGCTCGGTCGCCAACCTCTCTTTAGATTGCTTCTGCTGCTGATGCTGAGAGTGCAACAAATTGCTTCAAGTGATGATGAGTTGACTGACGTAGCTGGAGAAGGCGCAGATTGCAGATTGCATAATTAAAAGAAAATTGCGTGTGCAAGTGACAATATTTCAGAACGAGAGCGAACAAGTTTCCGTTTAACTCATTACGAGCTCAAATTGAAAGAGTTTCGCTCGAAACCAAGTGCATTTTCGCTCTGTCAGCTGTCGCTCACTTTTCGACAAATAAATATTTCAATGGGAGGCCTTTAGCACGTCAGAATGTGAATCAATCCTTTGTTGGCCCACACACAATTTAAGAGCAGACTCTTGACTGACGGCATACCATTTCCCCTTCAATTTGACAAAGTTTTCCATTACGTCTGCCCTATATCTGAATCAGTATCTGCTTTTATTTCCACTCCCTTTTCAGATCATTTCCACTTGCTCAGTTATTGCATTGCGTTCTTTCTTTTTGGGGTGTTTTTTTCACATTTTTTGCTTTGATATTTTGCAGGTATTTCATCCGCCACGCAATATACGAGACGAGAAACCTTTCGAGTTCAGCATAAGATACAAATTTATTAGCCAGTCCGATGCAGTTGTAAGGTAAGTTCATTCGTAATGAAAAATTCAACTGAATTTCTTTGGAGCTTAAGGTTGACAAATCGACAAAACAAAAAAATATACTTACGGAACACAATAAATGTATCAAGGGTAGACTAAAGAGTTGGTTATCTACTCTGGGTGTGATAAAGTTTTTTTTTGTTTATCTCTTCTTTATATTTAAAATCAGGCCTTAGGGTCAATCATTAATTTTTTTGGTTTTTAATATATATTTCACTTATATATATTTCATTTATAACTGCACATTTTTAGACCCCGTATTTAACATTGCGTTGTTTTTTTTTGTGTGATTCGGACCCCAGTTATTAAACTGAAAAGATTCCAAACATATATTGTTCATAAAAAAAATTGTTTTTTGCTAACTGAAAATATACCGTAAATTTAAGTAGTCGAATTTTAATTTAATTACTGTTTAAGTTATTCCATCAGCCTTTAACTAATGATTCTATGGATATATTATATTATGGTATATTAATATTTTAATGTATAGCTGAGATAAAATAAAACTTAAGTGGAAATTGTTTCAAATCTGAAATTATTAAAAATATTTAGGGAATAAATTTTTCTAAACTCAATACGACTATAAAATATCCAGAAAGTCGCAACCATATAATGTACCATTCAACCCTCGTGTTAAGAAAAAAGGCAAGCTTTAAAAGTGTGGACAGCTCGGCCAGTTAATGTCAACAGAGGAGTGTGTGTGGTGTCTGACATTTTGTCCTTAGTTTCGGAGCACTCGTAGCTCTTTGGCAGCTGAACCAAAGTTAGGATGAGCTAAATCTTTCTACCTGTGCTGCAGCACAATGCCAGTTCCGTAGTTGGGAAGCCCTGCATAAAACATGAGCAGCAGCAGCAGAAGCTCCTTGCCTTGGTAGAGAGTGGAGAGAAGAGGAGAGGGGAGAAGAAGTCACGTGGCATGCCATATACAATTCATTCTGCAATCCATTTGTGCCTAGACGTGTGTCAAATTTTGTCCCTATTTCTCACTGTCTGTCTATCTGTCTGCGTCGCGCTCTTTGTTTGTGCTGGTTGGGAGCCGGATATGGTAATAGAAATAGAAATTGAAATGTATTTTTACGCCTCAACAAATTTCACACAATTTACAATTTACACGGATATTTATATTTACGACTAGATGCAGCCAAAATGCATTGAAAGACAAGTTTAATGTGTGTGTATGTGTGTGTGTGGGTGTGTATGTGTGTGTGTTTGTGTTTATGTGTGTGGGTGTGTCTGTGTATAGGTATATCTGTCCGGTATTCGAACCATTAGCAAACCAAACAATGGCCAAACATTCGGCAGAGGGCCAAGGAGCAGAGGGACTTTAACCCTAAAATGCCAGAGCGCATTTTATGCAAATTGCAGGCAGGAGGAAAGCCCTAAATACCAAACAAATATACTGCAGAGTTGATCCAAACTAAACTAAATTAAATGCTAAACTCACACACACGCAGCGACACCTATACATATACATGCGCTTGTATACTAACATTGTGTTGGCCGTGTTTCAGGTATGGACTACCCGATAAGCCATTGGAATTGGGACGTGTCACACCCGGCACCTATTGTACACGGCAATTCGATGAATGCTATCGTAACAAGTGTCGCCTGCAAAGTCCAAATTATCCTGGTATGTATCCAAGGAATGTCACCTGCTATTGGACCATACGCCAGAAAGAGGTTCCGACCAGCAAGCATGCCATGATTGCCGTTAGCCAGGAGAATCAGCACAAGGCCCTAGTCAAGCGGTAAGTAAAAGACTAAGAGACTGGATGGGAATGGGATAGGGGGATGGATCCATTGAAATGCCAAATTCAATGCAACGTGCATGGAGCACATTAAATAAGCATTAGCCTTTTGTGGCTCCAGAACACGGAGTCGCATTTGTATGACAAATTTCAATTTGCCAAATTGCAATTGTGACTTGTAGGTCCAGTTTCTGTTTCTGTTTTAGTTTTAATTTCAGTTCCACTTGCATTTCACACTTCCAAAAACTCAGTAAATAGCAAATGGAAACTCCAGCCACTCAAAACTGTTGAGTATTTTTTGATTGTATTTGAATTTGTATTTTGTATATTCCAATTAAATGTTTGCATACAATGCTTGCATTTCAAATTAACATAGATAGAAACTGACAGGAAGCTGGCCAGACTGTTGGCCTGGTAAGCCAACCAACTGAATGCCATTTTGTGCAAGCAAACTTGTAAAAAAGTCACGTTGGTTGATACACTTTCCAGATTTACTATAGATACTATAATACAATCAATTGATATAATAGGAAACAATCGAAGTGCAAAGAGATATTTGAGTATTATAGCTAGATATACATATGTATGTAAATAGTAGATGAATTTAACGAATTAAAAAACGCTTCACAGATACTTCAACTCTAACTTGTTCCTTCGCTTTTTTTCTTTAAGTTCCTGTTTTTACACTTCTAAGAAAGTATTATATTATTCCTAAGAGTATGTACTTTTGTAAGTTAAAGCTGTACCTTTCCGTTGGTACATCGTAGGAAGTCTCGATTTTTTTCCTGTATATATTGCTAGCCTTTTGAACTCTAACGTGGACTACCGTACACAGGGATTCGGTTCATTAGCACACGAATCTGCCTTTCAGCTTTTGAAATCGCAGGTTTTATTATTAAAGATTATAGAGTATTTAGTCAGCGATTTATCACAGTATACTTGTACTCGTACGTATTCATCTGCTGGTTATTAACTTTGACAAGTTTTCGAATGTTCAACGCATTGACAAACAGCTCACAGTTGTTTTTCCGGCTTATCGAAATGAAAATGTTTGCATTGCATTTGGCACTGATTGCAATTTTATTTTAAATACTTTTTTGTTGTTTTTAGTTCAGCCAGATGGAAAATTGTGTTTAATTTCACTTTGTATCTTGAACACTTGCAGATCCATTGCCAGCTTTAATAAGACCTCCCGCTCGATTCGGGCCTGGTCGGATTGTACGGGTGAGCGGGATCATTTAATATTCTACGATGGCAGCTCCACCAACGATCCCGTGTTGGCCAAATACTGTGGCGGTGACTGGCTGCCACGCGTTGTGTCACGGTAAGTGCAATAAATGGAATCATGAAATGAAATCATAGCATACTTTTCAACGGAAAATATAAACCTTTGTTGTATTGTTTTGTTTGTTGTTTGTTGCAATACGACTTGAAGCTTTTGTCAGGCATTTATTTAACGCCATTTCTCGCTTTTATGAAAAAGTTAAATATGAGCATTGCACAACTCATAATACATTTACAAGCCAAGCCAGGCAGACAGATAGACAGACAGTCAGACAGAAGGACATACATACAGACTGACAGAGCGCCATTTTAATGAGCATGTGATATGTGTGTGAGTTGTGTCTGTGTGAGTGTGTTGTTTATGTGTGTGGGTCTGAGACCGCAGTCGTAGTGCACTGCACTGCAGTTGGCCTGGAGCGCATGTGTTCCAATTCAGTTACACATAGATATTCATAGAGACAGAGAGAGAGAGAGAGAGTGAGAAAGGGAGAGAGAGAGAGAGAGAGAGAGATTCATAGTCACAGTTCATGATGCTTTGTGTGTGCCTTGCAATTGTGCGCAATGCTTAAGAAAAACCGGAAATTGGGTTGCTCTGCAGACAGACAAAGCGACCAAAGAGACGGACTTAAATAGAGAGTCACACACATATACACTGATATATACACATATACTCGCCCAACACATAAATAGATTCACGTATATATGTTTGGGCCCAGTTTGCAACTTTTTGCTTGGCTATACAAATGCCCGCCTATTGAAAACAACATTTTGATGCATGTGATTTATGCAATAGCAAAATCTCTGCTCATTAGTTGCCAAGTACTTTCGGGAACTGCCACTATAAATTCTTAAAGAGTAATTCCACAAAGCACTGAGAAAATGCTCTCAAAGCACTTGAATCACACCTTCAGATGAAAAGATTTCCATGAAAGCATTTCAATTTAACGTAAATGCTCGCATTACTCGGATTGAACTTTATTTATTGGTAGACTTTTGAAATCTATCTTCGTACAAAACAGATATTTCACTAAAACTTGGCAAATGTTTCCGTTTGTTTATTTCATTTTATTTATTGATTCTATGCTTTATTTATCATATTCAACAATTTTCACATTGAATTATTTATTGTTTTTAATTTTTTAAAATATTAAGCTTATTTTCATATTCATACTCTTAAATCTTATGCTATTTGAATAGGCGTGTTTAGTTCTCTAGCTGCTCAATCTTTGAACATTATTAAACAAGCGCGACAGATTTCTTCCATATTTTCTCTTTAATATGGGTTTCAAATGAAGAATGCGTCGCCCTTTCCTTCATTTGTAATCTCTTTCCCATAGTTAACATACTTGTGTACAATTAACTGCGTATTCAAACTCCAAAAAATATAATTAGAAAATATTTTATAACATGAACTATATTTGTATAATTGAGTTTTGTAAGTATTTCAAAATATGTAGAAGGGGACATCCGAACGCTAGTAATGTGAGGCAAAATGCGCGATTTTGCATATTATGGTTTCTTTCTCTATCATTGAATTTTGAATTTGAAAAATGATGTGCAAATATGTTTGCAAAATATGAATTATAATCTAAAAATTATTCTCAAAATAACTGTAGGCATTTTTGAGCCTTCTAAGTATTAGTATTTGTTTCGATTTATTTACCCATCTCACTGTTTTTAAGATGCAGCAAAAACTTAATATAATAATAACAATTTAAGACTCGCTTTTATTCCATTTGTTTTCCCAGAGAATTACACTATACATTTTTAAATAAAGGCCTTAGGTTAACCGCTCTTAGAATGGCTCAAGTGCAAAACTGCGAGGCTCGGTGCACTCAGCCACGTGGACATTCATGTGGGCGTCGTCCGCTCCACTTTCGGGCATTTATCTGCCACTTCAGATTTTGTTTCTGTTGGCGGTTGGCTGTTTGCTCTTGGCTGGGCAAAGTTTGCAGTTTGCACATTTCGCTGACTCTTGAGACATGCACATCAACATTGATTGTTGTTGGAAGACTTTTTTTTTGGCCAGAAGGCAGCTGCAGAAATATTTGAAAGTTAAAGGCAGGCTACAAATTAAAAGTTGCTCAGGAATTTCGATGTTTTCAAATAACGTCGTTGATAATGGTGTTAATAATGAGCGTTTCACCTTGTTGCTTAATCTCTTAATGAGTTGCACTCGGGTATTTATTAACATTTTGCCGAGGTCGCTGTGAAAATTACAAGAACTGAAATCCTATAAGCAAACATGCACAGGGAACGCATTAAAAATGCATGCACCGTAAAATGCACACAGAAGATGACGACGACAACGAAGAAGTGGGCGTACATGCCACGCCCAGCAGTTTCGCCTCACCTTACCTCACCTTGCCTTACCTTTCCTCGGTTGCCTGTTTGAAGAAAAACGGCATTAAGTTCGCTTCAAAAGTTGTCCTCCATCTACGTATCCCTTCACCACTCCTAGTTCTCCACGCCTTTCGCGTCTTGAGCAGACGAATTATAAATGCACACACACACACACACACACACACACACACACTCAGAGAGTCATACTCAAGGGTATATGTACATATGTGTGCATCAGCTGCATACGTGAATGTGTGAGTGTTGGCTTGCAGACACCTCAAACATGACAGTCATACAATTTGCCTGACACCTTACTGCTCCGGCAGCTTGACTTTTTGCGTAGAGAGGCAGGGGAAGGGAGAGACGGGGTACTCGTAGTAGGGGAACCGTTGCCACATGAAAATTATTAATTTCCCTGAGCAACTTAAAATTGCAACGTCTCCTTGACGTGTCTGCGCATTTTTATCGAACTCGTTTTATTTTCGCTTCTGTGCTTTCTCTTGTTATTATTACGAGGGGGAAAAAAACAGCTGTTGCCTTTCCGCAATGTATTTACTTTTTTGGGGTACTGGAAAAATAGCAACAACCATCCCCAGAAATGTTAACTTTTTAAATGGCATTTTAATTTTTAGTTAGCTAACTTTGGCTTACTTTTAACGGAAAAAGTGGAAAGTTGAGTTCTGTGTGCTAATATCTTAAGAAAAGTCTCCCTTTTACATTTCTTTACCTTCAAATGTCTATTTTGAGACGCTCAACTTTGTTTAAATATTCAAGGAAGTGCCCAAAATACGTTTTAAATTTTAAATAATACTAGCAGCTTTTATACAAAATTATTTATATATATAATTAATTGAATTAATTAAACTATAAGGACTGAAATTGGCGTACAGATGCGTATTATCCCCAATCTTCATTACACAAAACAGATATTTTTCCAGAAACTTCTGTCCAATTTTAATTGGCTATCACACACGTCCACCTCCAACGGGCTTCATATACTCCAGGTTGTCTGTAAAAATGTAAAAGCATGCTTCGCTTCTAGCTTAAGTGTTAAGAATAAGAACGTTCAAATTTGTTCTATATACTGACCATCATTGAATTTTGCATTATTTTGCCAAATTACTGATCCTATTGTTATTATTATTACTTACTGTCATTAAATTTGATCACATCGCGATCGGATAGATATAATAATAGAAGGTAGCTAACCCAAAAGTAAATAATATTAAAAATTGATTAAATTAAAGATTTGATTTTCTACTCGAATCAGTAGAGCGCCTTAGATAACGCTAATGAGTGAGTCATTAAGCCTTCTACGAGTATTAGCTGAATTAGAAGCCAGTCAGATGGTTGTTGAAGCCTGTCAATCATTGGCATTGGAACTATGAGTAGTTCAATTAGGTGTCGGCCTCAGTTGTGTTTGCCTCTCAAAGCAAGCAAGCATCAAAATTGTTCGTAATTCTGTTAACCAACCTTTTGACCACATATCCAGACCTCAGTCCGCCGACCATGTGGCACTTTAGGATCCGCCAATCTGTCGATATTTCCATGCCACAAACACCACAAGACGACAGCGCAGCACTTTGCGGTCAGACATTCGGTACCTTGGGCATGTGTAAATTCGTGACCAGAAGAGAACCAGCATAGGGATATGGATTTGGGTGAGGAGTTGTGGAGAGATGGACAAGTATTTCAGACCACGCATTGATGAGCAACGGCAAAAGGGACAGCGTTGTGAGTGGGGAATTTGTGTTGATTTTACGACACCCGCAAGTGCCGCAGGCCATTATGAGGTATCCCAGTGCGTCACAGGACTCGAAGGATATTCCGCTGGGAGTGCATGAGGGCAGTCAGCATTTGTGAGCTTTATTAAAAATTAATTTACTTTTCATTTGCAGTTTATTGCACTTGGCAGTGACAAAAACGTTGCAGCAGCTGCCACTTCTGCCTCCCAACATCAACTCCAACCTCTCTAACAACTCCAGTCAAAGACACACAAACACGAACACGAAAGCGGACACGTGTGTATCCTTTAGATGACGATGGCTATGACATCGTGTGTGGTGTTTGAATAATAAGAGAGCCCATCTTTCGTCTCTTGTCTTTTAGCCACACTTACACGTATTAAAAAGCCATTTGTGTTGGCCATGTTTGATGGCTTTTAACATCGACAGTGTTTTGTTGTGCGTGCGAGCCTTGACAAGTGCCAGGTGGGAACTAAGGCCTCACAGGCTGTGACTGTCTTCTGAGTTTTATGTTCTTTATATTACTCATACGCAGCGTGGGCGACTGGCATAAAAATTCAATTTGAAATTGAAATTGAAAAGCTTTCAGATACTTTCGGAAATTAATAAAATTTAATTTTATTATGTTATGCTTTAATTCTAAAGCCGAATAAATTGAGTCTTCTTTTAATTTGTTAAAAAAAGCACTACATTGTGTAAGTCATTCTCAGCTTATCACTTTTAATAGTTGTCGTTTAAGTCCTTCAATGTTACTCGAGGGACGGTGAAACAATCGCTTACTCAAGCAGTTGGCAAAAAGTGGGCAAGTTTTATGAGCACTCGATGTCATTGCCATCGCTCTTCGGAATTTGCCAGCTGCTGCCTGGTTACTGGCGACTGTCCTCTGCCCCCTGCGGGCGCTGGCGTCGCTTCGTCTACAACAAAAGTGGTGCAACACCCACGGCTGTCATTTCATAATTTTTAGCCAAAAATCTAAAGACAAACTGCCCCGAAAATGTTGGCCCGAATTTGGAGATTCTCGACTTGCCACTTACTCTTCGTCTCTCGTTTGTTATGCCAAAAAATTTGCCTACAACTTTGGCGCGGCGGCAACAGACAATGGCGAAAAAAGTTAATTTGGCAGCAAAAATACAAACAAGCAGACGGCGACAAAACGACCGACAGTCACATTAAACAGGCAGTCAGAGAAGCAGTGAGGTCGGGGACAAAATAGCTGGCAGAACTGTGAACCAAAAGAACCCAAAACACAACAAGATTCTGCGTCATACTTTTAGGCGCGGCCGCCTTTTCTGGCACGCTCAACATCCGTTTGTTTGTCTGGTTATCAAAATATGTATGCGTGTGTGTGAGAGTGTGTATAAAGATTGCCTGTATGTGTGTGTATATGTGTGTGTGTGTGTGTCTGTGTGTGAGAGCGAGTGTGGCCAACAACTTTATGAGTTTGCTTGTCTGCCGAGTTGTGCAAATTAAATTTATGAGAAACTAGTTTCTTCACGCCTCTAATTGGAGTGCCCAGTGTTGGCCAGATGCTGGTAGCAAAAATATTGTGTTGTTGACTAAAGATTGCGAATTGTTTTAAATTGGCGTAGTCCAAATTATTACTCAATTCTCAGCAAACACGCAATAAAATTTCTAAAGCAATGTTCTAAACAATCTGTTAAGCATTTTAATTAAGTTTACAAAAACTTTTAAGAGTTTCGAGAAAGGGTTTGTGTAAATATGAACTGAGAACATCGTGTGACTTAAATTGTATGAGCTATTATAGAATAGAACTAGTTAGTAGTAGTATTTTATTTGAGCTTTCTGACTAAAACGCGATTTGAAAGACTCTTTCTACGCCTGGGAAATAACAAAATAATCTATCTTTAAATGATACCATGATTCTTGAGATCATGATCTTCTGAGCTTTTCCTCATGGAAAATTATCTTAAACTTATTCCTTTCAATAAATCACACTGCATAAAAGGGTAAAAACATATTCCCGGTGAGAAAAGTGTGAATAAAAAGTAATCGATTATAGATTAGATCAAGACCGAATTATAAAAATTAAATATGTTAAGCTTACTATAGGTATTATTCTCTTTTTGATTTTAAATATTGTCGATATTACACATAAACATTTGCATTGATGATTAATTTGTATTTTTTCAATATCTGTATATTTCAGCGGACCCGAAATGCTTGTAGCTTTTCATTCCAGTCCCTTCTCAGCGCCTCTACAGCAGGGAATTCCCAATAGAGGCTTTGAACTGGATGTGGACATATTATTTACCGATTCAGATTCATACGACTTTGCACAGGGCACGAAAAATCTTTGTGAATTTCATATAAATGCATCAAATCCGGGTAAGTAAGAAAAGGATAAGACATTCTATGAAGCTCACAACAATTGTCGAGCTCATCTGTAAAAAATGCGAATATTAATGAGTGTGACACCCACTCACACTACACACTCACAAGCAAATATTAAACCAGGTCAACTGTAGGAATAATGCGTTCTTCACTTCCCCTTTGCCACGTTTCCAACATTTCTCTTTGCTTGTCTGTGCCCTTTTCTTTTCCTTGATTTTGCCGCTGCTGTTCATTCATTATATGCAGCACTGATTCTGCTGTATTGTTTAATTTATAAATTATTATTATTTATATTGCTTACTCATTAATGCTGCTTGAGTGAGCGCGTGCAACAACTCCCCAAGCACTCAACATCAACTTCTTCCCTCTCACTCGGCACAGTGGGCAGCTAATTAGCACACGGCGTCTTGCAACAATCAAAAGTTGCATCCACTTTCAAGTTTGCGGAACCCAGGTACCTCGATTGCTGCTCTGAAATATGAATTGGGGTTTGAGTGCTCCCTGTTGGTTGGCCGAGTAGGAAGGTTACATTACCCTTTATTAGCTTCAGGGCTAATCTAAGCGGACTTAATAGGATTTTAATTTAATTCGAGGCCAGACGAAATAAAATTGACGTGATTAGGCAGCGATAGATAGATGGACAGATTGAAGATAGCAAAAGCCATGTTATTAAATCGCTTGAATACTCTTGCGCTTCAATTTCTCAACATGATGTCTAATGATATTAAATATAACTTTAGTAATGAACAACGCTAGATTTTTCTAAAGGAAATATTTAAATAAAATAGACAATCATTATTTGCAGCTGTTGGCATAATAAAAGTAACGTTAAATAAATTGCTTGGATTATTTCCAAAAAATTCCCGACTTAAGGTGGAAAATGAGTTGTAGAACTCTTACAATGGTTTGTGTGCAGTGTTGTTGACAGGCCCTTAATATATTCACTTAATTGCGGTAAATTGTAAGCTCCCGCCCCTAAGCTGAGTACTTATTATACCCTTGCAGAGGGTATATTATTATTACTACATAGTGTGTAATTATTTAAGAGAGGCATGGAAAAGTTTCTATGCAAACTAGTCTCTATATCCTCATTAGAGTTGGTGCTAGATAGAAAACTTAAAGATCTTGAATGAAAATATTAGTTATTCTTGAGATATCTCATATTATGTATTATTGTCTTATGCATTCTGGACAAATTTAGGCTAAAATCGAAATACAATATCACATAGTAGTCGTAGGAAACAATGTCAAGAATTGAATAAAGGGCTCCATTAGTGTATAAATCTGTTTGGCGTGCCGAAGAGAACTTTTCTTTCTTGTTTGCTTCTATTTTTTCATCTTTCTACTGGTCAACGAGCGGCTGCATTTAATTGAAAAATTATTAAATGAAATTTCGGCACGCCAAGCAAAACAACGAGAAAACTCTTTGAACCGCAGTCTGGCAGCAGTTTGTCCAGCCTGTAAGTAGGCAACGTTCCTCAAATGCGCGGTGTGTGTGTGGTTGTTTTTTTGTTTGTGTGTGTGTGCAGTGTGGCAGCCGCTAATGTTCATTAATTTGCACTTAATAACTTTTGAGTAGGTTTTATTTTTTCTGGCTATTTTTTGCGGCTCTCGAATTTTGCTTTATTTACAAAATTCTCTTCATTCGAAATTAGTTTTCGGTTTTGAGCAGGCAATTTTGGCAGCCGTTAGGAACTTAAATGAAAATCCTGCACCCCAGTTATTTTGTCTTCCTTTCTTCATCAGCTTTTCTATGCTCGATGTTGTTGCTATGGTCATTAACTTGCCAGCTTGTTTGTTTGTTGTTTTTCTTGTTCATCCGCCTGCTTTTACCGGGCTTGTTTTTTCTCCTTAATTTTTGACCGTTTAACTTTAGGAAATGCCTCAGCTTCGACTCGGAATTCATTTTCAGCTTTGGTCTTAACGTTAGCTTTTGGCTTAATACTCTGAGAAATTGCACAGATGTGCCCGTCGTTTCGGGGGATAATCATTAGGCGGAGGCGTGAAACTGCCATATCTATCATAGTTTTAATCTGTGTTCACATCTATGGCAACTTTGTATACTTTGGAGCATTAGTAAAACCTTAAAGAGAAAAATGTGAAGCATTAATCATAGCAGATGCGAACACATTAAATAATTTAACAAATCGAAAAAGTCAAGTGAAATATTTATATAAATTAATCGTGCTTTGTCTCTTTGATAACTGGTAAATGAAATCAGCCTTTTTTTTATCCTCTTTGAACGATAAGCCAGTATTAAAGAATTTTGTATCCTGCTAAAACTTTCGACTAAACAATTTGATAATCAGCAGACCAAAGTTTTCCAAACTTCTAAATGTCCTAAAGATAATTATGAAAATATGTAGTTTGAATGGTGAAATATAATCAGTTTTATTAGAAAAGTAAACTAATAAATCATAAGAATAAATCATTAATACTAAATAAAAGAGTTTCAGAAGTGTTTTTCCAAATAGTTCAACCAAGTTTAACCACAAGTTACTACACGAGGGTGGTTTGATAAGCCTGTGACTTTTTGAATATAAGAAATTATTTTATAGCAAATAAGAGTTTTATTTTGTAATATAGGCATCTTTTAGCTCAATAAAATTATTTCAATGGTTACCCAGTTTATTTTTACCAACAAAATTGCGGTTAATGTTTTCTCGTCGTGCCTTGAAAAACTTGTTATTATGCTGATTTCGGAGTAAAATTTCCAATTATTTATTTTTTATTCTGAATTGATGTCAGCCCTAAGATTTTATATTGTTACGAGAGTTCTTGACTATTACTTAAAATAATTCTGTGTATTTAAATAAAAGTATTTTCATCAAAATGGTTTTTGGAACAAAATTGGGTAATTTTAATTTCGATAAGCGGATACAGTGTTGCTAACTGGTGAACATAAATATCTTCATAAATTAAAAAATTTCCGTGCACTATGGTGATTTGGAACTTCAACTGTTTATTTAAAAAACACAATTTCTAGTATTATAATATAAAACAATCTTAGGAGTTTCTTTAAAGCATACTTATTACGTTATTCTTTCCACTATTTATTCGGAAAACTCCGATCTTGCTTGACCTTTGAATTGGTAAGAAAGCTTAGCGAGTACTCGAAAATTGAATGGCAAACAGCTGTCAATGATAATTTAAAATTTTCGCCTGGTTTCCGGCAATTCAATCAAATTAGGCGTACTTTAAGCATGGCTGCCTGTAACGCAATACATGCATACAAAATTTAATTAAATGGCATCGCAGTGGACGCACTCACACTCTCATACACACACACACACTCAGAGATGTAGGGGCCTCCAGTTTTGCAGCTTCAGTGCGCTTAGTCTCGGTTCAGTGCGGCCGTAGTTCCACATTTAATTAAACTTAATTGGAAAAGTTATGGCAAAATCAAACCAAATTAAATATGCAACAGATTTTGTTACGCAATCAACGAAATCAAAACCAATGCATTCAGAAACGATGTAAACCAGCGAAGGACGAAACGAAACATCAGTTCTGTTAATCATACGCAGCGTTGTACACCATGTGAATAAATGAAGGTGGAAGTTTAGACACATTCATAAATACGTATTTGAGGACTTATCAGGAAATATATATTTGCAAATCCCACACAAATCGGCCCACACACAGTCGAAGCTCATTATAACTTTCAAATGACCTTTGCTGTTCATAATAAATGGTTTTGCTCCCTTTTCGCATTTGGCATATTTAAGTGCAATGCATATTGAATTTTTTGGATGCTTAATGATCATGTTGAAGTTTGTTGTTCTGTGTGTGTGAGGTGAACGGAAGGGGGAACCGAGAGGGCGTGTTGAACAAACAAAACCGCGTTGCGCACAATTGAAAACAAAATGAAACGATAAATATTTGGTTTTCGTTAAAACTTTAATTAAAATCATGTTGCAACCCGCAATAATTTATTTGTAGCGCATGTTTTTTGGCATTTGTGTTAGTACTTGTATGTATGTATGCCTGAGTGTGTGTTCGTATCGGTAACAAATCAATTATGCTGCTTCACTTTTTGCTCACGCGGCTCTATCCCCGTCCCCGACTCCGTTGCTCCATTTGGGTCATTATAAATGTTTCATACACAAGCGTCACGTTTTCCTAATTGAACTCGACGCGGAATATTGGCCAAACAGCCACTTTATATTTTTTTGATATTACTTCTTAATTTTTATTTCGTTGTTCCCCTGGTTGGTGTTGTTTACCTTGTTGTACAACTTTGTGAAAAGTATAGGCGGTGTTGCACCTGCCTCAATCAACTGAATTTTGTACAGTCAGTAAAGCCTGTGGCTGCCAAATTCATATAGTATTCAAATTAATTTAAGTAGCTCATTAACCATTTATGAAGCCATTGAAATTACATTTGGCATTCGAAATCAAAACTCAGGGAAGGAATAAAGCAACGGTTGAGTTGGGACTTTAACGAGCAATCAAACGCATTGCGAAGTCAGACCTCATATTGTGGTAAAAATAAATAAATCAATAGTTGAAATGGAGGTACTTAGCATAAGTGTAATGATTGCTTTATTGTGATGTGATCTGTTCAAGGGATAATTCACAATTAACTATATTTGTCTGTGTTATATGTAGTTACAGACTACAGTTATAAAATGGGATGATTCAATATAACATAATAGGACAACATATTGCAAAGGCTATAGCATAGTGTGATTAAATAGTATTATATAATTAACATGATACACAACAAAAACACAATCTAAATAAAATAATGCAATTTAAATAGTCAATTGAAATCAGGTTAAATTATACTGCAATGAAATACATATTTAACTATTTATGAATACCTATCAAACCATTTTATAATTTACAATAACAATAGGGATTAGTATTTATTTATAGATAATAATCAAACTCCATTACAAATTTGAAATTTTAATCGATGTCTAATAATTGCGTTATTAATCAGTAAATAATTTCACACATGTAAAATGAGTGCAGGTTACTTTGATCACCAATCATGAAACCTGATTACTACATTTTGCATTAAGCAGGAAATTTCTTAAGATCAAAAACTTATAATTTTGCTATTGGTATCACAGAAAAGGTATAGTTTAAGTAGTGCAGATTATTTTTTTACAAACGTTCAAACAGATTTTCTACACATGTCATACAGCACTCAGCATTCAGTACGAATGATCCATCTTAAGTAAAGGAGCGATTACTGATTGAAAAACCTGTTAAATGACACCAATGTGTTTAACACTAGGTGACAACCAAATTGTTCCCATTACAAATCTATTATATCTGATACATATGGAGCCCTAGATGAGAAAGACCCACTTTTTTTAAGCGTACCATTTAATAGTAGGTTTTTCCAGAGTTTTTCGCAATAAACAGTTTTAATTAAGCAAATTTCTGATAGCTGTAAAACTATTGAATACAATTTGAAAGAGTGGGTGAATGATTATTAAGTTCAATTTAAAAAAAAAAAACAATTTTTAAAAATTTACAAATACAGTTTTTCACCAATAGTAATACAACTTTCAGTCTATATTAATTTTGTAAAACTATTTAGTAGTATTAGACTATAAATTATAAATCTACTTATAGTTTATTAAAATCGCTAGAAATTATTTAAGCATTACCATCACAATACTTTCAAATGCTTATAATGTATGTTGAGAGGATTTCTATTACAGAAAATCTATGTAACAGTAGTTATAGAAAACGTCCCGCTATAAAAAGATATCTCCTACCACTTTCTTTTTGGCCACAAATGAGTAACTTTCGACTTGCAGACAACTTTGCTTGGCACTTAACACTTAAGCTGACAGCCAAAGTATCGCAACGCCCTCAATCAATTTTCTTGGCAATGCCCCAGCCAAAACGTCGTTTTAATTACCCCCCAAAGCTGAAATTGGCCCATCTAATTAACGCTAATCAACTTGCTGACACTCGAATTGCAGCCACGCCCACGTCCCCCTTCCAAAGGAACAAGGCTCAAACACACTAGATAAGCCGGCAACCAGAAAATTCTCCCGCTACACAAAAGGCTTAGAATTATTTTATGTGAGGCTAATATAATAAATTATTATATAAAATCGCTGTAAGATGTGCTGCAAATTATTTATGCCACACACACATACGAGTATGAACAGAGAATGAGAGACAGAAAGGGGAAGAAAGGGACAGGCAAAAGAGAGCTCACAGATGCTCTGAATTTATTGCACTACAATCTGAGTAACATTTCTGTTGAAGCCAAAAACCGTTTACCCAGTGATTTGTATGCTTGCTCGTTCTAGAACTCTAAAAATATGCTCAAATGCGAAGCAAATATACATTTTATTACAAATAAACTGTAGAACGACGCGAGCACAGTCAGATGTGTATTTTAAAAGATGGGACACGGGAGGTGGACGGGAGGCACAATAGATACATTTGCCGGAGGTTGCTTTGGCATTTTTATTGATTTACGGATTATTGTGTAGGATGTGAGTAGGGACAGAGCTGAAGTGAACGAATGGCACAGTGCGATGTTAGATGTTACCAGACCTTCAAAGTTCCCTAAGATTTTCTTTCATCCACACTCCGTTCAGCTACAGTAAATTCTCTTTCCTCAGCTGTTGTTACAGCCGCTCCAAAACTTTGTAACCAAACTTTAAGCAAATCTTTCGATCTTTTTTCTGCTTTCATTCATTCTTACTTGAGAGCAAAGAGTGCTCGGTAACTTGTTGAAGTTTTGGCTTTTAATTTCGGAAAGTCAATAGTCCAAAGTGAATGCAAAGCAAAGGGAACATCATAAGAATCATAATGCAAATACATAATGTTAAATAGTCTAAGAAAGCATTTTCATTGTTTATTGTGTGCAAAAGGAATTTCAATTTATCTGCTTCTCAGAAACTTAATTTTGGCGTGGCCTAAAACTTATAAATTATTTTGTTAAATTTATTACTTTTCTGTTGTATAACATATATTTTTATAATTGAAGGTTTCGAATAAAAAGCTTTGTGTAAGACTTTGACAGTTAGATCAATAGATTCTAATATAATGAGCTCCGTTATGAATTCTGTAAAGCTAATTATTTTATTCGATTGCTAAGGTCTGAGTTATGATTTGATACATTTTAACAATACATGAATATTTAGTGTATATATTTGGCAGAGTTTATAAACATGAATTGACTTTAGCAACAATGAATGCATAGCAAACACATTTCTATTTATTATCAGATGTGCACACCCAAATGGGTATTCGCCTTCAAATAAACGGAAACTCTATAAAGTGTTGCAGAATTGGGGAGAAAATGAACACGGAAACGTCTTTTATTAGAATTTGGCCATAAAATCAAACCACAATGGAAGCGCATGCATTCAAATGAGGTCATTGCCTGGCTGATGTGGCAGACAATGGTGGGGTTATTTCGGGTGGTTGAGGTGGTTCTATGGTGGGCGGGTAGTTCGATGGCTCGATGGTTCGATGGTTGAGCTGGGGGCGGAGTAGACACTGCATACTCGTATTTGTTGTTTAGTTTGCTTATTGAGTTGCAATTTTGTTTGCAATCAGCGACAAAATGCATGACATAGGGAAATGGAGGGAAATGCAGACGTGGGGGAATGAAGTGCATGGGAAAGGAGGTGGAGCTGTGGGGTATGTCAGTGTGTGGATTGTGATGTGCAAACAACAAATTAGCATATTTGCACATAACGGCAACATTTTATTTACTTTCGAGTATGTTTTTGTATAGGAGTGTGCATGTATGTATGTAATATAAATATTTAAACATGAATTTGTGAATGGCATGTGTATTTTGTATTTGTAGCCACACTAACGGTTATTAACTTTATGCAATATTATTTGCACTCTTTATTTCCTCTCGCTTTAAATAAGTATTTAAAATATTTGCCATATTTATTCATGTGAAGAACTTCTCGGAATTCTAGTTTGTTGACTCTGTCATCATCTTGGGCAACGGCAACGGCAAAGGCAAGAACAGCAACTCGCCCACGCCTGATTGGGTAACCAGCCAGGCGATTCAATTATTATCTTAGATACGGTCCAAGGCAATCAAAGCATCTCTACAACTACAACTTTGACACTTCTCATACTTGTAATTGGAGGAGGGAGGTGGAGAAGCGAGAAAGGGGGAAAGTGTAGCCTGGGGTAATTTTATTGCTGCGAAAACAAAATGTTTGCAATAAGCCAAATCCAGTACTGCTTCTGCTGCTGCTGCATACAGGCTCTGCTTATTTCTGGCCTAATTATTGTCCTAATCACAAATACATCAGCCAAATTGGTTACCGCCCCGAGGCGCATGCTGCAGCATATTAATTGAAATTTACTTACCAACCCAGTGGTTTTGCTGTTCTGTTGTTTTGCTTTTGTTGCCATAAACACTAATATATATATATATATATGCATATATGTATGTAAATGTGTCTGTGCAATCGATTGTATGGCAACATTTTGTAAATTTCTGTCGAAAAACATAATTGACTCGCCTTTGTGTTTTGGCCCTAAAATTAATATCTTTGTTGGAGCTTATATCTTATTTATAGCATTTTTTTTGTTTGTGAATATAAGTCATTTTCAATAGATTCTTTTGATTCCTATTTGAATCGAGAACGGATATCTTGGTCATGTGAATGTTTATATATGAATTGAAATGGACCCCGTGAACAACAAACTACATTATTTTCAATCTTTTTGTTAAGAGTTTTTTTTATGCTTATGTACATATGTACTTATTGGATTCAAATTTCAAAAGAATGTCAAGGAATTAATATGTGTAGCATTTCACAAAAACAAATACTTGTAATAGAATTGAAATTATTTTTCAATAAATTTGAATGTTATTTCTGAATTGTAGCATTAAAAGTTAATATGTACCTCAATTATAGTGGAGCATGGTAAAAAATTCATCTTGCTTATCAATTAAATAAATTTGATTTTTATGATTTTTATGCAGACTCATAGACATTACTCTTTGACGATAAAAGATAAAGATGAATCTATTATTATTAATAATTTATTAATAATAAATATTATAAATAGTATACGTTTAATACTTTTTATACTGATTTTTAGTATTTCTTGACTTAAATATATGTTAGGATCTATTCACTCTTCAAATTACTGTCTATCACTTAAGTAAAACAAACGCATTATTATCGAAGCTGCCGTTGAAAAATAGCCACACATAAAACGATGACAGGACATACACACAATGTTAATTTTGATACCTCATGAAGGTCGAAAATCAAGAGTGTATGGAAAGTGCTGTGATTTTAAAACAAATAGTCCCATGCACTCGAATACTCGACACTCAACAATCATGTATGGCAATTCATACTGCATTGCTTATATGAAATGTAATCATTGCCATTTTGTGCGCCATGTGAATTAGTTAACGTTATAGCACACATACTCGTGCAGTTAAAATTACATTCCAACACATTCTCACCCGCACAGACAGACATCTGAATACATATATATATACAATAAGTAGAGAGTGGGAAACGGGGCAATGTTTCGATCTCAGCAGCAGAAACGGCAGTAATAAATTTCGAGGGCATACAAAATGGCGGCGACGCCATTCGCCATTGCTGGCCAATACAACACAATGGTGCACATGAAAATAATTCAAGTCCAGGCATCGGAATCGCGGTCGGAGCTGGAGTTGTAGTTGGACTCGGAATCGGAGTTGAGGTCTTGGCTGGCGGGGGAGCTGGAGGTGATGGACCTCTACCGTAATAGTAGTAATAATAATAATATGCTTATCAGCGTGCCATAAAGTGAGACTCGACGCGACGCGACTCGACGAGACTATCGAGCCACGCACTCAATAGTGTGGCAAGGGACGGAAATGAGACGGGAGAGGAGGGACCCGGTTAAGGTACCCTCTATAACGGCAGTACGCTAGCTGGCAAACCGCAAGCGTGGCAATAAAATTGTTATTTTTGCGATTTATTATTAGAGTGCATTTGGGTTTTTGTGGCCTCGGCCACAAAATGTAGTCGTAATTGTGTGCGCAACGCATTTTGGCATTAAATTATAGGGTGTTAGTTTTATTGATTGTGCGGCCAAGAGAGTGGGACACCCTCTACCTCCCCCCTCTGTCTCTCTCTCTAAGTTTGACTTGATTGAGTGGCATTTCGTTTGGCTCTGTTGCTTGATTGCTTGTTAGGTTTTTGTTATTTTTCGATTTGCTTTTTCGCCTCTGTGCAAATTAAATACAATTGCCCCCAGTCAACAATCCACACACATATAACGAACGAGACATTCAAAGTCACATATTCCCATATCTACTTATATATTTATGCAGATATGTGTGTTCAGTTTTTGTTTTTGTTTATGCTGCATTACATTTAATACATTCAAACAATTAGTTGACCGAATCGGAAGGATATCTACTGGATCCACGCTTCCATGGTTCTATGACTATGACTATTTAAAATGCAATTCGGTCCTATCTCTTAATGGGCGTGACGCATATTTTATGTGCCCAAATTGGCGTTGATATTTCCACTAAATTACCATAAGCCTACGTACTGTTTGGACTGTAAATATGCCTATCGCCTTATTCAAATCCTATACAACTCTGGGCCCATATCCATATTTATGACTGTATAACATATAGCTCTGGGTGCAACCGAATTTAAATAAGTAAATATCACAATACTTTTTATTCAATCCTTTTTTAAAAAAATTTTTTTAAAAATTATCTGCATATTTAATTATTTAGATATTTAAGTTAAATGTATTATTGATTAATATTTTATCATAATAATACTGATTTGGAGAATAAGACACAAATACTCTACGACTCTTTTAATCGAGTCGAAAAATGTCTTGAAGATCGATAAATAAGGATAAAGTGGAGAATACTGAATAAAGACTAAGAAAATTCGATTTTGCGCCATCTCCCGGTCTTGTTAAATATTTTACTGTTAGTGAGTTTATACCATTTATAAGTTAAAATGGCTCGTTGCTGGATCGTTGCATAAGCATTCCATTATTCCATTAAATTATCTGAAGTTCTTAACTAACTTTAAAGCTAGAAGATCCGTATTAGCTATAAAATTTTTAGGATTGAAGAATTAGAATTAGAATAACACTGCTTATCTGTTTATACATATTGAAACTCATTATTTTAAACTTCTATTTCAGCCATTTTCATGGTAAAGTCTTAAGATAATGCTGAAAATATGACAGAATTTCGGCTTTAAGTGCTGGAAACATTGCTTAAAGCAGTCTTAAGTGGCTCTCAGGCGTTTCGCATTCGCTTTATAAGCAAGAAATGTGCGCAACCAGCGCAATGTGACAATAAAAAGCTCATAAAAATGTATTAGATGTGTGGCATGAGGCACAAGCACAGACATGTATGATTGTTCTATATATGCGTATATAACAGTCTCAAGTCTACGACAAACCCAATTCTCACTTATTTTTTTCTCATCTGCTTCTTCCCTCCATCCAGCTGGCAACTTTTGCCTATGTGGCAGCTGCAACTTTTGTCGACTGCTACTGCTGCTGCCACTTGATGCGGCACATCAAAACTCTTTGGCGCTACATCAACTTGAAGTTGAAAAGCTGTCGAAGCTGTTAGAATGACGGTCTTGGCCCAGGTGTTATCATCGATACCGTTGACGTTTGCTTCCTTTATAGAGAGGACCACTCAACCACCCTCAACAACCCACCTTGTCACATCCACTCGACGTCTCCCTCTTCCTCCCCATCTCTATCACTCTCTCTGTCTCTTTCTCTCTGTGTGCCGCATTGCAACAAATCGTGCGACTTTTAGCAATTGAAGCGCGACTTGCCTTCGCTTTTTGGCTTGTTTCGATTTTCCCTGTTTGCTGTTTTTAATTTGTCACTTGAAGCAAAAGTTGCCAAAGTTGTCCCTCGACTGACGGCGCTCAAATGCTCCGGATGTTGTTTGGCTGCTTTCGTGGGTTTCATTCGTTACATTCGTTTTGTTGGTCTTGTTTGTTGCCTTTCGGACAAGTTTAATTAAAGCCAAGTGTTGGAATTGCAGTTCTAAGCACATGATATCTTCAACATTCCTCAAGCCCCACGGCCCTGTCCAACTTTAAAACCTATGCAATCACATGTTGCACTCACTGTCGGACAAACATTTTTAAATTATGCTTTAGATTGCTCTGCAAGCTTGAAACACTTCCTATCTTGCTTCAATATAATTTTTCAAAACTAAGAAAGTTAAATAAAATCCCGAATTTACAATACATATTTAGTGTGACGAAATATGTATCGAGATTATAGGCCAATACCAATTTTAATTAACTGCCTATATAAGTATTAATTTTTATAAGAACCTCACAGCTGTAAATAAGATGTCAAAATAATTAATGGTAATTATTAAGGAAGATTTATTTTTTAAGGAACCTTTTCCAAAAACATCGTTGCATTTCATTGTTCTGCAAGTTTACTAAAAAATTATACAACAAAATTTGTTACCTAGATAGCTAAGTACATATTAGCCAGACATCCAACAGACTGCAATTTTCACCATTTTCTATAAATAGTAAAAACTCTTGTAAGGCCTTAGATAAATCGATTCCTAAATTTTCCGATCCCGATTATGACTGTTACTTGAAATGTTAACAAATTGCAACCAATTAAACTGCTTTTTAACTATTCGCGAAAGTAAATGATGATTAAGTGGAAAATTGTTGTATTTCTTTGTCCGAGTAGGGAGGAAGGTGTACCTGAATATTTGAATATATATAAATATAAACCTTTTAATCCCCTTAAAGAAGTACCTAAGCAGTGCGCACTTGCGTAATTAAAGGTACACTTTTAACACTATACCTATAATCCATACATTGACCTGCCAACGAAGCTAAGGGCAAATAATTTCGAGGCATCATAAAAAACTATTATAACTGCTACCTGTTACTCTGCTAAACTCATATAAATAAAGGGTACCTAGCGACTTTCTTGGCAGTATCAAATGTAAAGAGCACCAAGAGAGGCATGGAAGAAATTTGCAGAGTTTGCATGAATAGTAATTTGGCCTTGACGGACATATTTGGCAAGGCACAGCTGCCGGAGATGGAAACCAGCCTACACGACATGATCAGAGAATGTGTCAACTTCGAACTAAGCCAGGCCGATGATTTCCCAAAGAAGATATGCATATCGTGTATTGGAAATTTGCAGACTGCGTTTCGTTTTAAACGCAGATTTGAGAGAAGCCATCAGATTTTAAGCCGAATATATTCATACGAATATATAAGTATTAAGCAAGAAATTTTCGATTTTATTGATGAGCTCGAATCTGAAGACTGGGAACTAACAAAGAAAGTCGTTGAAATAAAGAAAGAACGGAAAAGCGATGCAGATAATTTCAATGTTGTGAGACAGGAACCTGCGTGTGAAAATGAACTTAATTTACCTGAAGATTGTTACGGCAAGAATCTGATGGAGTGTAATCTGCCGGACGACAACGACGAAGCAGAAGACATTCTGGAATTTTACAACAGTCTTCATACTAGAGAAAATCTCTATAAGTGCTCTCACTGCCCGATAGAATTCTTTAATGTGAAAGAATTTGAATCGCATGAATCGCAATGCCAGAACCGATTAAGAGACTTAAGCAAGGTGAATGAATTCATCAGATTATATCCATGTACTCATTGCCTTCAAAGATTCAACACTTTTGAGAAACTAAAACAGCACTTAAGCACTCACAATGGCAAGAAACCTCCCCATACATATTCGAAGAAACTTCACAACAAGTTTTGATGGATGGAAATGCGACAGAATAGCGATTTCATAAATAGTTTAAAAACTCTACTGTAATATATGAGAAATGTAATTTTTATTAAATAAATACAAAATTTATAATTTGGAAAATGTATTGAATATTGGTTGCTTTAAAAGAGATTTTCCTTTGAAATAAGAACTTAGCATGTATGTACATAGTTGGACAAAATAAAAATGATGTACTCGTAAGTTGTATTCAGTATTGTTGAGTTGTGATATTAATTTCGTTAAAAACATTTCCTCGTATCTTTATTACATATTATATGGTACTTAAATATTTCTATTGCGAAAGTGTTCTTGTACGGTGTGAGGGACATGTGAAAACTATCTGAGAGTAGAGTGTAAATTAACCCAAATCACATGTAAGCCGCTTGTCGTACAACGTTCTTAGAGCATATTAAAAAACGGCGAGAATCGGCCGTGAGTTGACAGTTGGCTATAAACCTAACAGCATACACACACACTCATACGAACATTTACACACATATGTATGTACATCTATAATCTATATTTATCTCGCTCACACTCAGTATTGTCTCGTATTCTGTCTCGCTCTTTCGCAGATGATGTGCTGTTCTCACGTCGCGGCCGTATGGGACGCATTGTGAGTCCGCGTCACACGCTTCCGCCGAACACAACATGCACGTACCACTTTCACGGATATCCTGGTGACCTGATTTGGTTATCGTTCACCAGCTACAATCTGCAGATACTGCAGCAGGCGATACACGACAACAATACGCTGGGACGGGTGAGTGAAAGCGTTTGAGCAGAGCCCCCCTCATCTCTCCTTTCTCCTCAACGAGCACCACAATTGAAAGTGGGTTGGGGCTCTGGGCCTGTAACAGTTTGCATAAATGCATAAAATGTATGTTGCTTACACTCGTAGAGTGGGGGAGAGGGAGAGTGATAGAGTGGGAGTAAGAGGGAGCTGCAACTGTTGAAGTATCCGAGTTGTTTGCATTGTGTGCTTAAACGCGTCGCGTTCTATGCCAACGGTGGATTCACTTGTCTTTTGTCTTGATTTCTATATCGTACTATATGCAACGAGTATTAGTGCCAGTCGAGCGACACTTTGTCTTCTCACCCAATTAAAATGATGTCGTTTGTGTGAGTAAAATGGCAACAACGCAAGCAAACAACAAACACAAACACACAATTTATAATTAAGTGAAGACTTCAGAGCAAAGAAATGGGGAAAGGAGGAATAAAGGAATGTGGCCAGAGGATTTCGACACTCGTTTCAGCTCTGATATCTGCCCAGCGGCTAAAAGAAACTGCGCCAAAATGCGGCACTGCCAACAACAACAATCCAAACAACAACAAGAAATGTGTTTAGTTGTAGAGCTGTGCAATGACATCAACAAAGGCAACACCTCACGTGTCATGTGCATTTTTAATGTGCCTTGTTCGCTGTGTAACGGCTTGTAAATTGTGTCAAGGTGGATATATGTAAGTAACTGTAAGTGACAACTATGCGTATACGTAACGACGCGCAGAGGGTTGGACGGTGGGAAATGGATATTCATGGAGTATGCATGATTATTTTGGCCAATTAATAAATCATTTAATGTCACCATCAGCAAAAATCAATTAATTAAATACATTAAAGCCAGCTAACAATATTTTTTGTAATATTTTCTATACTTTAAGGAATCGATGCACCCAATCGTTTCGTTCGAGTTTTGATTAATTTTATATTAATCAATGTAAATGCTTCCCATTTTTCATTATTTATTAATTCTTAAAATTATTTTATAAAACGATTATTTATTGTTTAAGAATTCAACTTAAGTTAATGATTTATCTAATTTTTTAACTGTTTCAAATGTAAGTTAATACTAAATTATAGAAAGTAAATTATTAGCCAGTGCTAAAAGTATTTAATTATCATTCATGACATCAAAAGCTCCAATTCTAATCCCTTTTTCGCCCTCATTTCTTATCACACGTGTAGAAGATTCATTTACATATTAAAGAGATTGACTTGAAATATAAATTGGCACAGTCTGAGGCAACTTTTCAAGGTCTTTTTCTGTCTAGACACTGAAAGAGAAGTCATCTAATTTATTTTACCAACTGACTTTACGAACTTGGGCAAACTGCTAAGACATAAATACGAAAAAAGTGCCAATTAATTTTAAAAATCCCAATGAAGAGCTACCTGTGAGCGATGGGTGTTCTTAAAACAAAATGAATTGGAGTTCAAGAACTCGTCAGTCCAGTTCCTCTTCAATCCTCTAACAATTGTGTGTGTCCTTGCTGCTCCCTGCTGAATGCAGTGTCCGTGTCAATTGCAGTTGCCCCACCTACACTTTCAATTGCAAAGTAAAAAGAAGCTAAAAATAAAAGGCTGCCAACAGCGAGTTGAAACAACAACGTTTACAGTGCAACACCAACTCCCCGTCCCTATCTCTCTACGCTCCCTCCCTTCCTCGCCTGGCTAGTGGCACAATAAAAAGTGACAGAACAAAAATATGTGTAAAATAAAACAGGGGCAGCAGCAAAAACAGTTCATGAATTTTGCAACAGCAACAAACGCGACAAAAACAAACAGCAGGTATAACAGCAGCAACAACAACGACAATCAACACTTGACGTAACAATGGCAGGGGGTGCAAAAGAGAGGAATAAAGAAAGAGAGAGGGAGAGAGACAGAGGGTGCAGTTGGTACGTGGGTGCTGGCATTTGGGGTAGAGCAAGACAAAAACAAAATAAAATAAGTTGAAGGGAATTTGCACAAAACAAAAAGCGAGCAAACTTTTTAAATTAAGAAGCAAAGTTAAAATTCCAAATAAAAAATATTGAGAGAAAGTGAGGGAAAAAGAGAAATGGGACGCCAAGAGAGAGCTACATCATTGAGAGATTGCAGAAGAATGCAAAAAACAAACCATTAAAAATAATGCCGCGACATTTATGAGAGCCACACACAAATGGAGACGTTTCGCAAAGTCCCCCCTTAGGAATCCCTGTTGATGAACTACGTGGAAATTAGGAGCACATCTACGTGTGCCTAGGAATGTGAGGGGAGAACTTGACAAAAAAAGAGACTTGGGCTTACAGGAAAACCTATTTGAAGTCACTTAGCAGCTTAACAAGTTTACTTCAACACTCTGCAGAGACGAAACCACATTTGACACTATTTGCTAGGAAATCAGGTAGTTAGGATGTGCTGAGATTTTAAAAAAAAGTTCAAAGAATACTAAAGAATAATTTTATAGCAAATTTAGAAGAAAAATATATACATATATATCAATGTTTAATTATGTGATAGAATGACGCATATAATTATAATATTACTGACATTATATAACCTAGGACTCAAAATTTTCTATATGTATGACAGAATAAGAGTGATAAGTGGATTGTGGTGGATTGTAAGATATGGAAAGTGAATCGAAGTACATAATCAAACTCATAAGCCAACGAGCTTGAGGCGTACTTTCTTCCCACCCTGCTCGCCTCCCCTACAACCTTAATTTCTTCCGCCTCACAGAAGCCACAGCTGTTTGTTACTGTCTTTTCATTATTAACACAGTCAACAGTAATCACTGCCTAGACACGAAAAGGAAAACATTCCAAACAGGCTTCTAGTAAAAATATTTAATGCCTGCAAACAGTATGCTGAAGATGTTGACGGAGAAGGGGAACATGAGGAGAGGAGGACAGAATAAGAGGAGGAGGCAGAAAAACAACATGAAAACATGACAACAGCAGTGACAAAACGTGAAAAGACAAATAACTCACACTTGCAACTGACTCTCATTGCTGCTGTTTGAATATGTGACATATGACAAACATGAAGAGAGAGAGAGAGAATGAGTGAGCGAGGAAGGGAAGGGGAAATTACTAACACCAAGGGAATGCGAGCCAACAACAAGTAACTGAGAGCGAGAGAGAGGGAAGTGTGTGTGTCAGGGACAACAACCAAAGCAAATCGTGAAAAATTCGTTAAAACAAAGCGGAAGAAAGAGAGAGAGCAAATGGGGAGAGTGTTAGGGGCTGAGCTTTAGGCGTTAGAGATTAGGGATAAAGGGCTGGTGGAATGGCGCGTTTGTTGTTTTTGTTTATTCGCGCGAAACACAATAATAATGTCAACAGGAGAATTAAACAATAACATGCGCTCACTTTTACTCGATGTTATCCCCAACCATTCCTTTTCCCATTTCCAGAGCGATCTGCCGCCTTGGATAACACGAGTGCGCATGTGGGACAGCTACGGCACCTACTTGCCCATCAAGTCGACGAGTGTGACGACGGGACAACCGCCGCCCCCTCCGCCGGTCGCCTCGTCGGCTGACGGGGGGAAGCCCACGCTGTTGAATCAGAGCAACTATGGCAGCTATTATTACAGTGCCAGCAATCCCAAATTGAATCGGAACCTGCGTGTCAACATTGACAATGCCTGGAATCCGGTGGACACCTATATCTACGGACCCACCCAGTCGAGTGTGTTCAATCAGGAGAACAAGTACAGCGGCTATCAGGGCGGTGGAGCCGGTGGAGGAGCTGGCTCCGCGAGCAAGCCGCTTGGCGGCATCAAGGATAGCCTCAACTACATCTCGGGTGGTAAGTCCGGACGAGATGGTCCAGGCGCCTCGGCTGCAGCAGTATTGAGTTCCGATAAGAACAGCCAGAACTCAGCCGTCTCCCTCATGAGCACCAAGGGCAAGCGACGACTAATGCTGGAGATCTACGACTACGAGACTCCCAAGCTGTGCGATCACACGGCCATCGGCAGCGGAGTCAGCGGAAGCAGCGCCCTCATGGGCGGCAACAAGCAGCGGCCTTGCAGTCCACTGGAGAGCTATGTGAGCACTGGCAGAGATTTGGTAAGAATTCGTAGTGTCCAACTGTACTCTAGTGAGAACGAAAATTTTTGGTTAAATTGAAAGGTTACAATTTGGAACTATGATTAATAATTAATTCTTATATTTTTTATTTAAAAACTTAGAAGAGAGGACAATCTATTCATTGTTTCAACGATTTACAAATTTGCAATTAATATCGATCTGTTTTCAAAATACTGATTGACTTTGAGTTAGTCTTTTCATTTCAACCATTAATCATTATTTTTTTAACAAAAAAAATAATATGTCAAAATTACAACTTGAGTTTTATACTTTACGCAAAAATAATGATATTTTTCGGTCAGAAATAAAACTCAAGGAAAAGTTGTTTTTGTTGAGTTTAATTTGTTTGCTCTAAAATAATGATGATTGGTTGAGCTTGTTAAAAAAAACAGAAAGTTGTTTTAGCCCTTGTAGACGCTATCTTGATTTAACTTGGTTTTTTCTGCAGCAGACACGAACAACAATGTTAATTTTTCTAGACCGTGTATTTCAAGCAATCCAACATATTTTGCATTTCAACTACTTCCTGAAAAAATTTGTTTAACATCAAAAAACTCTATCAGATCAATCAGTCGAAATTTAAATACAGGACTCTGCAAGGGTATCAACACTTCGGCATGCCGAAGATAAACTTTTCTTATTATTTCTCATACTGACATTACAAGAACCCTCAATACTTCCTGAAAAAATTTGTTCAACATCAAAAAACTCTATCAGATCAATCAGTCGAAATTTAAATACAGGACTCTGCAAGGGTATCAACACTTTGGCGTGCCGAAGATAAACTTTTCTTATTATTTCTCATACTGACTTTACAAGAACCCTCAATACTAATAATGCCTTAGGGCTGAAAACTTGTATTAATATAATTTTACTTAAACAAACGCGGTCTACATTAAAACTAATATTTATCTAAATATGATTGTATCATACTCAATTAACAATTAAACTTGCACTGGATTCTTAAAAGGTCGTTGAGCAGCTCGTGTGTGATAAATAGAATCATTTATCAGCTACTAAATACTCCCATTTGTTTTAGTTTATGCCTTTACAGACTTATCCTATAGCTTCAAAAGCATTGAAATGTCTTTCAAGCTAAGTGACTACCAAGTACAGAAATGTTAAAAAAAATTAGGAACAGCTTGGTAAAAAGATACAATTAATTTCACAGTTAAGAGTATGCAACGTTTTTAATGGACACTGAAAAGCACTGAGCAAACTGTTGTCTACTTTTAGGAAGCAACTTTAGCATTTCGTTGTTTATTTTGACATCACAAAAAGTACAATTTGTTGAATCTCAGTATTCCATTTTTTCTAAGCATTCAACTGCACCTGCTCCTCGTGCCCAATTTGCATTCTCTCCTACTTCGGGCCGAGTTCACAATTGCCTGGCAACAACGCGAGCCAACAAATTTGGCACAGTGCAAATTTGTATTTGCTTTAAACTTGACAAAATTAATCAAATTAAACACTCGAGTGCATCGCCAGACGTGCACAAATAACGACAAGCGGCAAACGACAAACGAAGTCAACGAAGCTGCAGAGTTGCCCACGGTGACTTCTTTGCCTGTTGGCGAAATTCAAATTCGCTAAAGTACACACACACACACTTGTACATATACACAATCACATACGCAAACCTGACTCGTGGGTGTGCTAAGGGCTGGGGGATGAGGGTTGAGGATCTCTGTGCTAACTGTGGGCCTAGCAAATAGAAGGGACCGCAATAAGCTTGCTTAGCCATTTTGAATGTGGCAAATATGAACTGCAAATATTTTCACGCCAAATTGATGCTACACTGTGAGAGATAAGGCAGAAGGACAGAACAAATTTAAATGAAAATAAAAATTGGATGCCCATATTTTAATAGCATTTCCTCAATAATATGAGAATATAATTGTTTTAAATTACTTATTTTAACTGATCTATTTCTCAACTAAAAGACAACTATGCAAAAAAATTTAATAATGGAAAAGTAATTTTGCAATCCTCTTGAAAATTGTATTTCATATAATAACACTTTCATATACTATTTATTATTTTATAACGATTTATTTTGTCCGATCCATTCGTTATCTAAGCTCGATCTGATTCTCAAGCTCACATTAATTCCAATTGATGTATATATTCAATTTGACTGGTAGTCCAAGTTTATGTACTTTCTATTCTATATATTCAATGTGCTATAAAATATCCAACAAAATTTTTTATTATTCAATTAAAGAAATTTACAAAATAATAATAAATCGATGCGGTATGCTGAAAGATGCAAAGGTATCAGTTACTTTTTCTATGTGTCGCTTTCTCACACACTCTTTTCATTTGGTACTTTTGATATTTGCAGAAACTGGAATTCCACACGCACACAGGCACCGCCCTATTTCCAGCTCAATTTGCTCTGAACTACGAGTTTGTGGACACGGAACAAGGAGGCGAGACGTGGCCGGGTAGGCGTGGCGAGGATCCAGTGCCGCCGCTGTGCTCGCGTGTCTTTCGCAAGCGTAAGGGGAACATTCAGGTGCCGAGGAATGTATTCCTCTATGGCAGAGGCGGGGCCAAGAACATTACGTGCCTGTATCGCTTCGAGGCGGGCACTTCAGAGCGTGTAAGGCTCGTGCTGCACAATGTGTCCTTTGGCGAAGGCACCGCATGCACGACAGACTCGGATCTACACACGGGCAGGCCGCGTTGCAATCAACTGGATCCCGAGGGTCGCATCACCGAGTTGCGGCTGTACGATGTGCCCTTCCGGGATGTCAAGATACAGTTGGGCTGCTTCTGCGATAATTCGAGCGCCTTGTACAGTAATGCGCCACTGACCTTTGTCTCGCACTCGCGTGTCATGGAGCTCACCTTCACCGTGAGCAGACTCAACATTTCCGAGGACTTTGCCGACGTCTTTTTCTCGGCCTCGTACGAGTTCAAGCGCCAGCCGGACTGCCGCAAGCAGCTGAAACTGAAGGGAGCCGGTGGCGAGGACGAGCTGAAGTATCCGCTCAAAACACAAGATGCCAGCTGCGAAGGACTCGCCTGGTTCATCGAGGCACAGTCCCCGGAACGCTCGCTCTTCGTGCAGACATGGGGCTCCTACCTGCCCGTCGATCCCACCTCCGAAGATGCCATGCGCTGTCATACCAAAAACCGACTGATGGTCTACTCGGGCCGCCCCCTCAAGCCGATGCGTGTGGTTTGTCCAGCCCAGAGTGGTCCCAGGCCAACATCACTGCACATATTCTCCGAGGACTGGACCAACGGGCAGCCGTTGTTCATGAACAAGTAAGTGAAATGGGTTCGGCACGAATGACATCAGTTTCAGTGTTCAAGATTGTTATTGTTAAGGAAAAATAATTGAAGAAGAGCTTTCAATACAAACAATACAGGAAACTCATTTAATGGAATTCTCTTCTCAATCGTCAAGTTTTTTTTTATCAAAGCAATATCTTAGCAGCTTTAATGCTCTTTAAAACCTCTATGCCCTTAAAGTTCTCTTCTAAATTTTTCAAAACAAGCTTTCAATTTAAACAAAAAATTAAATATTTAATGTAATATCCGTCTCAATTGCTCACAGCACTCAAGCTTCTTTCTCTTCAAGCAATCTCTTTAGCTAGAAGCTTTAGTGCGCTCAGTCTACTTTGAGAATTGGAGTTATCTTCTCAATTTATCAAAACATGCGAATATATTTTCAATTTCAGCAATTCAATTAAAAACTCTGATACGCTTTGGAAACTCATAATTTCTGTTTTAATATTAATGCCGTGTTTTAGTGGCATATTCAGTGAGTGTCATTGCAGCTTGAACTGAATGAGTTGAAAAGCGCTCCATTAATTATCTAAAAGGCTCGACACGCTCATTAGTTGGCACTGTCTGGCCAACTGACAGCCTGGACACTGTCAATTACCCTTTGGGGTGTCATAAAAATATGTTTTCACATGGTCATGTTTGTGTTTTCTCTTTTTCTGTATATTTCGGTTTTTTTTTGACGACAAATTTGAGCTGCACTTGCTCATAAAATTTAATGGGAACACGTTCCAAGCGGCAGCACAAAACTGACCAAAAACGAAGTTCATTTTCATGGCACGCACCTTGAACATAAATTGCCGGGACACACACAAGTCCTCACATGGAGACTTCTCTCTATCTCCATTCCCCGTTCTCAGATGGACAATTTTGCATGCTTTCAACATGGTCTTTTCTGTTGTTAACGTGTGTGTGTGTGTGTCTGCCTGTGTGTGTGTCTGACGGCCATGTTTGTTTGCCTCAATGTATGTTTTCTTTTTTCTGTTTCTTCTTTGCGCTCAATTTCCTGTGTTTTGTTGCCTCTGTAGCCATTTCCTGTTATTGCATTTTTAAGCAGCCCGGTTTTTTATAGAGCTCATAAGAGCTTCCAAACACTCGTCTGGAGAGAGGACGAAGGTTAAACTCCTACTCACTAAGAGCTGGAGCTGTTAAAAATGTTTGAAATGCGGGCAACTGTTAAATTGCAATTAGTTTGTGGAACTAACGTTGAGAAGCTTTTTAAGCCAAGGCTACTAAAATTCTTCATTCCATGCATATTTGAAAATGAACCTATGCCTCAATGGGAAAAGCTTACCTGTGCATATTATGAAGCCCATTAACTTTAATTTTGCCATGGGAAATTGATGGAAATGATGCAAATAAGGAACTGAGTAGAACCAATCACATAAAGAGTGGAATGAGAATTGAACATCTCATAATATAAATAATTATTCTCTTTACTTAGAATGCCTTGGAAGATAATATCAAGTTAAATCCGAAAATATAATTTAAATAAAACCTCTCATTATTTCCTATATTTTTTAAGTTTCATTTCACCTTAGATTTTTTCGTCACTGTTTCAATTTAGACATTTACATTCAGCCTTTTGATTTTTATTTTTTGTTCCCTGAGATCTTACTAAGCACACTTGAAGTGAAATAAAATTGAGAATATGAATAGGAATACAAAAATTGATGAGGAGCTGCCTTTCAATTCACAAACTAGATTATCTTTGTCTGCTTTAAGTTTAACGAGCTTTCATCGATGCACTTGAGCCTCAATTTATTTGCCAAGTATAGACCTCGATTTGAATGTTCTTCCAGCTTCATTTGGCTTAAGCCTTCGTCTTATTTGGCACTTGAAAGCATTAAGACTACTTAAATACAATAATATTAATGGTAAAATCATCGCAGCAACTTCGTCTTGGTCCATTCCAAACGCAGTCGAAGCGAAGTGCATAATAAACGAGTATTTTGTCTATGGAATCTTGAAAGTTGCGCGTAATTAGTTGCAGTCGAGCAACTGGGCTGCCAAAGAGATGCCCGAGTGGGGTATTCCGTGCATTATCCCAAAACTTGGCTCAAAGTTATGTGGAGCATGACAGACAGCTGCATGACAGCCACAGTGCATATATAGAGACAGGCCGAACATGTTTACAACTTTGCTTTACTTCCACACGCTCTCGACTGATTTCTACACTTCTCTGTCTTGCAGACCCATGAGCTTGGTCCTGGAACCCATCCTCAAGGAGCCCGGCGACATTGCCTTCACATGGCTGGAGATTCATCGCACGAAGAATGCGCTGCTGCAGCAATTGGACCTGCATGTGAATGCAAGCGTAACCACGGGCTTGGGAGCACCACCCAGTGGTGCTGGTTCTGGTGGATCCGGTGGTACTGGCAGCGGCGGAGTTGTGGGCACTGGCAGCGCCGGAGTTGCCGGCGCCGGAGGCATTGCGACCAGCTCGGCAGCCAATGAGACCCTGAACGAACTTGGTTTCTATCCCAAGGAGTCGGACTGCGAGTACAAATGTCCTGAAATTGATGCATGCATTGCGGCCAGTCTGTGGTGCGATGGTAAGTTGAGATACAAAACGCATGGGTCGACACACAACTGCAGTGTTGGCAAAAATGGAAGCAAGAGGACTTGCAGGGATATGTCGCCAGACAGATAACTAAATGCCTTTAAGGAACTAGTATTTTAAAGTAAGAAATATCCCAAGTGAACGATTTCTTAAATACAAATGTCTATTGACATAAGGATTGGTAATTTTCCAGAACTTAAATCAAATTGACTTCACAATCAATTCTCATTTAGTAGGAGCTATCAATTAGAATCATAAATGCATTTGTGGAATTTTAGATAGATTATATTTAAACATTTTAAAATAATGTTTTTAAGGAACTATGTAGTATTTTAAAGTAAGAAACTTTCCATGAGAGCGATTTTTCAAATACAGCTGACTCTTAATGAAAGGACTGACAAGAATTTAAATTAATTTTACTTTGCAGTACATTATCATTTAGTAGAGATTTTCAATTAGAATTGCATTTTCGAATTGAAATGCACTTGTGGAATTCTAAGTACATAATATTTAAATTCGAAAAATGAGAAGCTGAGGAATGTGTATTCTTGTGTATAGGACACAACTGTTCAGCCTAACCTCGATAAGCTCAAAGTTTGCATTACGAGTACGTGATTTGGCGATAGTTGCTTCAGCTTCTGTGTTTTTCCTTCTGCCTCTGCTGTCCAACTGTCCTGCGACGCCTGTGAGTAGGCAACTGAAATTTCACTTGTGGTTGCTTCTCTGTTAATTTCAATGCAAGCTGCTGGCCACGTTTTTGTAATCAGCCAAAGTTTCCTGACAACTGCACAAAGCTGCAACTTGCTGCTGCGGGTTGTCCGCCAAGCGGCCCAAAAATACGACTATCTTCCACAAAAGTTAGCCCGTCTGTCCGTCCAACTATTTATCTGTCTGTCTGTCAGTCCGAGAGAGAGAGAGAGGCCGCAACAGCTGCCGCCAAGTGGCTGGGCGAGTTGCACTTTAGAGAAGGGACACTGGACTCGGCTTTTAGCTTCAATTATTTATGGGCAGCCAGGCGCGTCTGCAACTGAGCTGCTTAACCGCAAAGGCAGCGCATTAAACAAACTACACATCCAACCAACCAACTACCTAGCCAACCAACTATCCAACCATCCAACCATCCAACCAACCAAGCTATCTAACCAGGGAGCTCTCAAATGACACTGACTGGAGGGTCTTTCAATTTGGCAACTGGCGAGGCGAACCTGTGTAACCTGACCAGAGATTTCTTTTCAATCAATGCGCTGCTTTCTGCTCTTTGTCTGTCCTTGCAGGTCATCACAACTGTCCCAGCGGCTTCGATGAGTCCGAGGAGGAGTGCGGAACGGCGCGGAAGCTGCTCGAGCTGCCCGGCGGCGTCTTTGCGGCATTGGGTTGCATTGCGGCGGCTCTGACCGCCTGCCTGATATTCTGCATGTTTGGGCTGATGCGCAAGCGGAAAAAGTCGGTGGTGCAGAAGAGCGGCGGATTTATGAACGGTGCCAATGGCAACGGCAACATGCCAGCCGCATGCAACATTGGCACCCTGAAGAAGGACTTCAAGAAGGAGGCCCTCTACATCGATCCGGCGTCCTGACATCCACTCCAGCCGGTCGAGTACATACAGGTGGATCGAGAAACTACCGTGTGATATGTTGCCGCCGGCTGTGGCTTGTACGAGCAAATGGAGCAGGGCCTAAACATTGCCTGACCAGAGCAGCAACTGGATCAGGTACAGGAACAGGAGGTGCAAGTGGAGCAACTGGAGATTATTGTTGGTCCAGTCCAGGATCTGGCTTGGAGATTTTAAAGCTGCTGTTGAGAGAATGTAAGGATGTGAATGCGAATGGATTTCGAATGAGCCAAACAGGGAGAAAGACAGAGAACTAAAGCTTAACTGTAAGTTCGTAACTTTTCTAAGCGCTTCAAGAGTAAAAGTGTAAGTCGTGAATCCGTGAATGTGTACGTAGACCTAAGCAAAAGAAAGATACAGATACCGATACCGATACGAGTAGTTATTGTGTGTATAGAAATGGGTTAATTTTTAACTTTTAATTCAGTTGCTCATCACTGCCTAGCGAGTCCTGTATATATATATAAAATATATTTTAAGCAACTATCTATGCATTTTACTTTCCCTGGATATTCACTTTTCAATCAACAAAAATTTCTTTACTTCCAGTTAACCACGTTTTCAAAAGAGAACATGATACTAGACAATATAGAGTTCCACTCTTCGTAAAAAAAAGACAACCAAATTCTTAATTTGTAAAATATTTAAAAGAAAATCATGTTTTGCCTCATTTAACTAATTACAAATATCTTTTAGATATTTTATTGAATTTGCGTAAATCTCAGTTAAGTCAAGTATCAAGTCGTAGAAATTCTCCCATCCTTGCATTCAATACACGTTTACGATATTTTCACTAACATTTCTCATCTTTCAAAGTCTGATAAAAGTATTTATTTATCTTGTTTGTCAGCCCATGTTTAGCTTTGTGTACAAACTGCTTTTGTTCTTCATGGTTGGCCCAAAAGAGCAGAGCGAAAACTATTGTAAATTAGGTACCTTTAATATGATATGACAGTACTTAAAGAAAAGCCATTGGCATAATACATATTTAGTATAGCACACATAGCACACAGCAAATTAGTTACAATTTACTACGAAATGCAGTCAAAATCATAAATTACAATTAAATTGTATAAATATTAAAGTGAGATTTAAATGAATTGTAGAAGTCTTGTGAAGTCAAAGAGCAAACTCTCTGACATATTAGCTTAAGAACTTAGGCATAAAACTGTTAGCAGCATTTCAATTGAGGCAAATAAAAATCTCGACAGTGTTGTGATCCAAAGGCATGCACATACTGAACTATGTTTAACTATAGTAAGAACTAAGCAACTAAGGCATTCAGTGAGTTAATCAACAACTAAGTCAGTTATCATACGATATTAACAGAATATATTTATAGGCGTGGTCTATCAAGCGAAAACAGCACCGTGAGGTTTTTGATACAGCACACAGACACATTAATATACGCCTACTACCGTATGATAAAGAGGAACATCACATAGTGGTGAAATTGTTATTAATTAAATTAATAATACTTAAGCAAACATTCAACCAATAAATCGATCCGATTCACAGATTAACAAAAAATAAACTGCCACAAAATTTCATCATAACTTATAGGTATCTTTATTTTATTTTCGATATAATTTTATGAAATTCTTAAACTTTAAAGACTCGATATTTTTAAGAAGCCAATTAAATTTATTATGCTTTTTTTAGTTATCCATTTGTAGCTGCAAAACAATTTGAAAATCAAATTCCTAATGATATTATTAAAGAATAGCATTTATAATAAAAAAAAAACATGTAAAAACACAATACAGATATACAACACATTAAAGAGTAATTAATGCCAATTGTATGAGGTATTAGAATCTAAGTCATGCGATAGACCCTACAATTGCATCAATATATATTAAATATACATACATACATATAAACAATCAAATTTTTGACAGTATTGGCAGTCAAAAGAATCCGAGATCCGTTTACATGTATAAGACAAATCTACTTTATTTTAAATGCACTATAATTAACAAAATAAGTAAGTATAAATGGAATTCTACATTAAATAAAGCGCAACTAGAATTTCCCATAGAAAAGAACCACATAAATAAAAATATTGAACTTTTAATTTGAAAAGGAGATCAAAAACAAACAGCAATATTAAAAAAAAGAATATCAATATTAAATTAAATACAATTTTTTAGTTTCATTTTTGATAACATTCAAATGTGTTTTAACTTAAATACGCACTTTGTATAATTTTATGAAAGAAAATATTATTTCACCACACCTTAATATGAGTAATAAAACTTTAATATTTTCAATTACTGCAAAAAGTAAAGAAAACACCAGAAATCCAAACTCAACAAGGATAGCAACTAAAAATTACACTTTTCTTCGGAAATCCGAAGTTTCAAAACCCATGCAGGCCGAATTATTCTTCGTTAAACTCAACTTAAAGAACTCAAACAAAAGACATAAGACACTGATATTGATATTGCATTGCGATCATTCGATTTTACCAGATTGTTGAGGAGTATTCCAAGTAGTCTTGTTGAAATACTCAACAAAATTAAATTAAGAAAGAAAACTTTACGTTTTTCTGCAGGGGTATATAGATCAATCATCAAATTAATTAAACACAATTGGTGCATAGGCCATATTAATAGAACTTACTGAAAATGTGACAAATCCGATTCAATAAGTAGCTCCGAAAACAGTTACTACGAATTTCTCACGGTCGGTTCATTCGGTTTAGTTCCTTCACAAACACATACGACCACAAACTATGAAAAAATTTTGTGCCAACTCTGTTTATAGTAGATTCCATACCGAAGAGAAAAAAAATATGTACAAGAAATAAAATGATGTCAATGCATAAAAAAATGTGTGTAATTTATTTGTAGCCCCATACACTCGATAAAAAAGACAAAAAATAAAGAAAGTAAAATAAAATATGAAGAAAAAGAAGGCAATGTGCGGCAAGTGACGCTGGTAAATAATAAATAAATACAGCAGCTGTGTAAATAGTCAAACTGCGTACCGTTGGCGCATATTAAGGAATGAAAAACCCACAAAAAAGAAAGAAACAAAACAAAAAACTGTCAAATTTGAAATTGGTTTTCTTTAATTTTGGATTGCTCATAAATTGTGAATTAAGTTTTGTGTTTTATGGTGTAAGTTTCACTTGTATGATATACAAAAGAAAATATTTATTATATACATATATATATAATTATAAATATATATAGAGTATTATATATGATAAATTAAAATAATGACGCACTGAATCAAATAGATGAAACGAGTATTTAAAACAAGACAATTAAAAACCAAAAAGAACAGAAAACATAAAACAGAACAAAAGAAACTTAAACAACAATTTTAAAAATAACAACAATTTGCATCCTTTCATTGAACTCTCGGGTAAAAGTCAATTTTACATCGCTGTTAGCGAAGTGGTTCAGGTCCTGATTGCCCCCATCCTGACGGGACTGGGACTGGGCCAATAGCCTCGCCGGTGTTAAAGTTAAGGCAACTGCCAAGTCCCGAGGCGTGGGCCAATTCGGGTACCATCTGTATTGGGACTTCTGGGGATCCTGGCACTGACCAGCTTAACCCGCATAACACATAAACCACCAGCAGCAATGTGCTCTCCTGTTATTGTTGTTCTTGTTGTTGCTGATATTGTGGTTGTCGTTGTCCTGGGCTATGTGCTCGACTGTGGTGCTGTTTATTGCCGCCAGCTGACTACACTTCGCCCGGTTGTGGGACGGCTGTCCAGCTCTGCCCTTCACCAAATACCGTTGATAAGCCTAACAGCGTGACAAAGGACAATCACAGGCACGAGAGTTGTCACACCGCTTCATTTATTCCCATTCAAAGTAAGTATATGCAAAGGATACTTTCGAACAGTAAAACTTAACTCATATCTCGGTCATTCTCTACCACATTTGCCAGAACAAGTTAACTTCGTTGGGATGCTAGACATCCACTCATATTTATTTATAAATATTACGGGGTTTAATAGTCCTCGTCGAAAATCGATAGATAACCGGACAAGATATCAATTTGAATAGTTAAAACTAGAACATGATGATTTCCACAACACTTGTACGTGTCTCCCGTTCGAAATATGATTTGTTAAGGTATAATTGAGTGGAGAGCCTTATCCACACAATTTAATTACTTTTATCTAACTATTAAAATATTCTGACGCCTAGTTTACAACTATTCAAGTCAACAAAGATGACCAAGTTGTGCCCACTATTTTTGGTTACAATACAAAAGACCTAGTAGCACTGACTCTACATATAACCATGTCGGTACCTTTATACATACACTCAACCCAACAATTATTTATACCTTCGAAATACTGAAGTATTTGCCTTCATATATCGCGAACAAATTGACTTATTTAAAAAACTGTTTTTTTTTTCTAACTTTATTAAGGAGTATTTGTACTACATATATTAAAAGTAATTTTTAATTGTTTTTAAATTGTTTGAGCTTATCCAAAATAATTGCTCTCAAAAAATTGCTTTTGCTATCTGCAAACGATTTTTTAGTTGAAGTATAAAATAAAATATCCTCAAAGTATTGCTTATAAATATTTGTATTTGTTCCATTTGCATGCAAGTTAAAGTTTTCCGAGTAACTCTTCTGGCTCACCTCGCTACCTGCGATTCGGCTGCTGTTGAACTTACAAACCTGCACAAATATACTGGTGTATTTATATTTGCGCCTAGGGCCAATTGAAGTTATTTACAATTGAGTTGCCAGTTCAGCACAATTGTTATGCGAGAAACAGCCACAACACTGACAAGAGAAACAACAACATGAATAATAATAACAACAACAAGCTGCGTGCAAAAACTTATTACAGCTGATAAAATGACAGACTGACAAAGTGACAGGCTGACAAAGTGACAGGCTGGCGACAGTTTTGAACAACTGTTCACTTGAGTTGAGTTGCATTTCGCTGGGCAAAAGGTGTGGTCCATCCAGGTGTACAAAGTGTCCAGAGATCTGTCCAAGAAATCGAAGCCATCATCATCATCAATACCATCATAATGGTGAGTATGATCATAATGGTTGTGGTTTGTCGTCGGTTAAGTGGAAAATATGACAATTGAAATATTTCTACTCATGCTGGAACTGTGCAATCCAATGACAACTCTGCAGATTTTTTAACAATTTCATTATTTATTTATGATTGCATATCAGTTTCAATTGAGGCTGATAGCTCTGCCTGGTTTATGTAATGCATCCATCTCATTCTCTTCCAGTCCCTCTCTTTTCCTACTCTATCTCTCACCAGGCTGTTAATTATGGCAGCTGCCAATAGTCATTATCACTACATTTTGAACAAAAATAAAACAATTGCCTTTTTATTTAAATTTTTTTATTTTTGTTCCCTCAGTGTTTAGTATTTTTTGTTGACGGTTGCGATTTTTGATTTTTTATCGAGAAATTTACATGAATTTTCAGCTTGTTGCAAAAAAGTATAAACAATCAGTTTTTTGCTGCCCGACTAAACAATAAAAAAAGTCCGAAAACCCCCAGCACATGTATATGGAAATGTGTAAACGCATTACTTTTGACCAACAGCCGTCAGACGCCAGCCACAGCAGCAACTACACAGTGAGCTGGGAAAGTCTGCGTACTAAGTGAGTGGGCAGTGTTAAGTGAAAGTAATCATAGAACTACAAATGAAAAGCTGTTGCAGCAGGTGGATAAGTTTTTAGCTAAAATAACACCTGAATAAGGTCTGCAGGTCGAATTTCCAGCTGATGATTGGTTAACTTAATTACTTAACTAACAAAATTTAAATCATGAGTTATTGTATTAAATTTGTATAAATTTCAGGGCGGGCTTATTTATTTAAATTATTTTTTTAGAAGCTTCTCAACATTCATACATACTCGAACACACTTCATTGCGTAATAGATAATCTTTTGTTATTTCATAGTTTTTTTAATCAGAGCAAAGCGAATGATTTAATTGATATATTAATACTGTCTGTAATTTATAATTAAATTATTTTATTCTCAAACAATTTTAAGTACATTTAATACAATATTAATTAACTATTTCTAACTATAGTTCGCATATGTTTGTAGCAGACTGTTGTGCAAGTAACTATAATCATGGTAGGGTCAATGAGCTTCATTAGCGGCAAGTGCGGGGTTTATAATGTAAACATAATTAATTTCTACTGAAATTTTACTGTCTGGCTTATAGCAAATTTTTTGCAGATTGAATAAATTAATTATATTTATATAAACGAATTTGAAAGCCCGGTTTCTCAACAAGAAATGCTAATAGATGGTAATACAAAGACGGAAAGGTCAAGTTGGCTTTTTTTGACGGTTCAAAGTTAAACCAGTTTTCCTTCTTGTAGTTCCAGAAAGAATAGAAGACAAAGAACACGACTCGAAATATGTAAGCATCGGTAGCCCAATCGTTACTGATGAAGATGGAGTCTTGGTACTTAACCAATTCGAAAAAACAAGTCAATTGTGAGATAAATAAAAGGGTTTAAGAATACGACAATTGTTCAAACAGTTACAAAAGACATCTGAAGTATTCTGCCATTATTTGTGCAGTTGTATGTTTTCGGACAGACTTTTGCTACGTTGACAATTTGTTTAAATATTAGCGACCCAAATAAGACTAAAAGTGGATTTTGATGCCAACAGGCAGTAAAAACATAAGTGATAAAAAAACTACAGAACGACAGACATCAAATGCCGCACAGTGGCGGCAAAAATATTAAGTATCGCTCACGGTGTGTGGCTAAAAGAAAGAGAGCGACCGGCCAAAGAGATGGCAATCGAATGAGAGCGCAAAAGAAAAAGGTAAAAGCAGCTGCTGGAAAAACAACAACAAACGGTAAACGTAACTAGCGCTTGGCTTCAACGCAAACGCAAACGCAAACGCCGACAACGACTCCGACTCCGACGTTGAAGCTTTGAGCGCTGATCGTTGATCGCTGTTTTGACTTGGCCAAAAAGGCGGCCAAGCGCTCACAGGAACATTCAGTTGTGCCGCGAACGTTGTGCGCTTCACACGTGCTCCCTCTCTCTCACTCACTGCTGCAGTGTCGGACTGTCAGTCGTCAGAAAGAGCTTACAGCATTTAACTGTAATTTGTGACAGTGCTGAACAAAGAATTAGAAAAGCTGTCAAAGTTCATACCCAAAATCTGTGTGATCTTTTAGTGCTTCTAGTGTTGCCTTCTCTGTGTGTGCGTGTGTTCCTCTTGTTCATGCCGTCTATAGACGCGGATCGATCCTACAAAATGAAGCTGCGCGATGTGGAAAATGCCTTCAAGTACAGACGCATACCGTATCCTAAGCGGTAAGTTAAAATACTTAAATTAAAAAAAAATAAAAATAAAATTGATAAATAAACGAAAGCTACAAGTAACAATAGCTCACAATTTGGCTGAAAGTTGATAAAAGTGCCACTCCGCAAAAGTGATTTGCACTTAAATATGACGATTATTCGAAAACCGGTCATAATTACCAAATGGAATCTGCGCATTGCACTTTGTTGAATTTAAATCGAAGCGGATTCGAATTGGATTTGGCGTGCATTCAATTCTCGATTCTGCTTGGCAGTTGTTAACTTTCGGTTTTCTCGACAGCATCAGATGCCAACTTTGGCATCGAGCAAAAGTGAAACATTTTTTCTCGCTCGAAGTGAGAAAAAATAATATAGAAACGCATTTCATGGTCAGCTGCTGTTGTTGCTGCTGTTGCAGCTGGTGTCCAATCAGAATTCTCTTAACGTGCTCCAGTTTGAAATATGTAATTTAAAGCCAACTCGCATTTTTTTATTAATTTTTTTTTCCAATTGTTCTGCTCTGCAGTCATATTTCATTTCGTGCAGTAAACTGAAATTGCTGAGCAGCTTCGGGGCCAGTTTTCAAGTATTTTTTTGTTACCAAACTATGTGCGGAGACAACAACAAAGCGCGCCAAAGCCAAAGCCAGAAGAAAAACCTCGAAGAGTCAAATTCAAACGCCACCTCAAGTATTTCAAGTAGCCCCCACTCCCGCACTCAAGCTCCCAAACTTCTTTGTCTCGATTTTTTTCCGTCTTCGGTTTTGTGTTAAGTTTTTGGTCGAGTTCTGGGCTGCCTTTTAAAGAGCTCACAGCTCGCTGACTGCCCGCTCATTAGTCGCTGGACGGACTATTGCGGCCGGGCCATTAGTTAAGGTGTTTAGGCCAGGCCCGTACCGGGGATCGTTCGCTGCGTCCGCTTATTGTGCAACATGTGGCAGACCCAAAAGTGTTGCAATTGAGACCACATTAGATGTAAACTAATGATATACTGAGCACAAACATCACACACTTATGTACATGCCCACTTGTTATGGACTAATTGGTTTTTAAAAAGGTGTTGATTGTTGTTTTGGGGTGTGGGAATTTGTTGTTTTTAGTCCCAACAAAATTAACAATATATGGGATTGTGAAAATTGTAATCTAAATTAAATTAATGCATTACTCAAAACTCTTATTCACAAATTCTCAAAATGGATTCTTTAAATTATTTTGAGTTATTTATACTGGCATTAATGAGTATTTATTATCCTTGGCATATTCTTACACGCGTGTATATGTATATAGGTATATTTATAAATTAAAATAATGCGTACAAGTGCTTAAATAATTACACTTATTATTGATACATTAACTGCGTGCATTTATTAACACTCGACAGACTTTTCCATTAAATTTTAAACTTATTTACAAGCACTTCACGCACCGTTTGTCTGTTATTCAAAGTTCTCATTTAGTCAGTCAATCAATCAATCGATAAATAGCATTTATATTATTTACAAGAACAAATTTAATTGGCTGTGCAATTTGGCGAAAAAGACAAACTTTTGTTTGTGCCATAAAATTAAATAAATATTTACAGGTTGGAAAGTGGAAAATGGATAAAAGAAATACATAATTAAAACAAAATCAGAATCAACCATATTGATTTATGTGTCGGCCATTGTACTCTATTTACACAGCCATTTATATATACTACCCTTTTTTAAATTGATATTAATTAATTTAATTAATTGTTTCTGTGAGAAATCGTTACACTGCATTATTAACATACACACAGCCCGAGGCGCAACGACAGTTAACATGATACTGCAATGTGTGTGAGTACTCGAATGCGATGAGAGCAGCTTTTGAGTGCTGCTTTGGTACTTATGCAAACAATTGCGCACAAAATTAACTAATTAATTAACTCGCAATTTCACATAGCACCGATATATACATACATACATATGGACGTACATATTTGTATATGTGATTTATTGTACCACATAAACAAAACAAACAAATTTCTGACACGTACTTATTCGCATATTAAACAAAAGTACACTGATTTTATACGCCAGCCACTGTTAACTGATCCTGTTAACTGCTAACATTTTCCTAAGTCTGGTTGTGCTTACTGCAAACTTTTGCTTTTTAAACAGCACCCATTCATAAACACAGCAACTTTACGATTATGACGACACCAATAAAGTTTACAGATTTACTATGTACCAACAATATAGGCATCTTCTACGGCAATTAAATTAAATCAAACAAAACACAAAAACTTCTGCTTTTGTCAGCCCTAATAAGCATTGAAATTAACACAAAATTTATGTTTACATTCAATACGTGCGGCTATTAATAAAATATACTTTGGCTCTTATTTCCATTATCGACTTACGACGTGGCGTCACATGTTACGAGCACTGTATAATTAATTAGAACTTCTTCACTTGCACTGTGCTACGTGTGAACGGAGTACATGAGCAAAATCAAATTGAAGTTTACATAACATTTTTTAACTCCGGCATTCGGAATCATGTTGCTCCCTCTCTTAATTTTTTATTCTCCCGACAAGTGTTGCTGTCTTAGCTATTTTCTAGCTAGACTTGGCTATTTAATTTAGTTGCAAAAACATATTTTCCACAATTTTAAGAATATTGGCTAGAAATCTAGCTATTTTAAGAACTGATGACTGATCTTTTAAATAACAAAATAACTTTAATATACTTCAGAAAAACTTCGGTAGGTTTTTTATATGCAGCTTTATTTTTAGTTCCGACTACTTCGTTACAAATGGAAATTCAAAAGTCTTAAAAAAAGAGTATTTTTGAAGCATTAAACAATCGGAATCAGGAAGTTGTTAAGAAGGTAAGAAGTTGTAAATCCAAGTCATAAGTTGGGATAATGTTTCGTAAACCAAAAAAATTTAAAGTCAGCTTTCAAACTCGGAATACGGAAACACTGAAAAACAATTTAGCTGTCTTCGTCGAGTGCAGAAATGCCATTATTATGGTATTTAGGTCAATTAAATATGAATGTGGCTGAAATTAATTAATATAATTTAAAAAAAAACATTTTTTAATTAATAATCCATAAAATGGATTTTCACAAGTACAAGTAAAATTAAAATGTAAGCAGTTTTAATAATTTTGTAGCTTTTCTAGCAATTTTTTTTACAAAATTAGCTATGTTAGCTCTTTTATTTGGTAATACTAATCTGACACTATGTCTGTTGCTGCATTTGATGGCTTTCGATGTTGTTGTCTGTGGTTATTGTGCGTTTTGCTTTGATCGACGCCGACATTTGTGGCGGATGCTGCTGTTCACGCCGCTTGATGACAATTATGTGATTTGTTTGGCACATTTTCAATAAAAATCATTTGCAGCAGTTGCGGGCGCATTGGAAAGCTAATAATTACAGTTTCTTTGTGATATGTATGTATGTATGTAGGTGTGTTTCTTGCCAAACATACTTACGTTGACATACAGAAATCCAACTCATACAAACATTTAATATGAGCAATTAGTTCACAGTAAACCGACGACGATAAAATTGTGTCGTTTGCAAAGTTAACTTTCTGTCTTCGCGCTCGTGCTTTTTATTTACAAACAGAATGTGCAAGTTGCATGCGGGAGCGGAAGCTTTGACAGTCAGCATGCAAGAACAACGCACACAAATGGGTACAAAAAGCGTGTCTTTAACTGTTCACACATTTGCACTCTGCTATTGCTACTGCAATACTGCCCGCCTGGTTTGCAGCGACGCGACGAAAGCTTTAACAGAGCAGAGAACAGCTTATGCTGCCTCCCTGTTACCCGCATGTTAAGTTTGCTGCTTTGAAGATCTTTTCGCACGCAACTTTTCGCGAGTGAAAGCCTAAAATTGTTTTGCTGTTAGCGTTTTGTACCCAACCGTCATAACAATTTATGACCGCAGCCGTTTAGCGCCCTTTTTTGGTCACACAGTTTCTAAAGATGACATAAAGCCCGAGTGCAAAGACATATGTAGACGACTAACCGCCCACAGCCGACCTGGTTGGCTATAATCATTATTATTTATTATTTTTAATAAAAACGTGAAGATGGTAACTAACTTTCGTTTAGATTTAGTTATGCTCTGCAAGCTCTAAAAGCAACGCCCCCTCTCCCTCCCTCTCAGCACCACATGGATTACGTAAAGCGGTCAAAAGTCGCGCTGCTAGCCAAATTCGCATTATTCCAATCTCTGGGTTCAGTTCAGTTGAGCTCGGAGTCTATGAAAAATAAGGCAAAAACTGATTAACACAATCATGTGAAAAATGTGCAACACAACAGTTTTGGCTAAAAATAACAAACAACTGCAAAAGTGGAAATTAAGTGAATAGCTTTCACTTGATATACAAATACGGCCAAAGGAGGCGCACCTGCGAGTGGGCGGGACCGGCAATGCGTAACAACGAGCCACATAGACTTAATAATGTTGTTCATTAGTTTTTGTATGTATCTTTTCTTTTATTTCTTTGGGCTTTGCAAATTAATGTTACTGTTTTGCCACACTTTTTTGGCACTCAACTCGAAGACAATTAACCAGACATACGAAGCTTATGAACTAGTTGCAAGTTAAGTTCAATAAAAGACTCTTTTCAAGTAGATATGTGTTGTTGAAGTGAAATAAATCAAATACAGTCAACGTGCTAATTGTTTCTTAGTAGGAGCACTCCATCTACATATTTATTAACGTAATATTTACGAGCTGCCTATTTCAATTTGTACCATTTCCTCAAAAGTAATTCAATCTCAGAGCCACTGTAAAGTAGGTCAGTTGGCAAAGCGCTCTACTAACCCATTCATAGACAATTTGCCGAATCGCTGACTCGGATGCAGCAGCCCTAAAAGAAAGCACGCTAAAAGCCCACTTAGCATCACCAAAATGCTCGAGTGGCAAGCGAACCAAATGGAATAACCGCATCTCCAGAGCATCTATGGGGGAGGAGTAACTGCATCCAAAATATGCCAGGTGCTAATTGACGTTCAATTGAAGACAGCACCAGAGTTGTAGCGGCCAATGCTTTCACTTCACACTCAGCCAACCGTCAGTGACAAGTTCTGCGATGTTCCTCTAATGGGCGAACCACCCACGCCTCGAATCTGCGATTCCGATGTAGATGGTTTCTACGCGCTTTGGTAGCCCGAGCATGTTTCACTCTCTGGGGCCATAAAAAATTCTGTTCGCTAAGTAGCTGGCGCCCATAAATCTGCGCCGTGTGCTGTTGTTAAGGTGATTTACATACTTGGAAGAGTCTTGTCTCAGTCTCTCTGTCCCTGTACCTGTCGCTATCTCTAGTTGTTGGTAGTAACTCACTTTCGCTGGGGAACTTTACTCGTCTGCTAACAACAACAAAAATTAAATTGAAATTTGTTGCCTCTGCTGCTGCTGTTGCTGCTGCCTCTTTTGGCAAACTTAAAAAACAGACAAACAATTTCTGTAGCGTTTGCATGCATATTTGATCAAAAACAATCAGATTTTATGCAGCGGCTACAGCAAAAGTACAAACAGCAGCAGACAAAACTAACAAAAATGTTTGAGGAAAATGAAAAAATATTTGCAGAGTGTAAGTGTAAGTACTGCATAGAGTGTGTTGTTGGTTTTTTTATTAAAAATGTAGATAAGTTAGCAGAGTGAGAGAGGAAATTTTGAGGTTGCTGTTAGTAATGGAGTAATCCCAAAAAACTGTAATGATCACACACAAAAGGTGTTGATCATTACAAATACCCATGCTGTTTTCTAGGAAATGAAGATTGATGGGACGGCTTCAATATGAGTACAAATTGATTAATTTAACCAGCTCATTATGCAAGCAAGTATAACGAATACTTTCTTTTATAAGTAAAACAAATTGTTAATGATATGTATAGTAAACGAAATACGCTTAACGTTAAATCTAAAGCAAATTAGGTTTAGACCATTAATATCAAATGAAAGTATATACATATGTATCCTAATGAGATGCTCCAAAGTGTGGTAATCAAATTTAATGTTCAGAGATCAACCCATCCTAAGTACAATCACAATATGCTTGTTGTTGAGTGGTTGTGAAAGGAGATTTCAATGCAAATGGCAAAATCAAAAATTGATTTTAATGATGGCTACCGCCCCAGGTCCCTGGACATGCTGAACGTTGAGCGAACATGTTCGTAAATCATAAATCTTTTGAGCTTTTGCTATCGATTCGCCTTTCTGGTCTAGTCAATGTGTTGCCAGCCACGTGCTGTGCGGCCAAATCTCTTATATTCCCAAATATATTAAGGGTATCACTTTAGTTTCAGCTCAAACTTTGTTTATGTACTTCACGATTGATTTTCGACTAAACACAATGAGTGGCAGCTGTTGCTGCTGCTGCTGCTGTTGGCCAACAGCTATTGGCCATAACCACCCGCTGCTGTATTGAGCTGGAGCTGAAGTTGAAGATGTGGCTGTTGTGCAGGTGTACACTGTACAGGTGACCCCACGAAACTTGAAACAAATCGCAAACAGCGCACCTTTCACTGAATTAAACAAAAATCAATAATTAATACGTTGCAAAGACTTTGATTTGACATTTTACGGCCTTTAGATGAGTCCATGAGTAGGGATGATGCATACAAATTGAAAAGGTGTCTCTGGATTAGATTTGAGTTGATCAAACGCTTAAAATTTGACATCTTCCTGGACCGTTAAACATAAAACAGGTCTCGTCTTTAAAACTAATCTCTCAGCTAATCCGCGATTGTCCTCGATAAAAAATTCAAATACATATGCAAAAAAAATCTGAAATATTAATTAATTTTAATGATAGCTTTCATAACTATAGTAGGAATACAGTTAAAGTAACTTTGCAATTTTCTGGATCATACTTTCTAATATTTAAAAATATTAACACTGCTCTCTAACATCAACTTACCATAATAGTTTAATCATTATTTATTATGGGAATTTGGGGGGTGTTAATTAACAACTATTTATCGGAAGTAAGAAAAAAAATCATGGTAAAATAATTTTGGATGTTTTTTTTAAACATTTTTTAATTACTTATGAACATATTTTTACGATTTGCAGGCAAAATAATTTTTGTTTTTGCAACATTGTTTGTTATTGTTTGTTAACGTGTATTTCAAAGCTTAGGCCAATCCTCAGTTTTCAAGCAATTAAAAAACGCCGAAAGACGAAAATGCAGTTTAAATTTTAATTATAGTTAGCGCAAAAAGTCGCATCTGGACGTGTCTCTGGACCTGGCCTAGACGCAGTTACAGCTACCGCCCCTCGCCGCCTGGGCAACCCTCCAGTGCGGTTAGCCGCTGCCAAAAGCCAACAAACAACTGGCAGAGCACATGACTTCGACGTGGTCATTACGTCATGGACCAGGCCAGCCTGTAAAAAGTTGTAACCATGCACAGAAACCGCATATTTGTCGTGAGCATTTTGTTACAATTTCAATTTGTTGCTTCAAGACTTGTCTTGGACTTTTGTGTGGGGTCTTCGGGGTCTCTCCCATAGACTTAGGCGGTGTCTATGCCGTTTGGTGTTTTGTTGTCGGCATTGGCTCCGCTTGATTCAGAGGCAGCTACTGGCATTGTTTTTTTTTTGTTTTTGCGAAAGTGCATTTGGTTCGGTCTTGGCCAATATTTGCCAACAACAACATAATGGCCAAAACTTGAACTGGTTTATTGCAGTTTTTAGATTCTTTTTAGAGCATGCTGGAAGCCGTATATGGTCTTTTTAGCTGACGATTGCGAACTTACCACAGTACGAGTTCGCCTCAAGTGCAAGCGATAACAGTGGGGAGGAAGTTGAATAGAATTGAAATTGTTCAAAAACAACAATCCAGAACGTAGAACAAAGAGATGCTTGAAATATAATACAACAGACCCCAAGATATTGCAAGTTACTTTTTTATGTCCTCTTAAACTAAATTAAAGCCATAAACTCAATTAAATGACCGATTTATATACATACTATGCAGATTAGTTAAAATTAAAAAATATTCTATTCTTATTTATTTTTTAAGCCTCACTTAGTCATGCCCAAGTAGTACTAAATAAATAGTAAATACTGGATGCAAAATGTTGACGATTATAAAACAATTCAAAACCAAACTAATGTTCCGAACAATTCTGATCTTATAATCAACTTAATCTCTGGCTTTTAACCGATTTTCGCATTTTATATAATTATTAAGTGAACTCGAGTAATGAAGTGAAATATTTTCGAAACAGGTTTCTTGGAAACTATAATAGCTCCTTGTAATTTGAAGCGGAGATTTTCCTTGCACATTGTTATAACAAGTGCTTATTAGAGGTTTCCGAGTAAATGGATAATTCACTTGACTGCAACTAGGAAAATCACTTGGAAAATCCTGTGCTCTGCAAAGTTCCCCTTGTTGCAATACAATTAGAAACATTAGAGGCGAGAACTCTTGAGCCGCGTCATTTTCATAGTGCTCGACGTATTCGCTTCTGGGTTTTACCTGATGGGGTCTCTCGTATTTCGAGTACGCCTTGACTTTCACATGGCAGAACGAACGGCGCTTGTTTGTAGTTAAGTTTTAGCATAATAGCATAAAAAGCTTGAGCTGCGAGCCAAACTGAAACTTGCCATTCAAATTGGTGTCAACCAGTCAACTGGACGCCAAAGAAAGTGGCGCCAGCATCCAAGCTAACGGCAGCTACAGCAGCAGCAGCAACTGATGCAGCAACAACAGTTGCAGTTGCAGTTGCAGCAGACGACGTCGACGATGACGCCCGTCCCAGGTTCAGGCTTTAAAGTAGGTCGACATCGACATCGTCATCGTCTGCAAACGTTTGCAACTCGTTTTACCGGCAATTGCCGCACACACACAAACAACCTAAAAAGCTTGCACATACAAATATCAAGCAGAATGCATCCTGAGGGAGTTGCTCTTCGAGTTCCCCCTCGGTCCCCTCAGTGTCCAAGAAGTCAGCAACCCATCGCATCCAGTCGGAGCTACATTAAAATTAAGTTTTATTTGCAGAGCTCCTAACTCGCATGCTTTCAATTTTACGCCAATCGCTTGGAAATTAATTAAGCAATTTCCCTCGCAAGTTTTTCCTTTTCCATTTTTCTTTGGCATGTGTAGAAATGCATTCATGCTAATTTCCAGGGGGACAAATTAGAGCAGTTATGGAAACGTGCAGGGGCAGAGGGAGGACAACTTCAAATGGCGAAAGTTTAACATCGCCTTTCGGCAAATCGAACCAAAGTCAGCAAATCAAGTGCATATGCATATTTTTTGGATATAATTGAAGCAAAAACTGGAGAAATTACACTAGTTAACAGCAATTGCACTCCTATCGAATCAGCTCTTACTTGTTTCTTATGTTAAGTGGGATAGTTTTTAGGTATTGCATATTCAAATATAAGTTAAAATAATAATAATATATTATTAACTTAAGTTATTAAATTAAAAAGTTAATTTAAAACTTTCCTTAAAAGTATCGTATTAAAAAAGAAATAATAATTTAGATTATAAAAATATATCATTTATAAATTCGAAAATTGAAATATGATATCAAAATTTAAGATATTATTTATAAATTTTTGGAATATGATGATTTTTGATATATGATATAAAATAAAAGATATTTCAGTATTTCTGTTTATTGTCTTAATAATAATCTGCAAATTGCAGATAAAACTTAAGAGAAGTACGTTGTAATCAGTTCATTGGAATGATTAGGAATTTAAAAAGGTTATGTATCTGAATTACTTAACCAAATTCTTGATGAACATCTCATTTTTAAGGGAATGTAGATAGTAGAGTGATAATGGCTAACAATTTCCTTCCCCCATTTTATAAATATTCCTCTGCCATTTGCTTGCTTAACTCAAGTTCAATTTAAGCTGCAAAGTCACACGAAATTGTTCAACTCGTACCTGAACTAAATTGATAACAACAACGATGCATACGCTTATCATGGCCACAGCAGCAGTTTAACCTGCAACCTCAACCCCAATCCCCGCATCCCCTTCTCACCCCTTCCCTTCCCTTCCCTGAGCTTATCATTGATGGGTGAGTCATACAGGCGTTAAATGAGAAGCGTTTGACAATCTTCTCCTTGTTGTTGTTGCTGTTGTTGGTGCTGCAGAGATCAGAAATTAGTGTGCCAAGCTGCATGTCAGCACCCTTGCCACCTGACACGCCTTCAACCCGACCGCCCACACACAAACACAGACACACACACACATACAGGCAGCAAGCAAAAATTAATTGCAATGCCGCAAATGACAGCGCCAAGTAGTAAAAGTAAGTAGACGACGACTAGGGATGGGTAAGGGGGGCGTGGCACGTACGCTAGTTGCAGCAAGGATGAGCTCGTTAAAGGAAGCAACAACAATAACAAGAACAACAGCAACAGCAAACATAGTCGAGTTGTTGTCGAGTGCGTACATTTTTCGCCACAATTGCTGCTGTTGTTGTTGTCGTTGCTGTTGTTGGCACAAAATGTTATTAACATTCGCTGCAAGCAGCACGTGCGATGCCAAGTCAAAAGTGGGCGTGCACCTGCCCCTCTTGCCTTCCTAGGAACCCACACACAGAGATACAACTGCTTTTTTGTTTTCAACGTCTTGCTCCCTGGCACCGTTCTCTTCTTGCAACATATTGTGGCAGGAAAACGCGTAAAAGTTTTGAGTAAATTGTGCTACGGCAAATGGTAAAGTCGTAGCCAGGCGACCATGCGACATATTCGCATCCGCATCCGCATCCGGAATCTGCAATCCGAATACAGCTCAGGAGCAATTCCAGCCCGACTCGACTCGACTCAACTCGACTCAAGAGCTGGCAACTACAGCAGCAGCCTACTTAGGTAAATTTTACTGCCCAGTGGGCGTGGCAACAGAGCATGGAGTGAGAATCTGCGATTTACAATTGCCACAATTTTGTTGCTGTTGTTCATGAATGCGCTTGACAACTTAAAGTACAAACTGAGCAAGGGAATAAGCAGAAGAAAATGAAGAGTTAGATAACCAATAGGAGCAGATTGTGAGTCAAATGTAGGTGAGAAGTATCGGTGTTCCAAAAATCTCTAGCAACTCAATACCCATTGTTCCTGAAAGCAAAAAAAATTGTAAAAATATTTCTTGAGAGACTTATTCTAATTACAAACTTTCTAATTTATCTAAATATATTTTTGAAACACAATTAAATGCCAAAAATACATATTGAGTGATTAAATTAAATGTTTCAAATTAAACTGAATTAATTTTTTAATTAATATAAATACAAAAATTCACATTTAAATTAAAATTGTTTATAAAAGTGTACCAATAATTAATATTTTTGTTACAACGATTAATTTATTTCTAATAGCCTAATTTTGTGCCTTCGAAAATATGTTCAAAAAATAATAACAGGAAAAGGCAAATCGACGTTGTCTTTATATTTTTTAAAAAGTTAATAGGTACATATATCCCTGATACTGATCTAAACATTACCTTCTGAGCTGTCTCAAGCATAACCAGCTCGTCCATCGCATTTGACCTTCTCATAAGAATGCTAGCAACGTAAATTGTGAACAACATGGCAAAAAGCTTAAATTAAATTCGTGGACTTATGATAATGTTATGAAAATTGTTAATTGCGACTATTAAGATCGGCGGTGCAGAGGCCGAATCAACTTCTGTACCACATAATTGACGCGGAAAGCCAAAAACAAATGACAATTAGAGTGTGTTAATCGCTGACAACTCAACAGACACTGCATGGCGAGGGGTGCTCGAAGCGTTTGCACGCTGCTTGCACAGCGACACCTACGGAAAAAAATAACAGCAATAACAACAGCAAGGCGGAGTTGGAGTACGAGTAAACTAAACTAAAGCAGCGCTTAATGAATTTGTACCTAAACATTTTGACACAAATTATCTTCTTATTGCTTTTTTGTTGGCCTATTGTGTACTTAGGACTTTATGGAGCAAATACTTGAAAAACCCGCACGTACCTAACCACATAGATTTTACAGCTTAATTACTGGGCGCGTTAATCCAAGTCAAATGAACAAAATGAGCCAAATGAAGCTCGACTCTTCACGTATTCGCAGGGCCGTAAAGTGAAGAATATGGGTTAAGCTAAATTCAAATTATGCACCCAAACTTGCCACACACCTGCGTCTTGTCAAGTCACATCACGTGGGCTGTGGCAGGTATCAGGTAGCAGGTAACTAGTCCCAAGTACTGGTTACTAAAGTAACGAGTTAGTTACGATCTGGAACCTGCTGCAATATGATTAAAGTCGAAATAAATACATTTTTCTGTATACTCTGTTTATTTATAATTTATGTTTTTAGATATACTCTAAACAATAATATTTATAGGGAACTAGAAGATACCCAATAATAATATACAAGTATCAATAAGAAATATCGAGTTATTGAGTATGAACGGGATGAGTATGTAGTGTAGTTAAGTTAAGCAAAAAGATCATCGTCTATGTAAGGCTACATAAGGCATAAGGCTTTGTATATGTCAATAAAATCGTATTATTCTTTCATTTCATTTATTTTATTATTGATATGTTATTATTGTTAAGGTTTTTTTTAAACTTTTTTTACAAAAGTCTTTTTAGCGAAGAGAAAAGTAAAGTTGCTTTGCAACTATAAGTTCATTAAACTAGCTAATTGACAGTTTGATTTAATATAGATGTTGTATTCATACACCAATCGTTAAAGTTTTGAGAAAAATCATTTATAATTCACATCCATTGACTGTGTGGACAGCAAAAAACTCTACAAATTTGGTGTGAGATGAGCTTGTAGATTTCCAAAAATAGTAATATTTTGGTATTACTTGTAAATATTGGTGTGAATTATTGTGGGGGCGGGGGAATGATGATAAATCGAACAAGTTGTCAACTGTTATATATCCATGGCATTGAAGACACTTTGACATGAGTTACTTTCATTCATAGCAGAGAGTCAAACAAACGAGCGAATTGTCTTTGACGGCTTCAGTTGTTGGCAATGATAATGATGATGTTGATGTTGATGATGATGATGATGATGATGATGTTACTAGAGCTACAGCTAATGATTGTGCTGCCCAGATTGACACTTTTATTCAATGACCATGACTGTGACTTTGACTCTGAGTGTGACTAGGAGTGTGGTTGTGAGTGTGAATTTAGGAGGTACAGCTGCAGTAGAAAACAATTTGTCGCTAATCTTGAAAGGGGGCTGCTGCCACGGGCCGTTGCACATTGCCACGCACGTTGCACGTTGCACGCTTCTTCCTGCAGACTGCAAGGCCCAAGACAATTTGCAATTGAAAGTTGCAACATGAAAAACCACAGCGAGTGATCGATTTTCGAATCGAAGACGAAGACAAAGACTAAAGCAGAGACAAAGACAAAGACTTTCCCAAAGACTGAATTGAAAATCGGAAAAAAAGAGCATGCAGACAACACATTACGGTAGACGACGGTCCAGTGCTGTTTTTATGAGATCACGTTCTATTAGATACGTGAAATATTTCAACGAGCATCAGATGGATTTGCAACTGTCATGCCATGAGCAAGGCAAAAGCGGGAGAGAGACAGAGTGATAGGCAGGTGAATGCCTAGCGAGAGAAAGAGAGGAATAGAGTGAGAGGAAAGAGTGGGACAACACGCTTGACTAACTAGCTGGCACGTTCAACTTGGTCCAAGTGCGTGTTTAACGCTACTTTGGTTAACAACGCCAACACCAGGCTAAGACAGGCCAGGCCAAAATCCATTGTAACCATTGTAGCTGCAGAGGCGTTAAGAGCCCTGGATGTGGTTACTGCAGATGCTTTGACGAAGACTGTTTGCCATGTCCAAAGATAGTATTGTAGCTTATAATAATAATCGCAAATCGCATTCAAGTAGTGATTACCCATTATGATTTTGATTGTTTTTGGTTTGCTTTACGCTTCAACGCTAAAGTCATTAACTTTTCGGCTGATTATTGCTTTAAACCATAACAATAATGCTGACGATGATGATTACTCTTATGATTATTATTGTTGTCATTATTGCAGTCGAGCATGCTGCACATTAAACTATAGTCATAATTTTAGTAATTTAGTAATTAATATGTGAGAAACCTGAACTTAGAAAAGTATAGCAAATCTAAACCCAAATTCAAAATAGACTCAATGGATGAACTAGCTATCGTGGGAATTGAATTGAAGAAAGAAAATTTACAGAAATGGAAAATAAATCAATAGTGTTTGAAAAGAAAGGGAAAATGTAGAAAAATAAGAGTTATGTGCAGTTTCACTTAGAAGTGATATAAAATAAAGAATAGAAAGTGGAAAAGAGAACAAGTTAAGTAAGAAATTTAATTTTCCAATTATTGAATCAATAATTGATGCATTAAATTGTGATTATGAATCAACAGTAACTATCAGTTACCCAATAACAATATTTTGACACTAAAATCTTAATGGATTCTAAAATAAATATTAACTTAAGTAGTTAAAAAGCTGTTATTAATGTGGGTAATTAAATTAGACGCTTTGGTATATCAATAATATTTAAGTGCTTAATAATATAACAGGAAAAAAGAATTCTAAAAATTTGTTAATGAAATAACATACATATAAAACATACAGCCTTTTTCCGTAGCTTAAGAATGTCTCTATTTAATTTAAGAAACTAGCTAGTAGTTGGCGTTAAGCTTAAAATCAACGCCAGCTTTTTTCATGGAACTATTTCTAAATGCTATTTGGGCAAGTTTCTTTGCCACGACTTCCAATTAAACTATTAACTCGGATCTGATAGCATCGCAATGACGCAGCCTCGAGTACTCGAACCACTCAAACTCCAGCTTATATCTTCCATCGGGCAATAGGAAAAATAAAATCTGAGTACAAAACTAGGCCAATTGTAATTAAAACGTTCTACGTGCCTCACTCGAATCAGTTTGATTTGTGGGTCGACGTAAAGTTGACCGAGTTGTTGGTCAGAAAGTGCGTTGGGAACCGGTAAATGGTATCCAAGCATTCGTAAAAGTCTCAAATCCAAAATCTATAACTAATAATAAATTCGTCGCTTCATTGAATTAATTGAGTCATTGCTTTGATTTTTCAAATCTGCGGATCTTTCGAATCAGCGTGACGCTACGAGAAACGAATGAATCAAAATAGAAAGAGAGTAATAATAATAATAATAAGGTAATACTTATTTTTATTAGAAAGTTGTATAATCTCTTAGAGCAACGATTCGATGCATGTGAATTTTTTGCGCAATTGTTTTTTAAGTTTGTTTTGGTTTTAGTTTTTGTTTTTGTTTATTTTGAACGAGGCCGCCTGTTATTTAGTTATTGTATAAGTAGCTGCACCATCAACAACAATGACAATTACAACAACAACAACAACATCAGCTACAATTACAACTACAAGTGCAAGTACAACAATTTTATGCTACATGAAGGCAGAGCGCTTGGCATATGATTTAATTGAAGTCTGCAAAAAAACAAAAGAAAAATTAAGAAAACAAAACAACGGAGAGGAATGAGATTTGGTTGAGGGACTGTAAATTGTAACCAAAAACTGACAACCAGAGAAACTGTGCAATTGTGTTTATTTTAATTTATAAAATGTTATGCCATATTTGAACTACATTTACGCTGTTTATTTTAATAACAAAACGCTGGCGACATTTAAAAACGCATCAAAATAAAGTTTTATGGGAATGAAAGAAACCAACAAAAACCAAAATAAAATAAATATAATACAATTACCGCAACAAAGTAATTGTTATAAATTTTCAGCATTCAAAAATAACAGTAAAATCAACATAAGCTGAGGGAAAATTGCCAAAAATAGCATCTGTAGTTCATTGTTTGAGAGCTTCACCTCTGCATCTCCGCCTCTATCAATTGTTCCTAAGTAAATAGTGTATTTCATGTACTTAAAATATACAATTTCAAGATCTGCGTCTGGCCATGGAATGGTAATTAAAGTGACCTTTGCACCAAACGCCCTTCTCTGAATTTCTCATATTTTGCAAATGAATACAATCGCAATTAATTTGATATTATTTCGTAGTTAAGCACCAATTTATAACTGCACGTTGGTGTACTTTCTCTTAATTATACATATGTATATCTAAATAATAGGTGTGTTTGATGACAGGAAATATTGCTTATCATATTTAAAAAGACCATACTCTAAATTTCTGTTTTAAAATCTCCACTCTATTCACGTTATTCACTCAATTTGATTATTCTCTGCTACCATAGAATGATCTCTTTATAGAATTAATTCTTAAAACCAAGCGATAAAATCAAATAATATCAAGTCAAATAAATATTACATCACTCAAGGGTTTTCGTTGGTATTTTTACATTATTTTACATTATTAAGTCTGAAATTTCTTAAATCTTAAAAAATATTAATATCATGAGAAGTTTTAACTTACGCCTAAAAAAGTGTCTCTGATCTATAAATATATTCAAACATAGAGCCGCTCTTTGCGCTTCTCACAGCTACTTGAACAACGCGTTTCGTAGTGCTTTGCAGCTTACACAACCCCGCGTTGGTCTCATTAAACTGACCTCAGTTGACAATTCGAAATGGTCATTGCCTAATGAAAAAGCCATAATTAAGTGAAGTCAAGCGAAAGGTTTTCAGACATAAGCCAAGCCAAAAAAAAACAAAATTTAAAGCCGCAAAGTTTATTGAACTGTTTTGCTGTTTAACAAATGGAAATTATAATAATTTGCGCATATCAAATAAGCCGAATCATCCTCTGACCTGGGGCCAAACTAGTTCTGAAAAGCCAACGCAATCTATGGCCATCGCCATCGCCGACATCGCTGATTATGTCATGGCCAAAGCGGTTCTAGCCGCCTGGTTTTTTAATGTTAATGACCAAAAAGATTCGTTTGCCAAAGTCAGGGCCATGAAGCAATGGAAAATCTAAATGTAGACACTCAATATTCATAATTCTTTCTTGACGCGTCTCTGCGAGTTCTTTCAACTTGATGCTGAAGCCACTTGAGTGCTGCCCGCGGGCCAATCAATTTATCAGCCAGCTTTGTGAAGCCAAGTCAGCCGGGTTCAAACACCTTTCGAAACTTGTCTAATGAGTTCGCGTATTTATTGATTGCTTCAAGCCACAGCTGAATAGTTTCGCCACACGCTGCGTGCGGCATCTGCAAACGCGTCTGCGAAGATTGCGCAAATGCTCAGATACACAGGTACTCTGAGATACAAGATGGCTTATATATATGTATCTATCTATCTATTGCTCTCGAAGTCAACGAGCTGGATGTGCAACTGCAGCTACATATGTATCAGTAAACCATTTTTCGCAATATTCATTTCTAATGCTCAAAGCGCGCCAATTTGTTTGCTGGCTGTCGTTTTCCCGTTTTTATATTTTTGCAGTTTGCAGTTGGTAGTTGGTAGTTTGCAGTTGGCAGTTGGCAGTTGGCAGTTAGCTGTTTGATTAGTTGGAAAATTTACCATCATTTAATTAAATTACTTATGATGCAGTTGTGCTTACGTATCAACGACAATGAACGGAAATGGCGACCAATTTGCATGCTACAACTGTTGTTGTTGCTGCTACTTTTCTATCTTCTTCTTGCCAGTTTTTCTTCATTTTCTATTGCTTAGGCAACACTGGAAGTGAAAGGCGCGCACTTTTCAATCTACAAAACGGTTGCAATCAGCATCGAGGGGGATAGATTCGAGTTTAGTATGCAACTAGCGAATCTACTCGACTCTTACAGTCTCATGGTGATTCTTTTTGCATCTGCTTCTATTCGAATTAAAATGATTGAGTGCCACTCAATAGAACAATTGCTGCTACAGTTATGAATGCATTCCAGTAGTTTTTCTTAGCGTATTGAGCTTCTGCTGTCTAAGTGCATAGGAAATACCAAAAGCTTTGCAGAGAATAATGATAGATCGGTTTATTGGGGCATATTTTACAAATCTCTAACAACTGAAAAGCCAAAAAAAACTGCTTCTTAAACTCTGAATATTTGCTAAGAGATGTGATAATAATAATTTTTTTTGGCATGAAACACATTTATTTATAAGAAAAGAAAAAATTTCTCTCTAGTGAAGTTATTTTAGTTTAAAGTATAAATTATTCCAATAATTTTTGGTAATGATTTTCCTCTCTATCCATATATCGCATCTTTTATTACCACAATAATGTTAAAGTATTTATATTAATTTATCCAATTACAAAACTTAGGTCAGTCAATATCGGAAACTCGGGAAATGTGTGCGATATAATTATGTAATGAAAACCGAGACATCGTCTTTATTGTTTTTCATACTTTCTATAGATTTTTGGAACAGACCTGCTATCTTGATATTGACTTCGGAGTATTGCTGACAGTGATCGATAGAATCAGTTCGTACGAATGATTTGACCACGATTCAGTTTGAATTTTATATTGAACTTATGGCAATCTATGCCTTATGACACTGTCCCATTTCAGCGCTTTTTAGTTTTGGTATCATCATGTGCTGCTCCCACGATCCCCAACGCACTCATACACACCACATACACACAGACACACACACATACACACAACACACACATCTACATGTGGATGAAAATGGAACTCTCTCGAACTCGAATCGCAGTGGAACACAAAAAACGCTAACGAACCAAGTGTAGGTCCCTAATGGCAGGCACATGTGCTACGTGGCAGCAAACGAACTGCAGTCGCCAGTTGGTAGTTGGTAGTTGGTGGTTGGTGGATGGTAGTTGAAGTTGGAGCCCAAACAGAGGCTGATTCAGGGCACAATGTGTTGACTATTCTAGCAATTGTCCGAAAAAGAAATCGACGCAGTCACGTAAAATTATTTTAATAATCACATAACTTTCGGCATTTACACGCCATGCGATCCAATGGGAGTTGTCCTGGCAGTACACTAACTGGGGTGCAGTGGATGGACGAACAAACAAAATGTCAATACATTTTTTTTTCTGTAACAGAACAAAACACAACACAAAGTTGAAGTAGAAACAGTAAAAGTCGGGAATGGGGGAAGCAGCTCTTAAGTGGGATTTGCGGCGCACTTTAGTGTCAACTTTAACAATAAGTTGGCCCAGAAAGATGAGGAGTGTGAGTGTGACTGACTGCTGTGGAGGGGGAGATATATAAGTAAAATCTGTTTTGGTCCGCAAACTTCGGGCATCAACTGTGGGCTCGGCTAATGAAATAAAAACCCACGGCCATTGGAGCTCAGAACTTGATCTAAGTGCGCACAGCAGGTGGCCAAAAGTTAAAGCGTCTTATGGCCAAAACGGTGACGGTGAAGGTGTCTCGGTATCCGTCAGATACATTTCATTTACCTACCCCCAACTACGCCAAATGAAAGTCAGCCTTTCGCTTCTAAGTCTGTGATTTGGCACTCTGCATTCAACTACACTTACCTTACTGTCCGTCCGCACTTTCAAACGGCTTGTGAAGGCGGTGCAGTCAGTCATTTGAAATAAATTACTTTGTGCACCTGATGAAAACTAAACCAACAACTGTCAGACAACAACATCAACAGCAACAACCAGTTGAGGAACTTTTTAAAACTCTGCCTAGCCATTTTTTCCTTTAGCCACATTTATTGTCATTATTATTTTTATACTAGTTCCTTTATTTTACTCTCTTTTTTTTGGATTTCTGTATATTTCTTCTGTTACTGCTATCTGCCGGCAGATTTATGCCAACAAAAGCAAACAGTAAAAAAATTTCTGCTTTTAATTTGTTCGTCTTTTTTCTTTATTTCGCGATTCCTCGACAGCTGCATTAAAAAAGTTGCCCAAAGAAAACAGTTTGCATTGCAATTTTGACTTGGTTTATTTTTGTTGCTTTGTTGGCTTTGTTTTGTTATCAACCGAACAGCGTCGGGTAATACAAAATAGAAACAAAATAAGCAGCGAAAATTTTTCAAAAGTGACCAGACGAAAATGCGGAGCGACAAAAGGTTGTGTCCGGTCGCCCGGGACTGACTGGCTTAGCCCTTATGGGTGAGACCGACCAGTTACCAACTTCTTTTAGTGGTTCGTTGCTTTTGTAGGTTTTCGAGTGCTCAAGAAATAATACAAAAATTTGCATGGCTTTAATCTCTTCAATTACAATAAATCAGTTTTAAATTTGGTTGTTTAAAATATAACAGAAAATATTGTGGCTTTGGTCAAGAACCGTATCCAGTTAAATCATTCAACTTAATTAAAATTTATTTAAAAAGAAGTATATATTATTATTTAAATTAATGCCTTATCAAGATAAATACATATTAATCAATGCTGCTTTAACTTATTTCCAAAATCAGTTATATGAATTAATTAATTTCTTAACCTTTTCTTTATATGAAATGTTTCAGGAAAAAATACAAATATGATCATAGCGTTAATGTCTTTAATCATATTTAAATTTGTTATTTCTATGTTTTATTATTTAAAAAGGGATTGTGACTATGGTTAAGAAACGTACTCAGTTATATAGTAGATTTATTAAAATATTACAATTTAACATTAGACTGTTGCATTTATTTATAATAATCCTTAATCAAGATAAGTACTACTATCAGTATTAGGCTTAAAATAATATCAATTATTTAGTTTATTTAGTGAATCCTAAGTATAAATTAGTTGCTTAACTTTTTCTATATTCTAAATCATTAGTATTTAGACTGAACTGTAGGTAACCCAAGTGTGTCCATGTCTGATCACAGTCCCTACACCTTCCCTTCCATATTTTTTCTTAATTTCTTGTATAATTTTTACAGTTTCTTGCTCTGCTGCATTTCATTTGCTGGCTGGTTCCCTTGGCCAGCTTGCTGTGCTATTTTGTTTTGGCTTTCAGAACTTAATTAAATGTTGTCACAGCGTACACTTTGTAGTTCTCTCTCGCTGGGGCAGCCAAAGAGCAACGGCTGCATGAACAGTACAGAATGCTTGGAGTACACGTATTTGGGTCTGAGTCTGAGTCGGAGTCGGAGTCGGAGTCGGGCTCTGTGCTTGACAGCGATTCGAAGTGTAAATGAAATAATAGCTGCTAAAAACCAATTTGGCGTAAATTACAAAAGCTTAGCGGGTTTATAAATAGAGTTTCGAAGCTGACATGTTGCGACCTTTGACTAAAAATTCGTTATTCTCTCTATTTTGCAGTTCCGTGGAGCTGATAGCACTGTTGGCCATATCTTGCACCTTTTTCCTGTTCATGCACACAAACAAATTGAACAGTCGACTCAAGGAAATGGAGGTGAAGCTGCAGCCATCGGAGTTCTCGGCCCTGGGACTAACTGGCAATCACATAAGCGGACACGATGCGGGCAGTAAGTAACTGAGATACAAATCTAAACACTATTATATAGTTGGTCCGAAACGCATTTTGCAGCTGTCTGAGAGAAGGCCATCATAGTTAGGCCAGAACTGTGCCAAAGTTTTCGCTCGATTGCATATGCTGATGCTGCTGCTGATGCTACGTGCGTAGATACCTCAGATACAATTGCATCTGTCAGATAAGCCTCTTTGTACTCGACAAGGAAAAGCAAACAACAAAAAACACTGACAAAAACGTCTGCGGCTATGCTCAATTGATTTTTAATGACCAAACTGACCCAACCGATAAACAGTACTCCAATTGCTCTTTTGTTAGCACTTTTTGCGCCATATTTTTGAGGGCAACCATAAATTGGTTGTATGTTTTAAGTTAAATTAGAGCACTAAGCTTTATGCATGCATAAATTATTGCATAGTTTATTGCAAGTCCTACACAGTCTCACATTTAAACTCACAGATACAATCGCCACTAATATACTCGAAAATTAAAATCAACCTAAAATATGGAGATGTGCAGTCCTAATAAATGAATGACCAAATATTCATTTTATAAATACACATGAACTAACAATGTGCGTATGTATCTATGTACATTTATCTGGAAATATGTATATTTTTCATATTTTAATAAATTATTTAAGCATGCCAGCGAGCAGCTGCCCCAGCGGGACCACCTTTGGGCCAAACTAAAAGCATTTTAACCTTTTGACATGCGTTAAGCATCCTAAAAAGTTCATTATCTACTCATCCTCGTACTCCCATCAACAAATAAATAATGCACAACATTTAAATATAGATATATTTATTAATTCAATTAGTAAATATGCATAAGCCAACTAGATTGCATTTTTAAACAGCGGAAATTATGGATTATGATATTTTATAGAAATTATAAAAGCGTAGAATCTGTTTAATAATAGCTGAATGGTTTTAATTGAATCACATTTCACGCATAACGACTTATTTACTATTATTTTAACCTTACGGAGGAAACAATTAAATTTCGAATTTTTAAGCTATTATAGTTGACTCTAATGACCCTATCGAGTAGAGAAATTGATATGAATGTCGATCGAAATAATCATGGCCATCTGTCTGCATTTATTCGAGCAAGTTAAACTTATAATAATTTAGGTGGGCATGTAATTACTGAACGGACTTAAACCAATCTCATGAGATAGTTTAAATTAAAATCAGTTCCAGTAAGCATGTTATCCAGTTTCAATTGTAAATTTAATCTGCAGGAAAAATAAGCTGAAGTCTGAAAAAAAAATCAATCTGAAAAATTTAAAATCAAATGCAATGTATACACTTGATTTAATTGTAAAAAAAACTTTGTAGTTTGGACCCTTTAGTGTCGTTGAAGTGCAACGCGTATAAATGCCAAACTACAACATAGATCACATTTCATCGAAACTTGAAAAAATCACTTAGCTAAGAGACACTCGACACTTGAAGTATATACAAATTTATGCTGGGACACTTGAGTCCACATCAATGTACTCGAATACATTCTATTATTTGACTGTTTCACATTTTTGCCCCAAGCTGACCTTTGCTGAGAAAAGAGCTCTTAAGATTGATACTTTAGAACGCCAGGCGAATGAAGGCCTGAGCCAAACCCATACTTAGACGCAGCCAACTAACTAATAACTGTATCATTAGTTAGACTGCAACTGTGAAATACGAACTGACTTTGTATTGTGTATCAAATCAGACTTTCCGCATGCAAAAACCTTAATTTCAATGCCGGAAGCTTTGGTTCGTCTAGGCCTGCAATCCACTTGCAAATTAGACGAGCTGTTGCTTGCGGCAGTTGCCACTGACGAAATACGAGTACAAGTATTCCAAAACTTGGACCAAACTAATGGATCCCAGCGGAGGGATATCGGGGAGGGGATAGATCGCGACACGGCTGCTTCACGCCTAAGTGCTGTGATTGCCGGCAACAAAAGCCAACCGAATTTTGCACAGTGCACAGTGATTCTAAAGACAATGTTTAGTTAGACGATGAGTGGCATTGGCTATAAAAGAATATCTGTATTTTGTAAACTCCGTATTCATTGTCGAATATATAAATTTACAATAATTTACGTTGAGTGATAAAATATTCTACTTTACGACATTCAGTGCGATAGTGAAAGTATAACAATTTGTTAATTTATTGGCGCTTTTTCCCGATGCTCAATTTCTTCTACATTTTTATTTTTTCTCTATTTAATGTGTATCTTAAAATGAATACATATTGTTGAAATCAGCCGAAAGCCTTATCAAATTTGCTAAATGGAGAACTTCTCATTATCTTTCATTTGGATTAAATTAAAATATATAATAATATTAAAATAGCTACAAATATTTGTAAAGCTATAGATATGGATATTAATCATGCCATTTCCTTAATACGATTAACTATGTTTAAATTCACGATCTTTGACTTTACGATATTCTAACTTCCAATGGTATTTAAGAGAGAATAAGAATCTTTGTACTAAAAACTGATACGAGTCAGTTTTTACACAAGAAGAAGAATATTCGAATTTTAGATTGCATTTTATAGGTGTGTCATTGCAAACTTACTGGGATAATTAAAGTATTTATGTGCATTCAACCCACAGCCTTTCAAATGTTGTCCCTTTTCTGGCATATGCTGCACCACTGTGCAGTGATCATGTGATCATGATGATGATGACTCCAACTACAAATACAACTTCAACTACAACTCCAACGCTGAATATGTCTGCAGATGCGCTCCAATACAATATGATAGTGAGGCATCGCGCAGCTGTTGTTTGCTCTATTGTAGTTGTTGTTGTTGTTGTTTAGTGTTGTGGACCTTATATTTGTTGGTGTTGTTGGTGTTGTTTGACGCACGCGTCAATTGCGCCGCCGCAGCGTCAGCAGTCGTGCATAGACATGGACAGACGACAGATACAAATTGTCTGGTTAGGCCCGAAGCAAGGCAGAATGGCTAATGGTTAATGGCTAATGGCCAAAAATAAGAGAAAAACCTTGGCTTTTCGCTGATGAGATATTTCGTTGCCTGGCCACAGAGACAAAAAGAAAAGCCTTTTAGTTGCTGCCAACCATTCATTCATAAATATTTCATATAATTGACTCACACGACTTGATGACTTTGAAAACAAATGCGAATACTCAACGAATTCACGTAAGTCAAATTGATGACACCTCAAGCTGCCTGTTATGTATTTTTTTATAAATTTTGTGTTCCAGCATTGAACTTGACTTGGGCTAATTAACATCTAAGACGGTGAAGTTGTGTAGTGTAGTGTAGTTTCGTGTTTATTTGTGCGGTTTGTTTTTGCTCTACTGAACAATTGGGAATCCACAGTTAGACTAAAAGAACTTAATACCGGGAATCAGCTGCGGGATTAAAGCCAAGTTATGCTTTAGATCGCATTGAAAATACGTTTCAGACTGTCGATTGTCGTACAATTAGCCTTTTAATAAGCCAACTTAAATTAATTGAATACCAAATCAATGTATCACTGATTTTAACTCATTGTTATCGTTTTAGTGTTTACATCAATGAACAAACTAAACTACAGCAAAAACAATTCAAATTGTATCTCTTGTGAATGTTTTAAACCAGTTTACTATGCTTAGTACAAACTACATAAACAACATTTTCAATTGAGCCACTTGGTAGATACCTAGCTAGTTTTTTAGCCTTTGGGCGAGGCAATGGTCTGATTAAAATCCATTAAAATGCATGTTAAGCAACAGATTTATGAATAGGGAGGGATCTGAAAAACTTGGTTGCGTAGAAAACAATAAGAAAATTTTATGTTTATTTCTATAACTTATTACCAATTTATAATTAAAGAGTTAGAGAGAGTGTGTAATAAAAAATAAAATAAAGAGGCAATGGTGCTGGAATGAAAAATACCCTGTGCCTTAATATCAAGAGCCTATAGATTGATATTGAGCCAGGAATAAGTCTTAATATTTACGAGTTTAATAAACCACCTTTAATTACATTAAAGTCAGTTTTTGTACTAAACTTGACAGGTCTGTGAGTGATGACTGCAAGTCTGTCTTTAAAAACGATGGGTGATTTTACTTATTGGTCGAAGTACACTGAAGTTTATTTGATGAACTCATTCTTGCGTCATTTAATTCATCTCTAACTAGAATACATTTTCGATACGTAAATTCTATTTCTAATAAGAATAATATTAGCCGGAATAAAATAATATATAAAAAAATACTTAGATTTATTTCAAATTTTGTGTGTGTTCTATCCATTGAATTTCTACTGTCCCATTCGAAAATCTTGCTAAAATTGCCCGAAATTTGAAGTAACAAGGAATCGGTTGGTAAGATCTTATAATTGAACTGTAGTTGACTTTGATTGCCAACCACTTAGATTGTTAGCTGTTATTAGGAAACTTCTGAGTCGCAGCTTGATGCAGCTCCGCCTCTGATTGAGTGGGCACCTAAACTCATTAATGAAGTTTTTGTTTGTGCTCTGCAGCTGACACTTGTAATGTGGTTCACCTTCAAAGCAGCTCAAATGGCCAATAGCCGGAGCGAAACGTTGAGTATATTCCGAAGGCAGCCAATAACTTAAGAATCGCAAAAACTAGATTTACTTAGCATATGACTGTGTGGAATATGGTGACTAAGGGGGGAGAATACTGCATAAGAAACATGCATGTAACCCAATTTCAAGACCACACAAAAAGTGTTAAGAGAGAAGTTGATGCAAAGGCTTCTCTGGCTTAGCCAGACCACAAAATGTATTTCACTTTGGTTCAGTGACTTGGATTCGTATTCGATGTGTGAGCAAAATATAAAAAAAAACCAGTTAGACTTGGCCACTTTCATTCAGATTTTTCAGTGAAACCGACCAATGACCAAAAGCAAACCATATACACAACAAATCTGGTTTATAGCCATTGGATTTGGATTCGGTTGGTTCGGACTCAAACTCAGGCCGACTTCCTTGTTCATCAGGCTCCAGCGGGCAAATTATGAAATGCTTCACCGCAAGACGAAAGTGGCGCGAGCTGCCCACACTCCACACCCCTCAACACTTCTCTTCACTGGACCAAAAGCCACCACAAGGCAGCACCACAATCCACAGCACTCCAATCCAAAATCAAGATGTTTTCCGCCTGTCCAAATGCTGAATTGCAGTCATTTAGCCTGCAATTGCGAGCTCTTAGCTCTGAGTTATATGCATATAATTTTAGATGATGCTACCTACGCACGGGTACTAACATTTTAATTGCCCTTACAATGTGACACAAAATTGTGAGGACACTCTAAATGGTTTCCCTTCTTAGTTTTGGACAACTTTCGAAACTGTAGATAACACTAGGTAATGGTTACGGCAAGACGGGAGTTGATCCACAGATAGGGAGATGATCATCCTGAAAGTGAAAGGAATCATCATGAGCTTGCATATTTATTGCACTCACATTTATTTACCTTTTCTGCCGGCCTGTGAGTAGTACTTGGAAATGGAATTGACTTCCCAGTCATATACTCTTATTGCATAAACACTTTGTGAAAAGTAAAAGTATCGACAGACGCCAGAGGGGGAGGAGTTGGCACCGCCCTCACTAAGTGCTAAGGTCGCCGACGAGACATAAATTCAAAAATGTTTATAAAATCCAATAATCTATTATTCACAAGAAATATGATTGATTTATCTTGGGGACTAAAATTATTTAATAAATCAATACATACATTTCCATAAATTATATATTATTGAGTAAAATAATTGCTTAATAATGCATTTTTGTGAGAATCAGAAATACTTTAAATTTTATGTCCGATTTAGATTTGAAGTAGTATGTTATTTTAAGTCTGCATTATCTGTTTCTTAAAAAAAAAAAAAATATTGATAAGTTTGCTAAAACTTTTAAGAAATTTACACAATATAACCCATTTGTGGTTAGTTTACAGTTTTTAACAGTTTGTGTCAATTTAACATAAGCAATATACCTTTGACTTATTACTCTTTTATTTATTTGTATATCCTGATGAAAACCTTTTCAATTTTCATTTCAGAACATGATGACATTAACACGCTGCATGGCACCTATCAATATCTGAAGAGCACCGGCCAGGTAAGAGCCATTTAATGTACATATGTATGAATTTTATGATCTGCATTTGCCATCCATATGTGTCATTGTCGTAAACATTATTGCATACATTCTGGCTGGCCATAAAATCGATGAAAGCCATCAAAAAACATCAAAGTCACGCTACTCGTTGCGTTGGAAAGGAAGCTTCAGCTCCTTGGTGTTTGATATTTACCTAAAGTGTGTCTTGCCTCTTGCTCGCTCGCTCGCTCTCTCTCTCTCTCTCCGCTCGCTCTGTCTCGCTCATAATGTTATTGCTAGTCGTATTATAGACATATAAGCGCTCCCTCATTGGTCCTAGTTGCTCATCGATCGTCATAGCACTCTCACACACATACACATACAACACAAACATCAATACACTATCACATTTAGAACTCTCTCTCTCTCTTTTTGGTATTATCTCTCCTGTCTATCTCTGTCCAACTCGTACTTATTAGTCTATCCAAGCCACTCCTCTCTATACACTAACACAAAACTACACTTCGAGTCAGTCTTGGAATTTTGTCAGCCTAGAAATATAAATATAATTTTTAATAAAAAAATAAATAAAATGAGTTAGTTAGTTGGTAGATGCGCCAGTTGCGACACAGAAGCGATAGAAATTCGATTTATAATGATTACAATTTGTTGAAAATGAAACGCGTAAAAGGTAAGTCCAATGGGAGGATTATAATTTAGCCACATGTCAGTTGTGAAATTCGCGATGAGGTTGTACTCGTATAAAAAATGACTCTGTTGATGCCACTTACCTGTTGCCAATTTGTGCCTGTTGCTTCAGCCGAAATCCGCTTATAGCTCTTAGTCTCGAATCCCACTCGTATCTATGTGTGTTTGTGTATGTGTGTGTGTGTGCCGTGATTGTTGCAACAACTGCATCCACTTTTGCAATCCGGCAGCTACAACACCTGACCAGTGCTCATCTGAACAACACGCCGCGAGCCCAACTGGATACACTGTTCTTCAATCGGGTGCCCAAGGCGGGCAGCGAGAAGCTGATGGAGCTGCTCAAATTGTTGGCCAAACGCAACAATTTCCAGGCGCGTCGTGATCCCGAACAACTTGTCGAAACGATACTCATGGATACGGGTTATGCACGCAATTTGCTAAAGGCCGAGATACTCAACTGCAGCACAGCCAATTCGTATACCAAACACGTGGCCTTTGTGAACTTTGCTGCTTTCAAGAAACCTTGGCCCATCTATATAAATATGGTGAGGGATCCCATCGAACGATTGGTCAGCTGGTTCTATTACACCCGTGCTCCCTGGTATTTGGCGGATCGCGTCAAGTCCTTTGGAAAGGCCTACAAAGTGCCATCGATGGAATGGCTCGAAAAGGATTTCAATCGTTGTGTCTTGGACCACGATCCGGAGTGTGTCTATGAGCAACTGGAGGTGGGCAATCTGGGTGATCATCGAAGACAAACGCTTTTCTTTTGCGGCCAAAATCCCAAGCTCTGCATGTGAGTAGGAGACATCCGCTTCACGAGGGCTGCTCGATTAGTTGTCAAAGTAGTCTCAGCTAGATATAGTCACCAAATATTCATTGAAAACACTATCTAAAGAGTTAAAGTTACGCATATAATTTACTTCATTGAAGTTCATTCAATTCAATGTACCGTCAATGAATCATATTCTTAATAACAAATTAAGGAGTTTCATTATAAAACAATGAAATAATAGTTACCAAATAATATAGTTGAATTCTAGTAGCTGATAGCTTATTAACTTATTGTAAGATTGTTTCTGGAGAGGATTCAATAAATAAAGCAACATCAGAAAAAGGAAAATATTAATTAGTAGTTTAGATTATTCAAAATTTCATGTTCAATAATTATTATTATTGATTCCATTTTAATTTAAATATTGTTCTACTGCAAATGTGACTTGTGCTGTGAATTATTAGCAACATTTCTGTAGAAGTTTAATTCTGGAGAAGATTCAATAAATAAAGCAAAATCAGAAAAAAGAAATAATAATTAGTAGCTCAGATATTTCTTTATTTATTGTTCAATATTTATATTGCTTATTCCATTTTAAATTAAATAATACAACAATAATAATTCCATTCCGAATTTTTTGCACTGCAAGTGAGGTTGTGAATTGCTAGCAAAATTTGTGTATTAGTTTGTTCTGGAGAAGATTCAGTAAATAAAACAACTTCAGCTTTATAGCTCAGATAATTCTAAATTTATTGTTCAATCCTTATTTCTATTGATTCCATTTTAAAATAAATAATACAATGATTATAATTTAACTCAGAATTTTTGTACTGCATATGAGACCTGTATTGTAAATTATTAGCAAAATTTTATATAGTGTGTCCACTGACAACTCATCGAGCAGCCAAGTTAAGCGTTTTTCTGAAACGCCCCCCAAACCAAGACCACCCTCCCCCTTCTCCCACCTCCGCAGGCCCTTCAACTCCCTCGAGGGCATGCAGCGTGCCAAACGGAATGTGGAAAAGCGTTATGCCGTGGTGGGCACTTGGGAGGATACCAACACCACGTTGAGCGTGCTGGAGGCATATATACCCCGATTCTTTGTCGGCGCCCGGGAGGAGTACTATGCGATGCAGGGTCAAATGGAGAATGTGAATCGGAATGCGTTGAGGCCGAGAATCAGCAAAGAGGCGAGATTGGTGCTCAGTAGGAATCTGACGCATGAGATTGAATTCTATCAGTTTGCAAGGCAACGTCTGAATAAACAGTATATGGCGCATCAATTGGAAAGAGATCGACTCGATTAGTTAGAGGATAAGATTTCAAGAATAAAATAGCTACTCTTCACTTTCAAACTTTTCCAACTTCTGGAACTCTTCTAACCGCGTAGAAAATTTGCTAATGCTGATACTTGGTACTTGGGACTGGGACTGAAACTCACTTGGTAGTGCTCTAATAAATAGCGTCCTCTATGCAGCTGCGTGGTCACAATGTGCATGTGCCCAGAACAGACGATGAAGAAGATGGGCATTATAAGAGAGCTCCTCATCAGTCTCATAATCATCTGCATAAGGCATCACACGACCATCAGCTGGCGATGCCAGAGAAAAAGCATCTGGAAGATGATGAATTTGACTATGAAGATGATGACGATGATGAAGAAAGTAGTTACAATTTAGCAGCTGATCTGCTGAACAACACGAAGAATGCCGAAGTGGACTTTGTCTTCTTCAATCGTGTGCCCAAAGTGGGCAGCCAGTCCTTAATGGAACTGATGCGTCGCCTGGGCAAGATTAATGGGTTTATTCATGCCCGCAATCCGGGCAGCGTTAAGGAGACCGTCATGATGCCAAAGGATGGCCAAAAGGAGCTCTTGGCGGACCTGCTGACACGCCAAAAGCCGCATATCTACAGCCAGCACATAGCTTACATTAACTTTACCCGATTCCATCTGCCTCGTCCCATTTATATTAACCTGGTCCGCGATCCCATCGAGCGGATCATCAGCTGGCACTATTATGTGCGTGCGAGATGGTATTACAACGATATGAAGGCCAAGCTGGGAGAGAATTCCATAGCTATGCCTTCGGATGAGTTCCTCGATCTCGACTTGGACACTTGTGTGCGAAATAACGATCCTCATTGCACCTTTGAGCAAATGCAGGTCAAGAATCCTGTTGGCGATCATCGCAGGCAAACCTTGTTCTTCTGCGGCATGAACAAAAAGCTGTGCATGTAAGTAGGAGTATCTACTCGTATTGGAGTAGCTGTTATTGAATCAACCTACTTGAATTAGGCCCTTCAACTCGGAGGTGGCTATGCAAAAGGCCAAGCGAACCGTCGAGTCGGAATACGCCGTGGTGGGCACCTGGGAGGACACGAACATCACACTGACCGTACTCGAGCACTACATACCGCGCTATTTCCGTAACGCTAAAGTGGCCTATTACCGTAAGCATTACCTTAGGCCCCTGTGAATGAACCTGTTAATTCTCTAACGACTTTGCAGTGGGCGAGGAGCGACTTTCTCGAGTGAATCGCAACAATGTCACTCGCATCGTCAGCGACGAGACGCGTCAGATTCTTCGCAAGAATCTCACGAATGAGATCGAGTTCTACGAGTTCTGCAAACAACGCTTGTATCTCCAATACGCCGCTCTCAACAATGGCAAGCGATTCGGCGAGGATGATTATCTCCTGCTTCCGGAGCATCAGAATGGAAAGTCCGACGATTACGAGTATTAAACTAATGTCTAACTAACTTAAGCTGTGCCAACTATCAAATAAAATTCTTAGAAATTATTTAATGAAATAATTACTTACTCTTCCAACTATAAAATCATGTTTAGTTGGGATAACTTCTTTAATGAAAGTCTATCCTCAATTTATGACCATTTAACTTGTCCTAGTGGTATATTTCCATTATGACTGAGATTTTTGATGAGAACACTCGGTACAATATTTTTTCTATTACTGTAAACCCTTCCCTAAGCTGTAAATACTACTAAAAGCATCGAAAAAATTAGTATCTGGTCTCATATTTATCCCTGAAACAATATGTGTCTAGGCATTTTTTTATGAATTAAATTTTTATTAACATGGAGAATAAATGAAAAGATGTAAGCATATTTATACGCCGTCTCTCTAAGGTTGGGGTCTAATGTGTGACCTCAATTTCCTTATATGTACACAGAAAGAAAATCCTTCTGAATATATATGATTTTTGAGTATGTAATCAGTATAATATTTTTATATTAACACAATATGCGGACATCGGATTGGAATTAACGTATCTTTAATGCTGAGGTCTAACCTGCAACCTCATTGAATATGAATGAATTTGGCATAGCATAATCCTATGGCGGTTAATCTTCCATTCGAACTTTTGCTTTGTCACTCTGCTTAATTAAAAGGGTTGATTTTTTTTCGAGTTAGTTGTATAATGGTTTTAAATGGATGCCAATAAACGAACATAGTCAGAAGTTCTGGACTAATTTGATGACCTGCTTTCAATTTATCTTCCACTAACTCGCTTCGCCCTCGATTCGCACTTGCCTCAGTTTCTCCTGGTTCAGTTCACTAGATTGTGACTTGACGACATTCTTTTGTCTTTCATTCAAGCTGGCTGGACTGACAGCAGCACAATTGAATAATACCCCGAAAGCTGAGCGGGATTATATATTGTTTAATCGAATAGAGAAGGTTGGAAGTCAGTCGATGACAAAGCTTCTGGGCCAACTGGGTGATTTGCATGGATATACCACCTTTCGCAATGAGATCCCACCCTATAAGAAGCCATTAGCGAGTTTCGATGAGGAGGCGGAATTCGCAGAGGAGCTGATGGAGCTGGAAGAGCCCAGTGCGTATGTGGAGCACACAAACTGGATCAACTTCACGGCCCATGATTTACCCAGGCCCATTTATATAAATCTCGTGCGGCATCCCATACAGAAGGTGATGAGTGCCTATTACTATCAACGCCATCCCATGGTTTATGGCAATAGCCTGCTCCGCAATCCGAATAGAGCGCCCCAGAAAAAGGAATACTTTGACAGGAGCTTCAATGACTGCGTCCGACAGCGAATAGCTCCCGATTGTGTCTTTGATCCGCATTCTCCCTACAATAATGACTGGCGGCGATTCGCGTTACGTTTGTGTGGCAATCAGGAAGTTTGTCTGTAGGTAATACAACCCTCATACGAACAATCGGTGCTATAACTGCTGCTTTCCTCCAGGAATCTGAACTCTGAGGTAACCACGCAAATTGCCAAGTCGCATGTAGAAAAGGAATATGCCGTTGTCGGTAGCTGGGAGGATACAAATATCACATTGGCAGTGCTGGAAGCATATATCCCACGATTCTTTGCCGAAGCCACAAAAATGTACTATTGTAGGTGTTTTTAATGCTCTGGTATTTGACCTTCTTTAACCACCCTATGCTTTTCTTGTGTTCTGGGTGTTCAGCGAAACAGGAAAAGTTTATGATAAATGCGACGCCGCATGACAAACACCTGGATGAGGATGTGGAAGCGTATCTGAAGCAACAATTTGCCTATGAGATTGAATTGTATAACTTTTGCAAGCAGCGTCTCTATAAGCAGTATATAGCCATCAGGAAGACTGAATTAATGCAAGAATTTGTAGATAATACTCATACAAATACAGGGATCTAACTTATGCTCAAAACTATTGTGCTCGAGTCTTTTCTTTTCGCTACTAATCTCAAAATCAAAACTCAAGACGGTATATGGTTAGATTGCATTCCCCAAGATCGTTTAACTATCAACGGAACCCCTCGATCATCTTGCAGATCCTTCATCTAAGTCACAATGAGCTGAACAATACAAAGAAAGCTGAAATCGATGTGCTATTCTATAATCGAGTACCCAAAACGGGAAGCATTCAATTCATCGAACTGATGCGACAACTGGGTAAAGTTCACGATTATGATGTGGAAAAGGATCCTCAGAATGGCGGCATAATCCCCATTTTGGAACCTGCCGATGAGAGTGACTGGATCGATAATATAGTTAATCTTGAGGACGGCACCGTCTTTGCTAGTCATGTCAACTATTTGAACTTCAGTAAATACGAACAGCCTCGACCAATTTACATTAATATGGTGCGAGATCCCGTGGAGCGAGTGATCAGTTGGTATTACTATATACGTGCTCCATGGGTCTTTGTGCCAGGACGTCGTCGTAACAATCGCGAAATGCCCAATCCCCAGTGGGTCAATACCGAGTTCGATCAGTGTGTGCTGAATGGAGAAAAGGTCTGCTCCTACATTGAGGGATCCCTGCTCGAGAAAGTGGGCGATCATCGTAGGCAGACGCTCTTCTTCTGTGGTCACAATGAGTTCAAATGCACGTGAGTTCGATTCGAGAATACTTGTATGGCAAGAGTCTTTCAAGTACCCCTTATTATATCCCAACCCCTTAGACCCTTCAACTCCCGCCTGGCCCTGCAGTTGGCCAAAGAGAATGTGGAACGGGAGTACGCCGTAGTTGGCACCTGGGAGCATACAAATGAAACCCTTGCCGTTCTGGAGGCTTATATACCGCGTTACTTTGCGGATGCCTCTAAGATGTACTACTGTAAGTACTCGGAAGAACTCAAAGTGTTTTCTCTGATTGACACGTTTGTTTTCAGCGGGTCTTCATGCGGGAAAATCGAATGATAATCCCATGAAACCTCACATAAGACAGGAAATTATTGACATGGTGCGTCGCAATTTCACTCGGGAAATCGAATTCTATCAATTCTGTCGCCAGCGTCTGCATAAACAGTATCTGGCTCTAAAGCTAACCGATCTAATGCGCATGGACGATAGCTTAATTCAAATGAGAGCGGCCAATGAACTGGCCATAAGAGATTAGTTAGTTTAGAGTGTGAATTTGTGTATTAAAACTAATAAATTAAAAATGCCAATAATTATTAAATTGAGCGAATTAATGATATCTTTAGATACCCCAAAAGACTATTGTCTTCATTTCATAACCTTATAGCTTGCAGTTACTAAATCTTGAATAAAGCTAAACGATAAAAGAAAATAAAAGAAATAAGTGAAATAATAAATTAAAAATACAAATGGTTTAGAAATTGAGTATGTCAACGTTAATTTGGCAAGACATTGAGATGGTGACTTATCTTCTCCTTTCAACCTACGCTTTATTCGAAATTCTCCCTTACTTGATCTAATCGCGTCGGAAAAAACGTTTACTGCAACTATTGTCTATCAAGCTTAAAAGATCTCTGCCTACTAATTTGGCTTCTATCTGGAACTAACCCATCGAACAGATCGAAGTATAAAAGTATCTCCAACTCATTCCATTACCAATCGTGCCTCAAATGCAGTTGCAACGCCTGAGCCCGGAGCGTTTGAATAACACTCGTAATGCCGAGATAGATGTGCTCTTCTTCAATCGGGCTGCCAAGGTGGGCAGTGAGGCGTTGCTGGAGCTGTTCAACGCCTTGGTGGAGTACAATGATGAACTGACCTTGGAACGCAGCGGATTGCATGAAGCTACTCAGAGGCAGATGAAAAAGCCGGAGCGAAGAGAAGCTGCTGAGCTTGTGGCAGGATTCGATGAGGGCACTGTCTACATACGACACATCAATTGGCTGGACTTTGATGAGTTCGATCTGCCCAAGCCCATCTACATAAACATGGTACGGGACCCCGTGGAGCGGGTCATCAGCTGGTTCTACTACGCACGCAGCTCCTATAAGAATGCCGTCGAGTACCGCAAGTCTCCCAACAAGAAGATCAGACCCGAGTCCTGGTACAAGAAGAACTTTAATGACTGTGTGCGAAGTGGAGATCCGGAGTGTCAGTATGTGCCACACACTGTTAAGGATGTGGTTCCGAATTTCAAAAGGCAGTCTCTCTTTTACTGCGGCCATCATGATGATTGTATGTAAGTCAAGGGTCAAGGGATCGGGAAATCAGGGCCATCTGGGACTCTATCTAATGACCGACAAACTTGCAGTCCGTTCAACTCGCCAGCGGCCATTCAAATGGCCAAGGAGCACGTGGAGCGGGATTATGCGGTAGTCGGAAGCTGGGAGGACACAAACATAACCTTGACCGTCTTTGAGCGCTACATTCCTCGATTCTTCCGCGGCGCCAAGCTGATGTACGAGAGTAGGTTGAACAGTTCTCAGCTGTCATTGAGTTTAAGCCCTAACGAGCAACTTCCAATTGTATAATTTAGTGCATAACAACAAGATCACGAATCGGAACAAGAATAAACGCAAGCCGTACATTGAGCCAGAGGTCAAGGAGATGATTAGAAGTAATTTCACCCACGAATATGAGTTCTATCATTTCTGCAAGCAGCGTCTCTATAAACAGTATTTGGCACTCAATTTGCATGAGCTGGACAAGCATGGATTGTTAAAATAGTTGACAAGTCTCTAAAACCCTGCAACTATCATAAGTAGTTGGTGATAAATACTCGAATGCATTAAATAAATACTTAATTAGTAGACAGATTAAACAACACTCGCCCAACATTTATTTGTGTGTCCATTTTGTGTCTAATCCTTTGTGTGCCACCTACACGCAAATTCTCCTAATGTAATTACCCTTCCAAAATCAGCTGCACGATCTGACACCCCAGCAGTTAAATAACACGGCCAAAGCCGAAATGGATCGTATATTTTTTACTCGTTGTGCCAAAGTTGGCAGCGAATCCTTGCTGGAATTCATGGAGTATCTGCAGGATATCAACGACTTTGAGGTCGATCATTCGGGCCTGAAGAAGCCATCGAGACGGCAACTCTTACCCAAAGGTCAGGCCAAAACGGCCACGTATATTTTTAACCAACAGCCGGGCACGGCTTACATCGAGCACACCTCATGGATCGACTTCAATGCCTACAATTTGCCCAAGCCCATCTTTATAAACCTAGTCCGCGATCCCGTCGAGCGCATGATCAGCTGGTATTACTATGTCCGCAACTCTTATCGCAATGCTATTTACTATCGCAAAAACCCCGATGCTCCCATTAAAACCACCGCTTGGTTCAAGAAGAGCTTCAACGACTGCGTCCGCAGTGGCGACCCAGAGTGCCAATATATTCCTTTGACGGTCAAAGATGCCGTGGGTAACTATAAGCGACAGTCGCTATTCTTTTGTGGCCACAATCAAGATTGTCTGTGAGTACTTCTGTCTCTGAAAAAAACCATTAACGTTCGACACCTCAACAAATCAGCAATGAGATACCCTATCAAAATCTCTCAGATACCCCTTATGTAAATAATCAACGCTTCTCAAGAACTTAAAAATTCCTCCTGTAATTCTTTTTATCTCGATAAATTAGGTTCGATTACCATCCAAATGTTCTATTACCGACATTTGTACCCAAACATGTGTCTTAAGTTTCCTTGAAATGAAACATCATGTTGAAGAAAGAGAAAATCTATATTTAAAACCAGGTTCCCAAAAAACCAATGTATATTTTTAATGATAAAAAAAGTAGTTTAAAAAGTAATATTTAAAATCCACAGTCGAAATACAGTTGGAATCCCAAAATCTCTTGAAGTATTTGTTAAGCAAAGAACGTTAATGAGTTGAATTGATTTAGGCCACAAATTCTAAAGCTGTCCGAATGCTTCACAGACCCTTCGACTCTCCCTTGGCAGTACAAATGGCCAAACGAAGGGTAGAGGAGGAGTATGCGGTAGTGGGCACCTGGGAGGAAACCAATATTACCTTAGCCGTGTTGGAGCATTATATACCACGCTATTTTGCACGGGCCTCTACGATCTATCCCAGTAAGAGCCTGTACTATTATACTGGAAGTACCCGACTCAACTTTATACATTTACAGTGTTTGAAGAGAGACTTAAGAATCGGAATCGGAACAATCGTAAGCCCAAAGTTGATGCAGATGTTAGAGCTATGGTCAGAAGCAATTTTACCCATGAATATGACTTTTATCACTTCTGCAAACAGCGTCTCTACAAGCAGTATATTGCACTCAAGCGAACGGAATTGGAGCGTCTGAATTTTTCAAAATCTAACTACTTAAAAAAATAAATTGTCCTTGAGTAAAAACTCAAACCAAAGCTAAATATAAGAATATTCAAAACATTTATGCAAAGAAATTTCGTGTTATCAATTATTATTTTAAACCAAAAGTAATTACGTTCATTGTATTCCCTTTTATCTATTATTTGCTTAGGATCGATAGTTAATAGTCCCAAGGTTTCTTCAAGCGTTCAGTTTGAAAAAACTAGCTCGATACCTTACCCCCATTTAAAAATTACAGTCATATATATATAAATGTTCCATTCCCGCCATGCGTTTTTAAGCGCCTTGGAATAAACACAAAATTACCGAAAAAAAAACAGATAGATAGTCTATCATTATAGAACACTTAGTAAGTTCGTTTCGCGCTTTATATGTGTCTCACCTTCGCATAATCACGATGTTCTGTGTGTTATAGATTCCCCACTTAGTTAAAACATTCCAAAACAAAAACCTTCTCAGCTACATCATATTAGACCTCTGTATCTCAACAATACACGCCTCGCCCGTCTTCCTGTGGTCTTCTTCAATCGACCAACCCGAGTGGGGACTGAGCACTTGATTCCGCTCTTTCGCCTCCTCTCCGCTCATAATGATATGAATGTTGTACTCAATGGGCCAGTGCAAAGTGTGAGTCGGATGAGAACGATAAAGGAGCAAAAGACGGAGGCGCATTGGGTGAGTAAACTGCAGAAGGACACCCTGTATATAGCACACGGCAATTGGATGAACTTTACAAAATATAAAAGACACAAGCCCATTTATATATCACTGGTGAGGGATCCAGTGGAAAGAATGATCCACAACTACTACGAGCAACGCACTTTCAAGAAGTTGGCCGTAAGTCGCAGCATCTATGCTGGACATGCACAGAAAAGCGATTCCTGGTTTAAGCAGACCTTCAATGAGTGTGTTCGCAAGAGGAGTCCAGAGTGTCAATATATCCAATATTCAGTCATAGATGCAGTTGAGGATTTTAAAAGACAATCCCTGTTCTTTTGTGGAAATCACGATGATTGTCTGTGAGTAACCCTTAAGATTGGCTGACTCTGCTGAATTACAAGTCCCGAAATCCCTTTCATCTGTAGACCATTCAATACGCCTCACGCAGTGCAAGTGGCCAAGCGGAATGTTGAGAAGGAATACTCCGTTGTCGCCACCTGGGAACATCCAAACATAACCCTTACCGTCCTGGAGAAATACTTGCCTCGATATTTCAATCATGCGCGTCAACTGTTTAACTGTAGGTTTCCATAACATCTGCCTTGCATTAGCCCAATCACCGATATCTGATATTTTGCAGTACACAAAGAAAGTTTTTCCAGTCTTAATCGGCGATATTCCGTGGACGCCGATGTTAGGGCCATGGTAAGACGAAACTTCACTCATGAATACGACTTCTATTTATTTTGCAAACAGCGTCTGTTTAAACAATATCTGGCACTGAAACTGGAGGGGAATCTCAATTAACATTTATCATATATGTATACATAATATATTGAATAAATACTGAACATTAAATAAAAAGACCAAATTTCAAAAGAAATTTTTATATTTAATCTAGTATATTGATCTCTTAAGTAAAATTAAAAATAATACCAAATATGGATTGAATAAAGACTATAACATTATGTTTATTAATTCCCCTTGAAATTCATGAGAAAAGTTCAATATTTCTAGATTATTGAGAATCAAATTAATGAGTTTGGAAAGCTGCTGGCCCTTAATTGAGTGTTGTAAGCTTCGATAAAGCTTATGCACAAAATACTTGTTGCTTATTCGGTTAGATTAATTCAATAAAAATCCTTTTACAACAAAGCACACAATAAATATCAAACACCAAGGATTGTGAGATGAGAATGGCAGTATGGAGTAAGCTTATTATGAATGATAATAAATACTTTCCCCAGTATTGTTTATCCATTTAATATATATTTTATGTTCTCATAGATGTCGTCGCTAAATGTGCGTGATTTGAACAATACGCGCAAGGCTCAAATGGAGCTGGTCTTCTTCAATCGTGTACCCAAAGTGGGCAGTCAAACATTTATGGAACTACTGCGTCGCCTCTCGGAACGCAACAATTTTCAGTTTCATCGCGATGCAGTTCAAAAGGTGGAGACCATACGTCTGGCCGAGGATCAGCAGCAGGAGATGGCAGAGGTCATCAGTGAGCTGCCCGAGCCATCGGTCTTCATCAAGCACGTGTGCTTTACCAACTTCACCAAGTTCAATTTACCAACTCCCATTTATCTGAACGTGGTGCGAGATCCCGTGGAGCGTGTGATCAGTTGGTTCTATTATGTGCGTGCTCCTTGGTATTTCGTGGAACGCAAGGCCGCTTTTCCCGATCTTCCACTCCCCCATCCGGCCTGGCTCAAAAAGGACTTCGAGACGTGCGTCCTCAGCGGTGACCAGGAGTGCACCTACACACAGGGTGTCACAGTTGAAGGCATTGGCGATCATCGTCGACAGAGCCTATTTTTCTGCGGACACGATTACGAGTGCACGTAAGATTTCCTACAGCTTAACTTATTCCATCCTGCAATTAACTAATTTGATGTCTCGCTTACAGCCCTTTCAACACTGTGGGTGCCTTGGAGCGGGCCAAGTTCGCCGTGGAGCAACAGTACGCGGTGGTTGGAGTCCTAGAAGACTTCAACACTACGCTCTCAGTGTTGGAGAAATATGTGCCACGCTTTTTTGAAGGCGTGCGGGATATCTATGCAAGTAAGTGCAGTTCTTATCAGAAAAATTTGGTACAAATACGTATTATAAGATAAAATCCAGTAAATCTGAAATAATTCTTATAGTTCGGAATACAGCTCATGGTAAAACTTTCGCTATGAAAATATATTTTCTAAATTTATCTTTAAGAGTAGTTTGGCTAACAAATTTTACGCACTTAAATAAAAATTTAAACCAAATGTAAGTAAAGGACTAACAAATTGCATCTCTTTTATTTTATCACTTGCAGATAGCGCTGAGTATCTGACCAAAATAAACAAAAACAACTTCAAGCCACCCGTCAGCGAGCATGTCAAGGATATAGTGCGTCGCAATTTTACGAATGAGATTGAATTTTATCAGTTCTGTCGCCAGCGATTGCATAAACAATATCTGGCTGCCCATTTGCCCCAGAAAATTATAACAGCCCATCCGGCAGCCTTGGGGGGTAATTAGCAGTCGACTTCAACATTTTGTTGTAAAAAGATATATATACTCGATCCTGTAGTCAATTAAGTAACATGCGCTCCCCTCCATTCAACCCACATATCGTAGATAATAGTTGTTTTCATTGTGTATATTTCAAATTGTTTATAAAATATTATTCATATTCTTATCAAATACATAATTACGTATATTTATATTGCTTAGTTAGTGTTTATGAAAAATGCATTCCAATTGTGATGTCTTCAAGTGAACTGTTGAAATTTTTTGTTTTTAATTCATATGTTTAATTAGAACTAAGACTTTTAAGCTCACAAACTGTAAAAATAATAAAATGTATTCTAAGATTTAGAAGTGTCTATAAATAACCAAACTCTTAACATTTTATTTATTAAATGACCACGTTCAAAAGGTGAGTATTTGACTTATTTTATCTGCATTGTTCACTTATACATACGAGTACATAAAAGTAGACATTGGATGTCACGATTTGAGGTAGCTAAAGTTACTTTCGTAAAAAGTGCCTTCCGATTCTTATTAGCTTAATACTAATTGAAAATTCACTGAAATATTCTTTGTCAATAGGTATATTGTCATGTAATTATTATTATTATTATAGCATCAGATTGAACAATCTCTAATCCACCTGTGAGCTCAACCATTATTTGAAGTAAAATGTTTTTAACGGATCATGATTTTTATGGTTTTAGGTTCGATATTTTTTGTATTTCTTAAGAATTTATTATTTCGATCAGGCAAACATGATCTTTTGCATACTTTCTCATTTGTCAAATTGGGTATTTGAAAAGATTAAACCCTACAATAAATGATAAACTATTAAGTATTTGTGGCAATGAAAAATCAAGTATTTATTTCAGTTAACAATATTAAGAAAACCAATAAAATAATAAAACAAAATTAAAATAATAACCATAAAAAATATAAAAACATGAAAATGATTCTTTTATCAACTAAAAAATAATGTAAGTAACAGGTATTTAAATCAAAGTTTATAATGGCTTCAAAATAGGTTTTAGCAGTTTGCATCGATGCTGGCTTCTTAAATTGAACACATACAATGAGAAAACTATAGAGTTATTTCAATCGGCGTTATAGCTTTTGTGGCTTTAATAATTTCGCTGCAGATTTTATTACTGCAATTTGAAGCAAGCGTTGATAGAAGTCGACGCCATTTGGCGAGTAATGCTGCGTTTCTTGCTGTAAAAATTTAAGGAGAATTTAATTATATTGGAATTAAATGTATTTTAGTGATAAGTTTACCCACCTCTTATCTCCATATAATGCATAGAACTCATCTGGCTTCATATCTACTCCAGGTCCCATTTTTTGGGCATTAACATAAATGTAATCAGAATTGTGATCATCACAGGATGACGTTTCAATCCACCGCTCTGGGGAGCTGAGATAAATGGCTTGAGGATCGCTGGCTATAATTTGCAGAAGACTGTCATCGTTAAAATCAAGCCAGCCCCTACTGTCCCCCCTCAAATCGAACAGATTCGTCTGACATCGGCGAAGAATCTTAGTCAAGAGGCAATCAAACGCTAGATTCTTGGGCAGCTGATAAGCGGCTACGTGTAGAGTCCAACGTGCCACGAACAGTTTATATATAAGATGATAGTCATCATAACGATATTCAATGCATTGACCATCCGGTGAAATACGAGACTTTAGGAAGACATCATCGAACTGCATTTCTTCCTCGCTAAGAACATGAAGCCGTTTATTGTCACGTCGTAGATAATCCCACTTGTCCACGTCTAGACCACAGCGACTGTTGTGCACAATATCAAAAATATAACCAAATCCCATCATTGGAAAAGTTAGCATCTCACTATCGCCTCTTATCAAAGCCTTAATCAGCTGCACACCGCGTCCATTACAGTCATCGCGCAACAAAATAAGCTTCGGGTTCTTGACATCCAAAAATATTTGATTCACACAGATCAATCCGTTAAGCTCGTGCTAAATATCAAGTTGTATAAATTACGAGACACTCAAATAATTTAGTTAAATTAACTCACATCAAAACTGTGTCCACAAGCTTCTTCCCAGTTATGAGAAAATGGACCATGTCCGACATCATGCAGCAGTGCCGCAATTTCAACCGAATGTCGGCACCATTCTGGTAAATCCGGTTGGGAGTTCGAATTGCGTCTTAGGGCATTCAGTTGATCCTGCGCGCTCTTGAAAGTTCTGCAATGAAACCAAGTGAATTAATTCATATCTTTATTTAGGAAAATAACTTACCCAATACAATGATCAAAGCGAGTATGATCACCGTTCGGTTTTTCGGACATCCTGAGCAACCCCACTTGCTTTACTTTCTTGAGGCGTTGGAACTGACGGTGATTCACTATCTCCTCAATGTAACTTGGAATCTCAATGACTCCATGGACTTCATCCTCAATAAGCATCTAAATGAAAAAATCAGTTATTAATTATATCAACTGTTTCTAATGGGGCACCGCTCGCTCCAAGTATGTGTGATTTTTATTTTAAATAAATTTATTTCTGATTAAATTCAATCGCCGTTTTAATTTTGAATATAGCTGTTTTCCATAGCTGTTTCTATCAGTGTTCTAGAGAAAGAAACTACATCAAAAGAAACCATCATTTCATCGTCCCATATTCGATAATGAGTCGATAGTTTCGCGCTTATTGATGACTTTTTAATTTTTTAACCCGATCGCTGTTAAAAAATTTAAAATGAATAGCAACAATAATTTTGTACAAAATAAAAACAGACAGACCTTAGCCAGCTTATTTTAGGTTTCTAATGTTGCTTCTTATAATATGTAAAAAAAACTCCAATAACACCTTTTTTAATACACCTTTTTAGTATCAATGTAATAAAACAATTTAATCTATAACAAAAGGGTATAAAACATTCAAAATAATATTTTGTTCTTTGTTGTTAGTAATTTTGAGTGTCGCCGACGACATGCAAACAAAAACTGAAAACTACAGCTAGCTTCAAAAGGGCGAAGCTTGACTTGAGAAATCTCAATTGTTATTATTATGTTTTATTTATGTTATATTTTTCGAGCAGATCACGCGCAACATTTAGAGACGCCTATGGTGTGCTCAAGTGTCTTATTGCAGTGGCAGCATTTGCCTCCGTCGCCAGTGGGAAAAATATAAGCTGGCTGCTATGAAACTCTGTTAAAATTCAATCGTTCAGCAAATTGCTTACTTACACATTTTTAGTAACTACGTGTATGCAGAATCGTACGATTATACAGCAAAGCATGAATCAGAAAGGGTACGCAAGAATTTAAGTTCGGCATAGCATAGCTTTTCAAGTTTCATAGACCAGTACAGACAGTAAATCCAATTTGGACTGCCATTTTTTAATGTCTTTAGTTGGTTATCCATATTTTGAATACATCGGATATGTTACTGTTAACTCAATTTAAGTAATAAGGTAAAGAAGATAGAAACTATTGGAATATTTATAGAGTTTTTATGTTGGTATTAATATCAATTTTATTTGAGGAAAGAAGCACGATGATTTACAACACAGAAATATCGCTGGAAGTTCGGCAGTTTTTTAATTAATATTTACGTACATATTCATACTATTACTTGCATTGTTCTGAGTTCATTTAATTTAAATTAAATTTATTTAAGCAGTGGAAAAAAAAACATGTCAACAGATCTTTACGTCAGGATCGTTCTGTTGACGAAGTGGCATAAGATCCTAAAATGTCTGCGGAAAATAGAGTTAGAGTAATATTGTATTTAATTAAATATACTCTAAAGTATATAAGCAACTGGTAAAAGTTCATTAAAAATAAACTAAGTATTACAAGTGAGCCAATTCTATTTTGACTCACTGTATGTGTACAAAAAATGACTGGCGCTGTTGATCTTCTGTTAATGCTGCTGCTAACGGCCCTGCATGACTCAAAGTGAATTTTTCAATTGTACTTAATATAATAGATCTTATAAACACACAGAATACCAGGTAATACTCGTTCTGTTTTTTATACACGATGTTTATAGATACGTCAATTTGTATTTATAATTTGTTAAACTAACACGTTAGAGGTATTCCCCTAAAAATAATTACATTGCTCAAATTTGAAAATTTTTACAAATTCATGATATATGTATATGGTATTTTGTTATTCTCTCTGTATATTTTTGATGAATTTGTCATTATATTTATAATTTATTATCTTTTAACCCATGAGTTAGATTAGGGAAAAATAATATATGGAGTGGAAAAATATATATAATTTTGCATTAATGGAAAATCAAAGATTCAGAGGGATAAAGACGCAGAGCTCCAATGTCATCTTAGTAGCGTACTATGTGAAAACATGTTTTTCTCATCCTTTTGGTGTTGTTACTTTTAGTAGTTTCAGTTAATTTTTGATATATTTATTGAAAGGGCCTTAGAGACTCGATTTAAATTTGAACAGAGGTGCTGCGGAGCTTAGTCCAATGTCCAAATGGTTTATAACAGAATAATAAAAACCACTCATAACTAGTAGATTGTATAAATGTATGTACATTAGGCATTTAGGCAATGCCGAGGTCGTGTTACATTCAAAATGCGAGTTGCAATATGCCCCAAATGCAATAAATGCATCTGTAGAGAATAAACAGCTGTTCACGCAGTTGGCAGAGACGCCGTTTCAATTGCTGTCATGGCAACCAGAATTTGACACCGATTTCTAATTGAGTTCGCTACTTTCATTGGCAAATGAAATTCTTATTTACATTTAAAGCGGCTGTCACTTTCATTGGCAAATGAATTTCTTACTTACACTGGGAGAAGCTGCAACATCGCTAATTTGTTGATGTTGCCGCAATTGAAGCTGCTGCTGCTGAATTGAAAGTGCAGACAATTCGGAACCTTTTTGAGTCAACGAATTTCGTGCACAAATCAAACTGGTAGACATCTCGGTGGCCTTTTGCCTATTCTCCTGTTTGCGCTGTTTTTGACGAAACCAACGTGAAAGGAGAGAGGCGCGACAATAACGAATCCAGGAAAACGTTGTGAATTATTTGTCGTTTCCCATTAAATTATATATTAACTGTGTAAACAAGAAATTGTTCGACGTCAGACACAACAATGACACTACCAAACAGCTGATTGCCAGGCAACCTGCTCAGGGTTGTCATGCGGCGCGATTACTTTGTGCCAGGGCTGGAGAAAATCAAAGCGCCAAATAAAGGAAGTATTCAAAGTTATTTCTGATTAAAAAATAAATATTTCTGCAAAATAAAGTAATGAGAAATTTATTCAATAGCTTGAGTTCATTTGAAGAGAAATATATTTATTTTCGCACGAGCAAATTTAATAATTCAGCCCAAAAGTATGCCACGCTATTTTTTGATTTAATGAGTACAAATAGGCATCAATTTAAATAAATACTAAAAGAAACGGAAAATTATGTTTGTTTCTGAATTTATAATTTATTGCATAAAGACATTAAGATTCTTAACAATAATAAAAGTTGGCTACTAATATTATATAAGCAAATTATGCGTGGCAACAAATGAATTAATTTTACATTTGAAAAATAGTGAAATTCTTTTTTAAAATAACATTAAATTAAATAATAATAATATTTATTAAAATATTCAGTGCCATTTCCATTTAATGTTTTTCATAAATTGTCCTTCAGGGGAGCACCTGAAGAAGAAGAACAGAGTAAAAAATGAAATTAATCTATGTACGATGTAGAGAGAAGAGAGCGCCGTCGCATTGAAATGAAAGCGAAAGTAGCTTTTGACCCAAAAATTAAAGTGGGGCAGAAGAGTAAATTATTCAAAGAGCATGATAACAACCTAGATAGAGAGAAAGAAAGAGAGAGTGAGAGAGAGAATAAAGAGAGAAACTGCACAGCATGGCGGTCCGGTTCATACAATTGCAGTCTGCATATGAACTCAACGCTTAATAAAACACACACACTCACGTATAAATAGGCTTAATTCGCTTTTATGTACATACATATGTATGTAGGAACATGCGGCTATTGCAATTTAATTTTATTTCAAGGAGGCCAAATGCGGTCAACGCACCTTTAAAACATCAGAGAATTGCAATGTACACAAATAAATTCCCACAAATGAATCTTTTTATGTTTGTATATTATATACATATGTATGAACATTACAGAGACACACCGCCAGCCAGATAAAAATAATAAATACTTTAAAAGATAACAGTAAACAGAATATTTTACAAAAACAGCAAAACAAACATTAATCAAAACAAACGAACTATACAAAAAACGCCGGCTCCACACTAGACTGAGTGGAGCGAATAGGTATAAAGAGTACGAGAGAGTCCGAGAGAGACGGAGAGCAAAAGAGAGAGATAAACACGACATTAACAGTGGTACAAGATAAACAGCACATTTTACCCATTCCTTCAATGTCTTATAGAGGTCTTAGTCAACATTGGGAAGGTACTTTGAAGTAAAATAAATACACATAAATCAATATTAAATTTTAAAATAATTGCCATTATAATTTAATTTTAGTACAAATATGTATCTCACCTATCAAAGTCCTCGTAATGAATGAGTTTTTAAATTAATTTGTAAGTATAACTACTTTAATATGTAAATAATATAAAAAACTTAAAAAATTTGGATATTATAAAAATATTAAGATTTTTCAAGTTTCATAAGTTTTAACATCATTGATACCACTGTTCTTTGGTTTAGCATCTTATGTTCTCTCTTACTTTTCTCTCTCATTTAAGTGAGACAAAATACTCGCACACAACACCACCCATACCAGCCCACTCAGCCATTGAGAGTGACTAAGCAACTGAGAAAAATGAGAGTGTCAGGCATGCCACAGAGCTTGCAACATGCTGAAGGCATTCGTCAGTTGCCACACGACAGGACAGCCGCACAGGCAGGCAGGTCGAGAAAGGAAACGTAAAATAATGCGATAAAGTTACAAAATAAGCAATTCGTGAGATATCGCATTGTAGTTTCTGTAAGATATACTTGTGCCAGCGCAGTAGCAGATACAGATGGCAAATTAATACTAATTAAAGCGCAGTGTGCGATCGACTAGGGAACTGCTCTCCCACGCTTTCGGTCGCTCTCTTTCTGAATTGTTCTCATTCTCTATGTACGTATAAATTCTCTTTGCGAAAAAGTGCTCGTATCTTTGTATCTGTATCTGAATAAGGCCCATGCCGTGCGTGCTCTCAGCAGCGTACCCGCCAGTGGGCGAAAGACGCAACTGCCGACTGTCGACTGCTGTGAGCTGCTACGACCTTGCAATGCCCTTGAATGACACTCTTATTGCGACCAAGTCGCCGTCGTTGCCACTACAACTGGCGGTGCTGCCACGGCTGCCACGACGAGCGCTGGCAAAATAAAGAAATTTAATTAAGTTAAAGTTGAATTTTTTGTATATCGTATTATCGTTAATCGTTGCGTCTCGCATACTTTTGCACCAGCACAAATAAAACCGACGGGGAAGCTCCTTTTCATTGCAACCAAATTTCAAGCCGTCGCGTGTGACAAAAAAAATTTAAGAAATAACCAAAAACTAAAGCCGATTTAAGCGAGTTAAATACTAAACATATCGTCCAAAAATTGCACACAATTTCTTTAAATAGTGTTGTCTAAGCAACCAGCGCCATCTGTGCGCGAGAGTCGAGTTGTATAAGTGTGTGTGCGTGTGAGTGTTTGAAAAGTGAAAGTTCAGGCCAAGCATATCCTTTACTACTAGCCCCATTCACTGGGTCACTTTCTTGAGCCATTTTTAAGGCGAAGGCGGCTTCCTATATGTATAACGATACCAAAACACGCAATACATAGTCTTAAATTCAAAACATACATTACGACGACTTCCACAAAGTATATATGCTTATAAACATATATCTGCGCGTGTATATAATTGCTATTAGCTATATGTATGCGATATTTATGCGACAGCTTTGACAACTCATATTTTTTATTACTACGGCAGACCAAGCACTTGGGCATAAAAAAGGAAACCCCTTGGAATCAAAAAAAAATATAGGCAGGTCAGTTAAATTAATAATAATCACAATCATAACAAATGTTCTATATATATCTAATTGATTACGTTAAATAATATGCAATGAAATAAGTCTTTTATAATTGTTGCATTTCTTATTTCAATATAGCTATTTATGATACAATGCTATAATAATATAAACGTGTATCTGTCAGATACTTTGGCAGTGAAATAATTGATAAGTTGGAATTCAAAGTGCTAAATGGGTGAAGCATGAATTTTTTTGTTAACTGAAAGTATATAAGCAAATTATTATTAATTTAAGTAAATATAAACAAGAATGAAAAGAATATAAAAGTTATAATTCATTCACAACTATTTAAGAAAAGCAATAAATAATCTGTATTTGTTCATGACTTGATAATCAAATCCAAACTTTTATTTCTGTATTGTTCCCTTTATGTCAACAACACAAGCTTTTCTTAGAAGGATCACAGTCTTTATTTTTGATCCTCCTCGCTAACTGCTTCGCAAATATCCTTTAGGCCAAAATTACCATCAAAACAATGTCTTCTGCCTTCTATCGCATTCCAATGCATTCCGCACCAGGTCTGAATCGTCTCCCATAATAATGAACCCACAAGCCGTAACTAGAGTCTACGGAAAGCGAAAGCATGTGAAAATCGAAAGTATCTGTATCTGTAGATGTAGATGTGCGTCTGTCTGCTCCAAACGGCGCAAGCGTCTTTCCCATAGTAGTTGTAGTTGTTGTAGTTATTGTTGTTTTTGGTGCTTGGCTTTGTTTGCTTTTGACATTTCGCTGGGTAGCAATGTCAAACAAATATAAATAAAACACACGCGCCGTCAAACCAAGCGAACCACCCACACCAAACACGCACTGACCGCGACACACTGAGCAAAGTACAAAAGTATCTGTCAGATAGACCGCTTCTTAGGGCTGCTATCCATGCGCTTAACTTGATACAAATCTATACAAGCTATTGATTGTTCTATGTTCCCTAAATCGATTGTCCCCACTCCTTCTGTCGAAGTTCATTTCGCAGCTAAAAGCGCAAAAATCTGAAGAAAAACTACATGCTACGTGCTGCTGTCAATGTGGCTAATTCGCCATATAAAAATACAAATTAATATATATTATGGCTTATTTATAAATAACAAAAATCATACAGCATCTAAAACACGGTCAGCTGTTGCGACTCGTAGAATATTCCTCTAAAATTTAAAGACACCCCCACTTAAGACAAAAAAACTTTAGTTAATAAGCATTTTAATATATATTTTCACTTAATATTTGCCGACAATTCAAATTTAACATGAAAGGTTTGGAAAAGAGTTCTCGTCAACGAGATACCCTAGACTTGCCCCTTAGGTAACCTCTCACGTATTTGCACTCCCGTGCACTTAAAAGCTCATAAAAATTAGCGGTCTAGACCATAAATATATTCATTTTTGCACTCCATTCATGCTATGCAGTATATTCAATAACTCACTGGAATTAAGACACTGTGCAGAGAAACTTATACGCATTTTCAGAGTGAATCGCCAGTCTCTATAGGAGCTAAAAAATGTTTTGAATAAAATAAAAAATGAATAATTTAATATATTTTTTTGGACTTGCATGAATAATACATTAGTAAATTAATTACAATAATAAATTAATTATTTATAAATTTTGCTGGTCCACATCCAATTTTTTTTTTATATTTTCCATATTTCAAAAATCTGTTCTCGAATGTGTCATCCCTGCTGTTCAAGGATCAGTATACTCGTAATACCTATGCATGAAATCTTATCTCTTATATCTTTGTCAAGCGAGTTGCCTGATTTGTCTAAATCCGAACAGCCCATAAACCGTTAGCTGATAACGAACTATCCGTTAAACTGTTACACACATAATGCACACATCATAACTAATAACCGAAACTCAAATAAAAAATTAGCCACCATCACAGCGGGCTTCTGATAAACCAGGGCGCTATCACAAATAATTACCATGGGTAACACGGAGAATATCTGCAAATACTGCTAAGTGTTTTAAATTAAAACACAAAAGAGTCGACGATGAAATACCCTAGGAGTTTTATATAAAAGTAATTATGTTATCTGTAGTAATCGTAAAATTAAAAAAAAGGGTGTTGCGAATTTAAAATTGATTCATGTATTCTAAGACTTATAATAATTTCTTCATTAAAAATAAATAGAGTACATAACAACATTAGCATTTAATCAATAACTATACAAATTTTAAAAAGAGTGAAAGTATTTATTTATAAAGCTCTCTTAGCATATGATAATCATGTTCAAAACTAGAGAAACTTGTAATTACCCCGAATTTAAGTTTTTGTCAATACGACATCGGTCTGGTAGGGACGTCATATAACATCTAGCTTTACCGGCTCCTGGATTTGCATATGATCTTTTCATTAAGTGTTGCAGGGGTAGTCAATATATCATTATGCTCTTTCCCTCACTTAGGGTAGCAGAGACAGAGCGTCAAATACAGCGACAGGGCTGATCACGAGCATTTCTCTATGCAAGCGGCTGTCTGGCAGTTGTGTTACCTTTGGGATGCAGTGATTACGATTACCCACATACAGTACCATATACAGAGATACATTTACAAATACAGCTGCAGCTTGCAGATACGTATAATGGGTGTAGAGATTTACATACAGAGAACAGACACATCACACTAGATCAGTGACATGCCAGACGCTGGCGGTGCGATTTGCTCTGCATCGATTTTGTTGCCTTATCAATCGGCGCAAATTCGTTTAATGCCAAAAAAAAAATCAAAGCTCTCAGTGCATGCTCGCCTCAGTGCCGCTGCAGACGTGGTGCAGTTCGAATCCGACGCAGTGCAGCCAAAGCTGACTTCTTTAATCTTTAAGCTTCTTAATCTTAACCTACTATTTAAAGTGCTAGTACTTTGAGTATATCAAAGAGAACCACAAATCGTGAGCCGGCAGCCGGAATCGTGAACGGGATCGGGATCGGGAACGGTACCGGGTTACCAAGGTATCGATCAGACAGCACTGAGTGTAAGTGAGTAAGTGAAAATCATTCGGCTCGGTTCGATTTGATTCGATTCGGCTCGGTTCAGTTCAAATCGGGTCATATACTGCTCTCCATTATTTACTGACTGCTAAAAATAAATGCAAGTTGTTATCAACACTCGTAATCGAAACGCCGGCGCGGCATGATTAACTGCACCCCCACACCCTTGAAGTCATGTCACAGCCAGGTGAACTCGATCCGCATCCGATGCTAAATAGTATCTCTGATATATAAATCGCCAATGGCGCATTGTTCACGATCACCACAATCGCTAGATTCCCGCCCTTTGATAGTTCATACAGCTTACAAAATTCTGTAAAAAGCAGCTGCTTAACTATTTTCAAATTCTATATTTAATAGCTAAAAAGTGTTCAGCTTAATGAGGTTGTCGAGAGTTGAAATAAGTTATTATATCAAGGAGTTGATTTATTTGCTTCTTGTTAAAATGTCAGCAGGACTGTTATTTGTATTTGACCCTCTGTGTCACATATCAATATATCTTTTATAAGGTGTCACCTCAACAATTATTTGAATATTATATGTTCCTTCTTTTTTTTTAACACGAAATAAAGTTAACTAATGATAAGTTATATTTGATTGTGTCGTTAGAGTGCCACTTTATATACCTCAATTGACAAACACGACGGGCCACACATTTGGCCCAATTTAATTCAATTAAGCTACTTATGGGTGTCAAACAGTCTTGAGATACATTTTATATCTGACAGTGCGTGTCATTTCAAAGCATTTCTGCACAGATACACGCACTTGCAAGAAAGTGAGAATATTTCAGATACACTGTCAAAACAAAACATAAATTTTGTCGGTGAAGCATTATACATTTTCCCATTATGAGAAAGGTGAAAATAGCAAACGGAAATGTTCTTTTTGGAAAACAACACATATGCATTCCTAATTCTTATTTATAGCAAATTCATAGCAAATCCTATTTATAAATTGATCGCCTATATATAGTATTAGCATCAGTATAATCCTTTCATCAATATTTACTGTTTAGGATTTTCAATGCAATAGAAACAGTATTTCTGTAGATTTGACATATGATGCGAACATCTTTTTTAAAGATTTAGATAGTTTTGTTTATCAGTACATTGAACTCGGCATCTGTGAGTTGTCTCTATTGATTATTTAAGTTGAGTCATTCAACATGCTTTCAGTACTTAGACTCTATCTAAGCCTCTGTGTATTTGACTTAAATAGAGAGATCATAATCAATTAATTTCCTTTAAATTATCTTTAAATCTATACATGACACCAGAAATGATATTTCAGAACTCCGTGTTCAGCTCAAGATATTTTAGTACATTGCATACATTTAATAAATATTTTTTAATTGTTATTGAATGCTATTATTTTTGTCTGTCTTACAAATTATTTCTATAAGTTTTCTATATTCTTAAGGCAATCAAAAGTGCACTTCTGGTTACTGTGCATTAATATTGCTAAATTAATTCACAGATTTTTAATTTAATTAGTTTTCTCTCACTTTAGCTCTCTTCTTTCACTCTCTCTCCCCTTCTCTTTACGTTTTCTTTAATATGCTCTCGCACGTCATCTGCTGTCGACTGTCGACTTCCCAAAACGCATTTAGCTACTTGGCCCTGGTCCAAAAGCAATTTTAATTTGGCCATGCAAATAAGGGACTTGAATAAAGTGAATGCGACACGAATGTTCGGGTAATCGTCGCAACATTTTATGAATACCGGTCGAAGTAGGCAAATGGGCAATAGAAGAACCTAGACTGACAATGTGTGTGAATCACAAATATGTCAAAATGCCATTTTTTACATTACTCGTTCATTGTGATGTACAGTGCATTAAGTTAAAAAAATATTTATGACAGCTCGTATTTTGACGTCCCTAATCGCTCGATTTTCAATGGCTGGTAACGATCTTTTCTTATTTTTAACATTGTTCGATGCCTTTGACCAATTTCAATTCGATTTTCATTATTTACTGCTTAATTGAGTTTGCTATTTTGGCTGCCAATGAAAGCAACAACAACATAAAGAAATAGAAATAAGAAAATAAATCAAGAAAAAGGAAAGGAAATTAGCGGCAAATCGCCGTAAAGTTCAAGGCCAATTGAGATCGCAGTGATTGGCGTGTTCGAAAATTACTTATTTTCCACCTCTTTGGGGAGGGTCGGGCTAAAGATAGATTCATCTTCGTTAATTGGTGAAAGATTTGTGGGCGTGACTTGGCCATCTGAGGCACGTGCAACAAAGAAAAACACTTGATCTTAAAAAATCAAAACAAATCTTGAAAAAGTTAATTTAAATTTATTTTATTTGTCACATGTAAGAATTATAACACAACTTTCATGTGATGTGGAAAATGTCACGCGTTCTTCATATGATATAATATTTCTTATTTCCTTTTTTTTTGTCACTTTTTATTCTCTTTTCACTTTTAATGTGATGACAATTTCGGCAGACACGCAAATCGCTGACAGATGGTCAAGTATTTAAATTTCTAAGAAGGGAAGTAGAGAAAGTGATCGACTAGCTGATGCCTTTTACAAATATCTGTTGTTGCCTGTCTTTCATATAATTTCCCTAGTACAATATAATAATAGCATTGTAAAAAACATTACTGCAAACATATTAATTAATATTAAAACCGTAAAATAAATAAATGTTCTATTTAAAAGTAAATTGTAAAAATTTATATTTTTTTGTGATTCCTCGATTTGAAAAATTTATGAATAAAATAATGACAAACATTTAAATGAATTTTACTTAAGACTTATAATTTTTGTATTATTTTATAATTTGTTTTAAGATTTTTTAGTCTAAATTAATATTTTATAAGTAATTATTTCGGGTTCAAATTTCATTCAACGTTTAATTTAAACGAATCAGTCTTTGAGCAAAGCCCTGCAAATTTAAAAAAGAGAAAATAGAAAAAATTGCCAGCTGTTTTGGCATAAAATATTGAGTAAATTTATTTGTTTACTTAAAAATGAAAATCTTTACTTTTTTCCCAGCCTGAGTCAATAAACGAAAATAATAATATGAACCACGTCATTTACGTTTGTGTATTCCGCAGATCCGTTGCAGTTGCCGCAGTCGTTGGCACACACCGCCCACCGCCTACCGCCCTCACCACGAACAACCACATTGACTTGACGTAAATGAACGAGCCCGGCGATATCCCATTGACACACACAAGTACGCCGGACAGCAGGCCTCCCTGCAGCATTATCTCAATCATACCAAACATAGGGATGTCATCATGCCGTGGACGTGCCGAGGCATTTGCTCGGAGTTTGTCCTCCAAGCTGCGCACCCTGGGAACCCAGGTGAGTTGTCCCATAAGATGATGTGTAATTGGTAGAAGGTTAAGGTAGAATCCATTTGGGTTAGATGTTTCTGTACACGAGAAAAATTAAAATTATCAAAAAAGTCTAAAGCATTTGATTTTACTAGACAAATTCTTGTAGGGCCCCAAAAAACAGAATGATTGCGGAGGAGGAATTGAAAAATCGTATTTAAATCAAGTTCTTCGTACTCGATTTGGGATTGACTTTATTCGGAAAGCTCGGACTTTTCTTCTTTGTAGAATTTTTCATTTCTTAAAAAATTTGGAATATTAATTTCTCATATCTCAGTTGAAGCTAATGTCATTAGACCTGTTAACTTTCAGTAGCTGAACTAAACTTTAGCCAGACACAATTTAAACGATTTTAGACACTTTCTATAAATCAAGAGAAAGCATGTTTTTACTTCGGAAGCCAGCACCAGACTTCAGTTCCGTTGCGGTGACATCCGTTAATGGGTTCAGGACGATGACTCTACACGAGTTTCGAGGCAGATATGTCATTCTGCTCTTTTATCCGGCGGACTTCACTTTCGTGTGTCCAACGGAACTACAAGCGTTCAGCGATCGCGCCCAGGAGTTCCGGAATGTTGGCTGTGAGATTATCGCCTGCTCGACGGACAGTCAATTTGCCCATTGCGTCTGGATAATGCAGCCCCGCAAGCAGGGCGGACTGGGCGACATGGACATACCCCTATTGTCCGACAAGTCGATGAAGATTGCTCGGGACTATGACATGCTGGACGAGGCCACGGGTCTGGCCCACCGTGGCATGTATATCATAGATCGTGTTGGTATTGTGCGCCATATATCCGTTAACGACCTGGGCGTGGGACGCAGTGTGGAAGAGGCTCTGCGTCTTGTCCAGGCTTTTCAATTTACCGATGAGTTCGGTGAGGTCTGTCCGGTGAATTGGCGACCTGGTGCAAAGACCATGAAACCGGATAATGCTGGCAAAGCCGAATACTTCAAGTATGCCAGTTAAATAACACGAATACACATAAACAAATAGGAGTGCAAGTATTTAACACACAATTATGTTGAATAAACTAGAAAGAAACTGAATCGTCAATATTTAATGAAGAGATATATTGTAAGGTATTAAAGTTGAAAGTCTAGGGAATGTCTAGAAAGGCTTTCATTTTCCTTGATCGTAGGAACTCTCAATGTTAAATTAATCAAGGCTTTTCATACAAAGTCTTCACGGATTCCTGAGGCATTGGGAAACATTCCTTGACGATTCCTCAAACATTCCTTAAGGATGCGTGCTAAGGGATTCCTTGACGATTCCTCAAACATTCCTTAAGGGTTAAACATTGAGATTAAATTCTACAATGCATCAATGCATCATTTATGCACAATGCTTAAATAAGCAAGGAGACTATTGTACACATTCATTCTAGAATAAATTATATACCTGATATAAACTTAATAATTGAAGAATCTTTTCCACTCTCGAAACAGGCCAACGAGGAGGGCGCCAATGCAGAGGATGAGCCAATTATAAATGGCACAAGTACCAACACTTGGGTAAATGCACATGAATCCGAACAGACGGTCACAGATTTGCAACCGCTGCGTCATGAGTCGGACTCATTTTTCGACTTTGACTGCGAGCTGGAATCACCAGGCAGTCCGGCGGAGGAGTGCGAGTATCTGCGTCTCATAGAAACCGCCTCGAATACACCACACAACTCCACGGCCGAGTCGGGCTATGCCTGTGCATCGGCGGCGAGCAGTCACAGCAGCACAGATGGACCCTACTTTGATGCCGCCGCCGGGAGCAACAGCAGCGAGATTCTGGTCACCGCACAGCCGCAGGCACATCCAGGCAAGGTATCTCCAGTGGAGCTGAAGGAGTTTGCGAATGCGATGTTAGTGAATGGAAATCACGCGTTCCTAACCAACGGTGACCAGGATCAAAACAAGGAGCAGGAGCACATGCCTGAGTTTGAAGTCAAGGAAAAGGAACTAAATAAGGAAAAGGACAGCGAGAATGAGACACTTCTGCAGGCGCAAATACTCAGTGAGCTGCAGCAGCACAGCGACAGCTTGAAGAGCACAGACAATGAACCCAATGAGAAAAAGCTGGAACAGGAGCCAGCAATGATCAATGGACACACAGATCAAGCGGAGGAGCAGCTGCTACAGCTTGAGGATGTAACAGTACAGATTTCAACCAAGTTGGTACAGGAAAAGGAGGAAACGAGAGAGGAGGAGGAACAGAAATCGCAGGAGAATGGCATAGATGAGGTGGACAAGTGCACCGAAAGCAATCTAATAGTAGATGTAGCACAGCAGGAGCAGGACAAGCCGGATGAGGCGGAGGAGGCAGTTAGCAGCCAGGAGAAAATAAGTCACAGTCATGGCATGGACACCACCGACGACGAGGACGACTGTAGACCCCAGCGGGTACGACGCTGCTCCTCACTGAAAACGGGCAAAACTCCTCCAGGAACGCCGGGTAGAAAGAAAATTGTGCGATTCGCCGATGTGCTGGGATTGGACTTGGCCGATATAAAGACCTTCCTGGATGAGATACCCACCATACCGAAGTCAGCGTTTGAGGATCTTGAAATACTCGAGTCCGAGCCACCGATGCTGCTCGGCCCCAAGTCGGACAAGCTATTGATGCCGCTGTTCCAACAGCCGGGCGGACTGGCCACATTCCTCGATGCGGTGCGCGAGAAGCAGGTATCGCTGGAGAACGCCGCGGTCACCGATAGCATCAACCAGACCATTTCGGGATCGGTGCGAGTGCGCAATCTGGACTTTCATAAATCGGTGCATGTGCGCTACTCGCTGGACGGCTGGCGCAGCTATGCGGATTTGCAGGCCAACTATGTGGAGAACTCCTGCGATGGCTTCTCCGACAAGTTCACATTTGTTCTCTTCGGCAACTCGCTGCATGTGGGCCAACGCCTGGAGTTCGCCGTGCGCTTTCAGTGCAAGGGTCAACAGTTTTGGGACAACAACTATGGCGCCAACTACTGCTTCCAGTGCTTGCCCAGCTCGAGCCACACGGCACCGCCACCGTCTGCGGTGACTAGCGCCGCGCCGGCTCACCATGCCAGCAGCCTGGTCGGCCTGCTAAGCCCCGCAGCGGGCGATGCCTGGTGCAGTTCGTTCTACTGATCCCAATCCAACTAGTAGGAGCACTCCGAGAAGACAGTAGACGGCGCGGTCGTTGGGTCATTGGGTCGTTTTAGTTAATGCCAGAATGCTACTATGCACCGTCAATGCTTTGGACGTGGTATCACCAGCCGGCGTCAGCTTTGACGGTGTGTGTACAGTGATCACAGATCGGTGAGATCATTAACCATCATTGAATGCGGCGCTAGCCCTGCCCCAATCCATCCCATAACCCTTGTGTGTATGAGTATGTAAGGCAAAATGTTTATATTTTTATAGAGCAAAATAAAGTGAAACTGGAGGTGTAGCAAGAACAGGGCAGTACTACGAACATGATAACGATACATGAGTTAAAACGTAAATTGTTAAATGAAAAGAGCCAGCAAAGTGCGAAAGAATCCCAAAGATAGTTGTTAGTCCTACGATATAAGAAGAGCAAGTGATAACAAATGATGATACAATGATATTAATGATCATGATTATGAATATGAATATATAGAACAGAATTTTAATGTCTTATACTGTCTTGATTTCAATAGTTTCCATTTTGTTTTCCGTTTGTTCAGGCATGGAGGGGCTTATCTTGCGTATACTTAGCAAATGAATTCCTCGAATCAAATCCAACTTAAATTTCTAGTCAATTCAAGTTTACTTATATAAAGACTCTGACCCTTATCCTACAGTCATGTGGTCAACAGTCTAGCCGAATCTCTTGCAACTTCATCACCTCCATAGCAAAAATACCACTTTGATTGAGTCTGAAAGAACTTTTTACCTAGCCCTACATATACTGAACAATCTGATCTTTAATATGCCAAAAAGAATAATTCAATTCTTTCATATTATTTTGATAAAATGTTGACATTTTCCTCCTTTATTGTTTAATTTTATTTTTGCTTAGCTATTATTTAAAACGATTTATGTTACGATTTCGGTGTTTTTATGCATAATATATATACGATATACAATACAATATATTAAATATACAAAATAAAAATATTTTAAATTCTAGTTAATTTTTATTTTTATACTTTTTATTGGTTTTCGTCTCAACTTTTATATCATCAAGTAATCGGTATGAGGATTGGCGTTATCATAAAATACTCAAAATATATATAGTATCTCAAGATACTAAAACTGGCCTACACAATTAATCCACTCCAATAGCGTGCACATATGTATATAAATTACACAATATGTATATCAGGGATAACAAAGAACCTAACAATAACAAATATTTATTTTTAAATTGACGAAAGCAAACGCAGCTACCTCAATGTTTTCAATGCGAAAACTTAGTAAAAGTAAAACAACAAAATATATATAAAATAAAATATAAATTATGTTATATATGTTTATTGCATAGCAAACATGTAAAGTTACCAACCAAATAAAAAAAACTAACTTTTAAAGTTACCAACTATATACATACATATACAAAACTATAAATCTATGAAGAACTCTTCGAATTCTTGAACCGGAAGCAGCCCCATTAACTGTTAGACTGAAGCGTGAGTAGTATAAAAACAGCATTTGAAAACCATAAAGTGGTAAAGCCTATGAGATTTGCTTAGAGTGACAAAAACCAAATATTGATGGTACAGATTGTTAAAGTTTTCTTTTGTGCTGCCGGGCGATTAGGCAATAGTTTTGCAAAAAAAAAAACACAATTAAAATTTACATGTTGAGCTTCGAAACTGAGAATACATATAATAAATAAATTACTTTTCCCAGAAAAAAAAATTGTTTTCATTATTTTTTTGAACGATGAAATAACGCAACAATAGTTTGTTAGTTTCTAGCAGCTGTTGCCGGAACGCTGCCACCATCTTGTTCGTAACAGCCTTGCCAGCATCTTGTTCGGGATAGCCTTGCCACCTAGTCGAACATATGCGATGTTTGCACTGAAGCAGCTGTTGCGTCAACTCTAAAATGCTGAATGCTACCGAGGATTCGTACAAAGTTGTGTACACTTTAGCAATTTGTGTATATTACTTTTGAATAATAAACAGCAATTTGAATTAAATCTACAATATAACTCGTAACTGGTAAGTTTAAAACAATAAAATTAAAAAAAATATTTAAAATATATAGTTTTATTATTTAATAGACGTTTTATTTAAATATACTTAAAGATTATCAGGATCTCTTTTGAAACCCAGGTAATTTACGGTATATGCTTAAGTCATTTAATTACATTAATAGTAGAATATGGAATATATAAACATGTAGTAAAGGAACAATAAATAAAATATATTAAATTCACACTGACAAGATAATAAAAATTTGTATATCCTAAAAAATACATTTAAAATTTATTTAAAATACAATTTCCGAATACTGTGCGTATCATAGTTTTTGGATCAGGAAAAAATAATATATTTCATTTCTCACGGAGTTCCTTTTAAGGATTCTTGAATTACCGAGATTTAGTTATAGTTAACTGAAGGAAATATCTTGAAACATCCGAATTATCGTAATTTAAGTCCCGGCTTACCCGGTAAACGATTGAATTTGGTAAACGTGACTGAACACTTGTAAGTTATACTGAAACTGAAAAGCCGTTTTATTCATCTCATTAAAAACATACACATAAAATAAAACAAATTTTGTTTTGAAACCGAAGCCATACCGGTGCTTTAAAATCGAATCAATAAAAAGTCGGTAATCGCTCCGATGCCGATATACAGAAGATTGTGGAACTGATAACGAACGCACGAATACTAACATTACCGAATCCGTATCTAATTCCAATATTCGTTTCGGTTTGTTTTCTCGCTTGGAACTATATTTACATATTCCGAATTCCTCATGGGGACTATGATTAAGCTACGAGTAAAAATAAGTCCATCATCTTTTTAATTGCCATGTTTCAATGAAGTACACTTTAAACATGCCAAATCGCCTCAGAAAAAATAACTTTCACTATTAGCAAACATCATCGTCAATGGCAGCCTCCTCGTCGTCCGGCTGGGAGGCGCTGACCTCAGCGATATCATCTTCCACGCTGTCCACAAAACTGGAGACTCTGCAAGCAATCAGAAAAGTATTTCAATAGAAGGCAAATTAGTTGCATGTGGTATCCTTCACTTTTCGAAATCGCATTGTGGCAGCAGACCCTCGTCCTTGAAGTGACCGGCTCCTTTACTGGATCGGAGCAGCGTGCAAAGACGCAGCAATGCCAGGAGCAGGAGCAACATCCCTGCGACATAGCTGAGCCACAGATTGTGCGGTAATATTATCAGAGCCACGCCCATGGCGACATATATGGGCGCCGGACGCCAACCGCCCAGCCACATTGACAAACGCCAGCAGTCCAGACAGAAGGAGCTATGGTAATTATCGCTGCAAATTAAAAATAAATAAATATACATTGCGTGAGTATTGAATTTATGGGCTTCTTCTGGTTGAGCAACTTACTCGCCGCATTGGAGCTGCAGAAATATGGTTATCAGCCATTTTATCTCAATGAACAGTACCAGCAAAGCTGAAAAACTGGCCAAGCATTAAAATTTTATGATCCCCAAAAATGGAGGAAATGTATCACAGCTTACAGTATGTAAAGACCCGCCTGATAGCCATGCATGTAGACATCCACGCCCACTCCACAGATAACTGAAATGAGAAATGACCACAAATTGGCTGTTGGCTGCTCAAGGAATTCGATTTGGGGAAATTTAAGTTGTTTTGGGTTTCTCGTGTCCTTGAATTGGCGCATAAAACAATATGATTATGTCTACTCCAATAACATTTCATTGGAATTTGCTTGGGGCAATAAAATATGCTAAAACGCAAAGCTGTAATATGAATGTCATTAATGGGACAGATTCAAATTGTCCGAGGGTAGCTTAAACTTTTCCAATATAAACGTGTTCATCTACAATTAAGTTTACGCACTAAAGCGGTTATTTGATCTACAGCAGTTTATTTTTTTCATCTCTTACAAATTTTGTACAAAATACTTAACAATATTTTAAAAAAAAATTTAAAATAAATAAATTAAATAAAATGACAAAATACAAAGTAAAAAACATCTAAATAGAAAATTGTAAAAACAAAAAATTAATTTTAAAAATATTATTATTTAAGCCATTTTTACAAACACATTCAAGCAGTGCTTACACTGGCGCAAATTTTAGGCACTTGAAACTATTAGAGCCACCCACTTGATAAACAACATTCTAACCACATTTTGACAATCAACGCCCAGTTTCGATGTGTAAAATATGACTAAGAGAAGGACAACAAGAAGAATCTACTCCAGATTCAATCTAATTAAGTTGTTTTTGTATGCGGCAGAAAAACAAATCCGATTAAATAGCTGATAAAAGCTGAGAGTTGGCTGAAATCGAGAACAAAAAGCAATGCCAAAGCCAAAGCCAAAGCCAAGCCAATTACATTAAACGCTTTGGCTTTGTCAAAAAAAGAGTCGATGAAATGTGCGTACAAATGGAAACCAAATGAAAGTCATGCAAAAATTATGCGCTGCTCTCTACACAATTAGAGGGGGAGTTGACGAAGAAGGGGAATTCCCGGCTGATAGATTTTTTTTTGCGCAACGTCGCCATGTTTAGGGGATTTCAGTATAAGCGACTGGCGCCAGAAAGCTAACAACAGAAATCAGCGAAAAAGGGGGACAAACGGGCACAAAGGATTGCACTTGGCAAGGATTTGCAAGCGTGCAGGATGCATGCTGCAAAAAAAGGGCCAATGCCTCGTTAATGGCCCTGAGAGTATCGTCTTGTTTTCTTTTCCCCTCACATCCTCTTGGAATTCTGAGCATCACGCTGCGTCGAGGTTTATGAACTGTGAGTTTTTTGCGGCTTGCATGCATAATGCAGATCCAGACTTTGGACTAAACAACAACAATATTGTTGGGAAATTAGTTTGAACTTGACCCAAGTTTTTGCTCTCAACTGCATACACAAACGATGCTCATTTATCATATGTCCCCGAGCACGTTGGGGCTGGTCAGGCTCTGATGCGGACTGTTGCACTATTGAAAGCTGCCATTACAAGTGCATTAGACTGGGGACGAAAGGCGGGGGCATTCAGGCAGGAAGTCTTTTACACAGATGATACCCATGGGAGTGATGGCTTGATAAGCGGCAAGTGGTAAATTGAAGTTTAATAAATGCAGCTTGTGCAAAATATTTAAAATAGATTTCAAATTCCTGTCAAATAAATAAAGAAAAAGCATATTTATAAAATGCTAAAAAGAATACATTTTTAAAGAAAGAAAGTGTTAATCGATCAAGAATTGTCAAATTTATGCAAAACTTAAAAAATCAAAATAAATAAAAAAAAAAACACAAATAATATTTAATGACTATAAAGATGAAAAAAAATATCTATTAATAATTACAACAAATTTTATGTGTTCACTTTTGGAAGATTTATAAAAAGTAATCGGTTTTTTTAAATTTGTTCTGCTAAGCTCTCAGTTTAATGACTGAAAAAAAAATGTACAGAAAAAAATATGAAATTCAAAAAACTATCTCAGATAAATTTTAAGTAAACTCATAAAAAATTTACTTTAATTATTTAAACTGACCAGAAATTTTATAAATCTAATTAAAAGAAAAGTATTCTTAATTGAATAAAATAACATTAAGGATTTCTGGTTGATCCAGAACCTACTCCATCAATAATGATGTTGAAAAAGTAAAATTATTTTTAATATCGATAAAGACATTTATAGCATTAAATAAATAAATATGGCTAACTGAGCTGATCAAAACTACTCGGAAATACCAAAAAGTATTATTTTATTCAATATATAAATTGCATAAAAATATTTGTTTAAAGATTATCATTGAATTACTTTGAAAATGTATCTATCTTTATCGAATAGCTAAATGTTATACATTTAAATCTTCGTAATATAATATGTTATGAAAATATCCTTAAAGTTGATAAATAGTCATAAAATAGCATAATCATGGCTATATAATGACTGCCCTCTTATGCGATTTTCCTCTTATCCTTATCATATGCTATGTTATGCGCCACCTGCGTTACTTGCAGCTCATACTCGTATTCTTCCACTTGAATCACTTTCAATATATGTGCTTGTGCTTACCGAATGAAGTCAGCAGACCAAAAACTCTTATCACAGGACGTAAACACTCGCAAGGCTCGACCGTCTGGCGGCAACGTCGACGACGTCGTTGCAATTGCTCATGTTGTTGATGCGGTTGGCTCATGGCTGGCTCTTTTCTCTCTTTTTTTAATATTTTTTGTACGGGTATTCCAATACAATTGCAATTGCTGAAGCGTTTCAGTGGCACATCGTCTAAACAACAGTCAGCAAAAGATGGTCTAGGAGCCACGTTAATACATCAGCTAATATTACAGCAACAGAGCTTAGTTCAGCTTAACTCAGCTCAAGTCAGAAGACACTTTGTGTTATGCATTGAATATAAATCAACTGAACTTTTACGGCAACGGCCACGTATCCCATTTCTTGGCAAGCAACTGACCGACGATTGCCAAGGATGGCGACACCAACACAATAACAGTATCAGTTACAGCAACAGCAACGGCAACAATAATATAAAACAATAAGCAGCTCGTTGTTCGTTTAAATTTCAACATTTACTTTGCGCCAACAAACGCTGCGTATGCGTAACGCGACCGACGACTTATAATTCGTTCACCTTTTTACAGTGGCATTTAATCACACTGCCATTTTGTGTGTGTGTGTGTGTGACAACTAATGGCTGCAAATTACCGTTAACGTGCAGCAATTTTCCTCCCGCACCGCGCGCGTCCTACACAAAACGTCAACAACTGGGTTTTTGAAATGTCCGCCAAGTTTGTGCAGGTGCCACTTGCCGCCTGCCACTTGCCACTTGACTCTTAAGCCAAAAGCCGAGCCCGAAAGCCAAAGTCTGAGTGCCTTGAACAACGTCCGCACGCTTCTAGCAGCGCCAACTGAATGAATGGAGCAATCGTCCTTAGTCGCCACGCAGGCTGCCTGACTTTGTAGCCAGAAAGCAGTCTGTGAGTCCAGCGAATACTCTACTGATTAAATGAGAAAGTTGTCCGATTTAGTTGGAGCTTTAAGTGAAATAATAAATATATTTAAATAGTATAAAAATTATTAAAACTAATTTGCTCTTAATTAAACTTTATAAATAGTATAAAAATGGATTTAAAATAATAAGCTTTTTAGTACAAATTATTATCAAAACAGATTCAAAATTTGATAGACCAGAGCTGTTAATTGTTAAGTCACACTTTCAATTTTCTTTATAAAATATTTGTTATTTTCAGACACTTCAAAAAACTATTCGGAATTTCATATTCAATTCTGTTTGTTATTCTTTTATTTTTTCTGTTTTCAAACGTTTTATTAAAAAATTCAGGGAGATTTAAAAAGGGCCTTAAGAACTTTATTTATTGAATCTTAATTTTTTTCAAATTTATATCGCTTAAGAAAAAGTAAATAAAATGTAAAATCTGTATTTATTTTTGTAAACTTTAGAAATTATACTTAATAATATGTATGATCCCGAACTATCAACTAATAATAATTCAATTGACTGCCCAGTGTTGCAGATTAATATTCAAAAAGAGGTATTTTTAATGATTTAAGGAGTTGAATAATTTTGTATTGAATTGTTGGGTTTTGTGCAGTGCACTTGGCAAGTCTTCAATGCCGACCCTCAATGCCATTGAAAGTTTGCTTTTATTTGTCACGTTGTCCTGTGAGTTGCTTCTACTGCTGGTATGTTTTCTATGCTTCAGCTTTCCCGATTCCCTCCTCAGTCGCTGCCCCATTCCCTGTTCATCACTTTGCATGTTTGTTGGTGTCGTTTCAGTAATTTTCATAACTGGCCCACGGTGTGGCCACAGCGGGGGGAGATGCTCCGCGGAGCAGTTGACAATTGCGCCATCTACGCAGAGTGTGAACAAAAACATTTTCGGCAGTGACAATGCCACCGTCTCTTGGACTTCCCCTTCCCCCTTGAAAAATTAAACACAGGAGCAGCTGAGGAGTAAATATTTTTTTTGGCCTGCTTCAGGTTTGCCTACATCTTTTGCATCTCTCATTTGTGCTAAGAAGAAGCTATGCGCCATTAATGACGTCTTTACTGGGGGGACAACGCGGCGTATGCGCAATGTAAACGATGCGAATGAGGGTCTTATTTGGGGTAGTCCTTTCGTCGTTTCATTATCTTACTAATGCCAGCCACCATGGCGACCTCGGGCAACGCCAGCTTAGAATCCTCCTGGAAGTCGCAGCGCCGTGTTAAATGCAACCAGGTCCTTTCCGGATTGAGGGACAGTGGCATTTGCAGCCAGCTGACATAATCGATCTTCAAAGAACCCGTCAGCAGCTGATCGAACGGCGTGTTTCCTATAAAGAACATGGATCTAAGCACCGATGTCTTGGCCTCCTTGATGTTCTGGCCTAGTACGCCCTGGAAAGGACTCGGCTCGTTGTCGCCCGTGCCCAGCTGCTCCAGCAGCCAATCCTTGTTGAACTTCAGATAATTGTAGAGCACTTTCAGTGCCTGCTTTCCAATGTTAGTAGTTAACACATCACTGGCCAGAACCTCGGCTATATAATCTGCAATGCCCACATCCAGTTCCATGGCATAGTTGGCCGGTGGACTGTGACTCAAGCGCTCCGACTCGGCATTGGTCAACGCCAGGTCATCGATTTTAATGGTGCTCACCGCACTCATGCCCCCGGCACCACGGCCGCAGCTGTTACCGAAATCGGTATCTAGATTGATGCTCTCCTTGGTCTGCTTGAGGAACAACTCTATCTGATCCGTGTGCTTGTCGTCCTCATCTATGGAGCAAATGGCCTCCGATAGGGAGTAGCAAATAGCAGCCTTGTTCTCGTTTTTGGCTGCCAAAGAGAATATTTTCATTTATATATTATATTATATATATTTTTTTATATTACATATATTTTTATTTATTGGTTTATTTCTATCTGTATTTATTAATCTATTTTTTAATTAAATTATTTCTTTCTATATTTATTTATTTATTTATTTATTGATATATTTTTGTTTTTATGTTTTTTTTTTAATATTTATTTATTTGTTTGTTTATTTATCAATTTATTTATTTTTTGTTTTAAATTATTTATTTACTTTTTTATTTGTTTGTTAATTTTTTTTATTATTTTATTATAGCACAACTAAGAGCAGTCTGCAAAAATAAAATTAATTTTGATAACTAAACTAAAACTAACAATATTAACTTTTAAATTTGACTAATAAAATCTTTAAGTTATAGACTGTTAAGAAGACAAATTAAAGTGTGGGTTATGCAAAAAAAGAAAATAATAATAAAATGGAAGTTTGAGTAACTGCTGCCAATCCTTACCCTGCTCCTGCAGCTCGGCAGTCTTGATTAGCTCCGTGTAGAGTGCAGCAAAGACCACTTGGAGCAGCACTGAGTCGCCCAGGGGACGGGTAGAGACTGGTATTATATCCTGCAACAGCGCTGTAATCTTATACAATCCTTCGGGCATGCAATCCCAGATCTCGGAGACACAGGTCAGGGCCAAGGACATGGCCTGATACATGCTGGCGCCATTCTCCACAGCATTGATGAGCATCTCGACGACACAGTCGAGCACTGGGTAGACGAAGTGCATGATTGCCTCGAGCCAAGGAGTACGCTTTTGGTTCCACACCTGTCGCTTGTCCAGGCAATCGCTCCAGCCACTCACAGCGTGCTCTTCCAGAGTCTTGATCAGGCAGGACTTGATATCGACGGCCTTACCCACGGCCACAACTAAGTAGGTCAGCGATAGAACAATCTGATAGTTTGATTGTCCCACGGGATCTATTAAGGAAATGGAAAATTAATCTCGAATCTTTGCACTAATAAAATAACCAACCTATGTCCGCTGCTATGGAATCGGTGACGTTGAAGCACTCGCCACGGCACATGAAAGCCTCGCACTTCAGCGGAGCTCCCTCAGCGCTGGTAAATGAATGTTTCGCCACATTCTTAAAGTTCTCCGCAGATGGCAAGTGTCGCATCAGATGTCGCATAATAATCCCCGTGAGATAAGCATCCCTCATCAGCAGAATCTTGAGCAAGTACGACCAGTGAGCCTCGGGGAAAGCCAGCAGTACACGTAGATCCAATGATATCGCCGTATTTGTGGTTAGATCTGCAAATTCCGTCACCCATTGACATGATTGCTCCTTCGGAAAGTATCGAGGCAAAGCGAAAATAATCCAAGCACTGGGCAGTCCATGGCGCGAGCTAAACATTTCCATATTGTCGAGACCCTTACGAAAGACCTGCAAAAAGATTCAGGAGTAATTCTTTACTTAACAACTTAAGCTTTTCTCAAGTTGATGACTAGTTCCTCAATTATGAAGGACTGCACTGATTTCATAAATTTATCTGTTATTGACCTTCAAAGCATAAAATATTTTAAATTTCAAATTAATGATTTGATTAAAAAAATGCCTATCTTCCCCATGTTATGGCTGTCTAAAATCTGCAAGTTTCATTTACTATTCATATAAAAGGACTCTGGTACCCAAAGCGTTAGTAGTTTAAATATAAGGCTACCCTTAAATGCAAATATTAATATGATCCCCTCCTTGAAATCCTCCTCATTTATAGAAATCCCTGACCTTACTTCATCTAATTACTTGTGTATTACTACTAATTATTACTAGTAATACTTTATAATCTGATTGTGTTTTTCTGAGTTTTCCCCAATCCTTGAAAATAAAAATCAAGATCAGAATGAATTTTAGCATGAATTTCAGTTAGTTTTTATGATCATTTAACGATTCCTTTAACGATTGATTTTTCCTTCTATTATCAATGATTCTTAGATACTTAGTAGAGTTAGATTATCATATCAATATTAAACCCACCTTCGAGAGGACACCTAGGGGAGCGCCACGGAGCAATAGGCAGTAGAAGAGTTCCCTGCATTTGGCATGAATGTCCCGGACAATGACACTCTGGTTACTCAGCTGGAGGCCGACATAGGCCTCTCCGCTCTCACAGACATGGGGCAATAGCTCTGCGATGCACAGGAGCATGTTGCAGATGTCCACCAGATGCAGCTGGGCTCTGGCCACACTGGTGACAATCTGGGTGTAACGAACGGTCAGCACACTAAGCGTCTCATTCAGCATTCCGGCAAAGATCTTCTGCGCCATCTTTGGGGGCACCGAGTTCCAGAGATCGGTCTTGGTGCCACGCATATAGTGCCACCACATTTGCACCGTGTACGAGCCGCGCTCCGACTCGAAAAACGGTTCCGTGTCCTCCCAGTGCAGGCAGTCGGCATCCTGAATGATATACAGGAGCAGAAGGCGACAGTGGAGATCCAAGAGTCGTTCGGCCAATGCCTCCGACATCTGGGAATACTGCTTGAAACTCAGCTTGAGGGCTCCACCCTTCTCATCGCCCTTGGGCGGGCAAATGGTGGTGGTGGCTGCCTGCATATAGACACTCAACGAGTTCTTGACCAAGGCGGCAGCTCCGATGGTAGCCGTGAGCACTGAGAGATCTGCGTGATCCAGGGACTCCTGAGACAGGCGATGTATGTGCTCCAGCAGAAGATCCGCTGACTTGGTCACCAAGCTCACAAACTTATCCGGATCAGAGGTTTTCACCGTAACGCTGCTCTGTGAATATTAATCAGAGGGGGAACTTGGATGGGGATTACGCGAGTCTCGATGAGTTTTCTTACAAAATCTCCCTCGTTGAGCTCCTTCTCAGTGTGCAGTAGACCCGAGTGCTTGCGATAGGATGCAAAGTATTCGTCCTCCCACCTAAATGAAAGTCAACAGTGTCAACGAAAACAAATTGCCACTTCGAAGCCATAGCCTACCAGCGTATCAATTTAATCGAGGCAAACGATGCATAGCGAGGAAAGTCCAGTTTACCACCCACAACTCCAGGACAAATGGGTTCCTGCAGGACGCGCTGGTGCGTCTGTTCATCCATCCAGTGGAAATGGTGGGAGGCGAGAGAGAGAGAGAGTGAAAACAATGTGTTAACGAGTTTTTCCCTCAAAGTGCTTTTTCTCGCATTGCGGTTGATCTCTTTTTCGGCGGCAGTGGCACCTGATAAAATTCCAAATCGCGTTGCAGCAAAATGGGAACGCGGTCCATTAAATTTCCTTCCTCCAGCACCTCCATTTTGTCTTCGACTAATTCCTTCAGCTCCAGCTGTAAAACTGATTAGCCTCGAATTTGCTATCGAGCAAACAGCCAAAGAGTTTGAAGGGTTGTCAGGACGACAATCCTAAAGCTAACTGCTCGACTATTTAATACCCTATACCCATACCGTTGACAGTTTGAGGATATCACGGATGAATATTTGAAGACGCTTGATTGCCCTTTAGGCTTAAAAGTGTAATTAAAATAATTTATTAATTTACAAATTAAATTTTGAATTTTATTGGTTTTGAGTTTGGGAAAAATAAAGTAATAAGTGTGTTAGGAAAAATATCAGATTCTATTGATGAGTGTTAAGAATAAATTGTGAGAATATAAAAAAATTAAATAAAACAAAAAGAATAACATTGGGGGAAATCTCCATTAAGAGAAACTCTGCCTCGCCCTGTTATTGGGTATTAAAACACACATTTTAACTGGCGATGTGATACTCTTTTACTACACAGAAAAAAATCTAGAAATTTTTCATAATACCGAAACTCAAAAACCGCAATTATTCCAACCGAAATAATCGATATGAATCCGATTCTTACATAATGGTTAATTTCGGTTCGGTCCAGCATATGATTTAATTATGTTTCCTTCGAAATTTATCGTTGTCTTCTTAATTTTAAAATGTTTGATTATTTTTTTTTTAATTTTTTTTTACATTTGTTTTGCCAACCGAAATCACCGGTATGATTTCGAAACCGAAACACACACAAAAAAGCCGTTAAGTGTTAAGCAAACGATATATAAAAGTTTTGCGTAATGAATAACCGAAAACCTAAATGCGAACATAACCGCAACAGGTACCGAAAGAGATATTCAATAGGTTTGATACCCTGCTTAAGATTACAGCCAATAAAGGTTTCAAATGACAGTATGAAAACAAATTACAAGAATCTTCACAAATTACCAATGTCGGCACCGAAGTGCACATTGGACTGCTCTGTACCACGAAGACCTGCAATATATTTACAATTGTATCGGCTATGCGAAATTATCTGTGGGACTAATTTATATCCGCCCGATATAATCAATAATTGATATACAATACATTGATCCCAACTTAGTGAGGTCAAATATGTAAAAATATATGAACATATATTTATGGATATTACCAGAGTTGATAGATCTATATTTTAAGTTCTTTTACATTTTTATTTCGCTCTATTCAATTATTTAAATTCTCAATAGAATATTTACCAAATATTAACAGTATTTACCAATTGACAATAATTTAATAAATAATTACAGATTCAAGAAATTTAAACTTCAATTCTACAATGATTTTTTCTGTGTAGATCTTAAGGTCGAGAACTGTCGTCGTAGACCTGTTATATGAATAATTTTCCTGTGTTTACATCAGCTAAATACAAATAATAATAATGTACCCATAGCGAGTTAATTAATATAATTTTTTAGAGATAAGTCTATAAATGCGCTGCAATTTGACCAAAAACGTTGGTCATAGGAACAATTAGGCTAACGATCATATACTATGCAAAGAGAGAGAGAGAGAGAGAGAGATAGTGAGGTTTGTTGATAATCTTTCACTTTAGCGCTCTCTTTGGTCCTCTCTCGTTTTGTTTAGTACGCGATAAGAAGCCGCTGCTGCTGTTTGCTGCCTGTCATTGGGTCGACTTCAGAGTGGATTCAGTTGACAATTGAGCGGTGTGGAGAGCAGAACATCGTTGTGCAGCGGACTTAAGTGGACAACAAAAGTGAGTGGCTTTTATTTGAACTGGCATCTGGAATGCACTGATAATCAACAGGGCGGGGGGCTCGAGGAGCTTAAATAATTTTCCAGTACAAATTTGTCGCCCATAGAACGTCAACTTGTTGACGCTTATCGAGGTGATATGGCGTGCTTATCAGGCATATCAGTAATCCATAAATCTCATTGCCTCTCTCTTTGGCACAGGAATGATCGCACACTTGAGGCACTTGACGAGGCGTGGCGTGTTGTCAGGCCAATTGCAGCAGCAGCTGCGCAGTGTCTCCTATCTGATTGACCAGCCCGAGTACAGTTTCCTCAAGGATCTGGGTCTAGAGCGTGACAATCCCGGCGTCTATTCGGGCCAGTGGCAGGGTCGTGGTCAGAGCATCACCAGCTATGATCCTGGCACTGGTCAGGCCATAGCCACAGTGCGTCAGGGCAATGTGCAGGAGCTGCATCAAGCCGTTGGCCTGACCGTCGAAGCGTACAAGCATTGGCGACAAGTTCCCGCTCCCGTGCGGGGCGAGATTGTGCGTCAAATCGGCGACGAGCTGCGCAAATACAAGGAGCCACTGGGCAAGCTGGTCTCCCTGGAGGTGGGCAAGATCTACAGCGAAGGTCAGGGCGAGGTGCAAGAGTTCATTGACATATGTGACTATGCCGTGGGCCTCTCACGCATCTATGCTGGCCAACTCATCAATTCGGAGCGTGCTCAGCACACTATCCTGGAGGCTTGGCGTCCACTTGGCCTGGTGGGAGTCATATCCGCTTACAACTTTCCCAACGCTGTGTTTGGCTGGAATGCAGCCATTGCTTTAACCACAGGCAACACTGTGCTCTGGAAGGGAGCGCCGAGCACACCGCTAGTTTCCGTGGCCACCACCAAAATTGTGGCCGAGGTGCTGCAACGGAACAATCTGCCACCTGTGGTCAGTCTCTGCCAGGGCGGCACGGACGTCGGGGCTGCTCTCGTTGCCGACAAACGGGTCAACCTGGTGAGCTTCACGGGCAGCTGCCAAACTGGCCGAGATGTGGGCGTCGAGGTGCAGCGTCGCTTTGGCAAAGTCATCCTCGAGCTGGGCGGCAACAATGCGCTAATCATCGATGAGTCGGCCAATGTGAAAATGGCCTTGGACGCGGCACTCTTTGGCTGCATTGGCACCACTGGACAGCGTTGCACCACCACCAGGCGCATCATTGTCCACGAGAAACTGCACGATAGCTTCGTGGAGGCCTTGACTGCCAAGTATGCGCAGGTGTTGCCCCGAATCGGCCACCAACTGGAGGCGGACACACTCGTCGGACCGGTGCACACACAACAGAATGTGGACAGCTATAAGGCGACCATTGAGGAGGCCAAGCTTCTGGGCGGCACTGTCGCTTTTGGAGGCCGTGTCGTGCAGCGTCCTGGACACTATGTGGAGCCCACCATCATCACTGGGCTGTCCCACGATGCGAGCGTCGTCCACCGTGAAACCTTTGCACCAATCGTCTATGTGCTCAAGACGCGCAGTGTGGACGAGGCCATTGCCTGGAACAATGAGGTGGAGCAGGGCCTGTCGTCCGCCATCTTCACAGAGAACATGACTCAAGCATTCAAGTGGATCGGTGCCCAGGGCTCCGACTGTGGCATTGTCAATATTAATACCACAACGAACGGTGCGGAAATTGGCGGCGCCTTCGGCGGCGAGAAGGCTACAGGAGGTGGTCGGGAATCCGGCTCGGATGCCTGGAAGCAATACTGCAAACGTGCCACCATCACATTGAATCATTCGGGAGAGCTTGCCTGCGCCCAGGGCGTTGTCTTCAATGTGGAGTAAACAAACTGTTGAAGTGCAGTCAATATCCATTTTTTTATAAATCATTTAGTCGCGTTAATTGTATTATTAAAAAAGGTTTCAAAAATGCATTGAATTAAATTTTCTTAACTAGTCCTTCAGACAGGTTACAGCTCACTAACATCAAAGCGCCAAAAGTCCACCTCAATATCCTTGGACTTCTGCTTGTGGAATTTGTAGCTGGACTCAATATTATAGCGCAGTTCTGCAACAACGCTGCCGCGAGCGCCCCACTCTTTGCACTTTTTTAGAATGTACGCACTGCAAAAGAGATTGAAAAAAATATCCATATAAATATGTATTATTTTAGTATTGGCGTATAATCAAATACTTTCACATTTGAAGCCGAAGGGAGCCGCGAGACATTTATATATTTAGAGACATTTTTATGATCGATTACAAAACAAAAGAACAATCACTTTAAAAAAATTCCTTTTGACGTTCTTGTTGATTAAAATATTTAAATAAAATATGTCTTGACTTATACGTCTAATGATCAAAAGAGTTGTGATGACAACAAGTTCGAAACTTAAGTACAATCACTGTTTTCTGTTGTCTTTGTTGATGAATTCAATCTGCAATCTATTTGAAGCAACGAATGCTTTTTAATTTAATAAAAATTGCAATATTTAAAATAAATCAAAAGTGCATTAGGAAATTAAAACATTGCATATTGATAAGTATAAAAGCCATCACAGAAAATAATCGAGGCTTGATTATATCGTTCTTACTTGTTTGAGATAGCAATTAAAAATTGATTTGTTTATGACTGAAATAAAAAAACTGATTGCAATCATTTGCATTAAATGGATTGCAGACTGAGACTTTTCAATGACTGCTTGCTTGCTAAATAAATTGATCGACCTTTTCTACAGCTTAATTACATATGCATACATCGATTTAAAGTGCTTCACAAAATAATCATCGACTAAGATCAAGTCAATCAATCAATTAATTTAACTTCGCGTTGCAGCATTCAGTTCTGTTTATACTGCTGCTCACCGTGTAGATGTTTTGTGAAGAGAGTAGACAGCTCCTGTGGCTAGACGTGTGCCCACCTCCAAGAAGCGCATGTCCATGCCGGCATTATGCTTGGTGCCAAAGGGCGGATTCATGACAACTGTATCGAAAGCATTGTCCCACTTGCTGCCCGGCAATTGCAGTACATTTGAGCGCACACAGTCCACATTGGGTAGCTCCAATTCCTGTACATTCTGGCGGAAAATGTCGACAGCAGCATCGTCCAGCTCAAAGCCAACTGTGAGCTGAGCTCCGAGCAGAGTCGCGCCAATGCTAAGCATGCCACAGCCGCAGCCGAGATCAGATACCAACTTGCCCTCAATGTCGTTGTGTTGTGCTTGGATGTGGTGCGTCATGCAGGCGGCTATATGTGGTGGAGTGGGGTATTGTTCCAGTAAAATCTTTGGCTTTTCAAAGCCATCGACACTCTGCAGATACTCTTCAAGCTTCTTTAGCTTTAGACGCGCCATATTGAGAGATGTGTGAACTGGTTTTGTGCTCTACTTAGCACTGGGCGTCGGCGTCGTCGGCAGTGGCTCAAGGCGCGGCAGCACAGGTATGAAACTATTTCCAAAATACGAATCTTGAGATATAAAGAATCCCAAAGTTGTAGAGCTCGTTGGATTAAATGCAGATCGCGGCGCGGCGAGAGCGCCTCCGGCATTGGGCGTTACGCTCACGCTTTGGGAAAACTCGGCTGTCACTGTCGGCTGGCCAAGCAACTGTGGTGCGGGCATCTGCAAAACAATAACACCATAATTCTTCAACCAAATCAAACTCCTCAATATTCTTTTACCTGATTCGTTGTATTCCCCAGGCCGATGAGCAATTGCTTTTTCGTCTGTATTTCCTCCAGTATTTTACGGTTGGTCTCGGCTTGCTGGGCACTAGATGTGGGAAAAGCCATCAAAAACAGGCTAAATTTTGATATAAAAACTAAATAAAAACGAAATCAAAGGAAAAAAACAATGCAACACGCGCTTTTGTTTTTATTTCTCTGCATTGTCGTTTGATCGGAATAAGTTCATTTGAGCAATTTATTAAAGTGAGCGAACGTTTGTTCATTGTCGTCCATTTCGTGGTATTCACAAGTAATGTTTGCTTATTTTTGTTGTTGTTGTTCTTTAGTTTATCACAGATGATTATTCTCAAAAATTGCTTACCGTTGTTTATGTATGATTGAAAACGTTGAATACATTTAGAATTAAAATAAAACAATATTAACAGAGCTTAAATAATAAGAGAGAGAAAAAATGTTGTTTAGTTTGTTCATGTATATTAACATTTAACTTTAAGAATTACAAAAATAGAGCAGGCCAATGACAAAATATATTTCAAAACTTCGATTGAACTATTTACCGTTCGATCGTCTGTGTCTCATTTACGGTATATTGTTGTATATATGAATTTAATTATAGTTTAGTATTTTAGTACTATTATGGTATGTATGAAATTCATACTATAAGTACATGTTTTGGTATTTTAGCAGCTACGCGGTATATTTTAGTAAGTATTTTTTATACTGATTATTTTGGTGCTTGCAAGTTGCAAGATGCTGTCACACTGCTCAATGACCAAAACGTGTGCTGGCAAACAAAATAAATAAGACGCAAACTGTGACGCTTAGATATAAAATATCTACAAACATTTGCAACGCCCACGCAGTAGATCAAAGTAACTTTTAACACTAAATCTGGAAAGTGAATAAAAACAATTGCCGACATGAGTATGAGCGATGACGACAGGGACATTGATATTGAGAGTGACGTAAGCAAAGTCCCGATAAACAGTCGAAGTCACAAATAATATCGTAAATTCGCTTGCAGGATGACGCGGACTCTGATAATGGTCTCGGCTCCTCTCGCCACACAAGCACCGCAAATTTTACGCAGGTATTTGAGATGAATGAGTTAATGATAACACGAAGAACAACAACAAACGCGCGCATTGTCTTTGTTTATAAACACACGCACGTTCGAATTGTGGTTGTTGTACTGAGTCGACTCGCAACGTTGTCAATTTTTTGTTTGTTTTGAATTCTTTTCAAGGCCGAAAAACGAGCGCATCACAATGCTTTAGAGCGACGACGGAGAGATCATATCAAGGAGAGTTTCACCAATCTACGCGAAGCGGTGCCCACGCTCAAGGGGGAAAAGGTGAGTAATAGTTCCAAAGTGCGACAAGGAGCAAAGGCTACAATCGAGTGTGCTCGACTGTGAGAGACTCGGTACTCAGACCCTTAGATCCACACGATAACACCTACACACGATATAAAGGCGTAGTGTCAGAGTTCTCTTGTTCCAATGATAGAATTGTTTTTTAAGAAATGTTCGAGTTTATTATTGGAGATGCTTCTTTCAGCTTGTCCCAAACATTTCTACAAATTTATAAAGAAGACAACTTGGACAAACATATCAACAAAGCTCCTCTTGTCCAATTTTAGAGATCAATCTCAAATTAATTTATTAACATCTGTTACCCCATTACAGGCAAGTCGCGCTCAGATTCTTAAGAAAACCACCGAATGCATACAAACGTTACGCCGCAAGATAAGTGAGAACCAGAAGGATATCGAGGACATTAAGAAACAGAACAGTTTGTTAGATGAACAGAGTAAGTTTAAATAAGAAAAGCCACCACTTTAATTGTTTAACTAAATTGACATTTTGACCACAGTACGTCGGCTAGAAGGAAACACATCAAATGGATCGGATTTCTTAAGTGGCGACGAACTGAGCAGCGACGTTGAGGATGCTCTAGAGCAGTCGGATTTCAGCCGGCGCAGTAAAAAGATGAAGACATTTCATTCATAGCCCCCGAATGGCATCTATGTTAAGTTAACGCTGGAGTCGTAAACGAATCAATCAAACCCAAACATGGCATTATCATAATCATTACAACCTAAGTCCAAAGCATAGCCCAATCCCCACCAAACTTTACCCCCACGTCTACCTTAATGTGTGTGTTATTTTGTACTCTCGCTATACTAAAACAAATGTGTAAGTATCTCTAAATACATAGTTGTATTAAAATTAGTCTCTTGAATTTGTATATGAAAGTTCGGATACAAAGATTATGTATATTTTCGATTTAAGATCGTCTGATGATGGACCATTCTACTAATAAAAATTTGTAGCAACTCGTATCTAAAAAATATATATTTTAATAACACACACCGGCCAGACTATTTAAACTTGAGCGTCAGCCACAGGATCACAAAAACAAAGAGCACAAAGAGGAACATGTAACACATTTGCTTGGAGCCGCCGCCTTGTTTGGCCAGGCGCACCACTCGCGTCATTGTGTTCCCCAGGAACCCGCCTGTCCGATCCATGTCGTCATCGATGCCGCGCAGCAGCTTGTCCTGGTATCGCACCTCGTTGCCAATATCGATGGTCAGTGATTTAAGGGCGCCAATCTTCTGCTGCAGCTCCTCCGCTGCGCGTTCGTTTTCCGCCTCCAGAGCATCGTGTCCACTGGGGGGCGGTGGTTGCTGGTTCAGCGGTTGGTAGGGATAGTTATTTCGGCGCATGCTGCTTCCACTGCTCTTGCTGCCTGTGTGTGCCAGCTTTGCATTAATTTAGCTGCAATTCTAGGAGATACAATTTTTACAAACTGCAAGTGACACGTAAACCAAACAACGATTTCTTACTCGAGGGCAAAACAGCTGCTGAGTTTCTTGTTATTCGTGACTTATTCGGTTAATTCGTCCTCTGATTCATGTAATTTTTAATTAACGGATTGCTATAGCTTTAATTAATTAATAAAATATGCTTGCAATAACAATGGTTTTCCTTGCAATGTTTATCAGAGTTGTGTGGTTCCGTCAAGAACTAGTTCGCTCGCACTGGTCTTTGGACTGAGCTACTTATGGCGGAATGACAACTTCAATTTCAAACAGCTAAGCTTAAATTATTAGTTTTTTAAATTAACTTTTCGGAGACTTTTTGGGATTTTTGGTGTTGGCTAGGTTTTAAACTATTGAGCATTTCGAGCGCTCAAAATATTTCCAGATACTGATGCTTTAATCATGTTCAGCTGCCTTATAAACTTGGCAATCTTGAACTGAACTAGTTCACGCAACTGAACAGGTGTCGCACAGTGTTGTTAAATATCCACAAACAGCTGTTCTGGCATAATAACGTAACGGCGTGTGTTTGCTTTTATTAAATATACTTGCCATAGCAACTTTTAATCTATAATATAAATTATGTGAAGTGCTAACATTTGGGTGAAATTCAGTCATTAGATTGGTTGATTCGAAATAAAATTTAATGCATTAGACCTGCCAATCTATAACTTACAGAGAAACTCAATTTCTACATATTCCAATTAGGTAACGCTTAAATTTCGAATGGAAAATAATGCAATAAACCATTAATTCACTGGCTGCTCTCTATCGTGTCTTAATCAATACGCCTTAAATATTAAGCTACCCGCGTACACATGTATTGACTCAGGTGCACGATATCAGTTCAGCAGTGACGAGTTTCGTCGTGACCTTTTGAGACCTATGCGACATGCGATGAATCTGGCCCTGACTTGCTTTTAAGTTAATTCTTGCTGCTCATTATAAATACGTAATACTCATAATGTTTATGTTGTAGAGCAACTGATTATTATTATTTAATTTTTTATTATTATGCTTGCATCACCCTTCAACATAAAATCTAAAATGATAAGCGCGCGTAAAATCAGCGAACATTGAACTACAGCAAAATTACTGATAACATTTCTCTCTCCTCGTAGCGGCAACATTATGGACCTGCCAGGCTATGTGGCCAACAAAATTGGCGTGCCGGTGGAAGCATTCCGGCTATTGTTGACACTGCTGGCCGGTAAGAACATTGAAGATGATTCCATCATAAGATTCAATTATCATTCCTTTTCTCTTAGGTTATCCAATTGCGGCGATTTACCATAAATACGTTGTCGATAGACAAAAGACACTGCATCACTTGTACTTTGCACTATGCGGCTTGAGCTTATGCTATTACAATTATGGAACGGACACATATCATTCCCTTGTGGCCACATGCACCACCTACGTCCTGGTTACCTTTCTGCGCAGCTCGCCTCTTCTGCTGCTGATCATCAACTTCACCTTTCACATGGGTTATTTGTTGCTGGGCTACTACTTCACGGCCAGCAACGAGTACGACATCTTGTGGACCATGCCGCACTGCATTCTGACGCTGCGCATGATTGGCTTTGGGTTTGATGTTGCCGATGGACTGAAGAAGGAGGAGGAACTTTCCAAAGATCAGAAAGAAACGGCACTGACACTGCCGCCTAATTTGCTTGAGCTGTTGGCCTTTGCGTACTTCCCCAGCAGTTTCCTGGTTGGTCCTCAGTTTCCCTATCGTCGATATCAGAGCTTCACAAATGGAGAGTTTCGTCAGTACGGTGGCTTTATGGATGCGGGTCTTAAGCGTTTAGGCTCTGGCGTGCTCTATCTGGCAATCTGTCAAGCTGGTTTGGCCTATTTACCAGATGGATATTTTCTATCACCTGAGTTTGCGGAGCAGTCTTTCATAAAGCGCATCTACTTCTTGGGATTCTGGGCCAAGTTCTCACTGTACAAGTACATTTCCTGCTGGCTGTTCGCAGAAGGTTCCTTAATGTGCTTGGGCTTTACCTACAAAGGCAGGGATTCTCTCGGCAATCCGGACTGGTCCGGCTGCAGCAACGTAAAGCTGAAACTACTCGAGACGGGCAACACCATGCAACACTATGTGCAGAGCTTCAATGTGAACACAAATCAATGGGTGGCTCATTATGTTTTCAAGCGTCTCAAGTTTCTCAACAATCGCAATATCAGCTATGGGGCTGCCTTGGGTTTTCTAGCCATCTGGCATGGCTTCCACAGTGGCTACTACATGGCATTCCTCATAGAATATATGATTGTCAGCACGGAGAAGCAGGTGAGTGATAATGCAATTGATTTGATATATATGGATTATATTAATGCAATTTCGTTTTCAGATTGAAAGCGTTTATACCAAACACGTTTTACCAACCTACGGCGAGACGCTTAACAACTCTAAGATCTATGCAATTATTTACTTCGTATGCTTAAAGTCTTACAATATCGTCTACATGGGCTGGTGCCTCACCTCCTTCGTATTCCTCAAGTACGAACGCTGGATTACTGTCTTTAGTGCAGTCAACTACTTTGGCTTTATATACATGCTAGTCTGGGCCTGCATGTTTAACGGCTATCGTTACTTTCTCAAAAAACAGCCCAGAGAGCAGCGAACAGTGCCACCCACAAAACAAGCCACAGATTAATCAACCGCCACCAAAGTAAAATTGAACAATATTGAAATAATTTGATTAGTTCTGAGTTATTGAATTCTAGACAAACCAAGCAACACAACTTAGTAATCCTATCTGCTTATATACATAGATATATAATTAAAATTAACTAACATTTGAAATTTGTGAATTGTACAGCCCGAAACTTCTTTAAAATCCTTTGCCGATGCGTTAATCAAAAAAGCAATGCCTAGTCAATGAAATAATTTCGTTGCTCTTTGAAAACGGCGATCAGACTTATCTAATTATAAAGACACTTTTATGCAAAACATAAGTATATATAAATAATATATTTTGATATGCTCACGAAAAGTCTAACAGATTTTAATACGTAAAGTGCAAATTGAACTAAAATAAAGCAATGAAATTAGAAATACTAAAGGTTTATAAATTGCCGGAAGTATATTTTCATGGATCTATATATTCTATCTGAATGATACTGCGATAAAAGATTTAGATTCATTACGTTCTTTTGGGATCGAGAGAAAACGAGGCACAAGGCTGCAATGATTGAAATTCAGTCTGTTTGAATTAGGTACATTGCTTTGTAAACATTTATTGGGGCTCAGAGAATGGTGATGAGAAGAATGTATGAGTGTCAATTAAATTCTAATGCTCCATGGGCAGAGCATCGCCATCGCCGGTGTCAATGCGACGCTTGGCGCCTCCGCCGACAGCAGAAGTGGCATCCTCATCATGCTCAACAATCTCGCTGAACATGTAATCATCCTGATACTCCTTTAGAATTTTGCTGGAGCGATTCTCATCCAAGAATAGGGAATAAACCTTCTTGACATCCTCGGTGTTCACTTCAGTTGCCTTGCGACGACGACAAACCAAATTAGCTGTGGTAATAAGTTGTATGGCATAGCGCAGACTGGTGTCGGTGGCGATACGAGTGAGAATGGTCAAAGCATCGGGATGCATGATGCAATCTTCTTCCTCGCAACGTATCTTGAGAATCTCCTTGACCTCCTTCTCAGTGTATGGAACAGTGCGTATTATAATCATGCGATCAAGCAGATCAATGGGTATGCCATGGGGACTGCGATAATTGGTACCACGAATGCGGGTAATGCCACGATTTGTGGCCATAACCACCACAGGCGCCATATCCGACTCCAGAGCGCGATTGAGATACGAGAAGCACTCGATGTCCAGCATGTGTACCTCGTCAATAAACAGGACACCGGGATTGATTTCAGCCTTGCCCTCTTCCCGCCATTCCAGTACCTTGTTGTTAATCTGATCGCGAACCTCCTGCTTGATCTCACCAGTATCGCCGGAGAACAGGGCGAGGAAACCATGGGTGCGACTGTTGATCACATCAATCTCGTGCAGTGTGACTGTATGAACAACTTCCTTGCGCTTCTGCAGCTCACCCTCTGGGCACTGAACGAAACGCGTCTGGGCCCCAGTGGCATCATAATCGCGAGCTCGTGTAAAGCTGCGTCCAAGCTTGTTGACCTTGCCCGAAGCCTTATCTATAGTGATGACATCGCCAGCTTGAATCTTCTCTTTCATGAAACATTCGATGATCTTGTTGCCCAGGTCGTAATTGGTCTCCATTTCGGTGGTTTTCAGTGTTACCTTGCCCACTTTCTGACCAGTGCCAGTTGCTGGACGCTCGATTTGAATCTCCACCACTTCGCCTTCAATGATCTCCGTCTCCTCTTTGATGCGCACGCCGATGCTCTTGCGCAACGCCTGCGATAGGGCCTCAGTTTTACTCATCTCCAGTGAGTAAATCTCCGAGCCAGACATGCTAGTGAATGGTGTCTCAGTGCCCAAAGCCTGGGCCATTCCCACGGCAATTGCCGTTTTGCCAGTACTCGGCTCGCCAGCGAGTAAAATACAACGTCCAGCTATTTTACCCTCGCGCACCATTTGCACTACAACTCCAGCAGCGCGACGTGCGTCCTTCTGACCAACCATGCCCTGCGAGACAGCGCGAGCCTCAAGCACGTCGTCCAGCCCGAGACCACGAATGTGCGAATGGGCGCCAATGCGCTCAATGCGCGTTATATCGCGAACTTCAATTTTCTCAGTTTCGGCCATATTTGTTGATGATTCGAATTATTTTCACTGGTTATCTGAAACTCTACTCGTTTTTTGTTGGCAACTTATTCGATTTGTTTGGAAAGATACAACAAATTGAACAAATTCTGATATTTCGTTTGTTGCTCGGCAACGAAAAACAAAAGCCGGCTCGATTTGTTTCACATGTGTTTCGAGCAGAGTTGCCAGGTGTTGATTAACAAATCGATTTCATCATTTTCTTCCTCACTTATGCGTTCCAATTCCGCATTTGACCAAGACAAAGAGAGCATTTGAATGGCAGATAAAGCAAGGGACTCAAATAATTGATTATTATTGTCAGCGTCTTTATAGGCGAGCACCTTATTTTCTTCTTATTTTCAAAATGGCAAGAACTAGCCTGAAATTAGCTAATCTGACAACACTGGTTGCGAGTTTAGTTGCTTTTGCCAAACGGTGTGGCAGCCTTCGTTAACAGCAAAGGGACTATAGTCAGCTTTAGGTAATTTATCATCCTCTTTTGGTATTTTCTTTAATTGTAAAACAATAATTTTAAAATTTTCCATTTTATTTTATTTTGAATTTAAATTTGACAACTACTTCTTAATCTTGATCCCAAAAAATCCAATTGATTTAAAGATGTTTTTAAGCTGCCACGCGTTATTTGAGTGTGGAAATATTTGGACGCCTGCAAATACCTTTTTAATTTGAGCGCTTTGAACGGTCGATAGATTGTGGCGGTCGGTCGATAGACGGTAATTATATCAATTATTTAAAATAACTGTTGTTTCATACATTCCACCAAACAAAACGCAGAGTTCAAGTCTTTCGACAAAACGTTGTTTATTTAATTCATATTAAATATTAATTACAATTTCTGTTTGTGCACGAGTAGTGAAATGGCAGTAAAACTCTAAAATTAGAAAGAACTTAAATGCTTAAAGAAAGTGCGACAAATACAAGCAGGTTAGTGGTTAGCATTAGTTGTTTATATTTTGATCTATTGGGGATGCCACTAGCACTTGCCATTTGATGGTGCCTTGGGACGACAGATTTTGCTGCGTCCATTTGCACCATAGACAATATTGCAGGAGAAGGTAAAGTAGCCGCACGTCGACGACTTTGTGAAGTATGTGGACTGGAAGTTTTTGTTCTCCTGTGGCGGGTTCTTTGAATTGTCCATGCTACCAGTCACTGACTTGGTGACTGTCACATAGCTGTCGGGTGCACGGGGCTTGTGTGCGTCAGCTTTGGATGACTTGGTATCATCATCCTCGGCACTGATGTGTACTTTCTTGTCTTCAGTGTTGTGCAGCTCCAGGGCTTTTGTGTGGAACTTCTTTTCCACATTCACTGTGCCGCGGAAACCGTTGGGCACGGATTCAGTGGTTGTGCGTACCGGATAAGTATTGACACGACCGTTTTGATTCTGAACCACTTTGTATTGATCTGCGCTGGGATTGGCCACTATCGCCTGCTGTTTTTGAGTGGTCGATGATTGTGTGTAAGACTGTGCTAGTGGTGCTCCAGCTGCATTTGGCCCTTGATTTTTGGTTTGACTAGCTGATGCCGAACTATCTTCTAGTTTGACGGGCTTCTCATTATAGTATTCATCTTCTTCGTATTCATCATAGGGTTCCTCATCCTCCTCCACTTCTTCTTCGTCGTCTATTGGGGCTTCAGGCTGATTGAGCTTATCGCTATCGTTCTTGTTCTCCGTACTAGTCTTTGTGGATTTCAGTTGAAGCTCGGGTATTTTATCTGATTCTGAAGCGAGAGATGGTCCGCTATAGACGGTGTCAACGCGATCGGTAACTCTGCAATTGCAATTGTTAGTTTTGTCAGAATTAAAAAAAACTATGAACTGATTAATACTAACGCATTTCCACTGTTGCCAAATTTACTGATTGTGTTGAAAAGCTCCCTGTTCTGTTCACGATATGTGGCCACCTGCTCCTTTGTACCTGATGCAGATTGTGCAGCGCCGTGGTAGGATACACCAAAGCTAAGAATAATATTATGGATGTATTACATTGTGAACTTTAAAACAAAGTCAGTGTTGCTGACCTGGACGTGCCGTGTATTTGGGACTGGCTCTGTCCAGAGTGGCTGCCCGATTGTGCCGATGCTTGGCCACCTCCTGAGGTAGCTGCAGAATTGTTGTCCTGACCAGGTCGGAAGCCGATCTGAGCTTGAGATGAGGTTTGACCGGGCCCACTAGATTGTGCATCAGCTAACCCGCCCTTATCATTTGCCTGCACTTCGCTCTGGCTTTGTTGTATGATACCACCACTTTGTGATGAGGCCTTGGTACCGCCGTCCTTTCCGTTAAGTTGGACTTGAGCTTGTGATTGGGAAGGACCACCAGAGCCTTGGGACTGACTCATTGCCCCATCAGCGTTGCCTGTTACTTGTGCACTTGCCGCACGATCCGCATCAGAGGTCATTGCGCTTGCGCTGAACGTACTTCCCTTACTGTAGGTGCCAGACACTTGCGTCTTGGCAGTACCTCCATTCTTTTTGCCTTGGGCACTAGCCGATGCTTGGCCATCGCCAATGGCAGACTCAGCCTGCGAGAAGGCATCGTCAACTTCGCCAGTGCTAGGAACACCTATTGAAAGTATATATAAGAATGTGGTTTTGTAATTATCGTTGTCTTTGATTACATACCAATACCCCCACCAGGAGTAAGGCCGGTTCCTGGACTAGTTGTATAACGTCCAGGTGCAGCAAGCTGACCACCACCAATTCCAGGCTGCCCTTCGCCAATTCCATTTTGAGTTCCATAGCCAGGCTGTCCACCAACTCCTGGTTGAGTTCCATAGCCTGGCTTACCTCCTGTTCCGGTTTGAGCTCCATAGCCAGGCTGACCTGCACCGGTTCCAGGCTGACCTCCAACACCTGGTTGAGTTCCATACCCAGGCTGTCCACCAACTCCTGGTTGAGATCCATAACCAGGCTGACCTCCAGCACCCGGCTGAGTTTCAAGACCAGCCTGTCCACCAACCCTTGGTTGAGTTCCATAGCCTGGCTGACCTCCGGTTCCGGTTTGAGCTCCATAGCCAGGCTGACCTGCACCGGTTCCAGGCTGACTTCCAACACCTGGTTGAGTTCCATACCCAGGCTGTCCACCAACTCCTGGTTGGGATCCATAGCCAGGCTGACCTCCTGCTCCGAACTGAGTTCCGTAGCCAGGATGAACTGCACCAGTTCCCGGTTGACCACCAACACCTGGCTGAGCTCCAAAGGTAGGCTGTCCACCAACTCCTGGCTGAGTTCCATAGCCTGGCTGACCTCCTGTTCCGGTTTGAGCTCCATAGCCGGGCTGACCTGCACCAGTTCCAGGCTGACCTCCAACACCGGGCTGAGTTCCAAAACCAGGCTGTCCACCAACTCCTGGTTGAGTTCCATAGCCTAGCTGACCTGTTCCGGTTTGAGCTCCAAAGCCAGGCTGACCTGCACCGGTTCCAGGATGACCTCCAACACCTGGCTGAGTTCCATACCCAGGCTGTCTACCAACTCCTGGTTGAGTTCCATAGCCAGGCTGACCTCTTATTCCGGCTTGAGTTCCGTAGCCAGGTTGACCTGTACCAGTTCCAGGCTGACCACCAACACCTGGTTGAGTACCATAGCCAGGCTGTCCACCCACTCCTGGTTGAGTTCCATAGCCTGGCTGACCTCCGGTTCCGGTTTGAGCTCCATAGCCAGGCTGACCTGCACCAGCTCCAGGCTGACCACCAACACCTGGTTGAGTTCCATAGGCAGGCTGCCCACCAACTCCTGGTTGAGATCCATATCCTGGCTGACCTCCTGTACCGGTTTGAGTTCCATAGCCAGGCTGACCTGCTCCAGTTCTAGGCTGACCCACAACACCTGGTTGAGTTCCATAGCCTGGCTGACTTCCTGTTCCGGTTTGTGCTCCGTAGCCAGGCTGACCTGCACCAGTTCCAGGCTGACCACCAACACCTGGTTGAGTTCCATAGCCAGACTGTCCACCAACTCCTGGTTGAGTTCCATAGCCTGGCTGACCTCCGGTTCCGGTTTGAGCTCCGTAGCCAGGCTGTCCGCCAGCTCCTGGTTGACCTCCGCCTACTCCAGGGTGTGAGCCAACTCCTATTTGAGTTCCATAGCCAGGCTGTCCTCCTGTTCCGGCTTGAATTCCGAAGCCAGGTTGTCCACCAACTCCTGGTTGAGTTCCATAGCCAGGCTGACCTCTTGTTCCGGCTTGAGTTCCGTAGCCAGGCTGACCTGTACCAGTTCCAGGCTGACCTCCAACACCTGGCTGAGTTCCAAAACCAGGCTGTCCACCAACTCCTGATTGAGTTCCATAGCCTGGATGACCTCCTGTTCCGGTTTGAGCTCTAAAGCCAGGCTGACCTGCACCGGTTCCAGGATGACCTCCAACACCTGGCTGAGTTCCATACCCAGGCTGTCCACCAACTCCTGGTTGAGTTCCATAGCCTGGCTGACCTCCTGTTCCGGTTTGTGCTCCGTAGCCAGGCTGACCTGCACCAGCTCCAGGCTGACCCCCAACACCTGTCTGAGTTCCATAACCAGGCTGTCCTCCAACGATTGGTTGTGTGCCGAAACCAGGCCGACCAGCGCCAAATCCTGGATGAGTTCCATAGCCAGATTGGCTGCCGGGTCCTCCAATTCCAGACTGTCCTCCTAGTCCTGTCTGAGTTCCGTAAACGGGTAGACTACCTGCACTTCCTGGTTGTCCTCCAATTCCTCCTGGAGTCCCATAACCAGGCTGTCCTCCAACGGCTGGTTGTGTGCCGTAGCTAGGCTGACCAGTGCTGTAGCCAGGTTGGGTTCCGTATCCTGGCTGAATACCTTCCCTTCTTGGTTGACCACTAATTCCACCTTGAGTTCCATAACCAGGCTGTCCTTCAACGCCTTGTTGTGTACCGTAGGTAGGCTGACTAGCGCCAGTGGTTGGGTGAGCTCCATAGCTGGGTTGTCTGCCGGTACCTACAAATCCAGGCTGAGCACCAACTGCTGGCTGAGTTCCGTAGCCAGGCTGACTACCTCCGCTTCCTGGCTGCCCACCAATTCCTCCTTGAGTTCCATAACCAGGCTGACTTCCGACGTCTGGTTGTGTGCCGTAGTCAGGCTGACTGCCGCCAAATCCAGGTTGAGTTCCGTAACTAGACTGACTACCAAAACTTCCTGGCTGTCCTCCAATATCGCTTTGACTTCCATAACCAGGTTGTCCTCCAACGCCTTGCTGTGTACCGTAGATGGGCTGACCTGCGCCGGATCCTGGATGCGTTGCAAACCCAGATTGACTGCCGGGTCCTCCAATTCCAGACTGTCCTCCAACTCCTGGCTGAGTTCCGTAACGGGGCTGACTATCTTCTCTTCCTGGTTGTCCATCAATGCCTCCTTGAGTTCCATAACCAGGCTCTCCTCCTTGCTGTGTACCATAGCCGGGCTGACCAGCACCAGATCCTGGCTGAGTTGCATAACCGGGCTGGCTGCCGGTACCTTCAATTCCAGGCTGTCCTTCTACTCCCGGCTGCCGTCCGTATCCGGGCTGACCAACTCCACTTCCTGGCTGTGTACCAACTCTATCTTGAGTTCCATAGCCAGGATGTCCTCCTGTTACGGCTTGAGTTCCGTAGCCAGGCTGACCTGCACCAGTTCCAGGTTGACCTCCACCAACTCCAGGTTGCGTACTGATGTCTGTTCCGGGCTGACCACCACCTACAGGCATTTCTCCAATTTGACCATCACTAATTCCGGGCTGGCCTTCAGATCTGTATCCGAGCTGTGTAGCGCTAGTTCCAGGATGAGCACCGATCTGTCCGTCGGATACTGGTTGAATTCCGTAACCTGGCTGACCTCCGAGAATTCCTCCACTTGTTTGAGTTCCAGCACCTGTCTGACGATTATCAAAGCCGGGTTGATCCCCGACACCAGGCTGCCCTCCCATTCCTTCTTGGCTGCCATATCCGGGTTGAGAACCTCCAAACTGGCCGCCGGCGCCTGGTTGTGCTTGCCAACCTGTACCTGGTTGCCCTCCTGGAGCAGATCCAGCTCCACCTGATTTTCGACACATGGCAAGTAATTTTACGTATCTTTAATTACCTAAATGATAACATACCAACTCCAGGAAGGTTAATAATGGCGTCGGGTCTACCGATGAGGCCGGGCTGAACAGAACCAGGGCAGTCTCTACAATCTCCTGAAGAAAATTGACTCTGGGCTTGACCCATGCCATGACTTCCAGCTGGATAAGAAGTGAACGAATTGAGCAACTATGTCGTAGTTTTATTCGAATTCCATGACTTACACACGTGAGAGCGTGAGCCACTTTCATTAGCCTCCGCCTCTGCCTTGCCATCCTGTTCGGGTGTGCCGAAGTTTAAGTACTGAGACTGTGTTTGTCCGCGGTTACTACAAATGTGTCATAATGTTGAAAATTCGTTTATTCAACTTAAATCGATAAATCTACTTACTAGCTTCTTTTAATTCTTTCTAAATCAGTCAGAGGAGTCAGCACAGCATCATCGTCAACAGCTGATTGATCCTGTAGTAGAAAGATTTTAATTTAGTTCAAGGCTAATGTCAGCTTTATCTCAACCACTCCATTCGCCCATGACTACACACATTTTGTTTCGAAAACTGACCTTGGCCACAAGTCTAGCCAATTAATGTTTCTTATCGCAATTTATTAGAGCCGAGTTCATTGCATTGAACTACTTTACTTTTCCGAATATGTAACCAACACAAACACAGAAATAATCAATTAAATTTCATTAACAATTTTGACACTTACTATGGCCGCTCCATTTGTGTATGCTATGAGAAGCACCACGCCGATCAGTATGCCCCATCGAAAGGGCAACATTTCAGTTAATCCAATTTAAATCCAATGGAAACGCGTGCTCGAAGTGGACAAAACCAGCAAACTGTGAAATGAAATTGAATTGTATTATAATCAACACATTTTCTTGATTATATTTTTTTTTATATTATTAGTTAGTGTTTTCTCCTCCAAGTGCTTGTTGTCGCGCTGCTCTTCTCAGTGTCTGTCACAAGGGGTTATCACCAAAGGCACTTTTTTTAAATGAGCACACAGATGCCAAAAAAAAAACACTACAAAACTATGCTCGATCTTGGGTTCGATTTTAGCTTGAGACATGACGTAATACCATGTGTTGGCTTTTTTTTTGTAAGTGTTTTGAGTTAAAACATATGTAGAGTAGTTTTAAATATACACTTTATATATATCCTTTACCATTGAAAATATTTTTTTTTAAATGGTTTATAATTTTTCATCAATTTGTTTGTAATTCATTTAAAATAACAATTCTTGTGCATAATAGTTTATAAAATAGATTTTCAGATTGTTTTACACTTTCACTTTTACATTATCACATAACCTCGAAATGGTAACGAAAAAGATATGATATATTTTGAATTCGGTCATTTTATCTTTAATATTTGCAACACTATTTAAAATATCCCTTTTTTATTCTTTTTTTAATTAAAGATAATTTTATCTTAAGGCACTGATAATATTCTTTAAAACTCAACCACTTGATCTTCATATATTAGAAGATCTATGTAATGTGAATATCACTTCGATATATCCTAGATTTTAATTATGTAAGTATTCCACAATCTGTTTCACTTTGCAACATACTTCTTCGCCTTGCGTATAGGATCCAAATAATAGTTCCGATCTGCTGCCGAACGCGACAACTGCCGGATTGCGAATAACGTAAAGTATTCCAAAGATGGAAACGTAAAGTTCTCGAGCCGGAGCTCAATTCATTGAAAGCAAGCAATTTCAATACATTTGCATGAGGCAGCATGAATATTTATGTAGGATTCACACTCAGACACTGACATACTCGTGCTTCTTCTGATTCTGGCTCTATCTAATCGTATATAAACATACACACATATACGTACAGAGACGAAGCACTTAGAGCTGTGCTCAGCTATGGCGCGTCGCCCAGTGCCATTCATTTAAGTCTATCTCGTATGGCTCTATGCCAGTTCCATTACATATCAACACTTTGATCGTGTCAATCGATCACTTGGCTTGGGTCGCTCCATTGAATGCGTGTGCGTTACAACATCGTCGCAGATGGGGGAGACTTTTGACCCATTTTAGGCAAATGTGCGGCCATTTATTGGCATATAAAGATACGCAATTGTGTATCTCTTGGATACTTACACTTCATCCACTTCTTTTTCCTCATACTCTTGTATTTTCAAGTGTGTCCCCGCGACCAGCTCATTAAATATGCATGTGGCTTCATTTCCAGCTTGTTACAATTGTTCGTCCAATGACTTGTGTGATTGGCACTTAGATTCAGAGCTCTGTTTTGTTTTAGATTCCTTAATCGAATTTTAGCGGAAGTAATTCGCACTTGATAACCTCTGTACCTCCTTGGCAGTATCGTCATATCTATTTATAGAGCAAAATTTTTTGTCTAAATCTAAGCAGTCCAATGTTAGACTGGGATTTGTCTTATTGTCAACATTTTTGTCTTTAAATTCGATTCGAGAATTGAATATTTATTTAAAGGCTTGAACATTTGCTGAGATTGTTTCAAGGCTACAATTATTTTCAATTAAATCGCGCTTTGAGAGATCCATAACCAACCTAGTTTGATTAGATCAACGAAAAACAAACTTTTCATTAATAACAAATTTGCTTCGGCCTATTGAAATAAATTTGCATGCACCCAAAAATCTATTTAGAACATCTATGAATGAAAATGTAATATTTCTTTTCAGCCTGAAGTGTTGACTGAAAATGGACAGTAATAAAGTGTTATTATGACCCTCATTTTATTGGGGTAAGTGCTCCGATCATTACACAGAATAAATCTCTTTAAAATCATGTTACTTATATTTTCATTAACTAGTCAATTTAGTAAAAAACTAATTTTCCTACAAAAATATTCAATAATTTCTATAAAATTATCAAGTTAAGTGTAAGTAAGAAAGTTTTTAATGTAAGAGATACATTTTATAAAAAATGTATTAAGAAAAGTACTCGTAAGCTAAAAAATGCTTTTATAGTTTAAAAATATCAAAATCTATTCCGTTATTAACTGTGCTTTTTTTTACTCGTTTTGAACCTAATCGAAATTAAAGTATTATTGATACTTTATTCAAAGTTATTACGAAGAGGGAAAATGCTATAATCCTAAATTCCACCACTGCAGTAAAAGGGATATTTTGCAAATGTAAGATATGTTATTCAGAAGAAAAACAACGAAATCCAGTTGAATTTAATGAATGGCATATTAAAAAATATAATTTGCGGAAAAACATAGAATTTTATTCCAACAAAAATATTTAATTAAAAATATTTATACTCGTTAATTTAAAAAAAAGTTTAAGGGTATATTGTATTCGTTGAAATATCATCCATCCATTCAATGTGTATATGTTCTTGTTGACCATTTACAACCGAGTCGATATAGCCAGTCATAGTCAAATAAATATAGCGATATTTAAAGCTGTCTTTAGTTTTTAAACAGAACACGCTCCTAAAAGTAAGCAATACTTTGTATGTCATAGGAGTTTTAAATAAATACTTAATAAAATTTATATTTGTATATCCGAATGATGTAACAGGTATCCCATAGATCTTGTTTTAAAACAAAAGCAGATGGGAACTTTTTTTTAACCAACCCTGTACAAGAATTCATAAGGGCTACTCCAGTATTTCGCGTGCCAGATTTTTTTTTTTTCATATTAACGTGTATTTTTGTTCTGTTTTGCACCATGATAATAAATTTCTGATCCCCAAGTATTGTTTCAAATCATAATTTATTTATTTGTTAGCATATATAAGTTTTGAAGAACAGCAACGAAAAAGTTAAATCAACATTACTTTCTGTGTCTCATATTAAAGGAGACATTGTAAGACGATAATTGCGCTCAAATTTGATTGGTTTGCATGGTTCACCCTGTGCAGTGTCAGTAAAATCCCAAATTAATATGCTGTGTGTTGGTATTTTTAGGCTTTTGACCCTACCAAAGTTGGTAACACTTTCGACAAACTGGTCTCATTTTTGTTTACATTTTTGAATAGAAATTCATTTCAATTTTGAAAATAAATAAATAGAAATAATCACACGCAATGATGAACGGCGACTGGATGCCTTTGTTGTTCTGCGGCCTCTCGATTCCCATCTCATTGTTCATGTGGCTGGGCAATGTGGCATTCTCGAAGTTCTGGAGCACCGACTATGAAGGTAAAAATTGGGTTCACTTTCACTGAGAGAAAACTTATGTACATATGTATTTGAGGTACATTACTAGAACCTGCTGTTATTCCTCCCACCCGTTGGTTGTTTTCGACCCTGGCACCGCTGGCGCTGATGTCGGTAGCTTTGAGTCGACGCTCCGTAAGCAAATCTGGAGCTGCCTTAGGCGTGATTGTTGCGTTCACATTGTCCATAGCAAGTCATCCCTTCTTCGGCAGTCTGGTTGTTTTCTTCTTCAGTTCATCGCGTGCGACCAAGTTTCGAGCGCAGTTGAAGCGCAAGTTCGAGCACAACTTCAAGGATGGTGAAGGACAACGCAATTGGGTTCAGGTGCTCTGCAATGGCGGAATGGCAACTCAGCTGGCGCTGCTGTATCTGATTGACTGTGGCAGTGGCGAGCGTGCCATTGACTTTGCCAAGGAGTATCGCTCCAGCTGGCTGGGAATTGCGGTGATGAGCTCGTTTGCTTGCTGCAACGGTGACACATGGAGCAGTGAACTGGGAAGCGTACTCTCCACCCGCGATCCCATCTCCATCATCAGCTGGCGACGTGTGCCACGTGGCACGAATGGCGGCATTTCGCTGATTGGCATTGTTGTCAGCCTACTGGGTGGCTTGCTCGTTGGATTTGGTTATTTTGTGACCGTGCGCTATACTGTAGATGCCAAAATGTTGCTCGTCAGTCCACCACAGTGGCCCATTATATTGTTTGGTGGCGTAGCCGGATTCCTTGGCTCTCTGCTGGACTCGGTGCTGGGCGGCCTGCTGCAGTTCTCTGGCATCAATGCACAGGGAAAGATAGTCGACGCACCGGGCAAGGGAATACGTCATGTGAGTGGTCTGCGCATTCTCGACAACCACAGCGTTAATCTCATCTCTAGCATTGTCATGGGTGTCACCATGCCGCTGCTAGCTCTCAAGTTTTGGCCAGTGCGCTAAGAGCGTCGGGGCCGTGTGCCACCAAACACCGATCATAAAGCTCTCCGAAATCCTATATAACAATGCATATTTTTGTAATGCTTTTAAGCTCTAAGCTAAGCACAACTTGACTTTCATGTAAACCGATAGACTCGCAACACAACGATTTAGATAATTGCACCGATTATACTGATACTATTACTAGCTTAAGTGACGACACATTCTAAGCAATAACATTTTGTGTACTTTCCACACTTCATTTCTATATGTAAGCGATTAAGCTGAAGTTTCGATATCTGCATTAGTCTCTGACTTTTGGCTGGAACTTTTTCAGAACTATGACTATGTGTGAGCTCCTATTACGTGTAATTTCTAATATTTTTGTGGCAATTTTCAAAAGCGAATACGAGTAAATTAAATATTCGTGCTATACTTCAAGTACACAAAATTACTCGAAAATGTAGAATTAATCGATTGAATAAATTTTTGAATTAACTGTGTTTGAATTATTTGAAAAACTTGAATCTTCTAATTGTGAGACATTTAAGATCGTTTGATGAGAACATCCCTTGCACTTTTAAAGATTGCTGTGTATAAATATAAAGATAAATATATGAATCCTATGTTTTATTTCTCTTAAACTTTTGCAATTCTATGTTACGCAACAAGTTATTGGAAAAGGCGCGTAATGCCTCATTTGAGGGCGTGGTTACGCCCTGTGCTGGCTTAGCGAAGCCAATGGAGAACTTAATCATGAGATCTCCAATTGGAGAATTGACGAATTGAGAACCTGTTGAAATCGTCTTGAAGATGATGCGACGCTTGTGCTGATAGATTTGTGGATCGTGAGGCAGACTGGGATTGGATTTGGTGTTGGGTTTGGAACTGTTGCCGTTACTATAGTTGTTGTTGGGTCGCTTCTTGGGGCTGGAGGAGGGAACAGGCGATATTGTGCTGCTTGTCAACTCCGTGTGATTTATCGAGCTAGGCGTCGTGGCTGACTCCTGTGACTGCGAACTGATCTTGGGACGACTAGTTCTGGGAATAGTTGTTGTAGTGCGTCTGCGCTGAGGACGATAACGAGTGGGATTCGCGCTGGAGCTGCTGGGAGGCTTTGTAGTGGTGGTGGCATCCATGGGTTTGACGCTGCTGGAGCTCAGCTGCTGCACCTGATAGCCTGGATCGGGCATCTGCTCCTCCCAAGCTGCCGCGTCCGGTTTCTCTGCATCCACATAGCCCTGTTCCGGCCCTGAGGCCGCCTCGTCCACATAATCCTCATCTGTTTCGGCGTCGTTGTTGTTGGTGAAAAGCGGTCTATGGGGCAGCTGCCTCTTCGACTTGTCGTCCTCATAGATGGGCACATCTGGTCCAGTTGCCGCCAGCACTTGCTCCATTTGCTTTTGTAGTATTTCGTAGAGCGGTGCATTCTGTTCATCATCGATCATCTCAGCGGGATCATTGGGCACAAACTGATTATTCACGTAAGCGCTGCGTCCATCTAAATCTTCATCCACATCCAAGGCATCCTGACCATGTTTCTGTGCACGTGCTTCAACAAATATATCCTCAGGCAGAGCAGGAGTAACCAAATCCTTGGGCATTCCTTCTACACAGATCATGACTGGAAGTGACACCTTGAGTTGTTGTGCCTCGAATTGAATTAATTTAACTCACCTCCACTTAGCAGCAGGAGCAGCCCAAAGGTTCTAATCTTTCCAGCTCCGTTTGTCATTGCAGTCACTTGGCTTCTGTGTGCAGTTGGCACTTTTGTAGCATCTTTTATACCAGGTCGTCGGAGGGACAATCCGTTGCATCCCACACCCAATCAAGAATGTTTACTGCTTCAGTTTTTTATGATCTGTGCCCTATTGAATTGTAGATCTGATCTCTTGTCCATCAACCCATAGAATTCGAGTATTAAGAACTTGTTTGATAGTTCAACGAACTGCATTCTCGTATGCAGATGATGCTGTTAGATTCTATTAGATGACCAAGTCTCAAGGGATTTGTTGCACCGCCTACATTTCATCTGCACACTTCAGATACGAGAATTAAGATTTCACTTTGTTAGATTTTATATTTTTGAAAGTGTTTCCTCTATCAAGAATTCAAATGCATACTTTTTTGGAATTATATTCCTTTTTGTCAAATTGAAAAGTAGTTTGCTGCCCCCTTTTAAAGCTGACAAGACCCGAAAATATCTGGAAAATTATTGAATTCTTTCTTCTATTCAGATACATTTTAAAAATAATTTTAAAGAAAAGTTCTCATTAGCTGAAAAATAAACGCATAGTCGTCTCCCCATCGCTTTTAATTATGAGTCTCTCAAACGGAGTCAAATTATTGCAATTATTTAAATACAGTAAGGATTAATTTTTTTTGGTTTTTTATCAGAATTTTAAACCAAACAAAATTTAACAAAATACCCCAAAACGTTATTTTCTTACTTCCAAAATATTAACTCTAAAACTTTTGAAACTGTGTATGAATGATTATTATATACATTTAAATATATTTTTTAAAATTAGTTCTGAATTCCTCGAGAGTTAAAACATAAGAATTAAATTAAAATAAATATATGGTGCCCAAAGTTTCGAAGTAAGAGCTGTTTTTGTGTATTATATTTTCAACGATTCCAGGAACTACATTGACAACAAATTCCACACGCTTAAAAAGTGCGTCGCGAAACAACAAATAAAAAACTTACACCTTGATTGTATGAGTGTATGGTAAATGAATATTCTTGATTTTAGAAATGAGTCTTTTCCATCTATGCATAACTTGAATATCTAATGAAATAATCCATAGTTCTATAGTTTTTATCTTGCAGTTCCATTATTTGTCTATCGGTTACAAGAACTTGATGATTTGTTATGTTTGGAGTAGGAGTACTTTATTCTCAAATGATTTTTTTTATTTCTTATATATTTTCTTTTAAATAAATAGTTAAATATTAAACTTAAGTATTAGATTTTGTTTAAGATACCACATATTTGAGTTTGTCCTTGTCGGATTCTAAAGGCTTCGGAGCTTCAGCGACCTTGACGGAATCCAAATTGGATTGGGCGAGTGTTGGCTTTGCAGCTGGCTGGGGCTGAGCTTCTACAGTCTTTACAGGAATTGGAGGCAGGGCAATAGCTTCAATGGGCTCAGCCAGTGGAACTGCGATTTCTACGGGTTTTTCCTGAAGGGGCAGAGCAATGGGCTTCTTCTTGTCGTTGTCCTTTTGCTCCTCGCTGCTTTCGTTGCTTTCCTTGTCCTTATCGGTCTGAGCATCAGAGGTTACAATTGTCGATGCATCTCGGAAGTAGGGTGAACATCTGAACTTCTTGTCGGTATATGCGGTCTCCTTGGGATATGTCTGCTGGCACTGCTCATATGATAGCTCTGTCCACAGTCCGTGAGTGCGACACTTGGCCACATTCAGCTTGCATTTGTTGTAGAACACGGCCACCTCGTTGGGTGTCTGGCCACAGATGGGTTCGTAGGCGTCCGTGCAGTCATCGTCGCACAGGTAGCCCTCGCTCAGGGCGTGGGTTGGACTGTTGACGATCCCCGAATTGCTGACCTGCTGGCATCCAGTTTTACCCGCCTCGCAGCTGAACCAGGCAATCGGTATGGCCAGGTAGGGAGGACTCTTGCGACTCTTACCATCTGCACCCGTTAGGGGCGAGTAGGTGCGCTTCACATAATAGCCATGTTCCTCGGTTGATACCTGTGCGTTGGCACCGTGATCCGTAGAACTGGACCACTTTGTTTTCGTCTTGGATCGGTGCGAGTCATGATTATCGTTGCCCTTGTGCTTGCGACGCTTTGCCTCGATTGTGGCAGGTTCCAGAAGCAGTAAAGTCGCCACTGCAACGGTTAACGGAAAAGAATTGGTAACGATCTACCTGAGAATTAATGCGTTAACTTACCTAAGATGCAGGCAACCTGGTATGGTCTCATCTTTATTTGATTTTATTTTCCTTCTACTGGAGCGATATCAACAGCTGCTCGTATTGAGTACAACTGATCGCATCTTGTTGTGAGAGGTGGCTTAAGTATCTGTGCACTTCGCTGGGAGGGGAATTCTTTTTCCTTTACCGGTTTTCTTGGTAATCTTAAACAAAACAGCTTTTTCTTCTCTTCTTCGGTGCTTTTACGATCTGTCGATATCTGTCTCTGTTTCTCCACAAGGAAAGTATGCAAAGTTGCTGTATTTTGTTGGTGAAATTTTTTATGCAAACTCATGTGCTCTTCATTTATCCGCGACGTGCTCGTATACCCTTTTAGCTTATTTTTGATGATACTCATCTAGAATGTTGGTCTCCAACTGGTTGGCTGTTTAACACCTTGTCCACCTCACCTGTTCCCTGCCCACCCGCTCGTTCTGAAGCGCAGCTTGCGCCTCAAGCCGGTTCCGAATTGGGTCAATCTGAAAGGTTTACTGATCTCGTTTTATGGGCACGTACAATTCTTTTAGCCTTAGGAGCTGGTCGTGCCCACAAGTATCTCTTGGCAAGCAGCTGTGCATAGTTACATACGCATCATCATCCAATTAATCTGCTTGTTATCACTATTTAGAAGTTGTTATTCTTCTGCTGATTTGTTGCCCTTGTTGAGATTTCAATTCCCTTGTAACCCACGTCTTCTGTTCGGATACAGAACGTAATTCTGTTCTAATTACATATTTAATTTGTTTTCTGTTTCCAGACCTTTTATTACTGACCCAGTTGAGTAGCATAAAATAACTTTCTAAGTGAAAAATAAGTTTAATATCTTTTATTCTGTGTGAATGAATTAATTTTTTAATTTTTTTTTTTTTTATAAATACCAAATATATTAGTATGGTTAGAAGCTAGAAATAAGAAAATATATAATTACAGGTTAGTCTTAAATAATGTGATTCGGTTAAGTTGTTTGTGCTCTTTTAAATGAAAGATTCTTTGTATTTAATATTATTTAAAAATTAACTAAAGAAAGGGCTTGTTGCATAATATATATTTGCTTCAATTTAGATTAAGTGTGAAAATTTTGGATATAATAAACTCGTTCTTCTAAAAAAAGTTGTTTCTTTCCAATTCGAATACTTGAGAAAATTGTTTTTGTTTTTTCATAAATGATAAAATACGATATAAAATAATTACTTTATCTATTTTTTTAAATGTTATTTTTGAATTTGCTTAAATCAAGCTCAACTACTACATTACACATTACGAGAATTTGTGTTATCTAGATTAGAAAAAATGTATCAAGTTTCTTTTTATTAAAGATATTATTTATACAATTTGTTGTTGTTTGTTTTTTCCTTTCTTAATTGAAAACATTCAATTGATTGAGATTTATGAACTACTTATACAAATGTTCGTTTCAGTGTAATAATTTAATTTCGCTAATATTCAGAGATAGAAATATCCAAAAGATAAATGGGTAGAAAGTTAATTAGATAAAGTTAAAGTCCGAGCTTAAGCTTTCAATCTCTTTGTAGTCTTCTCTCATCTAAGAAAGGATATTTATTTAATTTCAAATTAATTTAAAATCTGCATTTATTGTTATTTTTAATTTATGTATTAAAGGTTTTTCATTGTATTATTTCATTTATATTTGGGACCAAAGTTTTCATTACAACCAAGTACTCAAATTTAATTGGAGCAAGTAAACAATTGTCGATAATGATATGCTCTTGGCAAGACTGTATAGATCAATTGCTTTCTCTAGACTATACACCATATCAATATGATTCATTCAGACCCGTGATCACCTACTGCTTCCATTGTCATCAGTTTAGTTTGATTTTCAAATTAAGCCACATTATGGAAAAGTTTTAAAAATTTCCAAAATGCATTAGAAAGTTCCAAGTGATGACTCAAAAAAAAAAGAAAAAAGCCAATTCGATATTCATAACGATGGTGTGGGATCTAAATGGGCGCTAATTATTACATAATTAAGTGTGCAGAGAGCATTGACTGATTGCCAAAAGAAATTTAATCAGTCAATAAAGTGCGTCATGTTTTCTTGAGCTCAAAGAAAAATCCCTTTTGTGTATGTAAATCTTATGGAACCTAAATATATTTGCATATAACCCCAGCAACGACAATAACAAGAGAGGTGGGGAGGGGAGAGCAGTTTGCTCTCGTAACGCCCGCATCTGGCAAATGACTGTTAATGCGTTAGCCAAACAGACGGGAGGCGAAACATGGCCAAGACTTTTGGGCATAAATAAACAGATTTATGAAAGAAGTGACCAGAAACCGAATTTTGAATAAATGATTTCGGTTTCTTTTGTTGTGTAGAAGAAAACGAGGTAAACAAAAGATGTAAAAAGAAAGAGCTGAACTCGGAGAGCTCGTTGCAGTAAAAGCGGTTGCTTGGCAATTGCTCTGTCTCAGTCTCAAAGACTGGAGAGACTGAAGACTGGAGACCGGAGACTGCTCAACGCCTGCCTGTCTTCATGTTTACTTTCATTTTGGTCAAAATCGTCGTCGCATGGCTATAAAAAGCGAAAGCAAACCGCTGGATTCGCTCACAAAGACCGCAAAACTGCAAAAGTCAACTGTTCCCAGTTGCCACAGCGAATAGCAAGGATTGTCCAAACTAAGCAACAAATATGACTAAACACATTTACATGACATTAGGTGAGTCTTGAATTATTCAAAGGTCAGCTTTAATTTAATTCTGATCTTTTATCTGCAGCTGCCTTGGTCATCTTGGCCATTGCCGTGAGCGCCGCACCCGCCAATGTGGAATACGACGTGGTTAATTACAGAGATTTCGAAGCCGCGAGGAAAACCAGGGCAGTGGAAAACTCCAGTGCGGATAGTGATGAGGATGACGACGATGATGAGGATGGAGTGGAACAAAAACAGAACAGTTCCGCAGCTGACGATGACGAGGAGGAGGATGACGACGACGATGATGTGTCGTTTATCAGAAGACGCCGCGAGGCTGTCGACGAACCCGCCAAAGAACCCACTGAAGTTGAGGCAGCACCCGAGATTTCAGCTCCTGTGGAGCAGAGCGCTGAGGGCGTCACCACAATTCCCACTGCCTCCACGGTGTCAACCACACGTAAACCAGTGCTTGTGCTCATCCGTGATGCACTCAAAAAGGTCACCACGGGTCTGCCCACGGAGCAGGTGGCCAACAATGCTCTGCAATATTTCCAGCTCTTTGAGCATTTCATTCAGCAAACCATCGAACAGGTCATTGATGCCGCCGATGACGATGAGGAGGAAGCTCCAGCAAATACGGCAGAAGAGGACAAGAAGCCCACTGAAACGGCAGAAGCCCAACCCGAAGAGCATACAGAGGACTCCCCAGTTTCACTCTCAGCTCCAGCTCCAGCACCAGTTCCAGTTCCTGCGGAAAACGAAACTAAGCCCGTTGAACCTGAGGCTTCCAGCAATGCCGTTTAGAGATTCCACAACATCAACCTCAAATATTTATTTCAACTATTTATTACTAGTTTTTAAATTTGAAAATACATAATTATTTTTCAATGAAAATTCTCGATTGTTTTTACTAATTCGCTTTCTTTAGGCTCTGGTCTTTGTAGAGCTGTGCCGTATTGAGTTCTTTGAGAGCATGAATTTTACTGCGGATCGGACTGCGATGTCGATTGGTTGTACGTCTCTTGGGGGGCTCAATCATTTCCAGCAAACGATTAAAATGCGAATTGGGAACCTTGGTCGACTCTTTTCTCTTATTTCCTGTGTTAAACCTTTGCTGATGCGGCAGTGCCACTTCTTGATCTCCAACAGTTAAGCTAAGCGGAATCTTGCCAGATGTATTGATATAGATGGGTATGGTTATGTATATAGGTGAGCCGGGAACTGAATCAGGCTTGGTCTCCTAGATAGAGATGAAATAAGAGGAATAAATATGTGCAAATGATTTTTAAATGTGTTGAATCGAAACTAAGATATAGGAAATGTATATATATGAATCTAAGTTATGTGCTTACAAATCGCTTATATCAAAAAGAAAAAAGTTTTTTTTTGTTTTGTAAACAAGTTATAATAGGTTAAATTAGTTATTAATTATTCTTTTACAGACACAGAATTTAAGCCGCAATAACAAGACAAAGTATGAAATTTGTAAATAGTACATAAAAAAAAAGAATTTCCCAAGAAGTTAAGGATTTTGGTGAAGGAAAGAAATTGACGTGCAAATATATAATGTATAGCTTTAGGCATTTAAATTTAATTTAAATTTTTCAATATTTTAACTTTTTTTTATAATTCTAGATGTAATTCAACTTTGAATATTTAAAATTACATTTTACTTTGAATATTTAATATTAAATTTAATTTGCCGAGTTCGTGGTATATTAAATAAATATAAATACAAAATAACTAAGCTAATGACAATGATTTGAATGTCTAGTTAAGGTGAACGTTAAAGTAAAAGAAAAGTAAAGAGACCAAAAATAAAATAGTTTCGTAATAAAAAATTTAAAAGAATTTAGGTATAACGTAACTGAACTGTACAGATGACGGCAAAGTTTTATAACAGTGCTATAATATAGATGTAACTACCTGGGGCTTAGTTGGTTCTGCCAGCTGCTTGAGGAAATGTAAGGGATTTGCATCATCTGTCAAGTTGTTAAATTCATCGTCCGATAGCAGAGGCAAGCGGTCATTTTGGAAACTGTAATCTGGATCCTCCTTACTACCTGATATGGGTTGGGAACTGGGCTCGGATGTCGAGGATATGCTGATAGGTTTCAAAGTGGTGACTGGACGTGTAGCATCCAGTATGAGTTTTAGCTTTTGCGCTTCTTCGATATCATTGGGACTGGTGTCATTCTGGACAAACTCATGAGATGCACAAAGTACGCAGCAGAGTAGCAAAACTGAAAGGTTTGAAAGGTGTTGATAAGAATGCATCGAATTTAAATGTATTGTCAAATTTTATTTGAAAGAATATTACAATCTAAGCGATATAAGTAACTTAAGTTAATGCCCAGCCCTGGTGAAGTACACTCTAAAGGACAGTCCTCTTGCCATTGAGCACGACATCGGTTAGGCCAAGCTCCTGGAATTGTTCCAAGCGTTCGACTTGGTTGCACAGACGCTTCTTGAACTGCACCTCCCGACTGAGCATCTTGAGGTCATCCACGGTGCACAGTTTGTTGCAGTTGCCAATGTTCTTGGCGATGAGCTGAGCCGTCAGCATGATCTTGGCCCGGGATAGACGTAGATAGGAGAAATCCGCGTCGGATTTGCGCAGCTCCTGACGATATAGGAATAGCTGATAATGGAACGAAACGTTTTGGGTTGACTTTAGCATTTTCCTTGAATGCTTCTTTAGTTTCTCCTGGATATGTTTGGCTTTGGCCTGTTTGTTAAGCAGCTTCTCTCGTTTCTTTTCAGATTTGTTTTTCTGATTCTGGCAAGTTTTCATCTTGAGATGTTCGCGCTTTGACAGTTGGTGCTGGTGTGATGCCAGGACCTGTGTCCTGCATCCTTATAAAGCACGCAGGTAACATTATTCTAGCGGATTTGCTGGACCCTTTCAGGTAGTTTATCTCATTAGCGCGTGTTGCCCGGGCACGTGGTGATCATAAAGATTTTTTCCAGGCTTTTCATAATTTCTGCAGCGGCTGTCTGGGAATTTCCACGGTTTATTTATGGCTTTATGACTAGGACATTGGGTACCGCAATTCAAAACCGTTGCCATACCCAAAAATGCCGGCTGTGTTTAGTCTTAAGCCTCAATTAAGTCTACCAGCCTAGCGCCTTGATTTTTAAAGGTGGCTCAAATCTTGTCAACGTCGCGTCGTTGGATTTTGTGGCGTTGTTCCTTTTTTGGGTTTTCGGAAAATACCCTGGGACACATTTCACAGAATTCGTGGATAGTTCTGGCAAACATATTCTATGATATTTTAATGGCCTTGTCCCCATTTTTCACAGTTGTTCGAATTTTCTTGGTAAGCGCTGGATTCCGATTCCAAAGATTATACTTACATATATATATTTGTACAATTATACCGAATAGGTTTATTGTAAATATTTTCAACACTTTTCACTTCTTAACTTACGTTGTTCATTTATTCACGTTTCCCAACATATTTAGATCAAGTTTAGGCGTTTTATTTTTCATTTAAATCCATCTTTAAAAATTTAAATTTAAATTTAAATTTTACTTAATTTCGTATTTTTAAGAACTAAATCTTCAAATGCTGCAATGTTGCAAATTACTTTTATTCTGGAAAATCTATATTTTTAGAAAGATACCACTACTTACTATCTTAACTAACTTAAGAAACAATCATTCTTTTCGTAAATATTCATTTTAAGTATAATAAAGTTCTTAATTTAAATGGATTATCGAATCAAGTCTTACAACTTTATTGAACGCACCTCCGCAGAAAAAAGTGAAAGACCGCTTCATGTTCGTTCTGAGAATAATACTAAAACTGCTTCTGACCGATCATTTCGGTTTTATAGCAAAAAAAAAGGTTTGCGGCTAAAAAAGTTTCACTAGATAGGAAGATTGTGAAGAGAACACTCTCTACAACTCTTTTGCATATTAATTTTTGAATTCAAAGACCTAAGACCATTTTTTTCTGGCTATGTAAATTTGCCTTTAGAAGTTTAAAAAGCGTTGTCATTGATTTTTTTTTTTTTTTTTGGGTAGAGAGAGAAGCGCTTAAATAATGATGATGATGGGCCAAATCTTTTTTGTTCATTTCAAGCATTTGATTTGCCCATTTTGCAAGCAATTTATGAATACGGAATCATTTCTCGATCTTGCCCATTCAATGTGGATGTGCTTCAATGCGCAGCTGGAAAATTTGCCCAATGCTTTTGTCAATCGGAATTAGCCAAGAGACACAGCCACAGCCATCGATGAGTTTTATTTAAAGTCGAGTTTATTTATTTTGCATTCGCTGTCAGCCAGAGCAAAGGCCACGACCCGACAGGATAGAACAAGTCGAGATACGATAGGACAGGAAAGGACAAGACTCAGGCCAGGGCATTTCCATTTGACTTGGCTCTGACTGACTTGCATAACATTTTCAGTCTTCGTCTTTTGTGGTTTGCGTTAGTCATTAGACAACGTCTAGACCAAATTTTGGAAGCCAGTCCAAGACATCGATAGCTATTGCCGACGCATGTCCTTACTTTGCTCCGAAGAAGTTGGCATCACAATTTGGCCATTTGGAAATATGTATATTGAAATTGGCAACGTTTCTGACTGTGACTGACTGAATGCCAAAAGCACTGACTCTGCTCCCCGTCCCATCCAACCTCTGTCTTCGCTGTTGACTTACTTTTGTGCTAAGCAGAATGAACATTTTCTAAGCATATTTATATTATCGTTTGCACGAATAGTTGATGCCATTTGTAACACAGTATTTTAGTAAGCTAAATTACTGACAATCGCATGCATAATTTATATTTATTCTTATTTCTACTTTTAGCGACCAAAGAAATTGTTTTCAAAAAACAGTTTTTAATGTGAAGAGCAAATCAAGCTAATGTTTATAAAATATTTTGTAATATATATTACCATGCATCTTCATAGTAGATATTTAAATAATTTAATTTAAGATATTTAAATAGTTTAAAATATGTATTTGAAATATTGACAGAGTCTAAAAACTTTTTGTCAGTCCAAAAGTACTTCAGTAAATTTATTTCTGTATATGTAATTTGATTAGCAATTTTTATTTATTTAAAGCTCCCCGTACACAATCTTAGAACATTCAGTACCTTTGATTGTAATTTAATTTGACTGTGAAGTTCTCTTTATATTTAGATATCCAATTAAGAATGCAGAAATCCCTGACAATTTAAATACCTCTAGAGAGAAAAATAGAAATGAATAACTCCAATTTTTTTTTCGAATTCATTAACAAATTTAGGTTTTAGCTATTTTTATCATAAGAATTTATTTCATAAGCTGACAAAATATTCCAATGGTATTTGACACACGTGAGGTGCTTATTGTTTAGGAATAAAGTGGATGATATACTTCTTATATATTTGAATTATATACGAGTAACAACAATTTATTTGATTATGTCGGAAGTGTATTTAAGCTTCAGCTATCGAATTGTCTATTTTTTTTTATTTTTTTATTGCATTCGCGATGACGTTGACGACGACGACGAGGCAATAATTTTTCGACATTGTGTTCGCAATTTGCTAGCCATGAGGCCAATAAATTTCGCCAAATATGCGCCATAAAAAAGAAGGAGCAGCAAAAAAGAGAGATACGATCCAAAAACCTATGCACTTTATAATGAAATAAATTGACTTTCATGAAGGCGGCATCAATATGGTAGCAAAAGCAAATAAATCGCAACTTTGTGCGCAAATTAAAAAGGTTTGCAGCGGTTTACTGCGAATTTTTGTGGAGTTTCGAGTTTACGAAAAAGGGGGAAATGGGGCAAACGCTTTGGTTCGCCGCTCAATTTGCAATAATGCCGTGCAGTCAGTTTCATTTCAATTGCAACAATTTCGGACAGCTCCAAAAAGAATGAAACACACAAGTACAATATAAAATATATATGGGCTTACGTATATTTCATATATAGATTCGTACAAGTAAGTATGGGGGCTATTCGTATACGTTTATGGCTAAACTCCACTTTGAGTTCGATGGTGCGCAATTTTTGCGTTTGTGTGTGCTCCTTTTCTGCTTTTTTTTTGGGAGTTATTCTGTCTGTTTTTTAGCTGTAAAATGCATTTCACATTTTATTGTGCACTCAATCAAAAATCCATTTCCGTTTGTCGTTTGTGCGGACTGCGGACTTCGGCGCAACGGACCCGGCACGGTTCACGTGTACGAATATATCCAAAAAATGTGCCTGCACGTGTGAGTGCCGGGACTGGATGAGTGAATAGCTGGCGACTGGTGGCTCAACTGGAATTGGCATCCAAAGTTTGATAATTGAGTTGAAGCTGCTCGCGCGTCGAAGTCGCGCCATCATCGCCGGCTTTTACCAATATTGCAATAACAGAGCACTGGATCCATATAAATCGCTTCTGCGAGTACTCGTATTCGAATACGAATTGGAAAATATGCGATTCCCATTCCATGTTTGCACGTGCCAAACCAATCCCATCCAAATGACAGCAGCCACAACAACCCATCCTCTAGTTGACTGTCTGTAGCTTTTGAGTTTGATGAAACCCGGCCCAGGGGTCCATCTCGGGTTATTTGAGTCAATGCGAGGTTAAAAGGGTTGCATGGTCGGACAGGATACGTATGTCGATCAGAATTATCGTTTGAGAAATATTTTCGATTAGTTGATGTTTTAGCTTAGGCAACTTCACACTCCCAATTTTGTATGTATGAAGACAGTTATTAAAAATTAAGTCTACAAATAAATTTGCATGCATACCGAAATTAATTGATAACACTAGGTAACAACCAGATTGTAACGGTTACGAAATCAACTTTTTATAAGTGGCCATGATGGAAAAACTCCACTGACAAGAACCATTCTAAAAGTCAAGTGTAAATTCTTGATTTAAGCGTGTATTTTTAAAATATGTATTCAGGATATTATTATTGAATTAATAATACAATATGAGGATAAAAGCTTTTGATTTCATCCAAAAAAAATTTATGGACACTGGTAATCAAAATATTTACAGAGAAGGAATTGAAAAAACCTTCTTGAGTCTAGTATTTTGTACTTGGTTTAAGAAAATCCGCATTGATTTTAGCCAGGATTTTAATTCGTGTTTATTGTATGTAAACTCAATACCTTTTGTTAGTCTGTTTCTTTTAAGAAAGGAACTTTGATTCATGTCTCTGTAAGTTAATTTTATTGCTAGATATGTATACATACATAAAATGTGTGGCCTATTTCAATTTGCTTGGATCCGAATAAATTACCCAACTTAAAGATCTCATTAATTTAACTACACGCATCTGTATAACTGGTCGCAGTCTCACTTCTTGTTCTTTATTTTCCTCTCCTCTTCATTCGTTTTGTTTTGTTTCATTTTCTTTGCTTGCTGTTCTTCCTCCTGGTTTCATTTTGGCAGTTTGTTGTTGCTCTTGTTCCTGACATGACATGAACTGTAGTTTATTTATTATTTGCTCTGATGCTTTTTTTTGCTCTTCCATCTTTTTTGCTTCTCTTTTTTTTGCTTTAGCCTCTTTTAATTTTATTTATATCACTGACACATGCAAACAAATGCGTGTGTACGTGTGACTATGATGGGTCGAATATACAAATATGTACATATGTATATGTATGTATGTACATTCATACATATGCATGTGCCAGAATGTTTACATATATCTCGTGTAGTTTATAGTCAATTGTTTGTAGCATTTATTCCACAATTGCTATTTCTTTTTCTCGCTTTCTCTATATCTTCATCTTTTTGGTCGTTTTTGTTCGTTTATTTATGTGATTAGTTTTTATTGCCTCGCTATTTTCACTTTGAATCTATTTGCATTGCAGTTGCATTTTACAATTTTGTAAAAATAGAAATGCCCCCAAATGTTATTAATATTTATTATGAAACTCACAAACGAATGAATGACAAAGAAATTATTTAAAATATGCAATTACATACTTGTCTACAAATATTCAAATTGACAAATATTTTATATGACAATTTAAGAATGTAGAATGTATATTAAAGGCTGCCATAAAATGTAATTGATTTTAACTTTATTGTTTTCAAATTCACAAAAATTCGTAAGTAATTTGATTTTAACTTTGAATGACGTTCTGTATTAGACATATATGTATTTAATTAATAAAAATACCTTAATTCTCTACTGTCAATATTGATGCATGACATAAATAGTATTTTAAGTCCCAAAAGTATTTTCGTTCTGTATTTGACATATATTTAATTAATAAAAATATCTTAAGACTCTCTATTGTCAATATTGTTGCTTGAAATATTTAAATTTCTTCAATTGCCATCAAGCATTTTCTACAAATCAAACCAAGCGATCAAACGTCAAAAATATTGTTAAGTAATCTGACAAAAAAAGTAAATTTAATAAAATAAAAAAAATAATTTCTTAAATTTAAAAAAAATGCGTTAATTAAATTTTGAATAAATTAATATTAAACTCACATTTTAAAAATTTAGTTGAAACTGAAAATAAATTTGTGGTGATCATAATTTTTGACTTCGAAAATATGTTCGTAATTATAAAATCTGTGATATTTTAGGAACACCGACATTTCAACGGGTTGTCTTCAAAAGCCATTCTCTTCAACAACTACATGAGGAGCTTTTTGGAACATGCCTGCATATTTATTTATTCGCATTAAGTTACTGGGTAATTTTTTTAGTTTTTAACCGATTTGACATATGATACTTACTTGGTGTTGAAAATCAACTCATTTAGAATTGACATCCTCCTATTGTTAAGCAATTCACGCACAACTTCTCCGCCCACATAAGTTTGCTAAAGACTTCGCGTTTATTTGGCCATAAATTTTACGTACCATGGTCTATTAACTTTACTTCCTTCACCGTTCCCTTTTTCCCCGTTCACTGTTCCGTTGCTGGTGCCATGCATGAGTCATGCAGCGGGAAGGGTGTTTGGCTCTCTTAATTTACACCACGTTTATCCGTGAATCTCTGGGCGCACAAATCAAAATACTCGACGTACTCATACAAAGTAGGTGGAGATGAGTTCGTGCTTCCGCCAGCGAGTTGTGAGCTTCATTTGTTCGCTTATCTATCAGATGTGGAAATTGAATTTGGCCACAGCACACATGGCTCAGATGGGCGAAATGACTGAGAGATGAGAGAAAGAGACGAGTCTATAGATAATTGCATGATAACAGGCTAATTTTCAATTAGCGCCATTTTGATAAGCGCACATAAATTAAGCATTCTTTTTCATCTTCCTCTTCTCACAGACAACAAATTGGAAATGGCCTTTTGTTTTGTTGCAAAGCAGAAAAGCTTCCGGTTTTGTCATTGTGTTTCCGGCTTGATACTCAGTTCAGTTCAGTACGGGATGTTACAAACGTGACTAGTTTATTGATTTGATCGAACTACACCATACATAAATTAATGATAACACAAGCACTGACCAAGTAACAATTTGCTATGCTCTGCAAAATGCTTTTAAGCAGCCCTCGAATCGCAAAAGCCCAACCAACTAAAAGTCAAACACTTGAGCTGGCTCGCCTCTTAACCTCCTCTTGGCCAGCTACGTGTTGGCCATTTTGACGTCGCCGCTCGAACCTCCTGCGCCATATAAAATTCCAATCATACTTGACCAAAGCAAAACACTGGAGAATTCGTATACTCGTATCCCGCTCCCTATCAACCTTCTACCAAACAAGAAAAAAGTCAAGTGAAGTGCGACGCTTAAGTCAGAGGCATTGAATGGGTGGCTGGTTGGATTGGGAGGCGGATTCCCATTTTTGTTTTGGAGTCTCTTCTGCTCCTGGCAGCAGTCAGCAATATTTTCTGCTACACTTTTCCCAATAACTTTGTTTTCGTTGCTTAACGTTACATTTTCCTCTTACACTTGTCAAAAAGAGTTTTTAAATCTGCCGATTAACTTTGCTTTACTTTCATGAAGAGAATAGGTTTGTGTTGTAAAGTGAATTTTATAAATATAAAAAAGGCTTTATATTTGATCAATCAACAAATTAAAAAACTAAATTAAAATTTCTAAATCAGATGATTAGTTTTGGTTAGATCTTGTCGAAGTTCTGATGTTATAATCAGTGCAAACCCAGTTATTGATAGTTAACTTAGCAATAGTTAAATTTTTACAAATATGTCAAGCTCAGGTCTCAGTTAGTGAACGGAAATATTTATTCATGCAAATCAATATTAATAATCTAATTATGTTGAATTGTGTATTAAAATATCAGAAATTGTTCAATTAATTATTTTCAGCAGAATGCAATAAAATATTTAATATTTATTCTTTGTTACATATGTATATTGAAAAGAGTATCCAATCATCACTATATTCATTTTAACTTTTCGGTGTACATCTCTTTGGTTCTTTTTCGAAGTTTAGACCAAAAACTTGACTGCCAAATGGCACCGCATCGTTGCATTTATTTGTGTGCTGGGGCTTATTTCCAGGGCACAATTTTCGACAGATTTTGAAAATAGTTTCCGCTGCATAGGTAAAATGCAGCTCAGGGCTTAGCCATGGTCTCAATAGCTCCAACTCCAGCTCCAGATTCGAGCGCTATTCTTGCGGTTGCCTTTTGGGATAGAGGAGGAGAGAAGGGGTGACGGGAGGGACGAGGAGTTTGTTGAAAATTCTTTTCACTTTTCAAACGTTAACCTTAAACACTTTGTGAAGGGCGCTGCAGGTTGTGCAGGTTGTCACAGCTTAATCGATTTGGAAAAAGTTTCATGTCGTTCTCTACCTCTTCATGCTACTTTATTTTTACGCCCCATTTGTTTGGTAGCGCTCTCAGAAAATTGCAAGGTAAATCCGATTTCGTTGTATGTGGGTATCGTTCATTTCTGTTGTTGGGTGCGTCTCCAGCAATGATAAACTTTCGACACATTTTTCATTTATTTTCAACACCTTTGATTGATACATTGAACACTTGGCGCACAACTTAAGCAACAGTCTTTGGCTCAAATGGCTCTTTCTTTGCCTGTTACTGTTTCCAATACTCTGTTCTGCCAGGGTGTTTTTTCGACGGAAGCTCGCATCAGCTGGCAGGCATTGTACGAGCATTTCCTCCGGATGTCAAGCATCAGCCACGAGGCAAGGTGGTACCGTGATGATGGCGGGCTTAAGACGAGGCCCCGCCGTGTCAACTGCTGTGACAAAGGTGAAAGCACTGCTACTCGCTCTTTCCTGGCTGTGAATCGAAGTAGCTTATATTTTAAATTGAAGTGTGTCCTGCATTTCCTTATTGGGGAAACTGTCTTCAGCCTTCAGCTTGACAGCTGATAGTTACAAAGGACTGAGATCCAGACCAGCCACGACACTACATTTTTACACGTTTAATATTGAGCTACAGTTAGCAAGTTAGTGTTGAAAGATGTATCAATAAATCGGTGTTGAATAATAAATCTCAATTGAACAAGCACTTAACAGACAAGCTATCAAGGTAAAACAATTATTAATAATAGAGTCACTTTTGAATAGCATTTCAAATAAACATCCGAAAAGATTCAATACAAAAAAATATAAGAGTTGAAATGAAAAATTAAACCTTTAAGCTTCTCGGCTGGTAATTAATTTTTCTATCTCTAAATTTTTTTGCTATAATATCTTTAAGTTAGGAGAATGATTTACAAATGTAAAAATGTATAGATAGACATAATTTATTAACTTTTCTATGTTTTACTTAGGTTTTCAGAAAGTCAAAGTTTAATCCAGTTCTTCTTTGATAGCTATTCATGCACTTATTATTTTGACAACAAATCTTTCATTATTAAGCACTTAATACGAGATGTTTAAGAAACACATCATGAGAATATGCCAATTGCCAAGAAGAAAATATTATAGCAAACAAAAACTCATAACAAAATAGAAACTTGACAGAAACTTGGGCATCTAACAAGCTATAAATAAACAAATATCATTAAACTTAAGCAACTGACTGGTCTTGGACTTGGTCCTGAATGTTGCTCTAGTCTTGCTTTACATCTGGTCTCTGCTCTGATATTCGCTAACAAATATAAAATGTTTGCCATTCGAGGCAATTGCCCAACTAGTAACAACAGCACACAACAACATTGAACAACAACAAGAACTATGGCAATCGCTACCGGTAACAGGCAAAAAGAAAATAAGACAGTCAACTAAGCAAAACCAAAAGATGTGCCAAACTATAGCCAAAGTGGTAACGGAGGACGAAGCCGATGCGACGGGGAAACTTTTCATAAACATTATTAACAATTATTGTTGTTAGCAGAAGTTGCCTGAATAGCTGGATGGTGTTGCTTGTCGCGTGCAGCCAACAAAGTCCTTTTGGGCCCACTCGCACACACACACACCCACACACGCAGACCTACCCACACTCTTGGGCAGACTCTCAGACAGGCAGAAGGCGGGCGAAGTTATAAGCACGGCAAAAGTTGATAAGAATGAGCCATAGACGTCGTAAGGCAGCCACTTTTAGCAGCCAGCGAGTTCTTAACACGGCAGCTTTCTGCATTTTTTATAAACTAACGCGACGAAGAGTCTTCAGTTTGTTGCAACTTTTCTTCTTCTTTATCTTCCAACTACCTTTCCTTAAATTTTTAAAGGGTATATTATATAAGATGAAATGCATGTCGTATTTTAATATTACCAGCCAATCTCATAAAGAGCAGTGCTCTGAACGAAGTCTTTAAACAACCAAAGAACAAGGTTAAAGGGAACAACAAGGGAACAAAGAACAAGGTCCAAAAGTAAATTGTCCTACAAGGAAATTGCACATATATAAGGTAAGTAACTAAGTATGTATTGTTATTGGAATCTTACTTTTCTGAATACTAATAATATCAAAATACACAAGATTTGGCTGATTTTATCTAAATACAACATCAAACACTTTTAAAACTTTGGAAGATGTGCAATTCATGAAAAGACTTGGTACTTTGGATTTCCAAACATTATATCACAATTAAATGGTGTAAGTTATTTAATTGTATTAATTGATTCATTTATTAATATTCTAGCTTTACAAGATTAACTTATACTCAAAGCGCTAATACCTTATTATTACTAATACTCATTATTACAATAGTATGGCTTATTTAACTTCTTAAGTTTATTCAAGAACTTGATTTTGTTGGAGAATATATTTATTTATCTGAGATTAGGTGTATTTATAAAAAGTAAATATGAATTAATTTATTTTCTTCAAATTTTCAGAATATTTTTAAGATTTTTGTATTTTAAAGAATATTGTGTTGGGAATTAATTTTATTACAAATATATTAAATTTGACAAATTACAGTCACAAATTACAGTCAAAATATTTTTGATTTCAAAATAATATTATTTTGAATTTTAAGAAAAAAATAATTACATATTAAAGCACTTCAAATTAGCTTTACTAAATTAAAACATTTAATTGAGCTCTGGTATATAATAGTCGGGAATCAACGTATCTTAGTCTTAAATGTTAAACAGTCAACAACAAAATAGAAAAACGGCAGAGGCAGACAGTTATTGTTGTTGTTGTAGTTGTTTTTGTTGCTGGTAGTTGCTGCCTGCTGGCTGGTTGCACATGCTTCAAATAGTCTTAGGGAAGCTGCCGTCGTTGTAAAGTTCATAAACTTACGCCGAGTAACGCCCACAGGTTGGCCAACGTAGCGGCGGCTTTTGTAGCCATTGCTCATACGCCATGTTGGACGCGCAAGAATGAGGAAGGCATAGATAGATATACGAGTAGATTGAGCAAAACTTGGCGAGTGCCTTTTTTTGTGTCCCAGCTGCGACTCAGACTGGTCGACTGGCGAGGCCAAGTTGAAAGCATTGCAGGAAAGTTTAATTGAGAAAGTTAAGGAATTTCAATTAACTGTGGATATTTGTTATTTTTATTTTATTTTTTATTTTATTTCGACAACGCTTGTGACGACGCGTCGTCCTTCCATCCAGTTCTGTCCGAGCTGGTCCAGGCAAGGTTTGGCTGCTTTGGGACTTGCTCTTGCACTTTGGCCAAGAATTTCGTGTGTCGAGTCATGTGTACTATTGGCTGGTAAGTTTTTTTTGTTCCCTCCCGTCTTAATATCCTATTAAGCAGCACCCACAGTATATTAGCCGAAAGCGCTTAACTCATTTAACACCAAAGTGTGGCGCTCAAAAAAAGGGCAACAAGATTCGAGCCAAAATTGGTATGCTCTATATTAAGAATTGGGATAATATAACAAAAATATGCTAGATATTTATAAGCTTATCGAATTCGAACAATCCAAGACCAGGTTAACGAAGAAACTATTTAATTAATTTTGTATTGTTATGTGAAAAATAAAGCAATTTATTGAAATTTCCTTCCATATGTTATGTATTTTCGCAACAATTGAAGTTTTCAGTTAATCACATTAATTTCGCTTAAACGAAACTACACGATACAAAGTCGTAACAAATGGCTGGGCAATCTCTGCTCATGAGGCCGCTTTGGCTAAGATTTGTGGCAGCCGCCGTTCAATCACCAATCAATCAATCAATTGCAAATCAGGTGGCTGCTGCCGTTTCTGCTGTTGCGGTAAGGACACCTGGACTGGGCTCAGTGTCAGGCTCCACTGTGCTTAACAGTTTGACTGGTTGGCCTTGTGTGTTGACAAGTCGTGTAAGTCGTATGTTGTTTAATTATCGTGCGCGTGTCTGTTGGCTTACCAATATAGCGTTAACCGCTAACGAGTTAAGTGCTTTTGTATGCCCGCTGAGCCCCGACCGCAGCAGCAGCAGCGAGTTGAAGCGAGAGGAGAAAAGGGGCGAATGGAGGTGACAGGGGGCGATCCATGGGGCGGACATATCCTTGATGAGTTGTTGACCAAAGTCATTACATAAATGGCGGAATGGTGAATGATTCTCTTGACCTGAATCAGGCTTGAGTGGTCTTTAAGTTGTTGAAAATGTATGTGTGCGTATGCTCGTGTGGTTATTATGACATTGTAAAGTGATCGGTAATGAAAACAGTATTGAGTTGTTGCGCTTAAAGTGCAACTCGCACATCTAATTATTTATTTATATTTATACTCAGCCCTTCACGACAATATAAATTTAAACTAAAAATAAAAATTAAAAAATGTGAAATAACAAAATAAATAAAAGTTAAAAAATGTATATTTATGTGTAAATATTCGGGGGGTTTCTAAAATAAAAATTTGTTGCAATTTGTTATAATACAAAATAAAATGTATCTTTGAGTTACTGAATTGAGCATTGAATTCATGTTGTAAATAAAAAGCAGCAAAATTCATAAAATTCGCATTATCTTCAAGCATTTATTTCGGAAAACTGAAATCATTAAAATTAAATACTATTTTCACACACACAATGATGTTAATTGTGATACCATCTAGTGGGAAACCAGCAATGAGTCTGATTTAAATACCACAGAATGACGCAAACAAATTTGTTAAAAAGTTACCGAAAATATTTAGTTGGTATTTTAATATATGTGTAATGGATGCGATTTATAATTATTTACGGGCTGGTGAAACAGTGAAAGTTCAAATTGTAAATGGAATGCATCAGTCGGAAAATTCTGGCAAATGAATGAAAATAACAATTAGATAAATACTATTTGAATTCATTAGCTAATGCAATTAGTGATGCACACTATTTTCATGTAAGTTCATAATTAGATTAACTTGGCCCGAGGATAGGCGCGAAACTATGTAACATGGATGTGGGCGGAGCAGACAAACAAATAAACGAGCAAAGTTGGCTTGCAGTTGAAATGAGGCAAATATGCTCAAAACAAAGGAAACATGAGAAAATTGTCGACATACCGCGAATTTAATTAAGTTTAAAAGGCAGGCTGCGTTACACGGGGCGTATGCTTAATAAACCACAGAAAGAGACCGAGTGCAAGGCAGAGAGTTTGCTTGTGAGTTTAGTCCTTTATTTATATTGCATATAATTCAATAAACAATACAACGTATGACGTGACATAGAGCTAATGAACTTTAAGCGACAGACACACACGAGCACACACATACTAACACACACACATACAGCACAAGGAAAAGGATATGCTGAACAAGTTTGCAGGCCCGCAGGCGAATCGGCTGACGGATTGACGGACGGTCGCCTGATTGGGCGGATGATGCATTTGTCACGTTTGTTTGCTTCGGTTTCGTTTTGATTTGTTTGCTTTGTATTGCATTTTGAAAAATTTGCTTAATGAGATTTATCAAGACAAACAATAAAATAGAGTTGAGAATTTCCATGAACAAAGACGCATTATAAAACACGTCTCGTGGCATTTTCTTCAAAATAAACTATAATTAAACAAGTTATTTGAATTACACAATCTTTTTGAAGGTACTATTGTTTGAAAAATACTGTCATATACATATTATTTCATTTATTATTGCAGACTTGTGATTGAATATTCAGTGGAACTTCCATAGCTCGAATTTTCTGTAAATCGAACTAAAGTGAGTAGAAAAGAGTTCCATAATTCAAAAACTCCGTAACTCGAACCATTTCTTTGGATAATGGTATTTAATATCACAATAAATTAATATATATTTAATCAATTTGAATGCATGTTTTGCTTGTGCGAATTAAGTTCAAGTTTACTAAGTAGCAAATTCAGATACAAATCAGCATACATACAAATGTCCACACATTCATACACATATATGTATATGTTGTGTTTATATATGTATGTACATCTCTTAAAGCTTTCGCGTGATAACTGTCAACTTGACTGCATGAAGCCGCAAATCCGACTCGCGGGACAGCTCAGTCGGTGCAGTAGATGAGATATCCAAAGACAGTGCGAAAGAGAGTGAGAAAAAAACGAGAGAGAAGGAGAGAGTGTGAGCATAGTGCTAACATGCAATCACGTTGACAGATTCTTGTAAGTAGAAAATGTGCAGTTAAAGAAGAGAAAATAATCCCCATTCAGGCAGTGCAAGTTTTAAGTAGCACACACATGCACCTGATGACACACATACATATGTGCATACTTACACACACATACACGCATTACTTGATCCGTGCTACTTAAGAAAAACTAAGTGAAGCATATAAGTAGCAACTAATTTTCAAGCTGATGTAACAGCAGCGACGGCGAAGACGACGACAAGCAAAGCAATGACAAGGACAATAGCAAAAGAGAATGGCAGAGGGACAGAGTACAAAGCGGCAACTACTATCAACAGCTGTCTCTTTAGATATTCGAGTGAGTATGTGTGTGTGCGTGTGTATGTGTCTTTATTTCTCTCCGCTGCTTGGCCTCTGCCTCCCCTGTGCAAGCAGCTGCGCTTAATTTGAGCGCATTGCTCGGCAACGCGTACTGCAAAGAAATAACAAAGCGCATTGCATACTTTTTATACCGCGGACTCATGAAATGACTGTATAGAGTATACTGTTAGTTAGTTGAAAGGAGAGAAGAAGCCTAAGCTCCGAGACTTCATTTTCTTTATTTAGTGCTGTAAATATATAGGCTGCAAACTTGCAAAATTTTTGAAAAGTTTGAAACCTTTGCTTCGAACTCTGGTTTAATTTAATACACATATTTTTTCATTAACTCAAATGTTTTTTGGTATATTAATAAATCAATTGCATACATAAAATCTATCTAGAGAATATATATACTTTAAATCAATATTTTCTCTCAAATAATGGCGCAATATTAAAAGTCAATAAATCGAAATAATTATTTATTTTCCATACATACATCCATGTCCAGTTCAAATTTTTCTTTCATAATTTTGTTGTAGCAATTTGGTAAAGTACAAGCTGAATGCAGGGTAAATTGTCGTCAACCTGCTTAGAAGACCGATTTCTTATTTGAGTTTTTTTTGGATGAGCTCAACGTCAAAGTCAAAAGACGAACTGCAAAAGCAAAAGCTCTTTGCAGTTGCGAAGGTGGGCGTGGTTAGCAAATGGGATACAGAAAAGTTGCCCAAAACAATTTAAAATTACCTCACGTACGTGCGAAATTGCAAACGTATTGAGGGCGTGGCAGTCGATGCAGCCGCCTCACACCCGTCCACCGTCTTTTCATCATTCCATGCTCTCTGGCTCTCAGCAATAAATGGCAGCTTATAAGTCAAGTGAAAAGCAAAGCAAACAGAAACTAAAGCGAAAGCCAGAGCTGAAAGACTACAACAATAACAACAAACAGTAGCTGACTCAAACTTGAGCTTCGACTTTGGCAGCCCCGAAAAAAGGAAATAGTAACAGATTGCGAAATGTTTCATTCTCTGCGAATGGGCGTGGCACATGAGCGGGCGTGTATAGCTTTGCCATGCTGTGGCATTTTAAGTACAATTTTATAGAGCATACCTAGCGGGTGATTCACTCAGACGATAGAAGAGAAGAGGAGAAAGGGACGAATTAGATTAAGGGGGAGATGTTGCTAGAGATGCGCTTCGATGCTCTCTGATGACGACGAATGAAGTGTTGTTCATTGTTGTTGTATGAATGTGCAACGAGGCGAATTGGATATAAAGCACAGGCGACACTATTTTAAAATCGAAACTTAGATTTGAAGAATCATGAAATCAAATCAGTTATTCAACAACATATTTTGAGCTGATCATTTTGTTTAAGAAAATATTTTGCTAAAGCCCATTTAAAAAGATATTTTGGTGAAAAATGCGTGAAAAATAATATCAAATTTGAATGTAATTCTTTTAAACTTTTTTAAAATATTTTAATAATTTTAATGTATAAAATGACAAACATTTTTTATCTTGTAGCTTTAAATCTTACACTGTCTTTTTCGAGTTGCTTTGGCAAATAAAGTAATAAATAATAATTAATAATAAAACTAATAATACATTATAAACATGCATATTGCTTATAAATATCACTAAACAATAATTACACTATTTTAATTAGTTCAGAAGTTATATTATTTAATAAATTTATGCATTCCATTTACCGATTATTTCAAAGTGTGAATTTTTGTCGCCTGCACCGCATCCTGTAGATCCAACGTCTCGGTGAGTTTGTCTGCCAGTTGGTTGGTATGTGTTTGTGTTGCTTCCTTGGTGCAGGAAATGCATTATCCACTTAAAAGTCGGGGCAAAAAGTGGTTCGCATGGTGCGTTGGGTTAGCAGCTACTTAACGCATTAGATACAGAGCTTGAATGCAGACAATTGTAGACAGTTGAAGTGGTTGGATCTGAAGTAGGAGTCCGTCGAATCAGAGCAGTGGGATGGGGTTTACCAACCCTCATATACTTCATTAAACTTGAGCTAATTTTCAACACCTTTTGGTCTCATAAAAACCGATTGGCACGCACGTTGGACAGCTGCAGATAGAGATACATTGCACGCCAACTATAGATACAATGGAGCATATCTATACACACTCACACTCAGAAAAACACTTCAACTCTAATGAGCCAACTTTAAGTGTGCTAAAGTTTTACCTGGGGGTGGACTGAATCGCTTCTCTGTATCATGTGTGATTTGAGCCATAAAGATAAAACACACGCTGAATGCTGACAAAACGCCCACAGAGACACAAGTTTGTGTGGCCAAGTTAGGGGTTTGATATGAATTCGAGAATTGGGATTGGATAGGGTAGATTGTGGGTTTCACATTGCCAGCGCAATCACTTTGGCAGTCACGTGCAGCTGCTTAGCATCCACCTCCACTTACACCAAACAACAGCCCGCGTCATTTGCCCCATTATCAATAGACGTCGCTGTGTGATATCAAACGGCTTCCGTTTTTGGACTCTAATCTCAGTGATTGACATGCGGGTTGCAGGCAGTCGAGCCACTGAAGCATTCGACGCTTTAACCGACAGATAAACCACTGTGGTTCACTTTAATATGAGGCAAGTTCGAACACCATTGAAGTTAGAATATGGACATTTTTATTTATACTTATATTTATCTATTGATTTATTGCAATATTTTTTGTAAATTCTATTAAACAATTTAGAAATTGTATATTAGGCATTAAATAAGTAACTCTGCCTTAACAAATGCACAAATGCAATAATTCAGATATAATAAATTTAAAACCATTCTGAATGCAATCTTGTGGCTCTTAGTCCAAATATCTGAATATTGACATCGAAAACCGTAATATTACTGAAGCCAATATCCTGCCAAAAATTTTCATATTATTATGATAGAAACACTTGAATTCAGCAGTTTGCAAGGTCCTTGAGTTTGTCTGCTTTTCGCTCTGAATGGGATAAGAAAAATAAAAATATATTTGTCTGCAGAAATATTGTATTTCAATTGACAATTGAACAGTGCAGCAGGCGAAATGAAAAACGTAATCAAATCATATGAAAATGCCAAATCGAAGACGAAATCGAAAACGACGTCGGCATCAATGCTGATGTCGATTTGCAGTTTGAGAAAGCTATAAAAAAGTCCTTGCATACTTTTAGGGGATGGCGGATTTGCGCAACTAATGCGCCTGTTGTTGTTTGTGGCTTGTCAATGGTTATTGATTGTCTGGTGTCATGTGTGCAAAGATGGCCAGGAGAGGAACGGAGGCGACATCTAAGTCGGCTTGTAAAGCATGGCGGAAGCTTTTAAGGCATTTTATTCCGTCCCCTCACTCAAATACATACATTTGAAATGTGAGCGGCGTGTGTTAGTGTGTTAGTCCCCGCATTTACATTACAACAAAAAGGTTTTTCTTTCATTTTACTTTATTTTTTGCCGAGGTCTGAAATCTGCGCATGAAAAGCAAACGCATTTGCAAATATTCAAACATGAAAACGGCTTGGCAAATCCTCAAGAGCTAAGCAGCGTATCACAAACGGCTCAGGCGCCCAAGTCATGAGGCTTCAACGGAGTGAGTGAGAGAGATTGGGGTCGGGGGTGGTTCAGATTCCAGGGGAGCGGGTGACAGCTAGTTGACAGTTGGACATGCGGGAGCGTGAAAACTTTAACAAAACTTTGTCATAACTTGCTGAATTAAATTTGTAGAAGTCAAGCATTGAGCGCACAACGATGGTAGCTTTATCTTTTTTGTACTACCGATGACTTCCCACCTCCCCTCTACTTTTCACCCCTTACAATCCCGATGCTTCACTAACTTTGGCAAATGGGCATTGCATAGTTTTGTGCGTCGATTCCGATATGACAGCCCAGATGGTTGCACTTTTCGGGGCGAATTGTGCGTCTTTGGGTGCAGTTGCTTTACCGAAACTATTGAAGCTTTCACTCGCACAGCTTTTGTTGGTGTGGAGAAAGTTTAAAAACAATATTGCATATTTTTGGGCTGACATTGCAAAAGCTAAAAGAGCTGAATGCAACAAAATCGCTTCGTAAGCTCAAAATAATAACCACATATGCTTCTAGAAAGTTGTACTTAAAGTGTTGCACACAGAATACGTGAAGCGTTTCGAAAGGAACGCGAAACTTGTGATTTCCTATAATATATGTAGACTTGCTTAAAATACAATATTTGACTTTATCTACGCGTATTGTCTTCATTAATTTTTGACTAATAATTTTAATTTTGTGCAATAATCAATAATCTTTTGTTTGGTTAAATCGGTTTGATGTTAATTCTCTCAATCTTTCTTAATTTTAAATGATCGTGCTTTGTAAAAATTTTTATTTCATTTCAACTAAGTTTTTACATTCAACACGCACAAAAATCTCATTATTATATTTTCTAAATTTATACTCAAAGAATTTCGCTCTTTCTTTGCAGTCTTTACTTTTACTAAAATAATTTTATTGGACTCTAGTCTCTAAACAACTATTTGATTTTGGTCAGCAAGGAATTGTAATAACTTCTCACACCTTTTTGAAGCTTTTAGTCATTGCTTTAGAAAGTCAAGCCACAAGTCTCGACCTCTAACTTTTCCCTCATCAAGTAAGTTAGTTAGCGTCCTTTTGCTGCCACTTCATATGCATAGATGTTCAAGCTTTGAGACTGTTTCAAACTGAAAGACTTTAGGACTTTGGAGTGCAGGAGTTTCTTTGAGGCACTCAACTGTGTCCGTGTTGATTTGCAGTTGTTGGGCAAACCCAACGTTGCCCAACGTTCAAAGCTTAACGTCCAACACCCAATACCAATGCCATTGGCAGTGACAGTCACTGCGCGGTTCGTTTGTTCTGCAGACGTTTTGCATGAATATGCATGAGCAGTTACAAGCCATCAAAACATGACACACACTTGCAGAAGTCGAAACAAAAAAAAAATACTCGTTGAATTTAGAGAGGTAAAAGCTGTAGCAGACTAGCTTTAAAAGTAAAAGATGCGCAACGTTCTCTGGGCGTTGCCATATGAAATTTAACCGCGTGACTAACGAGTATATCGTTAGAAGCATTCAGACCACTCCATGCCACACTCCTTGCCACATCACAACAGCATCACGAGTATCCGAACACCACAGCAAACTAAACCGACGGCAGTGGCAGCCAGCATGGCGTATACTTGACGGCTGATGTCCATCGTCCGTAGTCCGTCGTCGTCGTCGTCGTTGGTTGCTGTTGTTTGACGTGTTGAGTTTAATTGGAACACTCGACGACGTTGGTTAATAGCAACGTTGCTTTTGATGTTACCATTTCCGTGGGTCGTCATTCGCTGGATTCGCCGCGTTCGTGATGTTGCATTAATTCATGCAGTTCCAAAGCTCTAACACAACAACACAATGCAACACAACTCACTTACACACTTGTTCATATGTATCTATTTTTTCAGAACTGTGCTGCCTTTTTAGTATCGTTTTTTGCATGTTTATAGGGGAAACAACACCTGTGAGCAACATCATTAAAGTTGTTTGAGAGCAACTACAGTGCGTTGCACTTTGGAAAAATTAAATACCATTGCAGTCCTTGGATGCACCGGAATTATAAGTACTTAAACTTGGCTGTTGAAAATACAACCTATAAGCAAACATTAAATTTCGAGTTTTAAATTTTATTTAAGCATCGTTGATGAAAACATCAAATAATCGATTCATCGGCAGACTTAAGCAGATTCACACATTTTTTCATCTTGTTTGAGTTTTAGGTTTAATTAATGTCATTGCTTCCTTTTTGGGCTCTTAGTTCACCTTATTTAACAGAAAGACATAATGACAACATCAAGAGCTCTCGATAATTTCATTTGATTCATAGTAAAAAAGCCAATCATATTTAGATAGATATACTTCTCGATTTTTGATAGACAATTATATTTCGTGCAAGAGTATGTAACGGACATTTGTAAATTTTCTTGAGAGTTACCAGCATATAAGTCGATTAGGCCAAGTGTGTCTATCTTTTGATCCGATCATCTATATGATCTCGTTGATATCGGCATGTATTAACATGTATTTGTTCTTATACACTGGCATAGTATGTTATATCATTCGCGCTCGATTAATCCTTTTGTTTTGTTACATAACTTTTATTGGTGGCGCTTAAAGCACTTGCTTTTACCGTAAAATTTCTATAATTTATTAAAATAATTAAACTATAAAATAAATATAATCAAAATGCAATCAAATTCGAAATTCCTTAGACCTTTTCAATAGTTTTAGTAAGCTCCATACAAACGATTCTTTTTGTTATTTAAAATGCATTAAAATCAACAAAAAAAATAATAGCAACTAAAGAAAACATGAAAAAACAGAAAACTTAAATACTTGTCATAGTAAATACTTTGTTCCCATTGTTGATGTTGTGGTTGTTGTTGCCGTTGTTGTTCCTCGTTGTTGTTGTCAGGAAGCGCTCGGAAGTGCTAGCAAATGCGTCTCTATTTGCCTGTGTGAGTGCGTGTGTTTGTTATTCTGGTTGTTGTTGCTTTTGTTGTGCATTATGTTGCATTTGCAATGCAAATGCTTTTGTGCTTTTTGTTGCTGTCGTTCCCGACAACGGCAGCAACAACAACAACATCAACAACAACCAAAACAAATACAGCAACACACACTACAACAATGATGTCGACGAGCAAAAGGCTTATGTTGTTCCTTCTGTTGTTGAGCCTTTTATATCTTTATTGCGGCTGCCATAGTGCGTCTCTCCATGTGTGTGTGTGTGTGTGAGCAACTTGTATTTGCTTTTTGCTGTTTATATTTCTAATAAAAATTTTACAAAATTTTATGCTTCAATGCAGAACTCTAGGCACATTGCCCGATAGAAGACAAAAAACTACTAAAGTAGTCCATAGAACGATAGTTACATGAGACGAAAATATTAGGTGTGTTTTGCTAATTTGTCTTAATAACTGACATTCATTTTTAATACAATTTTTTAGCCTCTTTACCTCCTTACTTATCTTTTATTTTAAAAATTTTCACTTTGGTCAATTTGTTAAGTGAGACCTCAATTAAATATTAAAAGAGTTGTCCTTAGCATTACTTATTAAATTTGTTTTAGACGATTCCAATTGCATATTCTGTAAGATTGATTCAGATATATCAAAGACAAAACAGTTATTCGAACTAAAGCTTTATTTTCGACTGATCGTTTTAGTGGCAGCTTTATGATAAAGTGATCCGATCCGAATTTAAAAACAAACTTGATCTGCGCCTGGTATCCAGGAACCGTCTTACCAAACTTTTTGCTCTTTTGCTCAGGCGGACTTGGCTGCAAAATTGTACAGGAACTAATAAATATATTATAAGGAACATGTTTAAATTTAACTTTAAAGCATAAAATTAAGTTTTACATTCTGATCAATTTCAAAAAGTGAAAATTAAAAATGGAACAACTTTAATATGGTTTATTTTTGTAAAAAAAGTCACAAATGAATTTAAGTTGAACATTAGTTTCAATGTAAGATATTTATTGCAAGATAATTCATTTGTGTGTAGGCGTGACAGATAATGCCTATTTTTTGCTAGGAGGCGTCGGTTTTTGGTTCAACTTAATTCTTATGACAAAGCCTCAAATGATGAATACACAACAGAATACAACACAACACAAATAACGCCATGCAATGCAAGCTACAACAACTGGGAAATAGTTGCTGATGTCGTGGCAAGTTGTATTTGTTATTGTTGTTTTTGTTGCTTCAGTTGTTGCTGTATTCCATTAACATTACAAATGTATTCATTGTTTGCAACAACAACAATAAGAGCAACAACAATGATGCTATTCTACGCTGCATTATGTGAAAATGTGGCAAGTGATAGAAAGGATAATGCCTGCTCCATGCCAGCAAAAGCCCACGCAACAAGAACAACAACAACTGAAACAACAGCGACGACAATAAGGAAAACTGCAAAAAGTACCACAACAACAAGTATAACTACGCACAACAGCATGCAAAACTATTTTTCTTTTACTTCATGCGCAAGTGGCTTTATTATTTATTTTTGCACACAACGCTAATATGCCAGCTCTCTTCTTTGTGTGTGTGCGTGTGCGGGTGTGTGAGTGCGTATGAAAGTATGGTTGTACGTTGACGTTGACAGTGTGTCTGGCTTCTGCAGCGCCATCAGAACTAACAATAACAACAACATTATCAAAGGAAAAAAAAAGCAGAGTCGTCGCCTTTACACCCTTACAATTATTTGATGATGCATAATTTTAGGAATTTTTTTCGAATATTTAAAAAATTGTGTATCGTGAACTTTACACAATAGTGTTAAACTTTAAGTTTTTCAATGCCTCTCTGTGGGGGGTATAGTTTTCGTTTTAATCGCCAAAATGTGAATAAAAAACACTTTTTCACCTTTTGAGCCTTAATTTACAGTTTAAGTATAAATGTTTAAAGATTAGTCTAAAAATACCTTTCCAACGACATATCTGTAGCTTCTAGCTATAAATTTTGTCAATAAGTTTAAGAACGAACATTTCTAGTTTTATAATATCCCATATCCAAATATTTAAGTTAACGATTTGATCCAAACAAACAGACAAACTGTTACAAATAATTAACATAAAAAAATCAAGAAAAGGGCCAACGGCCCCAATAACTTCAATCATTTAAATTTACAACCTTATCAGACGAGTTAGCAAATGTCGTAGCATGCAGATATTTTTAGGTAATGATATTCCTTTCGATCCGTATATATCTCGTAGCAAATTTTCCATTATTCCTGTATATATTGCTAGTCGCGTTTTGCACCCTTCTTACTGCTTTCGTCACTAGCGTCACTGCATATTCGCTTACTCATATGTACTGCAAATACTAAAAAATAGTGTTAAGGGATATGTCAAACTAATTTTCTGCAAATAAGTTTTTAAAGTCTATTTATTTTGAACAATTATATAAAAATAAATTAAGTAGTTTCAGATAAAAAGGTGATTAAGACTGAGTGATTAGCTTTCGTACAATTTTTTTTTTATTCTTGTTTAGGATATTATAACTTTCTCATATAATGTGTAACGCATTGAAGGAGGCATGGTAGACCCCATAAATAAACGTTTATGTTTATTCTTGATTAGGACTACGAGCTGAGTAGAAATAGCTAGTCACTCAGTTCAAAGACTTGATAAAACTTGGTGCCATATAGATGCCATCGAAAATCGGTCGAAAATCCAACTTTTATATTAAGATTGATTTAAGCAAACAGAGCTGAACATAATTGTCAAATTTAGTATTCGAAAAACACTGAATAGAAAGCATCGCTCCATTAAAGTAAAAAAAAAATAAAAATTTAAAAGGTTAAGCTAGCATACAACTTTGTTTATTTTAATTCATTTTGTTTTCGATAAACATTAAATAGCTTGATCAATTGACGAGACTCCAGATTTGGAAGAGTACGAAAGGCACCGACGCGACGTTGGCAAAATCACAGCATGTCAAATTGTTTTCCTATTATTGTTGCCATTGTTGTCACTGCCGTCATGTGTGTTTCTGTTGTTGTTGGTGCTCGTGTTGTTATTGTTGTTGAGCTTATCGTTATTTAAATTAGCATTACAAGGCACTCACACATCTGCAGAATCTATCTACATACACACACACCCACTCTGACAGTCACAAGCGTATAGAGTCTGCCATATTGTTTCGATAGTGCATTTCAATTTATGTTGTTTATTTTTGAAGACAGTGTTAAACTCTATTTGTATGTATTTGTCGCAGCATTTATTAAATTTTTAATCAAATTCGAAATGTTGTACAGGCGATTGACAGGCCGGTGAACGAAAATGACTTTGCGTTCCGAGTATACATGGCGTATGCGTGATTTTTTATTATTCTATATTCTGTTATTTCATTTTGTGCTTTTTGCTTTTATTTTGCTGTGAGAACTACAGACAACTTAACTCACGTATTCTGATAGAAAATTTTAAATATTCAATTGTCGCAAATATGTACTTTGACATGCAAGTGAGAGTAGAAAAAATAAAATAAAAGAAAAAGCTTTAAGTCTTTGTCATTGTTAAACTTTCAAATGAATTTACTCTGAAAAGGTTTACCCTACTTCTTCATTGGGTATTCCAATAAATAAAAATATTGGAAGGAAACTAGGCTTGTAAATAATTCGGCAGTGCTATGATCGTGTTTCGAATAATTAAAGCTGAAAACCAATTTCCTTTTCACTCAATTTAATACAAGATTATAGTTAAATGATTACTCTTAAATAAGGACTATTAAATTAATTAAGTGTAATACGTACAGATCGAAAATTCAATAAAAAAAAATGTTGCGTCTAAGTTTGAAATGTAACGCACCTTTAAATAAGTAGATAAGTAATTTAATATTTTTTTTTTAAATTTTTTTATTTTGCCCAGTAAAATTTTATTTTCAGCCAGCAACTTATGGTATCTAAAAGCTAAAGTATCCCTGAAGTAAACAAGCTGAGAGTATCTCTGAATTTAAAGCAAAGTTTTGCACTTGCTCTATTTGTTAATATTTCATTGCTTTGCTAATCAAAGTGCATATCCCAAAGTCAGTAACGGCTAATAGAAACAGAGACTAAGAAATTACTGTGCATAAAATCTAAAAGCTGCAAGACAAAAACGTTCGACTGAATAAGTACATTTTATGCTGACTAAGAATGCTGTTGATAAATTCAGATGTGATTTTTCAACTTGCTTAAGAAACGCTTATTACCATTTGTACGCATTGACACGTGTGAGCTCTTCTGAGAAAATCTAAACATTTATAAATTTGACAATGTGAAAAAGAGAAATTGCCAATAGCCGAATATTGTGTCTAAACTACGTCTTTGGAATTACGGTTCTGCAGCTTTTTTGTTGAGCACATTTTTTGTATTTTGGCTAAGGAAAAACGATACGCTTGAACGGGGACCAAAAATCCACTTTGATGTTAAGCAATCGTGCGAAGCTGAAGCGAATGGATGACATGGATCCTACACACACATATAATACATACATATAGACATATACAAATATTTGAACATTTCTCCTGTTAAAGCCATGGCTTTTACCTGACTCGCTGTGCAGACAGGTGTGCAAAATAACTGGCAAATATTTTACAGCTGTTGCCCCTTTCTTTGTGCATGTAATTTTGCACTTATTTGTTTATTTTTTGGCAAATCACAAAGCAAATATAGGGATCGTTTCGTGTCTATACACATGTTATGTATGACATTTGAAGTCATTTATCAAGTCCAAGACTCAATCGAGCCGTATACAATTATTTGTTAACTTCCGACTCTTGAGAATTGCGATTTCCAAATATAATTGCCTCACATTTGGTGGCACGTTCGTCGTGTCTTATCAATGGCCTTCTCAGCTCTCCATTATGTCACACAAAAATTCGGTCAACTAAACAAATCAAATTTAAATATATATGTATACATACATTTACATTTACTTGGAGCGCAGCTTATCATTGCGTCTGTTTTCCAACATTTTGTCGGGGTTATCGGGGCTCGATTGTCGCAAGCGAACTGAGTTTGAACACACGATGTGAATTTCATACATATGTATATGGATCGAAATTTCACAAAGAACACGTGTGCCAGTAAATTAGAAGAAAACATATTTTGAAATCTTTGAACATTTTGATATGTAATGTCTTTTTTAATTTTCTTTTTTAATTATTATAATATAAATGTTGCCCACCAACCAAGTTTTGAGGTGCGGTTAGACGTTTAGAATCTAAAGTGCCTTAGGTTTGAGAACCGGACCTAATATATTCTGATCTGAAGGTTTTGTTTCGAACTTTGGTTCATATTAATAATAACTATACCATTATCATTGATCAATTAACAGCACTAATTAAGATTACATCAATCAAAATGTATTATACTTGCGTAATATACTTGAACTGATATTTAATTTAAATTTCACATACTATAGTACAAAATTTAAATGATAAAGAATGAAAAATAAGCTTGTAGAAAGTATATTGCATTTAACTTTGCAAGTACATACATAAATATGTCCATAAAATATGCCATTTTTCCAAAATAAGTTGTCATAGGTGTCATACGGAACAAAATGGAACACAACTGGTAACTACAATAAAAAGCTGTGCAATGTATAATAATCTTTGACTGACTTTCTTCTTGGTGTGGTTCGACATTACTATCTACTTACATTAAATATAATAAATAGCTCTGAAAAAAGTTGTGAGCTCATTGCGGACGGCAGTCCGCGCTAGTGACGAAAGCATCACAAAGGGTGCGAAAGGCGACTAGTAATATACACAAGAAGAATGGAAAATTTGCTATGACAGTCCGATCAGGTCGAGTTAAATACCGATCAAAAGGTATAGTTTCAACTAACAAAAGTGCATACTAAGACTTTTGGAAATTCACCTGGGATAATCAGGTGTTAGTGAGACGGGCGAAATTAAGATGAAACAGTTTTTTTTTATCACAAGCTATCTATACAATTTAATATCGTTCGTCACAAAATTAGATATCGTCACCAGACTTTTACCTCGTAGAGAGGTTTTTTAGAAGTAACTTTAACTCATTAAATATTCAAATTTTAATGAAGTTGTATACACGCTTATACATGCTTTGCCTTAACGAATATACATATAATAAAGTATAATAGTTTTGTTGCTTTAAAGTCTTAATAAATATTTTTCTCTTACCAAAGTGAACAATGTGTTTTTGGTCTGTATTGGCATAGCCTTAGACATCGAAGCTGTTTGAGATTACACACTAAAAGTCATCATTCACACTGTGTGAACTCGATTCACATAAGAAAAAACAACACTTTTTGAAAAGAAAACAGGGAATGCGATCGGAGAATCCAAGACGACTGCAGGTTACTGTTTAAGGAGCGAGTTCCATCAAGTGAATCCCAAAAACACAAACAACCCAAAAAACAAACAGATACTGGTACATAACCACACAAATAAATCATTCCCATCAGCATGTCCAATAACGAAAGTGACGGCCCAACACCTTATAAAAGACAGCGACTGGATTCGGATGCAGATGCAGATGCAAGTGGTTCAGCAGAGACACAGCCTCCGAGTGGTGTCGCTGAGATACAGCAGTCGGGCGGTTCAGGTGATGGGGCACGTCCGCTGGCCGTGACTAAGCCCGAGCTGAGCGAGCGTCTGCGCCAGGTAATGCTGTGCAATGTGTGCCTGGAGCTGCCACATCCGGATGAGAACTATCAGTGCAATCTGGGACACATTCTATGCGAGGACTGTGTGACACGTCTGCTCGCGGAGGCGGCTCTGAAGAGCTGCGAGGCACAATGCCCGCATTGTCGCACTCCCATTAGTTGGAAGAAGCTGACGAAGAATCTGGCGGTGGGACAAACACTTTGGGAACTGCCCAACACCTGTGTCGACTGCGAACAGCAAATGGAGTACAAATGCATGGCTAATCATTTGAAAATGGAGTGTGGCAAGCGATTGGTTCAGTGCCAGTACAGATGTCTGGGCTGCACCTGGGAGGGCTGTCAGGAGGCGAGTACCGAGCACGAGTCCACTTGTAGGAATCTGAAAATGTCCAGTGATCAAATCCTATCTGAATTGCATGGAATCGATGAACGAGATCAATTGTCTGGCCTAGCGATTCGCCAGTGTTATCGGGAGTTGAGGGCCAAACGGATTTTCTTTGAGGATTTGGAACTGCGCTGGCCACAGGCATCGTCACAACATAACACCGAGTGGAGATTCCAATCTCCCACCATTTTTGTGTTCGAGGACACTTGGCGATTGAGTGTTAAGCTGGTTAAAAACACGGAAACGAATCATTGCTTAAGCTACAGCCTGAGGTTGTTGTCCTTGCCACGGGGCATCGTGAAGGTGAAATACTTTGCAACCTTGCCGGCAACATCTGTGCGAACCAAGCACCTGCAAGATGTGGAGCAGCAGCTAAACGAGGATCAGTTTACTCACGTTGGACAAAGTGGCGGCTATAAGCAGTTGCCAATGAGTTGCCCCGTAGCCACCTATCGTCTGTTGGCCATGCCACGCATTAAGTTGCGCCTCTGGATGATGCTGCACTAACATGGATAATTGAGAAGATAATTGTTCTGCAAGTTCTTAAACATTTATTTGGACTCGTTCATTGTGCTTATTTTTATGCTGCAGCAGCGTTCTTTTTCTTCAGATCTTCTTGGAGTTGTTTTCCATACTCAATGGCACTATCAAGGGCTTTTCCCCCGACCTCCTGGGCTTTTTTCATAAGTGCCTCAGTTTCAGCTTTGACCTTCTGTTGAATGAAAATCAACAAACAAAAAAGTATTAGAAAAAGATCGATGAAGATCTTCGACAAAGCGGCACTACTCACATCAACATTTTCCTGGGAGAAGAATTTTTGCAAATTATCGACAAAAGGCTGGAAAAGAGGATCTACTTCGGGTTTGGCGGGCGTGTCACGAGCTACACGACCACCGTTGCAAACCTATAAGGATAAAAACCGGATGAAAACATTAATCGGTGAGACAATTCAATCGGACACTAGAACTTACAGCAACAATTGCGACTAGGAGGAATACCACAGCGATCTTGGCCATTTTATCAATTATTTATTTTAGCTCTACACAGTTGAACACAGAGTTGAGTACTGACCATACTGCTTTCAATCAACTCACAACGAAGCCTCGTTTTGCGTTGTTCTGCTGTTATTTGTTTTTGGATTTGAATTTGAAATTGAAATCGACTTAGGCAGGGCCACGAATATCTGTCTAATCACTCGACTTTATGTACATACATATATTTCAAGCTTATCAGCAGTGAATGACCATGTGCCCGACGCGTCGACTGTATCACATACAGACATTTAAGAGAGAACTAAACTGTTATAGTATTACAATTAAATTGAAAAGAAAAAAATGTAAATAATTTATGCGGACTTTCTTTTATAGCAATTAGTGATCTTGTGTAACTTAGATTTTGGACTTTTTCAAACATACAGAAACAAATCGAATATGTTTATACATTTACAATGAAAACTGTCACAAGAGTGTCAAAACAATGAGCAATAAAGAGATTGATAAAGACTATTCCTAATATAGTAGCAAGGAAAATCAAAGGAAAATTTTATATGTGTGTCATAAATTCTTATATCTTATCGTAAAATTAGTCACTGAGGTCCTCAGTGCGGCGCATTTTATAATAAATCGATATTATCGATAGTGAAGCTAACTGTCCACATTGTCCACGAGATTCGTAGAGATTGGTTCCATCTATGGAATACTACAAAATTGGAAAGCTTCTCCATATTTAAAACTAATATTTAAAAAGTTTTAAATCAATTGAAAGAATCCTCAGTATTCAGTTTAATTTTATTAAAGAATATACAATAGAATCTTTATTATTTCAATATTTAATTAACTATTTGGATTACTTTTTTCCTAATGACTTCAATACAAAATTTGATACCAAGGCTAAAAAGATTTCCCTGTCACTGTTAACGGCAGTCCACGCTAAAAAATCAAAATCAACTAATTAAGGGCAACTAAAAAAGAGTTGGAATTCATTTATTTAGGAAATGCTTATCATTTTTTTCTATATTAACTTATGTTTTATTGTTTATTTTGAATATTTTTCTTTAATATTTTCATAATTTTCTTCGTTTTCAGCCATAAACTTTTTGGCTTGTTCAGCAAATTGATCCACTAATTCTTTTAGTTTTCCATCTTCAATAAACTTCTTTGCGTCCGCAAGGAGCTGGGAAGTTTTGGCTTCCAGATCATTTTGGTCACCTGTATTCGGTTTGTTATCGTCAGCGGTGGTGAACTGTAAGAGGAAGTGTTAAGTTAATAACATAATTTAAAAAAATTTTAACAGCGAGTAAAAGCGCTATGCTTTTAGATACATTATCATTTATTGGAACACGTATCTAAACATAGCGCACATATTACAAAGGAGTTTAACAACAAAAAATTTTTCATTTGAGTTTTTTACTCAAACAGTTTATCAACCACCACGTACAGCTACAAAAGCGCAAAGCAGAAGAATTATCACGAATTTTCCCATTTTCTGACGGTTGGTCAACTAGATCTGTCAGACTACGAAGGCTGTGTGGAACTAAGTGAGCATGAAACATATAAAATCAAGTAAACTCGATGCGAACAGCTACAATTCATCATATTCAGATTACAAGTATTATTTATTATGCAATCTCATTCCATTGGTTCAAAGAATACTTAGATTGTTGATATTTTATAATATTTAATGAATTCCTTTTATTTTTAAAATAATATTTGAAAACAGACCCCGTAATTAAAAAATGTGCAGTAGTCTATTATTAAGTTAAAAAAAAAAAAGAAATGCAGACATGCCCGTCTGTCCTGCTGTCCGTCAGTTCGTCCATCTGCATGGAACACCTGTATCTCAAAAACTTTAACAACTAGTCAAAACTTGCTATTTACATAGGATCCTCTATATCGCAAACAGTTTGTTTTAGAATTTGACCACGCCCCAAAAGCAAAATTATCGAATAACAAGGTATTCGTGAAATGTCTATTAAAATATGTGTAAAAGCATGTAGAACATTTCGTACATATTATAATACTTTTTTTAGCGAATTTAATTTTATTTTTTCACCAGTGTTTATTTGTTCCAAAGGTCTGCCCTAGTCGAGTATGCTCGATTGTAGCCTTTTCCACTAGTTACAATATATAGTTTTAATTATTAATTATAGTTTCATTATGTGCATTGATAAGAGGGAGTTACGTCAATAGGTGACACGTGTAAATTTATTTCGAATGATAACACTAGTTTACAGCCATTTTGTGAATTATTTTCGCTGTTTTTAGTGTTATCTCAATCAAACAAACAGAATCTGCATATGGGATGGTCCTATAAATCCTATCAAAATTTGGTTTAAATCGGTCTACTATATCATATAGCTGTCATTGGAAATCGATAAAAAGCTGAATTATGGCCTTTCATTAAAAAATGCATTACTTTGCAATTTATTGATGGATTTCGTCGTAATAGTGTAAGCTTTAAGCAAAGCCAAAAAACAAATTTTATTTTTTGCGATTACTATTTTTTCCAGGGCGATATGTGAGCTTTCGAACTCAAAAAATGTCAAAAAACCCGTATTTTCGAACATATTAATATCGCAGCACATCCGATCTTAATACTGTGTAAAGAGGTTTTTAGAGAGTTTGCGAACCTTCAGTTTGCGTGCTTGCTTGATGAAATCGGTGAATAAAACTAGAAATATACTCAAAAATGTCGGAACAACTACGAAAGTTCGAAAAAATTTAATATTTCAAAAATGCTTCCATGAAAAATATTGTAAGTTCGATTTTCGTGTTTAAGAGGCCAATGTTCATGAATTTTTTTTAATTTTGTTAACTAGTGTAATTATAACCTTATAGAGGGTATCATAATGTTGTCATAAAATGTGTCGATGTAACGTCGGCACTGGTCGGTTCAGATCATTATATCATAGGAATATGAATATTCTTTAATAATCTATCCTTATCGAGCATTTGACCTCTGTATTCATTCTGTATATGATAGTCAATGTCCATTGATTTGTTTTATTTTGCTTAGAATGTGTAAAAATTTTCATTCATAGTTTGGGTGAAACATGAGTGAAGTACATATCGTACGTCGATTATTGGATTTAGATAGATTAGTTGAGTTACCCTGAGAGAAAAGTATATGTATTATTTAATTTTTTTTGTTTCAATATTTTTTGGGTAAAGTCCCTATAGTTTATCAGTTATTACTGACTTTTTTTCTTGTCACCACTTGGGTTCAGCCACCGGGGCAGGGTTGTTATAAGTATGTTTGAAAATTAGCTAATCTTTTTGAGATAAGCTTTGAAAATTGGTACATACAAAAACAAATAATATTACAATCTAAGTTGACATGTGTATTTAAATAAATACTGATAATGCACAAATTCTCTGCCATTTGCGGGCTGTGCTATAAATTCTGGCTTTGCTTTGTGTTTGTAAAACATTTCTTTTATTTTCATATAAACCTTTTAAGCTCATGGGGCTTTTATTATTAATTTGTCATGTATCTAAAAACAACTTGACCTGAAGCAGCCAAGGTGAAATAATAATAATTAAATAGGTCAAGAAACGGTAATTTGCCATTTTTTACATCTTGGGAAGATATGAAACCTCTGTTTCATTTTGTGAATTCGAAGTGACTTGTAAAACAGAGATAATTTTTGATTTCGCGAGTTTACGAATATATAAAATGGCCCGTTTAAACATAGTATATGTTATTTAAATAATAGTTTAAGAACAAAGATTGACAGATGGTAATTAAAAAACTCTCAGATTGTATTTTTGGGACCAATTTCGGTCTTAGTTGGATTACTATATCATACAACAGCCATAGGAATAATCGGATGCAAATAAACCTTAAGTAAGAAAGATATCTCGCCAAATCAGACTTTATTTCCCGCCAAATCACAAAATCTGACTTTTTGCCAAAATCCAATTTCAAGGAAAAAATAATTAGCGGAAGCGAGCAGAGGGCGGTGCTTCAAAAACCATTTCAACCGCGGGACAGACATCTGTTTTTGTTGCTTTTCGAGTGCAATCCATTAAAGCAAATTAATGTAAAATTGCATGGCTCAAATTAGGCGACGGGTGCTCAATTATTGGCTTCATCTGGCTAAGGTTCTGACTCTGTCTCTAGCTACGAGTATAAGAGTGCCTGTCTTCATGTTGAGCTGTGAAAATTTGCCCGAAAGTTTATTTACCACTTGAGAGCAACAAGCAACGGAATTAACAGCGATTCTAATTGACAGACGATGACTTCATGCCTCGATAGTCATTGCCCAGACAAAAACAAATAAAATAAAGTGGCGACAGAACCAGAACCCAAATTTGTGAAAACTGAAAGCCACAGCCGGATCAAAAAGTGTGTTAAATACACGGACAGCCAGGCGAGCATTAGTGCAATACATAGTTCACCAACCTTGGGAAAACTAAGAACCGCTAATAAATTTTCACTTGCCGCAATGAAAATTATTTAATTGCAATTTTGCGTCGTAAACTTTTTCCGACCAGAGGGAAAACTGTCTGTTTTCAGCGTCGGGATAACTAATGTTGAAGAAGGTCAAAATCAATTGGCCCTTGCTCACCAGCAAAAATTGTCTGGAAATCTGCTTGAGTAGCTAAATTATTTTTCCACTTATAAACAAGGAATGGCGCATTGTTTCGCACTCGCCTCAAAAGCATTAACAATTTTTTGTTTTATTTTGTTTTTTTTTTTTATAACAAATGGCAAGCAATATTAAGAAGAGTTGGAAGCAATTTTTATCCTACTCAAAACATGTGGACGGAGGCAAGGATTTATATTATATGTACATGGTATTGGGAAGCATTAAGAATCTACAAATGAGATAAAATATTTATAGAAACTTGCAATGATTCAGCATATTTTATTTATTTATTTTGTAACAAACAAATAACAAAAATATAAGTTAGAATAAAAATTTAAGATGAAAAGAAATTCCAAACAAAATAACAATTAAATCTAATAACGAAAATAGTTCTGCTTTTGCCTAAAAAGGAAGGACGAAAAACTCGTGTAGAGGCGAAAAACGGCATTTTACTAAGGAGATACTTATGGAAGCGCCCAAAATATTTTTCCGTACTAGTATGCTTAGTTCTATTTGGTATAGTGAGTAGTCAGAATATGTAAGACGTACTATAATTTATATTTATTGTACTCATTTTAATATTGTTTTTACCCATTTAATACAACATTATTTTCTAGTATTCCGATAATATAATAGTTTTAATTAAAGATATGATTTCATAAGAAATAACCTATGGAACCGAGTTCACAATATATTCTGGAACAGGTGGATGACACTGTGGTAACGGTGGTCCCAGGGTTGGATAAGTACGCAGTCTTAATAGCTCCGAAATTGTTTGCAGTTCCAAAACATGAGCATAATGTTTGCGCACATTGTCTAATAGCTGGCGATGGGTTTTTATCTGTTCCATGCTATTTAAGGAGTATTATTTAATATTGTATATTATATATAGCCTCTACAGCTTACCGTTCGCGTTGCTCGCGATCGCGTCGTTTTTCCATCATGACATCACGCTGTGAATTCTGAAAAGCAACATCAATTTTGAGGCGTTCAATTTTGGCATCGATCAGATGATTTCGTCGTTTTATATTCAGAGTTTTCTCCTTAACAGAATCGATTTTAATATTTCTAAAATTAACCATTTTAATTTGATCCATTGATTGATCCTTTATAATTTGGGTACTTACACGCGTTCGATTTGCTTTCGAAAGATGGACATTTTTTGCTCCATAATACGTTCAATGGCACCGGCAACCATATATTTCTGACGTTCAGCTTTGATCTTGTCCCAGTTGCGTAGAATATTGAGGAACTCAATGGTCACCTTGCATTTCTCAATAGCATCCAGCATGTATTTGAGATATGCAATATTTGCCTTATAGAGCTTGTGCTCCCATTCCTTGAAGATCACCTGACGCCTGAAGACAGCAACGCGTTGCATGGCTTTTATTTTCTTCATGCCTGCATCCTGTATAAATGTGATAAATAACTTAATATTTCTAAAAATTTCTTATTGCAATTATCTGGATATTCACTTTTATCATACGATTAACATCGTTGATATCGTCCACATGCATTAACACACAGTTTTCCATCGACTTTGTAGTGCCCTTGATATCTACCTCCACCTGACCCAGCGTCAATGTCAACTGCAACGTCATATTTCTCATTGCCTCCAGCTGTCAATATTTTATGAAATTTTTTCTGATTAATATTATTTATATATTTACTTCTTTGATTGTATAACAAGTTGAAATAAAGCTTTATTATTTATTAAAATAAATGTTCTGATTCTAAAATATTGTTATATGCCACTCTTTTCATTCCAATAGTTTTAAACTGAAAGCTCTACATTAGTCCCTTGAGTTTATTTAAATACTGTATTTTTTTGAGGCATAAATCAAACAATGAACTTAAAAATGCTAAGCCGATGACTTTTATAGATTATTTATTTGAATATTTATCTTCTTTTTCTTCAAATTCTATTTCAAAATGAAGAAGTGTTACTCTATAATTATGTAATATTGCTTAATTTTTAAATAGAATTAAAAGAAAAAAAGATAAATAAAAATAATGAATAATAACAAAAATTAAGATCTGATCATTTCAACCTCTTTAAGGCTTGATTCTTTAGATAATTAACTTACATATTGTTGTATGGTATCGTCAATTTTCTTTTGAGTTTGAGCCTTGGATTCCCTCAAACTGGCTATATCGTTGGTGAGGCTGTTCATGTAGGTCTGACTGTCAATCAACTGGTAGCCAATACCCTTAAGTCTCAATTCGCTTTCGATCTTCTGCCGTCGCAACTTGACGAAGGCATCCCAGGACTTGGCATCCACCTGAGGAGGACAATGCTTCGCTGCATCATTATCGGCGACGAAGGCCAGGAAATCGTTGATCTCCTTGGGCATTGGGAAGGGAGTTCGATTGGTTGGTTTCGGACTAAGTTTATAGGCAACTTCACTGCAGATCAGAGATGTGCTAAAAAGCTTGTTCGACAATTTGGGGCGCTTCTTGAATAGTTTGGTCATCTCATGCGAGGCATGTGGCACAGTGTTCAGGTAGGTACTGCGGAACTGACGCTCCAAGGCCCGATCTCGAGCCTGTTGTGCCTCCAAACGGCTACGCACATCGGCCATAGTTGCTTCCCAAAACTCCAACAAATAACTATACTTTTTAATATAGTCATTTAGTTTATTGAAATCGCAACGAAAGCTGTTGATTTTCTCACGTAGCTTATCCCGCACATGATTGATCGTTTTGAGGTTGAGCATTCTCACCAAATTCTGTGTAAGGGCAAAATCGTACTTGAGTTTAAGTAGCATTAGTTCCGCAACACGTTGATTGAGTTTTATAATATGTTTGGTCTTTAATTGGAGAGTCTTTCCTTCATTCTCGTGCAAAATGCGCAAATACTTTCGACGATCGTTCTCTAGGAGTTGAACGGCCTCCTCGTAGGCTCGATATACTTTCTGGTCCTCCAACGAGTACTCGTGTGGCTGTTTTTTGAATACAAACTCGGGAATAGGAATATCCTTTTTAATTTCCTCTTCCCACAGTTTCTCAATGACGCCATCCATCATCACGATCAGTGCTCGTGCCCAGAACTCCACAGACCAGAGGAGGAGGCGGCCCCGTTTTCCACCAGTGTCGATAGTTTTGCGTCTGCGTCGATTAATCGCCTTGACCTCTGAGTCATCGACCTCCATGATGCACTTGATTACCTCATCCTTGGCCAGGGAGGGTGCAGTTAACTCCGGGGGCTGGAAAGTTTCCATGCGGAGAAGCCGCAGCATTATGTTCATGTTATCATAGATCTTGGCCAGAACTACATTTGTATTGAGCACATTGTCGATTGTCTCCCGCTTCAATTGCTGTGCCTCGTGAAAGTGTTTGTTGAACTCCTGCTTAAGGGGATCCGCCAAGTAATAGCTAAACTTGCAGTTGTCATTAAATATCTGATTGGAGGTGACCGTGCCCTTGTTCTGCAACTGAAATTGTGGTGCCATTAAATGATCATAGACACTGGATCCTTCCACTACGTACAGTTTCAGATCGCGAGTGACCTTCTTGACGCCTGCTTCTCCCTGCTCGTCCATTATCTCCGGGTAAGTGGGTTCCTCCTCCATCTCATCTGCCGACATAACGGAAAATCGCATGTGATCCTCCAAATCGTAGAAACGATATTTATCAAAGACCATCATATTCGGTTTGCGTACCAATGAGAAGCTCTCAAAGTTCGCCTCGGCACTTATCGATCGCACTTTATAATTAATACTGACAGCATCCCGTGTAACAAACTTCATTATCCAGTCACGGATGCGGCACTGATCCTTTATGGCCAGCATCAGAGACTCTCGCTCCAAGGTGCACAGTTTGTGAGCCTCCTCCGTTAATGCTTCCAGCCATTTATAGTGGTAACAAAACTTCTTGAAGATCCCCTTCGACTTGCCCGTCACGGAAATATCGTAATCGATAAGAGCAGTCACCTTGGCCGAAAAGTCCTGAATCATTTGCCGAATCCTATCGCGCTTCAACAAATCTGCTGGCGTAAATTCCTCCTTCACCTCCATCTTAACTGAATGCGGTACAAACAGAACCGACACCATCTTCGTTTGTGGCACAATATATTTCTCCGGCACCGGTAATTCTTCATTCTCCCGCACATTATCAGCCAGAGAGGGCAATCGAGCAACCCACAATACATTATCCGCACTCAATACAATTAGATATCTATAAAAAAATCAAATAACTGTAAGCCACCAGAACATAAACTATGATTCGCAGTGAAGGTATTAAAGAGCCTCAGACTTTATCAAGTCATTATTACATATTTAATCTTATTTATTTTCATATATTTATATTGCAATGAATTTGGTATCCTTCTTGATTTTGGACCAAAATCTTTGATTCGAGGCATTCACATTTTTAAAAATACAAATAATTATAAATATGGAGATATATATTTATAGTATATGTATATTTGTTTTGGTTACTAAAGATCAGAGCAATATCTTTAAAGTAATTTTACGTAATTTGTTTTAGATTTGGCACAATTTTGCTACTGATTCAATTAAAAGTTTGAAATATTTTGGAATTAATATTAATTAGTAGCGTAATTTTCCTGACTTCTTGTATAAATAGAAATATGCGCGGCTTAGTGTACAATCGCAAAATTAAAGGTGGCAATAACAAAATTAAAATCAATTAAATAATCTCAACCTGCCATTATCGATGAATCAGAAAGGACAGTGCAATAATAGTAATAGGATAGAAATTGACAACACTACACAACAAAAATGTTAAACCACAAGTTTGAAATACAACCTAATGAAGTCGAAAAATGTCGCCGAAACTACGACCTGATAAACCAAAAAATAAAAAACTTCACAGAAAGTGGATTAGTTGTTAAATATTTATTATTACTTACTTGGAATTGTAGCACTCCCTGGCGCGAAGTAGACATTGGGGTGCAAAGAGAAGCGTCACAAAGCGGGACATCATGAAGGGTTTCTTGGAGCGCTTGTGCTGACGGAAGTGCACCATGATGCCATCGACGCCCCAGGTGAGCAGATGCTTGGTCAGGCCGAGGCCAGTGATGTGTCCGTAGTGTGCCGACTTTATCGATGCGACCCACTGCAACTCACTGTTCTCATTGAGCACGAACTGATCGAATATGGTACTTTCCTTGACCACTCCGACAATTTCAATGGTCACCCAGCGACCCATTGGAGGCTGGACAAAGAATGATACATAGCTATTCGGTAGGGTCAGCTCTCGTCTATGCAGGCGTCTGTCCTTGGTCCAATTATATATCCACATTTCCTGAGCATGACCTGGAGTCTTGAGGGTCTTATCGCGGGAAATCATGACCAGCAGGCGAGGTCCCTCGACCAATAGAAAGCTCTGGACGAATACTTGTCTCAGCACCTGATCATCCTTGATGGCAAAGTGGTGCGACATCTTTATGGGTCGGTACTCCACATTCACAATATTAAATCCCTTCGCCTGATCCTGGAAAACGAGACAGTTGTCGTGATAGTCCATGGCGAAAATAGCTGGCGTGTCGCATTGCAACTGATAGACGATATTTGCCGCAGTTGGCTTCTCGAAATTGATGAGTACGAGATTCCCGTCGATGGTGCCCACAATGACATAGGGATTACCACGATGTGCGCATATGGCACAAGCCATGGGAATGTGGACTTCAGAGAGCGTTTTCCCATATGGAAGATCAATCATTGCGATGCCGTCATTATACAAAACCAATACACACTCTTCCTTGAAGCAAGTGAAAGTTCGAAATGCCAAAACAGATTTGCCACTGGCCACAACCTGTACCAACTTCCCGTCATTCTCCTCCAACACTACTTGTGCAATGTCCCCGAATTCTCTGGCTGCATAAAGCTCCCCATTATGATTGGCAATAAAGAGTTCCACTTGGCGCAGACCCTCATCAATGGTCCATTCCACGGTGAAATTTCCGGCCTTCTTCTTGATGTAGATGGCCGAGGAGTTATTTGCGATGAGGAATCCCATCTTGTATGCTGTCAGAGCATGGGCACGAGTTATCATTTCGCTGCCATATTCACTTACATAGGTGGGTGACCAGCGGGATTTGATCGCAAAGCAGGCAATATCAATCTGAGAGAATTCGCCGAAATCGTTGACCACATAGAGTCCATTATCATCGCCAAAACACATGAAATGGCTGGCCGACTTCACATAGTTCTTTCCCAATTCCACTTCAGAGACCTGATGCAGATATGCATCTTTTTCGATAAAGCACATTTCATAGCATAGAATGCGCATATCCTTTTTATCATATTGAACAATTGCCGGTGAATTGCCATTGCTCAACACCAATGAAAAATTCTTCGTTATTATAAATGTCGGGTGTTCCAGAATTTTTGTACTTGTACGAAAGTTAAACACACAAATCGGATAGTTGGGATAGCCTCCAATCGCAATCAGTAAATCAAGCTCGGAGAATTTCAAGAGGGTGTAGGTAAGTAAAGACTCTGCATGTCGAAGAATCGAGTTAAAACTATTATGTTGTATCTTTTAGATAGTACAAATATCTGTTATACTTACTGGGCAGTGCTGCGAATCTGGTCAGCTCTGGATACTTGTAAATATAAATATGTGGACTTAGAACGGTTTCATCAAAGGCAAAAAGCGGAAAACGATTGTGGCCCGTAAAATTGTTAATGTATAAACCAGTCGCTACGGTTTCGGCCTTAAAGTAGCTTACGGCCCCCGTTGGCATCTGTATAAACTTAAGCAAATTTCCTTGCCGCAGACCGAGCACGTTGGGTCCAACATTCTGAATGCTGCTGCTCTCATATTTGTTGCACCAGCTAAAACGTTATTTATATTATGAAATAAAATGTACAGTATATAAAATATATATCTTGTTCATACCAAATTGTTGAGCTAATATTCATATTGTTGATTGTGGTTATATATAGTTAAGTTTCAAGTTTTTATCTTCCCCTTTGATTTTATTCTGATTCAGTTTGTTTTGTCTAAATTCGATTCAATCAACAAACTCAAGGGTTGCCATGGTGAACCATATGGGTAAGTAACTATTTTTTGTTTTCTACCATGGTAACCACGATACCTTGAAATAATATATTTTTGAATTAGTCAAAACCAAAAAGTTAATTGCTCACATTAAAAAACAATATTCAATGATCAATCGAACATACTTTAGGATTTATACTAAACTTAAATAATGTTATTTAATGAATTTTATGTTATAAAAGAAAACGCATTAAACTAATCAAATTATTTATAGCAGTATTTTAGGCAGTTATGTTTACATTCTTGAAGCTTAAAGTTCATTGATAAAGTGTTGTACCGTAAGTCTTGTTTAGAATGAAGTTTCGTGAGGCTTGCGCCATTTACCCGCACTTTCGAGAACTAACCACATCATTGGCATAACTAAACAGCGGCCCAAGTCTAACTCTGCCATGCCTGATTTTTATATACATACAGATTGGCTTGTGACACCTGCAGCCCAGCATTTCGCTGCCTACTTTTGGGCGCCACTCAATTATTTATGTGCCCCTGCAGTGCAGTGCAGCCAAGTGGGAGTGAAAGTGGAAGGGGTTCATGGGATTGGGGTTGGGGTTGGGGTAGGCTGAGCTGAAGCAATGTAGACTCTCCGACACATTTGCACATATGGCGAACTTTTTCCCAGCTTCAGCCAACGGTTGCTCCGAACTGCCGACAGGGAATATCTTTAATGTTAATGACGGAGTGCAGCAAAAGTTTGGAGCGCTTAAGGCGGCTTTGTGGAAGTCGTCGCGTCGTGTCGCTGCCGGGATGGGGATCGGCATTGTAACTTTACCGTTGTGTTGTGTGTGCAGCCCTCAAATCTCCGGCGACAAGTTTCTGCTGCATACTTTGAGAGGCGCATTCAACTTTTTATACTCACACATACAATACATATACTATGTATATATGTGCAGTACTCATTAAAAACGCATTAACAATGCACTGTAAATCATTGTTGTGCAATAAGTTGCACATGCAGCTGCCGCTGCAGATGGCATCGCCTTCGAGCCACGTCAGCTGGCAACATTGTACAAAGTATAAACCATAAATGCTCTAGAAACTGATGACGTACTGGTACCTGGCTATAGATGTACCCCAGAAACATTAACTCGTAAGTTCTAACAATACTGATTTGTGCTGTAAACCTAGGTACTGAACTAAAATTTGTCACGAAAAGTCGAAAAAAAAATGTTAATATCATATAATATAAACATTTAGGAATAAACACTTAAAAACTTAAAATGCGCTACTTTTTTTCAATAATTACTTTTAGGTTGTTACTTTGATTTCAGATAACTTTAAAAATTCAGACAAATGGTCAAATTGAGATAACTATTTCTTCAATGTCTATAGTTGTTTGTTTTTAATTTGTTCATATTCAAAAGTAACCTCACCTTATTTTCAAAGCTTTAAACTATTTCATAGAAAAGTATGACTTTGCTTAAAATGGAAAAGAGCTTAAAAACCTGTTAGATTAAATTTTGCATTTATTTAGGATCTTTTTTTAACTAACCACTTATTTAAGACTAATTAAATAAATACTATTAGAAACATTTTATACAAATGCGCCACATTGAGAGTTTTCTAACTTGAAATTTATATTTGTTTATGTATAATAAATTCAGATTTCGCAATCTCTCATTTACTATTAAAAAATCTTTTTTCACAATATTCATAAAAATTTGGGATGGTAATGGTATCGACTGCATTGAAATGCCGTATCTGTAATAAATATTTTATAAAGGCCAGACAATGCCAAAAGTAGCGACCAAACAACAGCAATAACAATAACAGATAGAAAAGTCTACAGGTAGCTATCGACCTTTTCTTTGACTGTTGGCATCCCAAAAAGGCAACTGTGTGCCAAAGATTACGCTGTTGCTCAGGTGTGCTGAAAATTCCTTCCTTCCGTGTTGTCAGCTACCAACAACAACAGAATCGACAAGACGACGAGAAACCTCAACTAAGTCACACAATTGGCTGCCAAGTGGCTAAGCGGCTGCCTGTCAACCCAACAAGTTTGGGTCGTCCTTTTTGTGCTCCTTTTGTCCATGTCCATGTGTGAGGCGTCATGCATACATTTGTATGTAGAATACCCCCAGGGGCTGCCAGCGAGCTTAAACATTTCTTTATTCATTAGCATTTTGCGTGTGTGCTTTTTTGAAAGGAAATACAACATTAATAATATTAACTTTGCAAACATCATTATTCTTGCCCATTTAAACTAATTTGTCTGTAATATTATGTTAAGCAAATTTTGAATAATATTCAGAAAATTGGCTTTACATAAACGAAAACATATTAATAATGTGTTTTTGAGAGTATATCCGCTGTTGAACGTTTATTTATACGAGTATAGAGAGGCTTTTAAATTTGCATTTACATAACATATTTCATTCTATTTATATATATGGTATATACATACATATATTTACTTTTGCAAATTATACGATTTAATACAATTTATGACCAATATTAAAATGAAAAGTGTCGCTAATGTAAACGGTAAAAACGATTCTAATTGCATTCGCTACAGATAACCATTAAATTAATTTATGAGCCTACTGTCTGATTTTAGATAAACATTGAATTAATGGAAATTCTTGAATTTAAATAATATGTAATTGCAACCATCTGCTCCAAATAATATTTATCTGCTCAGCCTCTTGTACTTTAATATTTTTTTGTATTTAGTTGAAGGCGTATCTTATAAACATGGTACTTTTTACATTAATTTTTGTTTCCATATTTAATAGAAATTTAGAATTATAGATAGATTCCTTGTTTTTTTATTATCAAGTTTTTTTAAGGTAAATAAAATTTGTTATAAATTTGTATAGTTTGCTGTAAGCTGTCAACTTTAGTTGGTTATGGGCATTTGTGTCTCTGATCCAGTTACAGGCCTCGTTTCCGTTATCGAATTTCTACTCGGACTGACAGCTGATTATAATGTTGTGTTACGCATAGTTTGATGCTGCTCTGCTCCTCAATTCTTGCTGTTGTCGTGCAACTCGTTAAATTTCCATCAGTGTGCGTGGTGCGCCATATTGGCCCAAAATGTCATACAGAGCGAAACTTAAGCAATGAACTCTGATGTCCTCACGTATTTGTATAATATCGATTTGACTTACAAAAGCCACGCATTCTCATATGTGGAACTCTGTATGAGTGTACAGTTAGAGCTTGCATGTGTGTGTGTTTATGTCGCTTAGCTGTCACACATGTACGTAATTGATATTTTATGAATGAAATGTAAACACTTTTTTATGTGCCGAACGACCGACCCTGCAAAGCGAAGCAAAACTTTGGTGTGACGTACCATGTGCACCCTATACTTTTCATGTGCTCAGCTCATCGGGAATCAGTTGAGTTATGCGTAATGGTTTGTAACCTGTTTAGAAGAAATGCAATAATCAGGAAGATATTTTAATAGAAAATATCAACAACGAAAAGAAAACCGATCGGATACTTATAGCTTAAAGAAGTTATGCATATTCAGGTGTTTTGTAAATGGTTAAGAGACGGAAGTATTTTTAGCTGAGAAATCAACTGAAAAATATTTGAGGAATAATCAATTCAGTTCTTAAGAGAACTCAGTTAAACAACTTGAATATCATCAAAAACAAAAATAATAGCATTATTTTCCTTTGAACATTCAATAGAGAGAAATACTGATTAAAAAAATATAATATATTATCTACAAATTTAAAAAAATTTCGATAATCTTATTTTCACTTAGTGAAGGTCTCAAGTGTAGGTCATTGCTCTATTCGTTTTGATTTGGTGGAGTAACTGAGAACAGTTTCGGTCAGCGTCCTTTAGAGAGGTCGGCAATGAGGCATCATAAAAGGGCAACAAAGTGTCGAGCGGAAGCTGCCACATAAAAATATTCCCCAAGTACTTTTATACAAAATATAATGCATTAAATGGAGGGCGACCAGCGTTTTGTGTCGAGGCATAAATATAAAATTTTACCCATAATATTTTCTTCTTCACAAACACTTATATATATCAATCCTCGCATTCATGCATCCGTGCATTCATCTATGTTTGGCACATTGTTTTTATTTAATTTACATTTTGAGAAGCAAACGCTGCAATAAAATAAAATAAAAATTGATTATAATTACGAAAGCATTTTATTGATGATATTTTAATCTCGAGTGTGTGTTTTCTCAATTGGATGCCTGACTTGTTATCATTCGAAATATTGATTTTAATTATTTTAATTTTATGCAAGGATATGCAGGATATGCTTTGCCTGATTGCTCTTCCTATTTCTGATTCAATATTACAAAACTTGCTTTCTTTTCATTAGTTTTCGAAAAATTATTGTTGGTATAATGCATATTGCAAATTGCGGACTTTTCGCTTGAATTTTTTATATTGTTTTTAAAGAAAACTTACTGCAGTACTATTGCGACTGGTATCAAAGTTTTGAGCTAACAACGGTGCGTATGATTATCGTGCAGTCATAGCTGAGAATTCGTATTTGTATTATACTCAAATCAGTTGTGATTCTTATTGCCACATAAGCTTATTGTAATTTTGCGGAACATTGTTTTTTGCATTTTGGTCAATTTGTTTTTTAAATCATGAAAATAATTAAGCGTAGCAAAGTGCTTCAGTTTCTGTTTTCATTGGCAGAAGTGTAATAGATAAGAGCTCAAGTAGTTGACTTTGCGATGTGCGATATCTAGGGGCAGCTGTGACTATGGGCGTGGCATGTATCAACGCCAAGAACAGACACTGGGCCTCATAAGTTGCGCCTAAACTAGAACTGTGCTTGGCATATGCAAGCCCCACTACAAAATGATGTATGGTCTGACATAACAACCTAGAAATTCGAGCACTAAGTCATTCAATTGTGTGTGCATTTAGGCTCTATAAATCACTCGATGAGTGCTCGCAACGCGTGTTTCTTATTAGCTTAAAGAAAATGCTATAATCTTAAGAGTTGGTATTGATATTCCAATAAAAAGTCTCATAATTTATCATAGTATATTAATGTGCGTTTCTTTTTTTAAACCTAGTTATTATTAGGTGGTGTTATTTTATTGCTGATTAGGTTTATAACATTTCTGACATATTGATCAATTGCCAAATATATGCTGCTCACAAGTTTTACTCTTTCACTTTAGTGCCAAGCTAATGAGATTCCATTTCAACATGGCGGATGCATAATATTTGTCAGAAGCACGTAGCACACGCACACGCACACACAAACACACAGACACATCCACATAGATCAAGTTGAAAATGCCTTCACACATATTTGCATGCTATAAATGCGACAACACACACTCTGCACACGCACACAGTCACAGAGCCTACAAAATACGCAAATTCCATGCTCAATTTCAGATTTGTGCTGGCGGCATACCTGAGCGGAGCCACGCCCACTTCCTCAACACATTCATTGCCCACATGGTTTACGTGCCGCAATGATAACGGGCATTTTGTAGGCATACGAGTATAAATTTGCGAGTTGGGTGTCTAGAGTTTTCTGCCCCTATTTCAAATTGGCAGTGGAATTTCTGAAGTGAACAGTGCGTTAAATGATACGAAGAACTAAGGTACGAACAAGTTGCGATTGGGGACCAATTGGAAGCGTTCCTAAATTATGCTGATAACAACAACGTGCAGCTGTTGACAACTTTGCAGCTTATCAAGTATTTTTGTCAGTTGTCAACACGAGGAATGAATATTCCGGGCTCACGAGTGATTTTCGGTAACATTTTGTAGCATATTTCAAAGTGCTACTAAAAATTTCGATGAAGTGTGATGCGAAGTAATATTGTATGGATAAATGAGTAAGCGAATCGATAAAATAACAGGAAAATAACTTAAAAGATATGCACATAAATAAACATATGCTACATCACGTTGACTTAGGTTCTTTGATAAAAATCAGCAAATTCTAGTAATACTGGAATTTTTTGTACACCTCTACATTATGTATGTTTTAATTGTCATTGATGTAAAATATAACAAAAAAATACGTCATCTCCGAACGCTTAAGATTAGATACCATTGCATTGGTATCGCGTAGCGTTGTAGAGCGATGTTTTCTGTTCATATGACTGCTTTATGATATAATAGACGAATTCATTCCAAACTTCTTCAGGATGTATGTATAAGATGCTACACATTGCATAATCTGTGCGAACTGCTAAGACATCTCAAGAACAACAGAGTTTTTCCGACTAAAGGTGATTTTTCGATAGTTATTATTATCTTTATATCATATTATCTGAATTTCTTCTGAATGTGTGAGTCAAAAATAAATACGTACTCTGCGAGTTAGATAAAATCGTCTTAAACCAAATAAAAATTAAATGCTCCCTACCCCTGCCCATTTTTAACAGGATATCTTCAAAGAGAAAGACTAGTTTAATAGTAGCAGATGGACAGAAGAACTGAGATCAGACGGACTTAGATATTCTCAAAAGTGTATGTAACTATTCTAATCATCGGCTGTTTCCCTTTCTTTCTCATTCTTTCTCTTTAATTTTCAATGAACCCCTGTCGTTTCTTTCACGCCTACGAAAACCGCATACGTTTGCTGCCCTGTCGTGTTGCGTCTGGCACGGAAATGAACTTAATTTATGGCGCTAAAAAGGATTTGACTTTGTGGCCTTTTTCCCTTCCCACACACACATACACATGCATTCACAACAGAAATGTTGCACATCGTTTGTTTTGTTTCGTTCGGCTTGGTTTTGTTTCGAGTAATTTTTTTAAACGGAGCGCAATCATGGCTATAATGATTTGTGTGCTTAACGCGGCGCCGGCGTCAGAGTCACCGCCAAAGTCTCTGTAGCCATCACTGTTGTTGTTGTTGTTGTTGTAAGCTCTAAATTATAAACTATCTGCAGAACACAAAACTCTGCTGCAAACATTCTACGGGATCGTTCCGCATACTGGTGAGTATGTGTGTGTGCGACTTAGACTGAAACTTTTGCTGAATTTGTGGCGAAAAGTTGTAATCATATCCAGTGGCAAGTTGCCGCTGCGTGTTTCGCAGGACTCAGGACTCGCAGGAGTTCTCTGCTTACCGCCAAGCATTTCTAATTACAATTTCCTTCAACATTAATTAGCATGTCAGTTTTATGGCAAATGGCTTTTAATTATGCCTCCAGCCATCTGCATTCGTATTCGAATTCGCTTTGCCATTGACATTGGCCTTGCGGTATTGCCATTTGGCTGGAAAAAATTATGCAAAGGATATCATATTGAATGGCACTTAAAGCAACGTCTGAATTCAAACTATTAACTTAATATTCTCGAATTGTTGCCACCAACAAATGTAACTAATATCAAACTGTATTCAACTCTTCGATGTATTTATTTTCCAATCCAAATGTCTAACCAAACATCGAGTCTCGAACCGTTTTATAAAATTGAAGGAAATAAAATATGTTTTACTTATACCTTTTAATTTATTTGTAATACTCTATTTTTAACAAAAAATATGTAATGAATTAAAGAAGGCATGTCAAAGCCCATTTATGATATAAGTTTATTAGACACCCGCTAGTATGTCCTTTTTATCGGCTTACCAAAAGTTGACTACTCAATATATCGATAATTAAGCTCGACTTAATTTTCCCAAATTTTCCCAAAAATACATAAATGGATCATCTATTACTTGTAATATTCTTTTCTTAAAGTAAATTGCTTACAAAGATTTATGGAAAGATTTCGCAAATTCTTGTAATATTATTTATTCGTATTATTTACTTGCTAAATTCCTAAATAAATAGGTAAGGATAATCTTTTGATAGGTTCCTCCAATCTTCGAAAAACTAGTCTCAGTTGTTTTTTACTTTGGCAGACTATAGCTATCAACACGATGGCAAACTTTCATTAACTTGTCAGTGGGTTTTTCGAAAAAACTCAAGCGACGACAACGGCAACGGCCACAAAATCGCGATTCTTTTGATGCCAGATTCAAAACAAAAGGTAACAAAGACCTCCAAAAAATTGTTATTTATCGTATGGAATTTCGTTGTTGTCGCTTCATGAAGGAGCTGTCTGCATCTGATAAATGCGGCAGGGAGACAGGCATTTGGGATAGACGTTATTCGTTAGACACGGGTTCAATTTACGGCTTTTGAGATGTCTGCGAGTCGCTGAACCGCAATTCGAAATGCATATGGCTAAAGTTTACTTAAGTGACTACTCGTAGGAGACTTAAATGCCGCCTGGAAATACTGCAGTTATCATAACAATTATGCAGCAGAGACAATGGCACCAAATGCGCCGGAGGAACCACTTCAAACAATGACATAAAACAATGCCACAGCAATAACTGTGCAGTCGCAGAGCCCTTCAGCATTGTAGTTTGCAAATTAAATAATTCCCAGTTACATTTCCGTTTCGCCAGTGCGTCGACGATATTATTATTTCGCATTTGTTGGCTGTTGGCTCCTTCTCCGAGTAACTAGTTACCATTAACCATCTAGCAGTTCCCCAGTTACCAACTTGCCGGGCTGCTTCCGAGTGCTAATTGTGCGGCCGTTGTCGTTGCCGTTGCCACTGAAGTTGGCGTCGGCGTTGCTGCTGACGTTGACGCTGCGCCTTTGTTAAACCGCGACAGCGTTCAGGACAATCTCTGGAGTTATGTGACTGCAATAACACTAAATTGGCTAGATATCTCGCGGTTTTGTCGTTGTCCTGCCTCTCATCGCTTCTTCAATTAACCCATTCTGATCACATTTACGATACGTTTAAGAATAAACGATAATACTTGAACATGTGATTAAAATGTTGAAAACTAAATCGAACTACATTTTACTGTAGAACAGTTTCCAATCCAATTAAATCTTTTTCTATATTCAATATATGTAAAATATATATATATTTTCTTTAATATTTAATCATATTATTTGCTTTTATAAAATTTTTAATTATTTAATTTAAATATGACATTTATTAAATATGAAGAACAAACTTTTTTTTTTGAATTATGAAAATCATAAAAGTCTTTCCATGATAGAAAGAAATTTATGTGCTATATTTTACATTTGATATTCCAACCTTATGTTTTAATTTTTTGTAAACTCTTGTTAAAATGTAATAGATCTTAATAGTTTTCTTAATTCGAATTATTATGGTCAATAAAATTAGATCTGTTCTCTTCTTCGTGAGCAATTTGATGGATCTCTCTGTCATCCGACATGAATATATTTTTCGCCTCGTGCTTACTCAGTGGGTTAATTGACAAATGCAACTTGACGCTATCGTCCACTACATTTAGCTTTTAATTGCAGCAAAGTTTTGGGGCGCTGCATTTGCATATAATTATGTAGCGAGTTTTATGCGCGTTTGTGCTATCTGCAACTGTTCATTCCCACATCTCTGCATCACCCCCCGCTCTTTCCATAACTAGTTAGTACAGAGTTGTTGTTGTATGTGTGTTTAAATGTGTGTGTGTGTGTCTGGCACATCGCCTAACCATATGCAATGCAATTGCACAAAACTGTCCATCAACGCTGTCATTTACTGGCCTGCACGAGCCCAAACTGTCCTGTCGTCCTGTCGTCCCCATCCTGCGGCTGACGGATGGTGACTGCTGATGCATTTCTTAAATGCTTGCAGGCTGTAAAATTTATTTAAACGCGCTGCTGTCATACACATGACAGCCGGAGAGTCAGCCATACGCAATGCGTCATCGTCAGATCCATCCTCTGTCTCCAATTCGGAGCCTGATTCCAGCTCTGAATTTAACATCTGGGTGTCTCCAATGCAATTTTGAACTATGGGCTGATATTGGGTGGCATAAGGAAGACTTTTGTTTGCAGCCATGTTGCAAATTAATGCAATTTGTGTGTTCTGCCATTGACAGGTTTACCCAGTAGTTGTTGACTCTCTCTCTCTCTATTTCTCTTTTATTCTCTCTCTCTCTCCCTCTTTCTAGCCACGGGGGTTTTCTATTTGTTGGCCAATGACTAGTTAAGAAACATCAAAAAGTAGCTTAAGAGCTTCGGTTTCATGATTATTATCTTTAATTTGATTGAGCTTACAAGTCGACAGAATAATTTGTGATTTATTAGCTTTCAATTTGATTCCCCGATTAATTTGCAAACCTCAAATTTATTTAGCAAAGATTTTGCTGATAACATTTGAAGCACTAAATAGTTTTATTAACACTCCAAGGTGCTGCCTAATGCCGTAGCCTCATTTCCCTCCAGAGTTTGAACATTACACATACGACAGGTGGTCCCAGTGATTCTGTTCCCAGGCCAGCTCTGATGCTGTTGTTGATTTTGTTGTTGTTTTAACTGTTTATTTAGGGCGTAGAACGATGGAAACTGGTATGACAAATAGCCTGTGGCTTATATACAACGCTGACAAAATGTCATTGTATAGATTCATGTTGTTTCAAGATTCTCTCTCTGTCTTCGTCTTTCTCTGTGTTTGTTTGTTTGTTGTTGTTTCATGCTGCATGCAGTTTTTACAGTTACTGTATGCCTGGTTTTTGTTTTTGTTTTTCTTAACAACTTGCTGATGTTGTGGTTGGGTTTGGGTTTGTGTTCGTCCTTTCTTCGTCTTTTCTCCATTTTGCGGCTTGCAGCGCTTGCCACTCGTACTGTGTGTGTTAGTTGCAAGGACAAGAACTGCAGCACATTCGTTTGAGTGCCATTAAGATGCGCCCAAGGCTGTTGATTGGTAACGAAAAATGTAACATGTGGTTTACCTAAACTTTTACTGTGCCAAAATGGCAAAGTAAAAGAGCGAGGGGGGAACGGCTGAGGAGGAGGGTAACTGGGACGACAGGCAGCTGTCTCAATGGATGGCTGGTTAAAAGCCCGACACCTTCATATCAGCTTGAAGACAAATGGCCTTTAAAATGGAACAACGTTTCCAGCTGGAATTGTGGCTATAGCTGTGGCTTTCGTGCGGTTCGGTGGTTGGCATTGGTGTTTTGATGTGTTGCAGCTTTGCTAACTGCTGATAATTTGTTGTCCCGCAACCAAACCTAGGAATGAATCAACAGAATAGACTATAAACTAAAATTTAGTATGGAGTAAGTATTTTTAGAAAAAAGTATATCCTTATCAAGATTTTTCTGTAAATAAATTAAATTGTTACAATTTTATAAGGACCGAAATATCGTTGATATTGTTTCTAAATCTAATTAACATTTTAAAATTTAGCCAATTCCAATAGCAGAGTTTTAGTAAACTGATTCTTACATTTTCTGAGTATCAACTTGGCAACAACATTACGGACAAAAATATTTGTTTGCCATTGTTCGCTTTCATGTTCGAGTTTAGTGTAATTTATAATTAGTTCAATTAATTTAATAAGTATTTTTTATAATTATTAATTACTTTATTAGTCAAATATTATTTGAATAGCTTTCAAATTAATGATTTTATATTACAAATTGGTTTGCTTTAATGCCGCTAATGCAAAATATGTACTCGGATGTATTTGCTTTTGTTAGTTTGTTCGCCTAAATACGCATAATGAATTCATTTTCATTTTTGGTTACATTATTATATATTTAACCAGCACTTAACCTTCTGCTAATATAAATTATATTTCTGCATGTGTTTATGTGTATTTGCAAAGCAAATATTTTTCTGCTCTACATACATACACATAAATGCATGTAAGTGTGTAAATATATATATGTATATACGTACATATGTATGCCTGTGTAGGTAGATTTTGCGCATAATTATGCAGAGCTTACTTAGGTTTTGTTTGGCCAACGCAACACTTTGAGTTCGTGCAAATGCTTTCAAAGAGTTAACCATGGGCGGGTTGTTTGCGGGGGATATATCTTCAAATAATGTTCAGATGAAATAAAAATTATCAACTGTCAAATGAATCGATAGTATATTTTTACAAATTTTGCTAGCTCAAATAATATCATTATTTTAATTTAAATGAATTTCTCTGTTTTAATTGTTGCTCATGATTCGGGCTACTTAAAGAAATCTTTCATTTTATTGTTTCGGGTTAACAAAAAGGTAATGGAGGTGGTAAGAGCAGATCAAATAGCAGCGAATAATATTTAATAAAATGAATAAATTAGCTAAAATACAAAAAATGAATTTTTTTACTAATTCGGACATTTTTGCTCGGTTTAAATTGAGGTGAAGACTTAGAACGGACTTAATCCTATTTGGAAATGGAAAATTACTACACCCCTGGATTTTCTGCCCCTTGGCGCATACTTACCGCTCTAACGTGGAAATAGTTGCCAAAGCGACCGCACGAATTTTCTTAATGAGCTCAAACGTCACACACACACTCGTACAGAAATGCACACTCTCACAATCACACACTCACGTGAACTTTGGCCTTTATTTGCTGAACGTTATGTTCAGCCACACACTTTATTATTTCTTGTTTAAAATGTGTAAAAAATTTGCTTAGTTTAGCGTGTTGAAATTTCATTTCAGCCAGCAAATGCAAATGCAAATGAAGTTATGCGAAGCATGCAAAACCGCTGAAATAAAAAGCTAACACGAAGGCGGCCGTCCGTCTTAAGGCTGCATGCCACGCCCACAAAAGGCAGTTGAAGACATAACAATTAAACTTCGTAGGCCGCCTCGCATAATTATTTTTTATGGCAAGCCAAAGAATAACTGAAAAATCCAAGGAAAAGTGTGAAAATTGCGATGGCCAAATTATGAAAAGCGTGTTAAGCGATGGAGTTGATATAGCAAAAGAGTCAGTCTTTCTTCCTCTCCCTCTCTTTCTCACTCTCGCTCTCATTTTGTTGCTGGTATTGTTATTGTATTTTGGCAGCTGGGCGTTGGCAGCTGCTTCCACTCATTAGGCGCTTTATTAAGCGAGATAATTAGCCGAAGCACGTAACTTGCAGTTAATTGATATTATTTGAACTCTACTCTCATTATGTTAAGTCTCTCTCTTCCTTTCCCTTTCTCTCTTTCTTACTGACTCTCACAATGGCTCTCGTAGTCTGTTGCGTTGAGTGTTGCAGTCACTTAACCTTTGAACTTTTTGCAATTGTGCACAATTAAGTCGAAAATTGTGTTATAATGTTAAGTAATTGTTTATGGACCGATTAAGCTGGCCAACATTTTTGGCTTCCGAAGCACTTAAAGGCCATTAAAAGCAGCCGTGAGCAAAGGCTGAGAATGAAAGATTTAAACAAAGGGTTGGCATCTTAAAGAGCTGCTAAAGATGGATTCTCCTTATATGGCTCACTTTAAGTTTCTCGCTGGGTTTCGACTTTTTTGCGTGGTCCAAGACTTTTTATTAGCCGGAGAGCTCATTTAAATCAATGAGCTGCTCATTAGCTGCCTGCAGTTCATTAATTTGATTTGAAGTCTTACACACACACACATACACTTGCACAAAGGAAATACACAGAAGACACACCTCACACCTCTGCGATTTAACGACTTTAATTAAGGCAAAAGTCGTGGCCAGACATTGACGTCGACTGAGACGTCGACAGCTACGCACTGACCTCATTTTTTATAGTCAACTATAAATAACAGAAATTATGCGCACGCCAAACTGGACGGCACTGTAAAAGACGGGCAGGCAGTTACGACAGTGAGACTTCGAACTGTGACTCGGCCATGTCCTGTCGTAAGTTTGGGCGGGTTTTTCAGTGCCAGTTAAATGCGCTGCCATGAATTTTAATTCGACGACACTTTGGCTAAGGGACACGCAACACGACAGTCGCAATCGAAATATACCAGAAAGTAGAGAACGAAAAAATTAAAAGAAAATATACAATACTCGTAACAGAAAGAGAAATATATTCGAAATGGTAGCAACTCGGCTCGAATCTACATTCGCACAGCGGGAATCTGTTTGACAATGGCACAAAGAGAACATTATAGTGCTCAAAATAAATTAAAAACAAAAAATTTGTAATGCGCAAAGATAAAAAAAATAGTACCATTAGCTTCTAGCTGATGACTTATTATCCAATGAGAAATTTTATGTACAGATGAACATGTCTTAGGTTTCATATATTTTTCAAAAAGCTAAAATTCAACTGTTTGGATTACATTATTTATATTAATTAAAACACCTTTGTGTGTTTTAAATTGAATGATTGCATGATTTTTTAAATGCATCCCACTGTTTATTGCCGGGAAAATATGATTTCGTGGGGGAGAGAGATCTGGGCAAGTTGGCGACGCTCTGTCGCCAACCAACTGGCCACCAGAATCGGCATTAATTTAGCGGAAGTAATGCGAGAAATTGCTGAAATCCCCTGCTTTGTAACTATCAGTAATGTTGTTGCTCGTCGAGGCTAATTGGGAGTTGGCCTATACGCGCTTGGACTTTTCCATATTAGCAGCCTCACATACATACATATATTTGCTAAAGGGTTCGTTTCCAAATGAAGTTCTTTATTTGTGTATATATTTTTATCTTTTTTCTTGCTTGGTTAATTTTAATGCAGAAGACATTTAATTTTATATGTATTTTTTGGGCGATTCTTTAATTAAATAAACATAGCATTTTGTTGTTTTAATGGCGTCATAAGCTTTTATCGCTCAATGGCCTTATAAGCTTTTATCCTAATGCAGCCTGAACATTTCTCTGCAGAAAAAGGGCGGCAGTGGGCGTGGCCAGCTTTGTTAATTGCCTTTTTGGGCCCATTGAATTCCATATCTATTCCCGATTATCAAACAGTGCCACATGACACATTCACTATATTATACTAATGTCATTATAACGTGAGCTACCCAAATATATGTCGCATATTATTTATAGCTCATATTAACAACACAACTGATGGGCATTATGAAATTGCTATAAAGAATTTCGACACTTTGGTCATTGATACTTTTCAATAAGTTTCTCTTCAAAACAAAAAGCCATTAACAGAAAATTCCAAAGAAATTATATTAACTTTCGATAAAACAGGCTCACATAAATAATGCTAATTCAACTAATAACTATACTTGACGAAAATTTATTAGATTGGGCTTCAAATTTTAATTGATGACTTGAATTACAATTGAATGTATCTATGTTTAATAATTATATAATAAATATTTAAATGCAGTATTTGTGTATAATAATTGCCAGTATTATTGTGTTATGAATACCATTTTCAATTGACTGTTTTGAATTGAGGGAGCTTAAATGTAAACATTAATTTTGTGTACCGTGAGAAAGTAATTTGTAAATAAAATGTATGCCAAGTTATTGAAATTATGTACTGGTTATCTCTGAGTCTAAGACTAGGCTACAGCATCCGTTGTTGATATTGTTAAATTTCTTCCGGTACTCGTTTCTGTGACTCTCTGAAATTCTTAGTCAAGCCAAAGAATTTTCGCCACCTAGTTTGAATGAATTGAATTTCATCCGCATTTGTCTCGGCTCATATAATCAGAGGCCCCACTGCACCGCACAATTCGGGCTCTCAACAAGAATTCGACACATATTTAAACACTCATTCACACGTCCTGCCAACTTATTTAACAACTCAACTCACATTCACAGAAGGCAGTAGTTGGAACTGTTGTATAGATCTTGTACGATGTACATTACTTGAAGACGAAGACGACGACAGCTGCTCAGCTTGAATGCAATTTAAGTACGTACTTCAAAAGCAAATGTTTTATAGAGCACCCATCACACAGATACACACACACACACATGCAATCCCACATACTTACAATATCCAACTGGAGAGCACTTTGCGTCCAAAAAGACATTTTGCACGGGGAGCTGTCGAAATAGGAGCCGACTTCTTCTTCCTCCTCTTTATCTTCATCATCATCCTCATCTCCTTGTTCATCTTGACAGCACTCAGCGTTGCCTCAGTTTAGTATTTCTCTTTTAGTTTTTGGGGCTTACTTGTTGTTGTAGTGGTATTGTATTTTATTATTTAAAAGCCTAAAATCTATAAAGTGCGGTGCAAATATTTGAAATTGTTAAGGAAACATTTGCAACTGACTCACTGACTACTGCATTCGACAAGAATATTTAATTTAACTGCTGAGGAAAAAGACCAACTGCAGCACACACATCTCGCAACTTCAAGTACAATATGGTATAAGTACTTGATGATGCATCTTAAGTTTGATTCAAGTTGGCAGCACTTCAGTTCACAAATATCTTAAATGATAATTTGCATATAAACATTTCAAAACTATTCTTACCTCAGATTAATTGATAATAGTATCAGATAATTATAATTGAAAGTGTTGGCCCAAATGTAATTAAATTGTTTATCTAATGCTTTGCAGAAATAAATGAAGTAATGCAATTTAAAATGTTATGGATATGTAATTCATATGATGTATTTACAATAAGAATTGGAACCCTTTACGTGTTCTACTTGCATAAATGAGCATTAACTCTGTAGTTGAGGCATTCTCTGTTTTAACAAAATTATTTCAATCCGGAAGTATTTAAACGTATGATATCATTTCGCTTTTAAGCACGATTAATATATGATTTTAGGCTTATATACAAAAAATCCATTTGAGCATATATGTATAAGAGTAAGAAATCGTCGAATTTTTCAGAATCTTGCTTACCATTCAGCATATCGTCATTGGCATTTAGTGTGTTCTGATGCATCCGTTTCCGGTATCGAGTTTTCTCTTTTGTGTGTTAAATGCAAAGTTGAAACTTGTTTTGCCGAGTTCTTTCAACAAATACTCGCACGTGCACAGCTTGTGGCCAATGCAATGTGACGTCAGTAAGGAATGACTCTGTAGAGTGCGAGTCAATTGCAGGAGCTCATGCAAAGCCTGCCCAAGCTCAATTTATGTTTAATATTTAAAAAGCTCTATTTACCGTAAATGTTTTCGTAGTAATTTACGCAAATTTACATAAATAAACGTAGAGAAATTCCTCCTTTACGCACACACAATCACACACCCCGCACACACACACACACACACTCAAGCGCACCTAACTATTTTGGTTCGTGGTAACCTCATTTGAAAAATGTCAAACGCAGTCCGGCCATTAAATTCCGGGTGGGAGGAACATTCAACAAACCAGGACAAAACATTGGACATAGAACACAGGACACTCACGCGCTCCATCGTTTGTTTGGCCTAATAGCTTTTCTATAATTTATCATGGAATATTTATGGCACGCGCTTTTGTATCTAGGAATTATGCATTTATTATTCAAAATGCTTTTTATGCCACCAAACAAACGGCTCTCCCCTCGAATCGGACAGGCGATGCGCCCCTTTCTATAAACGTTGTCAGCGTTTAGTTTAGTTTTTGAAAAATTGTCATATTTACAATGTGGGAACAGGCCGCTGTCCCTTTTATTCCTTTGTCGTGTTTCGACCAAGTTAATTGGCAAATTTAAATTGAATAAATATTTAATGATAGTGCAATGGACTTTGCCCCACGATTTTACAATAGTTAGCAGCTGCAATTGTCCATATGTCCTCTCCATATGTCATCATTACCAGTAAATTGTTGTTGTTCCCGTTGTTGTTGTTATTGTTATTGCTTAAATTGTTTATGTCGTTGTTGTTGCGGCAGCAAAATAAGCCGTTAAATGTTATGTCCACGATTTACTCGTCTGTGGCTCACGCGTAATTGGCAACTAAACCTCTATGTCTGATTTGATGTCCATCAGATATGGGTTAACTACATTAAATTGATCAAGCTAAGTCAGAGGGTTATAAAACTCGTTACAACATTTTCAATACGAGTAAACCGCAGACATTCTTTATCTCTACACAATACTATCTGTGGTTAATTTAGTCGTGAATCCTGAATTATGCAATATGAACAATACCTTGCGCTTGTGAAATTTTTTCAATCCTGACCATTTTACGAATATATATTCACTCCTGATCAACATCATTATTTGACTAGAAAACAACAAGAAACCTGTAATTCCTTTATTTCGAGAATTGAATTATATTTTATAAATATGAAGTCTTAAACTTTACATTAAATCAATTATCAGTCCTTCTATTTTGTCGCAATATTTATGATGATTATTTTAGTTTTTTAAATCAATCAATCAATGACTTAGAATTCAGAGAAGCCCAAAGGCACTTAAGTATCTCAAGTATCACTTCACTATGAATCGAGTGTAATAAGTCTATTCAAAAAAATTTCTCCCATATAGCTTTCTAAATAAAGCTTATAATGATTAAGTTCGTCAGTTTGAAGCTACAACTTGTGGCCCATTGCTCGATTTCCTGTATCCATTTCAATTGCTTGGCTTTTAACTTTCGCTCTGCACTAAACATTTCTCACCCAAGTAACCTTAACAAGCAACTCTACTTTAACTTTCCCCACGACAAACTTTAGGGCTGCAGTCACCCAATCCCCTATTCACAATCTCCAACTCATCGCCGGTAGCTCTGTGGTAGTCCAATGCCATAAATGTCAATAGACCAAAAACCATTATGCATAATATTCCAAGCAGCAGTCGCGCCACATGAAACTTCTATACCCGGGCAGATGCTCCAGCTCCATCTGCATCCTCCTGCATTTGCCCCGCTCCGTTTTCGACTTCGTCTCTGCCACCATCTCCGACTGTGCCGCATGCTAAACAATATTTCTCCATTACGAAACAATGGACCGGGTGCATAACCTGACTCCTTGGTCTCCTTCCAACGGATATTCTATTCCTTATACTCTTCCTGCTCCTCCTCTTGCTCCTTATTCCTCCTGATTCTGCTTCAGCGGCAAGTAGCACCTTTTACTTGTGGCGTTCGTTGTCAGTGAAAACTTTTGCTTTTTCTACTTGGCTTTTTATGTTTGCGCGTTGCAGTGCTGCATCCTAGTGCCACGCCCACCACTCACCATTCCACCCAGTTGTATCTGCAGTTGTCGCCGCAACTTTTCGTTGCCTACTTTTGTGCCGTGGTGTGGCAAGTTTGCCTTGCGCTCGCTTATTGTCCAGCGCAGAAAACTTTGCCTGTTTGTTGCTAAATTGAATGCGACTTGCTGCGCAGTGTCCTTGTCATCGCTCTTTCTGAACAGTGTAGTCCTTGGAGGTGTAAATTGTAAAACAAATAAACGGATGCGATCGTCCTTTATTTATAACTTGGATAACAATAGACAAGTCAACACATAGATATTCTCTCCGAGGTCAAGTAAAAAATAGCAATTGAAACAATTTAAATGCAATTCGCTAAAAATAACATTCAGACATATCTAAATGTTTTTTGTAACAATAATTTTATAATTTTTATATATCGAAAATCAGTTGCAACAATATTGAGTTTTGCAGCTACCATAAATGTTAAATTTCTAAAAATTAAATGATTTGCATATCCATGCATATTTGCATATCCATAAAAAATATCATAAAGCTGATGATAAAGTCCATCTATAAACATAAAGCAGGTGGCGATTATGACCAAAAAATAATATGATAAGCTTCGAGAGGATTTTATTACATTTTCACGCAGTACTTTATTCTATTTCTATGTATATGAGAAAAATAGTGTGTTGAAATCAATGCAAAATGTACAAATAGCCCCATACAATGTCCACCTAACTACACTAACCTTAAATGTTTCCAATAGCTTAAAAACCCATAGAACTAAACTTGATTAACCCCAAACCGTCAAAAATAACTTTACGTATCTAAAATTTTTCACTGCATCTAGAAGTCAAATATTTAGTGAAAATATCCTTCCATCTCATCGCGTGATAGATCAACTATTTCGCGAACTGTTTTGTAGTAATGAATGCCCTTCAGTTGATTCATAAACGGATGCAAATAGCTCAGGTAGAGAATTTTGCCTTTGGGCTTGGCTTTGCTGGGACACCAGGAAAGAAGCACCAACTTTTCCCTTTTCATTTCCTGCTTGGTAACCTCACAGACTCGGGAGTATTCCAGGTCGAAAAGCCCATAGCGACATTCACTTGGTCCGTTGCGCATCAGATCCTCTATGAATTGTTTATAATCATTGTCACGAGGTCCTATAGTTTCCACGTCGATAACAGCATCAGAAGCAATTCGAAAGATAATGTATCGGTATTTTTTGCTCTTGCGTATCGCCTCGTACAACTCTAAGCATTTTGTGCTGCACCTAACGCTCATTGTGAGGTTTGTCTTATGTAAATAAAAATATAAAAATAAATAGAAAACGAAAATAATTTTGCCTTCTGTGAACTGAACTTAGGCTATTTCTGAACAGGCTTCAAAACCTTTCCCTAAAAGCTCACTGAGTTTAGAAAACAAAACCTTATTTTGATGCAAAGTCAACAACAACATCCCGAACAACTTTTAGCAACTTGAAAGGATTCAGTTTCACTTCCTCTACATGTTTTTCATACCAGCATACATACATATATATGTATATGTACATACACATTAATAGATTCCATAGTTTTCGTTACAGTTTTCTTTTCCCTTTTGACTTTTTTTCTAGTGATAACTATGGCTCAAGGAGGCAGTTCCAATTTTACTCCACAAAAGTTCATTTGATTTGCAAAGTTTGTTGGTCCAATGTGCAATAAAAAATGTTGACTGATATTTGAACTTTTAAGTGAGCTCAAAAAAGAAAATGTAAATAACTGCATATATCTTTGACTATGTTAAATTTTGCATATCTATTTTAATTACTTTGAGACATCTCGAAATGTTCCGAAAGTGATGCAAAAATTCACAAAAGTTTGGATTTTTATAACTTTTTTTTAATTTTTGAAAGCCTGTCAGGTTTGCTACAATACATGAATATTAATACAATATGATATATTTGATAATATTAAAGTTTAACATCTAAAGCCTAACATAAATTAGAAAAATAAAACAAATAAAAATGTAATTATTTATTTTTTATTCCTTCCATTTTAAATTGATAAGAATAAAAGCAAAAGAATATCCCATCAATATCCAGCTCAATAGTCAGTATTTCTAATCAAACAGATATATAATCTAACCTGCTTTTAACCAGCCCCGAGCAACCCTGTTTCCCTTTAGCCTGCTTCGATTAATCACTTAACGCTTTAAAACGTTAATCATTTCAGGAACCGTAAAGCTTTTGAGCTTTGCAACGCTTTTAATTCAATTAAGCTGCGCTTTTGCTTGGCCGTCTGTCTGGCAGTGTGACAGTCTAGGCATTAGACAATTACCAGTAATCGAATTTTGCCACGGCGAATCCGTTTGAAACAATAAATTGTTTACTTTGTAGCCGTGGGGGTTGAATGTTGATAAGAAGGAATTTAGCCAGAAGGGAGGGGCTCAGAGAGAGCAGGAGGTGAAGGGAAGCCCACAAAACGTCAGCGGGTTCAAGTGAAGTACCGAAAAATGCAAATGCAAATTGAGCGTGTCGTTGTCTGGTCCCCTCACTCGTTGCTGGGACATTAAACTTAGCCGCGGGTTAAGCTCTTAAGCTCAACTTTCACTTAACCACAGCAAAGCGTTAAAAGCATTCCCTATTAATGTCTAATTAAATGCACTGAGGGCCCATTCCCTCCCTCTGCCAGACAAACGATCTGGTATATTTGTTAAGCCCCCAAATAAAATTACGAGGCTGCTTCATTTGCATTTTAGAGCTGGACATCCTGAGCTGTATGTCCTGAAATGACAATCGGATGTATTTCATTCAGGTACGCCGAGTGGGCGATTCGTTTCCTGCTATCACCTGCTAGTTTGGTGGTCACTTGCAGAGATGACAGTATTTTCTTCATCTTGCTTTTCCCCTCATACATTTTTTAACATTTCGGAAAAACAATTCGTGAGTTGGCAACTTCATTGCTCAGCTGTTGCATTTGTTAAATAATATATCAGATGTCATTTAAGGCGCTCGTTGTGTTCAGATCCTGGTCCAGTGCAGCCCGAAGGAGCTGCATTAATTTGTCACTCGACTGCATTTGACAATTAAAAATTGCAATCAGCTGAAAACCAGACAACTGCCAGAAGCCTCAAGTAAAACATCATAAAAAGTATCCGACAATACAGTTGAAGCTTGTAGTACCCTGTACTCATTGGAAGCGCTCAATAAACTAACTATCTATGTATAAAAAAATCTGAGTAGCTGACTGCATTTATAGCTCATACTTTGTTTAAACGAGCTGGGTGTATGAACACCATTCAAAGATTTGGATCAAACAAAGAATTATGCCTCATTTTTATAAGTTTCATATAATTTCTCGTAAGAAGAATGTTATATATGTATAGTAAATGCTTCAAGTAGGATGAAATATATTATAAGGAAATAATAATGATTGGTGAAAAATTACAACGGTAATGAAAAAAGGATAATAAATACATTTTACTGGGTCCACCTTAAAATATAAATATGTAGAAAAAATAATTCCAAGTCTTCTGATCCAATAAAGCATAAAAAAAATTTAAGTTTATCACAGTTTATTATTCAGTAAACACATAACGTTGTCATTTAGCTTGAATGTATATTTTTGTCATTTCATAAATATGACAACAATAAATGTTTATTTTATTTTATTTATTTTTAATTTTCAATTACTTTTGGTCTGCTCTGTTTGTGTGCAAATGTGTTATGATACTTTAAAGCAGTATACGTGGTATCTTGCAGTCGAGTCTTCTTGACTAGAGTTTTCATACTTGCTTTTGTTGATAGGTTTTTCGTTTGCTCTTGATTTCTTAAGCAAATTAATCGCTGCACAGTTTCTGACCAGGCACAACTATGAAAATCAGTTGTAAAAGTTTCTGCGTTTTAAATTTCCGCTTAAATTTACAAGCCATTGTCATACTTCGCACTGCAGCATATATAAATAGTCCCACTTACATATATGTACATATACACGACGCACCCACTTGGCCCACAATGAACTGCTAACGGGGCGTATGCGAGTTAACATATTTGATTTGTATATTTCAATAGGCAACGTTGCTTTGTGGCCTCGAGAAACCCCATCCCAATGTTTTTTGATGGGTTTATTATTGGGCAAATAAATTAAAATTGTTTACCTTTCAGCGTATTCATATATCCACATTTAAGTGACAGAGATAGCAAGTCGTTCTCTCGCCTTTCGTCTATCTGTCTCGCTTCAATTGTGGTTTCGTGAGTTCGCGTATGTTGTGGCAACTTTATTTGCGAATTAATGGATAAATGTTGGCACACACACATACTATATACATTTATGAAACACATAAGTGGCATCTGTAGATAGGACTGCAATAACAAAGTGAAATGCCAGACAGAACGTGCGACAGGCAATATTATGACACATTCGAATACAAACAATATATTTTGCATACGCATATTTTTTAAACAATTTACATTTACAATTACATTGGTAAATAATGTTAAAGGAGAGTGTGTTTGAATTCAATTTAAGTGTCAGGGAGGATTCGAGAGATTGGTGGCACTTCGTACCAAGTTTAATCGAGATAATTTAAAAACTGAGGGAGCTCCTAGCTTATATATAAATGTTATATTTATTGTAATAATTTATATCTTATTTTTAAATTTGTTTTTCTTTTTATTTGGACAGCTGTTTTGGCCATACCCAAATTGGAGCTTCATGAAATCTTTATTTTATAGTAATTAAATAAGGAATGTAAAACTATTAAAAGTAAGTCAATGAAAAAGTTGACTAACAATTTAAGTGTCAAGCTTGGGACTTTACGAATTAAACGATTTGGAGCACAACAAAGCAAAATTGGAAATCCCCGAGAGCAGTCAACACCCGGTGTCTGAAACTTTCACACACTGTCAGTCTGTCGTGTAGTAAAAGAAATAAAACAAAGGGAAAGGGATTCAAATGCCATCCATGCACCATTGATATTCGGTAATGGCCAAATGGGAAATGCATGCAAGGACATATATATTCAAGTGCGGTATTATCAGTCGCAGTACAAGAGGGGAAACGGGGACAGCTAGCGATATGCGTTGATTGTACGATTCAAAAGTTTTGGCATTTTCTGGCCAGTTTTCAGTTTTCCCAGCTTTGCATGTAGAAGTCTGCCATTGATCCGGAGTAGCGAAAATGTGTTAAATCCGCTGTAAAAGCGGTTAACCGAGTAAACTGCAAATGCAAAATGTGGTTCACTTTGGCTGGGTTTGGTGTGGTTTAGTTTGGTTTAGGCTTGGCTTATTTGGCAACTTTGCCAGTGTTGATGGGTCATTGTGACCGCAAGCAATACTCGTATTTGGTAGAGCTGAGTTCAATATATGTTTAAGGCAGGCCCTGATCAAAATGTTAAGTGTTAAAATCAAGTGAATATGAAATCTACAACAAAATTAATTTAATTAAATATTGTAAAAAGTATTAAAAGCAGTTACAATGGCTGACGACGACTTGTTCTCATATGTTCCAGAGGTTGAGGAGGTTTGAAGGGCTTTCCTGCTTATAATTTATGCTAATCTAATATAATTTAATTGCCTCAGACATATAGCGAGGATGAGACCCAAGAGGCTATAAAATTCATCAAAGAAAATGATCTGCCAATGTCGGATCTCTTTTATGCTCTCAAATATGTTCGCATCTCAAATCGAGCTGTGGATTTGGATGATATATTCCAGGAAATTCGACTACGTCTAAAAAAATTGCGTGAAGGGGATATTCCTGTGGTAACTCCACCGCCATGAATCATCTGATCAGAATGTTTTAATTTATTATTTTTTATTTTTATCTGAAAATATTTAATGTCTTTATGGGAAATTTTTTTGTTTTCAATTCTGTTTAAGAGCATGTCACGAGTCAAATAGATAAAAATTGAGGGTAGATAAAAAGAGCAACAACGATAAGAACTTGGGGCATGGAAATGGTAGATTGCTTTAATGGAATGTGAATGTAGAGTAGAGGTTCAGGAATGGAGGGGCGTTGGCAACATAGAATTGCATGCAAAGCGAGGAGACAAAACAGCACAAAAGCAAACAAAATTATGTTTAAGGTTATATGCTATGCATAAGTAAATAAGCAGACTGTGCCGACGGTTCGGACAGACAGATACGAAGGCAGCCTGGCAGCGAGGCAGGCAAGCGGAAACGGAAGTTCAAGTAGCAAAAGAAAGTGTCTAACTGGCTGTGTGCATGTGTGTTATTCTTAATGTGTATTTTAGGGTGAGGATGTTTGTGTGTGTGTGATTGTGTATGCCTGTGTGTGTGACTTATGCAAGAGCCACAGGCACTTCCGACAATTGGCAAAACACAACAGAAAGCCAAATAACCAAAAAACCAGGAGCGGATTGCACAGAAAGTACTTCAACGTATAATAATTTTTATTATTATTATTTTTTCGATAGATCCTTTTATCTGTTAGCTACTTACAGATATGCAATAAAATATAGTTCTGACTGAGTAAAGTTGATAACAAACCCCAAACCCCGTAAAGAAGTTATCTGCTGGAAAAGATATTTCTATTAACTTTATTAATTTGAGCAGTAGAGTTGCCAGTAAAATACTTGCGAAAATTCCTCGAAGAAGAATTAAAAGATACCCAGTCCAAGTAGTTACCTTGAAGTAAACATATCAGTCCGCCCCTGATACCATCTAGTCAGGATAGAAACCAGAACCCAGTCAGATGGGCAGGCATGGGAAGAGACGAGTAGTCGAGAAGGCGGGTAAGCAGAGAGGTGGAAGGTGGGAGTTGGGTGATGGAAGGTGGAGCGGAGGGCAACCACAGGCCACGCTGCCTTGCACACGCGCTGAGCGAGATAAAACATTTGTATGCGCTGATAAGAACGCATCCACTTACTTTTGGTCGCACATGACCTGAATTTTTGTGCACTGCACAAATTCACCCATACTCACACAAACACACATATACCCTAGCATATACATCAAAAGCAAAAAAAAAAATTAAAAAAGAAGTAGAACACTCGACTCGTATATACCCTGCGTCCAGGCCCTTACTTACGTCATCATGTATTCGCACAAAGATACTTCTTAATCGTGGGAAAATTCAAAGACACAGCTAACAAATTCCGTTTTTATTTCGTCTATGCTATCTTCAATATATGTACAGGAACCCATTTGCTAAATTTCCTAACTCCAGCTCTTATAGTTTTTTGCGATTGACACATTCATAAAAACGAGCAGACGGAAAGGACCAACTTGACTCTTCTGTTGATGCCTCTTTATACACGTTACATAATTTTGCAAAAAGCCTTTATACCCCATTGTGACCATTTTCAAGGGGCGTAGGGTATACAAATTGGGCTTGGCGCTTGAACTTGCACACGGACCAGGCAAATGAAGAAATTTAAATTTGATGCCGGCGACGGCAATCAGACGAAGACGCCCACTCGGTGAGACCTTTCTATAGGGTATACTCTAAAATATCTTTAATATGTGCAGCTGCAGTAAAATTGAAAGTAACAATTAGGCAAAGGTAAAACTTAATATTGTGAGTAAGTAAGTGTGATTACTTATGAATTTTTTATCTGATATGTGAATTTTGTAGACATTTAAAAATCATATATGTATATTAAATTCCTTTAATTTATATACTCCATACTATATGAACATTATGTTTTTATGATAATTACTTTTTTTTTTTTTTCAATTTAATGAAATTGTTTTCTTTTTAATAATAATTTAATTTATTTAAGCTCGAATTGTGATTTCACAGAGTACCTCACAGTGTGTATTTTGGAAGATTCGTATCGTTACAGGCTGCACCATGGCACATCAAGCCTGTTCCACAAACTGTCTGTGGGTAGAGAAAAAGATTCTATTTTTTTTTGTACTCTAAAGTTCCAGTTCAGTTGCACACAAAATTTGAACGGAAATACGAAAATGAAAGATTCGTATCTGTAAAGTTAGAGCGAGATTGATGTGTGCACAGCAGCAGCAACAGCAGATGGCCTACAGCAGCCTCCCCCTGAATTCCCCCACAACTCCACTTCAAGTACCGTAACCCTCCACGACCTTCAGCCCCTACTTCTTAACTGAATTGCATGTGAAGAACGAGCGCCGAAAAAATATCGAACCGCCCGCAGCACTCAAATGTGATTCTCGTTGTCTGTCTGTTATCTCCCTCTCGCTTTTAGTACTGGCCGTCCCTTTCTGTCATTCTAAATGTGTCTGTCTACGAGTGAGTGCACCCCTTGTACGAAAATAGGATTTGCTTGCAAATTTTTGTTAAGGGTCTGAAGAATGGTGTGACCATGTGCGGGTGCGGATGCTTTGCCCTCGTTTTGTTTGTTTGACACTTGCGTGGTTAGTGATTGTCCATATTATGTGACACACTGTGTGACAGACGAGCAGATATACCAGCTCTGACAGCTAGTCAGAATGGAATGGGACTCTTCTATGGCAATGTGATAGATAGAGAGAGAGGGATAGACACTTTGAGAAAGAGTAGCTCAATTTCGTGCTGCATCAGCGCTGAGTTGGCAACTTCTGGCCAAGAGCCAGCTTGCGACTTTAAGTACATTTGGAGTTGTCAAAAATGTTGGCCTGATTGCCTACAGCCAGTTGCCATTCCCAGCTACAAAGTTGCCAGCTGTGTGTGACAATTGAAAATGAAATGAAAAGGTACCTGAAGTTCACCGCAATTTTATTTAAGAAAGTGAACATTTTAAATAGTTTTAACTGAACAATGGGAATAGCACGATTGAAATCAAAGGATAAACTGTCATTAAATGAGCAAAAAAAAATAGTTTCATAGTTAGACCATTTTAAATTGTCATTATAACACATGGGTCTCAGGCTTATAATATAATTTCTGCATAATTCAAATTAGTGAGATTTTTCTGCTTTTGCAATTCCCAAACATTTAAAGTCGCCAATAACGAAATACAGCCATCAACGGTTCTATAAATAGAAAATATAAACAAGAAACAAGAACTATATGGATAGCCTTAAATATCATTAGTTTTAAATATTAAAAGCTCTTGAAATTTAATGTAATTTAATACTTGTAACTGTAGAAAAATATTTATAAATATCACCTCAACAAAGTCTGGACAATTTTGAAATGTTGTAACGCGGAAAAGGTGTTTGTAAATATTTAAGCTAGTTAACAATTTTCTGGACTTTTATAGCTTCGTTCATACTGATTTAAATTAAATTTAAATGTATCTTTTGTGTCTCAATATCTCGAACTTGTTCACTTTTCACAACCGAAGTGTCTTTAGATTTCAGATACTCAGAAATGCCATTAACAAGTTTTTTTTTATAAATATACCGAAAGTTGCCTTTTTCGTTGAATTTTGAGTAGTAAATAAAGTAGCAGCAGAGTTAGAAACCCAATCCAAGTACATAAATTGTAATACCAAATATATAGATGGGGGGGATCGAACTAAGCCAACTAGTGGCTGACTGGATGGGAATGGGGTTACTCATTTCGGAGCATACAACGGAAATTGTTGAGATTTATGGCGGCTGGTAGAAAGAGGACAGCGCCATATTTATTAGGAAAATAAGTTGGCCCATAGGCAAGCGTACTGCTTGTGATGCATGCCTGCAGGCCTGGCCAAAACAAGTTTACAAATTTCTGGCTTGCCAGAAGACCCAAAAAAGGATATTACATATCCTGTTTCTAGTCGTGTAAATGCCATTATAGATTGAATATTTGCAACGTTGTCCCATTCCACAGCCCATTTGATTTACGTTGTTTCAGGACTTCCGCAATTGCAATGTCCTTTGTCCTTTGCTTATATTTTCAGTTTCTGCTTCTGTTTCTGTTTTTGTTTTTCTACTTGTGCTCAAGTTCTTTGCATGGTTTTCAAGTGCAAAACGCGACAACATTGGCCTTGCTCCTGACTCCAGTTCTGCCTCTGAGTTATGTATTGGGCTGCAGAATATGTGAGGCTATTAGAAGCTTACTAAACTCTCTCTGTGTTATCTTCCCAAACATCCGCCTGGGCTACGTGCAAGCTGCGCATTTTCACACACTCCGACAGTGGCATCATCATTGTGTTGGGCTTCTGATTATTGCCATTATGGAATGAAAATGAAAGCCGTTCAAACCGTAGAGCTGTTTCTCACAGCTCTCTCCCCTCTCCGTCGTTATGTCTCAAGTGACTATTCACAGCCTTTAGATTTATTGAATGTGCGCGATGCTTTCGCTGATGTCTGTGGCTGAAGTTGAGACTGGGACTGGGACTCAGTTTGTCTGTCTGCTCTTTGGCATTGAGTATTGAGTGTTTATTTATTTTCAAGCATCATAAAAAATACAGCATCAGGCAGCAAGCCCAAGGACCAAGGACTGCCAACTGAGAAGATACGAGTATACACACTCCAACACTCATTCAATAATATTTTCGCCTCCTAGCAAAAGCAGCTGCAATTTTTACGCCATTTTATGTTGTGCTGAGCTGAAACCAAGTGTAATTTGTGGTCCGGGAACTTTGTCTATTGCCCTTGTACTCCAGTATTGTTGTTGTTGTCGTTGTTGTTGCTGTTTAATGAAGCATTCTCTGTGAAGTAGCTGTTGCAATTTTTATTTCGTTTGCCGGTCAATGAACATTGGAAATGTGTTAAGTGCCGTCGCTTGTCTTTAATTGTGCACAACTTTGTTAAATGGCTTCTAATGAAGTGTTAAGCGTTCATGACCAAATCTAGTACTTTTTTAACTTTTGACTCCTTTTCCGCAGTTACTATAGCTTTAATAAAATATGTTTTACATATGCATAAATAAAAGGCGTGATTTCTCACGTGAGTTTTTGAGATAGTCTCATTTACAAAAAATCTGAACAATTATCACAGTTTGCGCTGTTAGCAACCCTTTTTACTATCATACCAAAATTTAAGTAACCCAACTTGAAAAACTTGAAACTGATATGAAGTCTTTTCACTTGGTATGTAAAAGTTTATAGATTAAGCAACAAGATGCCCCATATTTGATTTAAATTTTACTAGCTGTAATTAGGTTGAACTGACATTTAAAAATCAGAAGAAAAAGGCTAAAAGAACTGCGAAACTCTATTAGCCACATCTTGTCAATTATTTTAAAAATTGTAGATCAAAAAGTAATCATGTACAACGTTGACTAGAATATATTATTATTTCATTGTTGCATTAATCTACATACTTCCAGGCTGTAACTATTAAAAGAGAATAATATCTTAACAAACAATTATCTTGATTTTCCATACACAGTATATCCCAACTTAATACACTTCTTTGCAATGAAACTACTTTCCTAAAATTTCGACCACCAATTTGTCCGATTTTGGCCGCTGCAAGTCAAGCAGTGGTCTGCGAACTGCATTAGCTTTAGGTCGTTCATCCTCATCATCTACTTCATCTCTGTCTTTGAGCCACATGACGCATACGCAATATGCGTTCTTTGTGATGTTGGCAACTCAGCTCAAGGGCATTTCTCTCTTCCCACCGCCTTTACTGTCGTCATTTGGGGCTCGGCTAAAAACATGCTTCATAAAGTCGACCAGCGTTAGCTTTTTTCTATGTTGTCTATGTAGTTACACATATAGAATATAATGTAGGTATATAAATATATAAATATGAAGCGGTAGACGCAGCGCGCTTTTTGCTTTATGCATGCACCGGCTACATTTTATATTACACATATATTTTTCATAAACTGCAAATTTAGGTCACAACCACGGGGTATACTACACAGTTAGTAAGTGGAAATGAGGCAAGGGCTTGGCCCAAGCCTGGGACATGCATGACAGCGGCTGCTAATGCTGCAACAGCTTCGGGTTCCCAGCGGTCAACGGACGGCGTTGACGACGTTGGCGACGTCAAAGCGTCGTCAAAATGAATATGCGCATAGTTGCTGCGGAAATATTAAACATACGCCATGTATGCCGCATCGCGACTGGCGAACATAGCGTGATGTTGCTAAAGCCACCGTAACGAGCGGACCAGTTAATATTCTGTACCTTCTGAAAATCGAAAGCGCATCCAGAAAAATTAATAGTCGAGTTTTGAATTTAACAGATAGTCACTTTTAATTAGGTACAACTGAAAACTGAGCAAGAGCAAGACACAAGTAAATCTAAAATGGAATTCATTTGGCTTAAGTTTTACCTTCAATTTCGTTGGTATTTCATGTACTCGAATTAAACTGCAAGTGATTTTTAAAGATAGCGAATTCGGTTCGTAATTGATTTTTGGAACACAATCAAATATGAGACACACACATGGAGGGCGAAAAGTGTCTATGGCCTGGGGAGTCCTGCTTCCATTTCTCTTCAGTTCGCGGCCCCAAAGTATGATTGCGTGCCTAAGCGCCATCTTACGGCTGATAGCTTCATTATAGTGCTGTTGTTGCTTATTACCCGTTAGTTTGCTGTTGTTGCTCTTGTTCGTGTTCTTAACGTTGTTGCTCCTGCTTCTTCTGTTGCTGTGGCTGTTAGTGTTGCCGGTGTTCTTGGCATGTTGCAAGTGCTGATTACAGAATGGCGTCAAAGTGGACGCCTGCAACATGCGCTGCTTTTTATGACCCGTTTGTTGCAGTCGACGGTCTTTTTCGAAATATTTCTTAAAGGGCTGCATTTTTTCAGTGGGAAACTCGAGCATAGTTTGCTTAATTTTTAAATTGCCAACTGTGCTTCCCTCGGCCTGCCTGTCCCCTCACTTACCATTTAACATAGTACCTATGGCAGTTGGCCTCGATCCTTGAGGCAATGAGTTCGTTGTTAGCGCGTCGAGTGAAAGTTTCTATTAAAGCGCAAGTGTAATGTGGAGGCGCTTAAGATGTTCAAATTATGATTGGCGCAACGAGACCTTCCCCTAAGCAGTTTTTGCTATTTAGCTAAGTGCGGAAACCTAAAGTGTTTCTCCATTTACCTTCACATGAGAAATGCGAATAATGTGCCAACTTTACTTTGCTAACATTTTTATAGGATTCCTCCGTTGATTGTGGATAAATTGGAGCAGGATATTTAGTTCGTAGTTTTTCAGTTCCAATTAAAAACAAGTAGGAGTGACTCATACCAATGTGACATTTGTAAACAGATATCTCAAAAAACCAATGATTGTACCTCTATAAGTAAAAACATTATTAATTCCTTTTATATTTTTAATTAATTATTTTAAAATACATATTTACAATAAATAAAGGGAAAACATTTTTTTTAGTTATAAATAATAAGCTTCTCACATTTATATATGCTATCATGACTCTGTTTATAGCTAGAGAGCACGCAGATTTATATCTTTTTCTGTTTACTTTACTCGCACTCCAATAACTCATGGAAGACGGCAACAGCCGTTGCTTACATGGCGTATACTTCTTTTTTTTAATACGTGTCACTAACCAAAAGCTTCCAATATTGCAATATTGAAATATCAAATATTGTCGTGTTGTTTATGCATTATATTTGACTTGAAGGGTGTGTGTTTGTGTGTGAAAATAATTCAATTGAAAGCAAACACGATTTCGACAGGCAGACGGACAGACAGACAAACAGACAGGTGCAGCAGGTGTGATTGAAGGCTCAGTGAAGGAGAAGAAATTGAAAGAAATGCAAAATAATATGAAATATTTGAAATTTCATAGCGCATAGCTCAGCAAATGATCCAAAAAGTTCGATATCCTTTGTTGCCCCTTGACTTTGAATATCAAGTGCGGTCAAGCATTTCCCTAACAATATCTGAGAGCCGAGCTGAGTTGTTGGCTTGATGCGTAAGCAAAAACATTTTCATTCAAGTGAAATTCAATTGTTATCGAGGCAGCAGACAGAGGGCAGATAGCTCTGGCCATTTGCATGGCAAGGCCAAGGGCTGAAGCTATAAACAGTTTGGGGGTAGCTTATCATAAGCAATAAATGCTAATGGATGAGCTTTGCTTTTGGGGGTTTCATCGCAGGGTCTTTGGGGAGAACATTCATTAGTTGCATTGACGGGAAGCCCAGTCCCCAACCGAAAGTAGCGATGTCAACAATAATCCGACATTCCTCTGCCCCTCGTAGCTGCAACACATAATTCCTCCCTCTGTTACTGCGGTTGGTTGTCCAACAAAAGGTGACAAAAGATATCGCAATTTTATGAGTAATCCCGACACTCTTTTCATGCCAAGCCCAAACAGCAGCTGGAAGGGTGAGAGCTGCTGACAAGGACATGCACTGATTACGTAGCGCTACCGACTGCCAACTGTCGACTATCCCAGCACTGGTAATAAAATTCTCACTTCTGGATAGATTTTTGCATTGTCGTTAGAGTAGATAATATGTGTGGTGTATGGGGTTCTGGACCGACTCCACCTCTACCCCCAGTTTCCAATCCTGCGGCGACTTCAGCCTCTTTCATTGTTTGTCAGCGTCTGTCTGGCTTCGGATGCTGCGGATGTTGTTGTGAGTCATATTAAAAAGTAACGAGGAAAATATTATGAACCCAGACAAAGGCATTTCCGGCACAGAGACGAGCCCGGGCCACAGCCAGAACCAGAACCGAAACCCAGAGCCACCAATATTGGATTCACACGTTGTGCTCCAGGATGTGGGCGCAGAGTGCGGGGGGAGTGGGTGTGGGATGTGTATGATATCGTTGTTCATAGCCCAATGTTGTTGTTGTTTTTGACTGCCCTCTTTCATTCGCCCAACAGCAGCAACATGATGTGCCTTCATATAATATTGTATTTTTAGACCAGACAAGTCTGCATTGCTGCATGTTTCATGTTCTTCGTCCTCCGTCTAGGTCGTCTGTATCCAGACCATCCTGTACCATGTACTGCTATGCCATTATTAATAACCATAACTCAAATCTATTGCCGCTTTACTGCTCATTGAATCCTGTTTATGGTCATGGTCTCGTCAGCTTTCTTACAGCTGCTTTGAGTTTGAGTTTAAAAGTTTTGATTTGACCGCGAACCTCTAGATAAACAATGGTTAGACTTGGATCCATATAAAACGGGGAATATTCTTAGTAAATGGGTAAAATGTACTCAATTTTGGTTTGCATTAAATTGTTTACTTTAAATATATTTTTAGAAATTGCACGGGACATATAAAAAAGAGATCCCTTATAGCTTTAACTGTAAGCTACATTTCATATAACTGAAAATCAATTCAACCTAGAGACAAGAGTCTTAATTAAAAATGGTTTAAGATTTTTTTAATTTTAATTTATTTATATAAATATCATTCTATTTATATGTTACTGTGTTTCATTTTATTTAAGCTTTATTTGGAATAATTAAAATAAGATTCTTGTAGTGCAGCATAATAGCGGACTTTAAATAATGGGAGATGTCTCTATGTTCCGATCACATTTATATAAGCAAATGAATCATAAAGGGTGTACAAATGAGCACCTGATGACGAATTGAACTTACTATTTATTTATAGTGCCTTTTATGAGGCTGTACTGCTAACTTGAAGGAAATGCTGCTTGAAGGCCAATTCAACTTGCCTTTGCTCATTTAGTCAACTGTAGGCATTTGGCTTATCATTCAAAGCTTCAGTTTTGATATGCCGCTAACGGGAACTGCCCTTTGCGATAAGTTTTAATTGTGCTCATATCTCAAGACCCCTTCATGTCCCTCTTTTCCGATTGCTGAGAAGGGCCAAACTTTCTTCCTGGCCATTTGTGTGTGGCCCAAACTTTTTTGGAGCATTGCCTACTCTCACACACACACAGGCACACTCACGCACACAGTCACAAATTGCTCAACAATCCATGTTGCCATTTTACAACACTTGAAATTTCTTTGGACATTTGCTTTTGGCTTAGACCCGGCTTGATGTTGACTTTTACTTTAGCAAATGGCAACTAGAGAGGAAACCGAAGCAGGGGTCCGGTTCGTATAATTTCAATGTGCACTGTCGTAAATAGCATAAGAAGAAGCAAAAGTACAAGAAACTGAAGAAGAAGAGGAAGAAGATGACGCTGGCGTTGAGAACGATGAGTATTTTCTTAATTTTCTTGCGCTTCCTGCACAGCAAAGTTTTGCAGGCAAAGTGCGACAGAGAGTTTTCTAGCTTTTCTAGCTACAGCAGCTTTTCCGTTTGTCACGACAGACAAGACCAACATTAAAGTATTATGCAAGCGTATTAATGCACTCAACGGAACAGTGACATGGCAAAAGAAGAACAAGAACAAGAACAAGGAGATGATGATTGCAAGATGATAATGGACGATGGGAGAGGGACGAGGAGAAGAATCTCAAAGTGACCAGCTCGCAATGCTGATAAGCTGCAAGTCAAGACGGCCTCGAGTTTGAAATCGGACTCACAGCGTGTATCCCTCGGCCAAAGTAAAGCAGCTCGGCAAATGCCGTAAAGTTTTTCTAAGGCAGGAAATACGAGTGGTAAGAGAGACTGTCATTTGCCATTGCACAGGCATTTAAATTTTAAAATTTTCTCCTAAATTAATTTGATTTTGCCTTTTCTTATTAGCTGTCTCTAATTAAATTAACCAAATCCAATCGCCATCGCAATCTCAAGTAATTTCAATCCTCCGTAGGACCAAACACATGGCAGTTACTGTCTGTCTGTTCCTGCTTTGTTGTCCTGTCAGTTGTCAAATTGAATTCTAGCACATTATGCTCAATGGCACAAAACAGACCAATATATACATATATGCTACATAGTCTGTACAAGTATCGTGACCAGTACATCAGCAGCACTCTGATTCCCGAGTGTATTTCCATTTGACACCATAACTGATGATGCCCAGGCAAATGGCAAACGGTCGACGCATCGAGCTCGGGGACAGGGTCAGGGAAAGGGACGGAGACTTTGGTCTCTCTGCATTAAACGTTCGCACATTAACATGATGTATGATTCCAAGTCCAGGAGTTAACCCCACCCCAACCATTAGCTGCAGAAATGGCCACTTAATGGCAGTTGCGCTGCCATACTTTTAAGACGCGACTGCTCCTCTTAAAGCGCGCCTTCAACTTTTGCTCAGCACACGCGAATTCCAATCAGTCGACGCCCCTTCGCCATCACCTGGCGCGTAATCAAGTCATGCCCAAACAATTGCAGCCACGCCCCCTCGCCTTTACAACAATCACGCACACTCCCCGCCTCAGCCAGAATGAAAGCACATTGAGCAAACACTTTAGCCCACGATATTCATACACAATTTACACAAGCCAACAAGCTTTAAGTTGCTTCCACTGCACCGACGTTGTCGTCATAACACTAGCAGTCGTGGAAACACAGGTTTCAATTAAAAATATAGGGATATAGTAGAGTTTTTTAGCTAATTTTTAAATTATTAAAAAGTCTGTTTTACGAGTCATAACATATTAAGAGTTTTACACTAACAAAAACCGAAAACAAAAGTTTCAATAAAATATTTACGTCTTTGATATAATTTGTATTAATTAATTAAAAACGCGTGAATTTAAGGATCGTTTCTTCAACTGTACCTCTTCGAATTATTTAAAATTATCACTTACATATTTAATTGCATTAAACTGCTTTGCAAGGTTATGTACACACTATATTAGTATACTCAGAATGTGTTTAGTTTTAAATTGGTAAAAGTTTGTATCTAATCAAACTATACTTACGCAATCCAATTTTGAGAGACTCAAAACAAATACTATATTCAGCACCTGCGTATTTTATAATAATAAGATACAATAATTTAAATTAAATTTTTTATGACTTATTTGGGATAATGCTGAAATTATGTGTACAACAAAAACCAAATATATATGTACATACATATGTTCTTTTGCTGAGTAAGCTTTTTCTGCGACGACTTTCTTCAGGTTAGTGAAAACACGTTACTCGTATTGCATGGCTTTCAAGTACATTCCTATCTCCTTACCTGGCTTTTATTTCGAATAATGTAAGCGTAAAACCAAATGCACTAAGAGCATTTCAAGTGCGCCAATGGGTGGAGTGGGTGGAGTGGGGATTCCCCTTTTGGGACTGACGGTTATGGTTATATGAGGCAATGGCCAAGAGGGTGAGCATTATTCGATCTCCCATACTCGTACTAAAAGAACTTGAGACTGCCTTTCAATCACTTAAGTTTGCTTTGGTGGGCAAGGAGGCCACAGACCCAAAACACTTGAGAGGTCCAAAGGTTATGTGTATGTGTGCGTAAGTTTGGGGGTGTTTTTAGAGGGGAGTGCGAGTGTGTGCTCCAGTTCGCGAGTTGTTTGAGTGAGTGTGTCATTTATTGTGTATTTATTTGACAAGCGCATGCAATGCAGACACATGAGGCTGAGGACACGTGTGTTGAGCAGGAGAGCAGGGGCAGCACAGAAGACAGACCTGAGACCTCAGTCTGGCAAGATGATTTCACCATGCTTAAATGTTAAATGATGCAACATTTACTTTCGTATATTTTTACAATTTTTCTTGGTAGACTTAGACTCATTCCCAGACACAAACTCAAACCTTTGTAGCAGATTTTACTTACGTTTTTTTTTTGTTTTGGTCCTTTATCAGCTGGTGAAGTCCTTCTGGTTTTCACCATTAGTTAATGTCGTCAAGGCGTCTTCGGGATCCCCGTACAGCTTCCTCCCCGTTTATTTTACTTTAAGTTTGATTTATGTCTCTGGTCGCTGACTCAGCTGTGTTTTGACTTGATTCACAGCTGCAAAAGAAATTCAGTGCCCACAAAAAGTTGTTTTGTCCCTATTTCATTATTTTTTTTACTTTCATTTCTCTTGTTCGAAAATTAGTTTCGCAAAGTTTTTCCTTTTTTGTGGGACGCACATGTGATTTTGATTAAAAAGAACAATAGAAATTAAAATAGAAAGGTGATTTATTTCGGACCAAACAAGTTTTCCACTTACCACAGGGGGAAAAATCTTCTCTCGTCCACTCAATACATTTTTTAAACCTGATAAAAAACTGGCCGGCTAGAGCAATACAAGTAGAATGTTTCATTCATTCATCAATCAGCGTGCGGCATGCATGAAAAGTGTCAGCGCGAAAAGCCAAATGGAAATGGGATTGCTGTAAGTGATGCGCTTTAAAATACCCTATAAAAACATCAGAGTTGAAATGTGGGGATGACTAAAGACATTTTTTTAGCTTTTATTCTTTGCACATTTATGGAATTCGTTTTACTTTTATTTTAGCCAATATGCCCCTCCTTCTACAAGGTATGTCAAGAGGTATGCCAACCTCGCCCGCTTCAATAAATTGTGAAGAACCTTTTTATTTTACGCTATTGAAGACTGGCAAGTCACTCGTCAGTGGATGCTGCGAAAGTTGCTGCCGAACAGCAATCAATATTGATTGCATAATGAATGACAATCAATGCTGTGTTTGACACTTTCCATTTCAGCCCACACTCTCGCATGCTGCGGACCGCTGAGAGGGTGGAGTGGCACCTGCAAATTACTTGAAGCCAACTACAAACCACATAAAAATGCACTCTTATTGTACTCGTATTTAGAGCCAAAACAATTTCTGAAGGTTCAATTGCTAAAGCGATGCGAAAGTTCCCAGCTATGATTCAATTGACATTCTGAATGGAACAGGCAACGGATGTTGATCCATGGCAACGACATTCCGACTTGATGTCCTCATTCTCGTTCCCATTTTCGTTGGTGTTCATGTGCATGTCCTTTTGCCGGTTGATGGCTGGACTTCCAGTGCAACTGACTGCCCAGTCAGCCGCTCAATGACCACCACTTGGCTGCTACAGTTGCTACTCGCCTGGTCCTCCAGCGTCTCCTCTTCATCTGCAGCTCCTTCTCCACTGCTCTCAACTTCTGTTGGCCTAGACTTCTGTTTATTGTTGTTGCATCAACGTTTTTTTTTCTGTATTGTTAACTTTTTTCGACAACGGCCACGTTTATTTCGCTGGCTTTTGGCCGTGTTTTCCTGGTGCTCGTATTCTTTGTTTCGTTTTGTTACATTTGGTTTTATTTGCTTCTGCTGCCTCAGCTTCTACCTGCTGATATTTTGTGCAATACTCTTTCTAAAGTAAAGTCAGCTCGACTTAGTGGTCTGAATACCAAAAGAGATATCTTGAAAGCGATTGTATTTTTGTTTCTTTTACTAGCTTCAAAAATGTAAAAAATTATTATGACTATTAGTCATTTAAAGTTCTGGGAGTATGAGATAATTACTGAAAAAGATGAAAATCTCAAGTTCTGATTCTTACACCCTTTATTTGAAAAATATCTGTTAGGGTATATTTTATTCGTTAAAATTTACGCCACAGGAACTATATACTTTGCTGAACAGCATGAATAGCCGAGTTGGTTTAGCCATGTCCGTCTGTATAAATTCTAAAAATATATCACGCAAATTTGGTACACAGACTTCTATGCGTTGACTTGTTTTGAAGTTTTGAAGATATAAATTTGTTCTTGGTAAATAACGATTAAAATATAGTTATTTATTGTATTGGTATTTTACTTCTAAGCTTGAAGAGAAAACTATTCTACCTGAAGAGTATTCAAAATTCGACAAAAAAAAATCTATTCTGTTTCTGTTGTGTGCATCACTCAATCGGCATTGCGAGTCTCACAGTCGATGTGTTTGTGTTATTCTCTAAATTGAACATATTTCCGTTCGAAATGTTGCTCACGTTTCTTGATTTTTTTTCGATTCAGTGCTACTCTGAGTACTACGAGTACTCGCACTATATCAACGGGGTATTCATTTCCTGTTTGCAACGGTTTCAGAATGACGTCGAGACACTCGATGGGCAAAACTGAAGCAGCAATCGAGCTTATTGAATTGCCAACTTTAAAATGAAACATTTGTAAACCTGACAATTGAAGAGTCTCCTTTAAACATTGTTTTCTAAATAGAAAAAGTAAAGCTGTTTTAAATATTCATTGAAAAATTAATGAAAATATTGAAAATTTATTAATAAATATTTAAAATAAATTAATTGCACATAAATCGTTTGGGTTTTTAACTTTTTTTACCCTGCTTTTTAGAAATTTATTTTTGTTCAAATAATTTAATTTATGTTATTTAAATAAAATCTGCTAAGCTCAATCCTTTTTGAATTCTGTAGTTTAATTATTTATATAATATTTTTTATAATATTTTAAATTGTTTGCATTCACAATTTAAATGCCCAAAAATGTCGGCTGGAAATTCTAATGAAAGTTTCATTTCAATCACTATCTGTCAAGATTTCTTTTAGCTAACTTCTAGCAAGTTTTAGTGCTCCAAGGATTTACTATACGTGCGGATTGAACAATATTCGAGGCATATAATATTGATAAATTGCTTTCAAAAAATATTCATTTACACTCATTTCGGAAATTTAATTTTCCATGGAAAATTTTTACCATGGAAAATTTAATATTTATATGATCCACCACAAGTCATTTGCGTCAGTATTTAACACTAAGTAGATTGAAAATATATTAATACCTATTACTTACTTTTTAACTTTATTTAATCCTGTTTTTCAGCCTAAGAAGTTTTCTACATATGTATGACATACAGTCTTAAATTTAATTTCGTTTTTAATACTATGTTAAGGCCAAGGCACGTTAAATTCGTTAACTCTAAAAATGTTGCAATCTCTGTTATATAAACTCCATTTTGCCAGGGTCAGCGTTTTATTTTTTCTGCAGCTGATTTTTACCATTGTTGCTTTTTAAGCATGAATAAGTGTGTGTGTGTGGGTGTGTGCTACGAGTTACATAAAATAAATATTTTAACAAGTGTTATTTTAATTGCGTGCATTGCTGCGTGAGCAACAAATTTGTGAGTGTGTGTGTGCGAATGCATGTCCTGTTGTTATTGTTATTTAACTTTTTTTATTGTAGTTGTAGTTGTAGCTGTAGTTGTAGTTGTATATTTATATTGGAATTCAAGGTATGTTCCGAATTTCCATGTAGAAACGCCCAAAACTCCTCATGTGGCGCGTGTGGGCGCATAACTTTAGGTGGGCACTGTCATTCCCATTTGCATTCGCATTCGCAAATCTGTAACTGACGATGGCAAATGCATATTGAATATTCATGGATCCACATTTTTACTGACTTTAGTCATTTTATCTGATTAACGCGCGAAGAATAAATCCCAGACTCGTCCTTCAATCGAAGCAGAGCCCCAATTTAATTTGCCCAACGAGCTCAGGCGATGGGAAAACTTTTCACTTTGTCACCTTTTTAAGCGAATAGAAAGAACGTTTGACGATGGTGTTGAAGCTGGGGGACTGAGACTGGTGGCTGCATAAATCAATTCAATTTGTAATAAATTTCAAACTTTTCATTTTATATTAATTTTTATGCCATCGTCTTTGTCGCTTTGCGTTCTCTTTTCCCGGCGAAAGAAATCAATTTTATTATAATAAAATAAGTGAGGAAAAAGTTGTGGCTGCTACCCGGTTAGTTTATCGTGTGCGGTCCAAGCATATTTTTGTACCACTTTTGCTACCTCTACACCAACCAATCCGCCTTTCTCTCTTACACTCCTTTGCTTGTGACGCATACGCCCTGTGGACCGAGCGCCGTCTCATTGTTTCCCCTTTCCCCTGCCGCTGCTTCCACTGACTGCAGCTTAACAAATTGACTTTCTCCGGCCGCAACGCGCCTTAGTTTTTTGTTGCATACTTACGTGTCGACGAGGCTGGAGCAATGGCCGAGGTCTCGTTTCTTTTCATTTTTCCTTTTTATTATGATTATCATTTGAGTTATTGCTGCAGGCAGTCGCAGTTTCAGGACTCCAGCTCCACGAGCCTCTGCCTCTTTTACGGTCTGTCTGGTCTCGTTGTCGTCACTTTGTCTGCGGCATCGTCGCCATTCGCCGCCAGCTCAGCTCATAATTTCGAATGCCAGCTACTATTTGGGCGTTTCTGACAAATTAATATGCATTGATTGCCGAACAGCACACTCCATAGAAGAATAAAAATGAGTAAGTAGTCGCTAATCTTTACAACTAAGTCGGGACTCTTTAAGCAAACATGGTTAGTGCAAACTGAATTTTAAACGAACAAATTGTTCTCAATTTTCCATACCTTTATTTAAATATTAACTATCAACAGACTATGTTTATTGGTCTCCATAAGCAATGTCTTAAGAGTATCTCAGGCTACAAAATGAGATTCTGAAGAAAATCATTTAAGTTTCACTACAAACCCTTGATAAAAAAAATTTCTCTGACTTAATTTCGAAAAAATAAAACACAAAAAAATAAAAATAATAATCTAAGAGCTGGCAGCTTCTAATTCCATTGGCGGCATGGATCTTGAAAAAAGTTGAAGTAAAATAATATGAAACAGAATTGAAGTTCTATAAAAGAGATTGTAAATGAATTTCCTCGTCTCTATTTATTATTATATTTTATTGATGTATTATATTTAGAGAAACCTTTAATTCATCTATACATATTACAATCAAATACTTTGTCTCAGTATACTTGAACATTTACAGCTCAGACTTTTACAAATGATATTGGATTAAGCTTCAAGCTCCCAACTCTTTCTTTTCCCTATATATATCTATCTTTCTCTCTCTATCTCTTTTTATTGTTCTCTCCCTTCGCATTTTAGCAAACTGCTGACCCGTCTGCTTACCAAACAGCCGCCTTCAATGCAGTACAATCAATTTGCACTACAATTTTTGTCATTTGTTAAATTGAAAATTTTCTAGCTGCAGGTTATCATGTGCCATTTGCCGGCTTCAGCTTCGACTTGGACTTGGTCTGCTTTGAATGCTGCCAAATTCCCTTACACATTTCAAATGCCCTTTGTGCTGAGGCCTATAGTCGTTTTTGTCGAATATCCTTATTCTGGCCTAGGCATGTAATGGAATTTTGTTGATAGATTTGCCGCTGGCAAACTGCAAACTTGCATTGTGTTAAGGTATTGTTGATTTTTAATTGTCCCAACTCTCGTTGTGGAGAAGGCAGGCAAATTAAATAATTTATAACCCACTTGCCACAGAGCAGACGACCGCAAAGCTGCAGCTGCTCTTATACTCAGACTCGTATTCAAACTCTGGCTCTGGATCTGGCCCTGACTCAGCCTCAGACACTGAGATCACAACTAAGAGTTCATTTCACATGCATTTCCAAATAAAATATTATTTAACCAAAAGCTTTTTGTCTGCTGCTCTTCTCGTTGTTGCTGTGGCTTTGTTGTTCCTGCTGTTGTCGGCTAAAGACACTCATACCACGAATTTGTGAACTTAAGCCCCGGGAACAAACAAAGCGCCAACAACTCGGCTCTGCTCTGTATTGTCGAAATAGCCTGGGTTCAACAATATCGTTTGGTGTTAGTTCTTAAAAAGCCAAACGGAATAAGTACATTTATGAGAGTTACAAATATTCTATAGGGCAAAGTACTATTATAATCAATGCTCTGTCGTATAGTGTAAAATAGCCATTAAGCCCAAATTCTATAATTTTATAGAGCTAAATGCAATAGCAATATTACAAAGCGAAAATCGAAAAAAAAAACATCAAACACAAAGTTTCGAAGATTGAACTCTTTATATGGTAATTAATGTGCTATCTTTTATTATTATTTATCATACTATAAAGGCTCATCAAGATCGGACTTACGATGAAACTTAACAAAAGCTGATTACCAAATACAGAATCTGTATTACAGATATGACTTATTTTAGTCAGCGTGAAAATTAAACACAATTTTATTTTTTCTCCTCTATTAACATTCTTTATAATTCTCAATTCGATTTAATGGACAGTGCAACGTGTTTTTCGAAAATGGCTTCTAATTCCTTTTGTTAGCAGCTTTCACTTGAAACTGTTAAACATTTGGACATTGTTCTTACCACTCAAAAGTCATATCCAAGTGGTTGCTGTCGCTGCAACACGTGGCGTATGTGCAATGTAATTGCGTATACGTCGCGACTAAGCGAGAGACAGACAATTGCTTTATGACACCACCACAGTAACTTACAAACACACACAAGCAAATGTACAACACACACGTTTTATTGAAGTGTTTAACTCTTGGCTGGACATTAAGAACGTCTGGTGCCTGCTGCTACTGTTGTTGCTTCCTCCGGCTGTGGCAATCAAAGCGTTGTTCTTTTACAGCTGGCAATGCAGCTGGCAGAAGTACCTGACGGCAGCTGGTGATAGTTGAGCACTTGGTCGCATCTTGGGCTCATCATCAACGCCAAGTAAACGCCATCCTTGCAACGGTTGTGGCTTCTGTTGTTATTGTCGCTTCTCGTCAGCAGTTTGTCGTTATCGTGGTCTTTCGGTCTTTTGGTCTTTTGGGTGTTGCTGCTGCAAGTTGTGGCGTTTATGGCGTACTTTCATCGTCATTCGCTTTAGTGTTCTTCCTCTCACTCCCTGTGTCACAGCCTGGCAGGACAATTAATTAAAGTGCAGATGGTGATGATAAAGCAGATGACAACAGGTCTGACAGCTTCAGGCAGATTCTTCATCCTTTCTATCATTCCTCAAATTTGACATCTTCTTCCAAATGCCCATTGAACTTTTTCCATGAATCGAATTTTTCTGCAAAGATAGATAACTTGTTTTATGCCTGTTTTAATAAATTGCCAAATTGTTCAGTTGCATTGAAAATACAGGAGAAAGTATTACACAGCTTAAGATCTGCAAAATGTTGTAGCTTTTAAATAAAACTTTAATTCTAAAATAAGAAATAAAAAATGGCATTGCTAACTTCATAAACGATAGGAGTAGTATTTTATAATTTTATTCGTTAAGGGTTTAAAAAGCAGTGCGCCAAGAGAGCTAGACAACTGGGTACACTAAATTTATGTTACATAATGTTAATTTGTTTAAAAACTTTCATTATGACAAAAAAATATATGATAGCTATTAAAGCTATTAAAGATATTTTTACATAAAATATCTAAAATTAAGTTAAAAATACTTGATGACCTGATGACCAAAAATCAAAAGATCTTTATTTTAAATGTGCTTGAGACTTGCAGAACAAGTTAGTGAAAAAATCAATCAAGTATAATCGTTTTTACTGGGAGCAATCAACATCCGTTGCATTAATTTGATGTTGCGGCCCTGCTAACCATATTAAAATCTTTATCAAATCGAAATTAAAAACCAGTTTGAATTGCTTCCTTATGCCATCCCCGCAAGGGACAGACGCACACAGAGAGAATGCTAGAGACCCATTTGCCCAGCTCCTTATCCTTTTGGCTTGGCCATAAAACTTTAAATAAATATGCAGCGTGTGCTGCCATTTGCCATTTGCCGTTTCCAATGCCGATGTCGATGCCAATGTCTGTAGTCTTCCTCTGCTGTCTGCTCCGTAACCGATAACATCATTATTGATGAACCCGTGGGTTGCCAGAGTCAGAGTCTGCGGGGTTGGACCAGGACAAAAGTCACAGTCGGAAAATGGCAAAAAGGCAGCAAAGCGTGCGGCGCACGAACAGATTGCAGGAATGTGGCTCTGCAGCAGCCTCTGCTGCTTCAGCTGCCACAGCCACACGGCAACGGCTCTCACTTCCGACTGGGAGATTGGGAATAGGCAGTGAAGGGGTCTGAGACACTGGCAGTGGCTCTTGGGGATGCATGGGGTGCTCGTGGTGCATGGAGACAACGGGAGGGCTCGTGAGCTCGTTTAGAGATTGGAAATCGTAGACATCGTCGACTTCGCTGTCGTTGTCGTAATAACTGTAATTGATTTTTGATTTGTGATTTAATTTAACACAGTTAAATGAATTGAAGTGAAGAGGCAACGCCGTGAATTCGATTCAACTATAGTGAGATGGAAGCAGTTAGACTGACAAAACGAGCTTAAGCTGAGGTATTTACTTTCTGCGATTTTGAGCATTTGTCAGTTTAGAAAAAAGATTAAGATATTCAATTGCTTAGCATCTTTTACAATGCTGACAACATTATCAGATTAAATGTCAGGAGCTATGTCAAAGCGCTTACCTATCGGAGTTTGATAGAAAACTATCTCCAAGTTAATCACACTTTTCTTTAAGATTGCCCTAATTTTAAGATTTAAGATTTTGCACTAATTTATTGTGACAGACAGAGAAACAGAAAAGTATTACAGAGCTTATAGCAATTCAGAGTTATGAATTAGTTTCATTTGGGAGCAAGACATTTATTTATTAAGACTTTTTTTAACCGAAAGTTCAGAGAGCCTTTTATATAGAGTTAGATCTGGCGTCGGCTAAAAAAAAGCTTTTCTTTATTCTCGTTCTTAAAGAAGTATTCGTGCAGTATTCCCTTATTTACTTCAGAGCTGGATTAACCCTTCAATCTTGTAAAATATCCCCATATTGTAATTAATTTTCTTTGCTTTTGATATCCAGCTTTCAATGAACTTCTTGGTCAAGCCTTTTTGTTGTTCACTATTGCTACTGAGCCCAGCCCCCGCCCAGAGTTTGAATTTGCTTTGTCATTCCGTTGGGAATTAATTCCCATTTATGTAGCTACTCTTTTTTGGTGGTTGCAAATTTCATTAGGCAGCACAGAGACCCACCACGAGATCCACTAGTTAACCGGCAGTTCTCCAAAATTTGCTCAATTCAACTTCATTTGCAAGCAAACAGCCAACAACTGAAGCTCCAGCCACAACAACAAGAACAACTCTTGACTTGATTTTATGAGTTTTGGGGCAACTAGAAATTGCTGTAATAACACTAAAGCATCCCCAAAGCCAGACCAGAGATGAATCCAACAGCAACAGCCAGATCCTCATCCAGTCACAGTCGCAGCTGTGTAACCTTCTGGCCAATTATATTGAAAACTTTCAGCTCTGTGGAATGCTAGAGTCCCCTTTTCCTTTGCCATCAACTTCTCCTGCCTTTCGTGTCTCGTGTACTTCTGACTAATTCTACATTTTAATTGATGCTCGTTTTGTTTTATGGGTGTGTGTTTCTCGTGCAGCGTTGAGAGTCGAGCGATAGAGCTACAATATCTGTCCCTGGACCCATTTATGCCTCAACTGCATTGTCATTTGCATATCTTGCCCGGCATTTGCTTGTTCTCTGACAACAAGAGAGAGGGAGAGAAAGAGAGAGCTTTTGTTGTTGGACTGACGCAATTTATGTGCCACTGGGCTGTGGTTTACTTTTCCACGCTATCAAATCGCAGCCACCTAACCAATGACTGGCATAATTCACACGCGAATGGCTTTGAAATCAGCTTAATACACACACACACATACTACCACATATGCAGTAGAATGCGTTATATGGCACATCTTAGCAATCTTATCGGGTATAGCACAGCTCATGTAGCTCGGAAATCGCTCGAATATTGAAATTGGCAATTTTGATATTCATTAAATGCGTCATCCCACCTCCCCCAATTCCCTCTCAGGTCCTTCCCTTTTCTGTCTGCTCTGTGCATGGGAGCGTGCTTATCCAGGCATCAGCTTTCGCACAGGGCCAATCAAATTCCATAAGCATCAGCGTCGCTAAGCAGCGAAATCAATAGGGCCAGAACCAAGTCTAAAGCATCAGATCCTTTTTTCCTCCTTCCTCCAAATGGGGGTTGGGCGTCATGTATCTCATTTCCGATAACCGCAAAAAAACAAAATACAAAATTCGCATGCTTTTTATATATTTATATTTAATTTGTTAGATGTTGCGATTCATTATAAAAGACATCGCTTGATTTAAAGCTTTAAGACCTTGCCCTGCATACATACATGTTGTAGGGAGAGTACGAGGGTCGAGGAGTCTTCTCATGCTTCGTTTATGTGTTGTGTAAATTTCATCAAAATAAATACAATTTATAGCGTAATAAGCCAATTTATGCGCCATGTTCGCATTTCTAGCCAAGAAACGCACAATTTACATAAATTTTCGGGGCCTGTCAAGGGAATCGGTCGGGGCACATGTTATTTAACACGAGTTGAGTATATATATGGCCAATGTTGAATGTATAAATGGCAAATAAATAATATTTGATTGCCCCCAGCCAGTACATAATTTAACCCCTCCCCCAACTGTGTTTTTATTCAACTTTCTACTGGAAATTATAAAAAGAAAGCAACCATCGAAGTCCTGCAAGTAATCTTCTTGTTGTCGCTATTTCTATTATGCATCTAGTATTGTGAGAGTTATCCCAGTTTGATAGTGGCATAATCTCGCTTCTCTAAGAATAAAAAGTAAGTTAGCATTTAAAGAAAAAAATCTAAATTGAGAACTTTTTATTATAATATTCAGTTAAAAGGAGAAATCTACTACTTCGATTTTGAGATATTAAAATTGTTCAACACTTCTTCAATTAGGCTGCAAACTTTTCAATAACCAGAAAACTACAAACCGTCGCTTAATCTACTTATATTGGACTCGAGTTACTACTGCAATCAATTTGAGAAGAGTAATATAACTAGAAAACTGCACCACATGCCGATCCTTTTTCTACCTAGAAACAATTGCTGGAAATTGCAGATAGCAATCGTTAAAAGAGTAAGAAAACAATTTAAGCGCAACGATAACAAAACTTCGCTGAAAAAACATTGCGCAAGAGGGAACCAAAGAAAGAAGGTTTGATAAATTTGTATGCAATAAAGAAACCGAAAGAAAATGGCTCCGAAGAGTAAATTGAATGAGTAAAATGAAAGAACAGAAAAAATTCCGGGCAGGGCGTATGAGCAACATTTTTAATTGTTGAACATATGTTTCAGAAATTGCTGTTGCAGTTTAACTAACTAACAAAGAATGAAGAAAAAATGAAGTTGATAAAAAAGCGTGCAGCTTGTGAAAGGGCGAAGAGAAAGATTTTAAAAGCACGCACCAGACTCTGTGGTTCATGGGACAGTACTTTCTTATCTAGTTGCAGTCTGAGAATATTTCATGTTAATGCTCGCACCATTTACAATGATCGTTATTATTATTATTTAGTTAGTCGTTATTTATGCCATGTATGCGTGTTCATAAAATTCAACCCTGGGCTGAATGACTCAAGGGTGCATAAGAGAAATATATAACGAAAATCTTAGTAGATTCAACATTATCTTTTAGCAATGCTACTATCCTCTAGGAAAATTAATCATTTATTATATTAAATTAGATGTGGAATACATAAAAGAATACTTATTCAAATATACCCAAACTTTTATTTAATGTTTATTGAATAGAATTTTTCTTTTCTTAACTTTTGTTTGTAACGTTCGCATAGCGATACATATATATGATTAGACCGATCCTTATCGATTGTGCGATGTTTGAATAATAGTGTTTTATTTTACATTTTTTGGATCGAAGAAGTTGTGCATTCAAAAACTTTACTTCACTGTCAGTATTTCGCCTTTTTTATTATAGCTTCTTAGTGATGGATTCATTTTATTAGCCATGTCTTTCCTACCATTGTATCCTGTCTACTGCTCTTGGCATTGAACTGGCGACTTCCGCAGCACGAGCTCATAATGGAATGAACTAGTCTGTAAATTTTACTTCTGTCCCAAATGATATATATTGTGCGATGAGTACTAGGCTCAAAGCGGCACTAGGCTCTAAGTGAAAAATAAAGAAAAATGGTGTATACAAAAGATAAACAACATAATGGGCAGAGTTGGAGGGTCTGTGGCTGGGCAGAGGGAAAAGCATAAAGTAGAACTGTATTTAATTAACCGACATTGCAATTACAAATTCTGTGCAACGCGGCGCACTGAACCAGGGCCATGTCCACGGCCAGTGTTCCGTTTCCCCCATGACCAAAGGGACTATGGACAAAGCAAGAGCAGCAGCAGCAGCAACAGAAGAAGCAGAATCAGTAGCTGTTCGGCATACTAAAAAGAAGAACTCAAGACCCAGGCGACGCGACGAACTGCAGCAGCGACAGCAAAACAATTTCATTTTGTTCACAAGCGGTGGAAGGACGAGCTTTGCAGGGAGAGGGACAAACATAAACGTGGCCGGAGATGGAGCTGCTGGGCAGCGGTCGAGGCTGACTTCTCTCTGGCGAATGTACACAATGCAGCAAATTCAAGGAGTGCAAACAAAAGCCCAAAAGCGCAGTGGAAACTGCAGGGGAACCTTTTGCCTTTTGTTTATAGTCTCGACAATTTACACCTTAAAGAAGTAACGCATTCTTTCTCTTTTCTCAGCCGTGCCACGTTGCTTTCTGACTGGCAAAATATTAACGGTAGCCAAGTTATCGTTCCCTGGCAGCCCCAGTGGCAGCTCCTTATCAGTTTCGTCTACAGGCGGCAGACAGTCGCCTCTCTCTGCCCCCCCCCCCCCCCGTCGACAACCATTTATGAAAATGGTAGAAAAAGTCCTGAATAACTCAAAGTCTTAATGAATTATGGGCTCGTCGTTGCCGTTGCCGTTGTTGTTGCCTTTACTTTCTGCCCGACTGCTGTCTCGTCTATATTTGCTAGTTGCGAAAGTTGAATTGAGTTGGCAATTCACTCGGTCTACACGCTGAAGCTGATTTGTGGGGCGATAATAGTAATTATGGCGATTATGAAAAGGCTTCAATTCCAACATTAGTTCACTTCATATTTCTCGTGATTTGATATCCATTCGCTTATTTCACGAAATCGATTATGTATCTCATAAAAACCCGAACGAAAAACTCAAATATTCACTAGCTACTAAAATATTTTATTTAACCAACTCCGCATATTGAATTTATATAAAAACTAACAATCTTTATACAAATTATTATTATGCAGAAAATTTAATAATCAATTAACCGGATCCTGGACCTTTGACACCCTTAGATTTCCAGCTGATCATTTTCTATTCAATTTCAATTATTATTTAGCAATCAACATTTAAACAAACAAATAAAAATACATTAACAGTTTGATATTGACGCCTTTTCTTATACATTTAAAAAATTATAATGCAAATCAAACATACATAGGTAAATATAATTTTCTCAGAATTAATTAACGAATTAAAAATAGCGTTCAAATATTTATTTGTTAAATAAAAAAACATATTACTTTTTCTTTCTGCTAAAACAATTTCTTTTCCTTCTTCTCAATATAGTTAACAGATTGTTTATGTCAGATTATCTACTGCTGTCTTTTTTTTGGTTTCTTAAAGCTTAGGTTTTTATTTACTGTTCTAATAAGTTGACAACATTCTATTTATGTTAATTATTATTACTATTCTTATTACTTCAATGTACTCTGAGATAAACAGAACTCGTACTCGTATTCATATTCTTAACACTATTTCAGTACAAAGGAGTTGAATAAGTAATAGAATCAGCACATGTGAATAATGACAACATTTCCCAACTGTAGCTGGAGGAAACAACAATCTGCTATAAATAAAATTCCAAAGCATAAAATCTAAACAACTGAAATGAATGTTGCTAGGCAGCAAGAGAAAAACGACAATGCAACAACGACAACAAAAACAAACAAATAATTTCATGTCACACAATGATGAAAGTTTTGTAATGTTTGATGTTACATGTTCCTCCCCCTCTCACTCACTGTCTCTCTTGTCTCTTTCATTCGCTCTGTAACGTACCACGAACATTGCAGAAAATTAAGCAATTTAATTTAATAGATACAAAGCAGCAGCAGTGAGTGGTAATGGCAATGGGAATGCTTTGGGCGTGGGATGAGGTGCGGGATGAAGGACTTTTGGGAATGGAATTGTGCATTGTGCGAAATACTCGCATAAACTGGGCGAAACTTCCTTCTTGCATTCGTAGTGAGATACGCAGTGCTTGTACGAGTAGTTTGCCTTTTGCCCAGCTGTACAACAATAATTCAACACATATTTAAATACATATCCCTTTCTCCTGTCTCTTTCCCTCTTTCTCTGCAGAGTCAAATACCAAGAGCCTGTAGCTGCAACTGCTTGCTCTGGCTGTCCTGCAAATGAAAATTTAGTGTGCATGTTCCTGCTGCCAGAAACAGAGCCTCAGTTCTAGTTCTAGTTCCAGTTCCAGTTCCCTCCACCCCTGCACCTCGTCCTCCCGCCCACAAAATGAAATATGTTTGTGCCAGTTGTCGGTTGTCGTTGTCGTTGTGTAAAAGTTGTTGCTGGGCAACTGCGTCGCATCGAAAGCTAAATCAAAATTTCTATGAGCCGCAACTAGCAGCCAAAGCAGTTGAAGATGAATTCTCTATATGTATCCTAAGCCTGCTAAGCAACTAATTTCAGCTTAACCCACTTTTCCAAAGCAATTACCGTGCCTGACTCTTAGTAGCCCCATTGATTTATGGATACAACTCCAACACAACGACTTCAACTACGAGTTCAACGACAACAAATGCAGCCTGGCAACGGTTGGCCAAAACGGATTGCGAATTGTGTTTTTATTGCCACTAAAATGACTGCTCAAAATCGCCATTTAATGTAAGTGAAGATAAATTATTACAGCTACAGCAACATCTCAACATCGAGGCCAGACCAGTTGATGGGTAGGGGTTGAGGCGGCGGGGGAGCGACACGCTGTCAACAAACCGGAGATCAGGCAACATCCGTTCCATAAGCGGATGTCCGGTTTGTTCGCAGGTTCACGCTGTGCTGGTATTGAGAAAAACAGTTTCGCATTACTCTAGCCTGGCTCTGACCTGGCTCAGGCTCTGGCTTCTGCCTTCGACTTCTGCCTCTGGAAAGAGCCAAAAGCACAACGGCCTAATAGGCGGTATTTAAGGCGTAAGCAACGATCCATGAGCTGAGCCTAGGCCTTACTACCATTGCTGTTTCTTGTTGAGTCACAAATGCAGTCAATTGGCAAATTATTGTGTGATCGACTAGACCCTACCCTGTGATCAATTAATGTAATTGACAGTCGTGTTTTTATGGGTAACACAATGTCGATAGTGAAACGAAGTTGCTCAGTAATTTACATGCAATGTTGAAGGAAAGATAAAGTTTTATTACTTTTATTTTAGATCAATCTATTACGTCTTTTTTCGCTTGATAAAAGATTTTATTCGCATTAACAATAAATTATCTGGAATATATTTGGGTTAAAAAATATTTATATCTTAATTAAAATTAAAATATTATATTTTTATCAGATAAGATTAGATTATATTATGTATAAACCTGATTATCATTGCAATTTAATATTTCTTCTTAGTTTTGTGGTCTTTCACTTCTCTTATTGCGAATACTTTCTAGTCTTTACAAAATAAGCTTTAAGTTATTGGTATTGCCAATTTTAATTTACAATCAATGAGAATGCTTATCCAATAATTGAGGTATAGTATTCTGGCTCCCATGAACTGTTTGGTATCAGTCAACTACACAACCACTCTTTGTACTTTAATTTTGAGCGACAATTGCAATGCAGATTGATGGAAAATGGCAAACAAGCGAGTTGAATTTGATTCCAGCTCCATTAGGATACACAAACACAGACAATTATCAACATACAGACAGACAGAGAGACAGACAGATGGACGCCATGTTGAGTTATTGCGTGAATTTAGCATTTCAATAGAAAATCGAATATTTCAAGTGGCTGGTAATGACATTTTCTCAAGTAGCAATTCCCCAACATTCCATCAGAAGCAACCCGAACCATTCGACAAAGTCTGTCACTCATTCAATGAGAGAATTTTTGAGGTAACCACGCGGTTGTTTGGCTGCAGGAGGGTGTGGTTCGGTAATTGAAGCTGGCATGTGATTTATTAACTCAATTATGGCCCAGAAAACGCACCCCAACTTTTATTCCCGCCCTCGCAATGCCTGTTAATGCAAAAAAAAATTGATGCAAATTTTCTCTGCGCTTCGCAAATTCCTCTTAAATTCTGCGCAAAATTCGATTTACATATCATAAATTGTATTAATCGAAATATATTTAATAAAAAGGGAATGAGTGGCGGTAAGAATGTAAGCCTTGTGTAAGGAAATGTTGTGTGTGGTTGTGCAGTTACTCTGTTAAAATATACTTTAAAAATAACAAGTCGACTTATTTTTATTTTATCATATCCCAAAAGAATTTTTCAATCGAATGGAAACTTTTTACTTGTCTTTGTCATCTTCAATTGCTGAGCTCTTAAATTAGGCATGGAATTCGAGCACCGACCCATCAACAGCCATTTAAATACATTATCCTGGCTTAACTATACATTGCTTATAATTTATGAGCTCAGTTCCATTGGCCAATATTCCTCGAATTGACCTTGACTTGCTTGATGTGGCGCAGTTCGAGTCCATTAGACAATTACGCAATAGGCTTTTAGCCAAGACATTCTCTCTTGGCCATCTTTTCGGCTTGCTAATTATTTCTTAATGTGGCCCGTCAATGGAAGCATTTCCGGTTCCGTTGTCCATGAAACTGTCAACGGAATACGTTGTCATCATCAATCTGAATCAGTTCGAGAAATCACAAACGAATAGATGGAAAAGTAAAGTTCTTAAAGTGGCGTTTACAATTGCGACAAGCTCTCTATTACTATGTATTCCAATAGCCATTGCTAAGAACATTTGAATTTACAACAAGGAAAGCAGTTAGAATTAGTACAACTACAAATAAACTAAGTACATCTACTAACTGCAACAAGAAATACATACATGCAACACACTCGTACTCGAGTCAAACAGTTGCCTCTTGGTGTCTGCACTTGGGCAAACAAATTACAAATAATTACATGGAAAGGTCAGGGCATAGTTGACACTATGCAACCTGCAACCTACGAGTACACGGCCCGGAGCTGCATGTTGCATGTTCCTCCACTTGGCCACAAGCCAACTCCACTAGCTACAGGTGTAAACTGGTTCACTTTGTTGCATGTGTCGCCTGTTGTTGTTATGTGTGTGTGTGTGAGAGTCTTGGAGCCTCCTGCTTCTCCACTGTTGATGATGATTGTTGTCGTTGTTGTGGTTGACTAACCTAACTGACCCAACTCCCCATAGGTTGGGGCGTGACCCTTTCATCCCGCCGCTCATCACAAATGCAATTATGAGGGCTTTGCGGTCCTAACCAAAATGATCTCGGCCGAAATGAATTGGGGGACTTTGAGCTCTACTTAAGTGACAATCTTCCAAACGATTGTATAAATATATTGCTTGGCGATCTTTCTCTCTCTCTTAACTCCCCTGATTAAAGTTCAAATTTTCTCAAAGCTTAAAATATACTATTTCATATGTTTGGTATTAAATTTAATCAAGAGCACGGTACTCAATTCCAACAAAATTATGTGTATATTTGAAGTTAGTATACTATATATACTTAAATGAAAAGCCTTCGCTGTCATTGCACCTATATAATTCCAAAAGTTTTTTTTAGTTTATTCGAAATGTATTGCATATATATGTACAGATATATACATATATATATGTTATATATGTACAATGTTAGTTTTAATTTAAATTCAACTCCTTTTCCTTTCAAGACAGAAATTTGCAACACACACACTCGTATTGCTCGAATAAGCTGAGTCCTTTGTGAGTTTAATGTCCTGTTGAAGCCATGTGCCACATTTGCATTGTCTGCATATGTATGTGTGTCTGTATGTCTGTTAGTGTCACTGTTGTGTGTCTGTGTGTCACGACGATGACAACGTTGTAGTCTCGTGGCCATTGTCTGAGACTATTGCGACTATGGCAACCATTGTGAGTCCTTTTGTTTTTGTGCATCGCGAACTGTCGTCTAATAAAAGCGCCTCATAATGTGGGTCATTGTACCGCCATATGGTGCTGCATTTGTCACTACGAGTACGAAGAACAACAGTTATAGCAACTACAGCAACAAAAACAATAAACGAGTTGCTTGGGCTGCTAATTGCAAACAGTCGCCTGGAACAATCACAATCGCTGGGAGGTCCTTTTCTGCATCCTAGCATGTCAGCATCATTAGAACAAAGCCTGCAATATGTCGTACGATATCCTATGGATCGATGGATTTGCATAATTATTGTAGATTAAATAGGAGTAGGCTCTATTAATTGTAATAATGGATCTATAAATGACATATTTATGTGTAGACATAGACATTAGTCTACTTTATTTATTTGATACTCATATTTGTTTTGCATCATCAAGTCATGTATCTTGCCACGGCCAATCAATTCAATGATAATATAAATCTGAGCTAAAATCATATTTCCAATGTACTACATAAAATACTTATAGCGATTGAGATCCGATCTAATAAATAATTGTTCCTTTATCACAACAATGAAAACAGCATACTTTTAGGCTAGATTTTAACGCCATTATTATTATTAACTCTGCTCCGAAAAATATGCTATATTTAATTTATATTTTAAAGTGTTTCTTTCTTATCTGCCAGGGGGCGCTATTAATATTTTATTAGCTTTACAAAATTGAAAATTCCAATCAAATCCTTATGAAAATTTCTCTCTTACCATTTGATTGAGATTAAAAATTGGGAGCATTACCATTATAAGTTAGTAACTTCGAAAGTTTAATAAAACAGAAACTTTTGTTTATATTTTAATACATTTAAAACTAATAGTTTCAAATTGCTTGTCTTCGATTTTGAGACTAGTTAAGCTCCCCAAAAAAAAAGCTACCCACAAATAAAATCTCAGTTAAAGTTGGTAAGCGATGTTACCAATGGTAACTGCAACAACATTTGTCGTGGCTGCTTTTGAGATATTTGGCCTGCGATAAGTGCTGGCAAACAAATTTGTAACTCAGTCGTATGCAAATTTTGCAATGACTTTTGTGACTTTCTTTGGCTTGCATTCCCCATTCTCTATACCGTATTCTCAGTTATTCAGTCTCTGGTCTCTATTTGCCATTTGCCAATCAGGCTGTTGCCAACCAGCCACTGCCTTGTGCTTTGATATCTGCACCTTTGAGCGCATTTAAGACAAATTTCCAATTTGTAATAAAACAACTGCGGGGCAGCTTTACTCGTAGTTGCTTTAGAAAGTACGAGTAAGAAAGAAGGTATTTATATGTAGAATACTTCAAAAAGAAAACAACGGCTGGTCAATCAAGTTTTGTTTTTCAATACTCGTAAAGTGCTGCAAATGTGGCAAAAAGAAAGGCCCGCATGTGGCTAACAACTAGCAGGCTAGCTGGCAGGAAGGCAAAGTGATAGATTCGCTAACTCATTGAATCAGGTTACCAGCCCAAAGGACAGACAGACAGACAGATCCACAATTCGAGCAGCTGGCAACAAATGTTCTTCTCCTGCAGCGTCGCCTTTCACTCTTCCGCTTGCTTCAGTTATAAACGACTGCAAGCCTGGCCAGAACGGACTGGGGCTTGTGCTTAAGCACTGGCATCTTTGGCATCATTTCGCTGTTTGTTGTCGTTTCACTGCTATAATTTTATGGCAACAACGAGATGCTGATTTCCATGGCCTGAGGTTATGACTCCAGCCAACGAAGCTATTGGTCTATGTTCTGGGCTTGTCAGTTTCTGGGCAATGAAGACATATTATAGTCACAAAGCAGCGGCTTTTACGGCTGCCCTATGGCTCTAGATTTTTGGCATTAGAAGGGACGGAGCTGAGATCACATGAGAAAAGAGTTTTACAGTTTTGGTCACAATTTCCATTAATAATTGTAAAATTTTCTTTTTAGTTAAGTTTAAATTATAATACATACTAAAAATATCTTATTGTCTTCAGATATATATTGATATAAAATACTTAGATATGAATACTACACACTTTGACGAGTATTCAACTTAGAGTCCTCTGTTCCTGCTAGTAAAAATCTTATTCTAAGTCGGTGGTAACTAACACATCATATTACTACTTATTTTCCTCCCTACAGATCTGATTGGTTTTTATCTGAGCCTTCTCTAATCCTTGCAAAACATATTGAATCAATCATACAATTTTGTAATACATCCAAATTTAGTTTAATTTAACTTTCTGTCTTTTTATCTCCGGTATTAAAATAATTTTAATATTTTTAAATTGTAAATTTCAAAATTAGTTTAATTTTTCTGTCTTTTTAGCTACAAGTTAAAATTGTATTAAATAGTTTTTAATTTCACGTTCTTATAATATAATTCCATTTAAATTCTTTGGGTAATTTTCTCTGTTTTTAATCGGGGCTAATAAAATAAATTAAATTAAAAAATTTGTTATATTCTTAAATAAAATAACTTACATATAACAAATATATCAGTTATTATACTTATGAATCTACGTACTTTTACACACACTCATACATGTATCAGAAAAGTTTTCTCAACATGCTTGTAATTTGCCATGTGACTCGCACTAAAGAATAAGTTTATGCCACGCCCTCTTTCCCGCTTTCATTCCATTCTCATTATGTTGGGGGAAGTGCAATTCTCAACTCTCTCATGCAGAGTTTCTCGTTGATTCATGTGTGTATGTGTGAGTGTGCATGTGTGTCAGTTGTGCGCTCGCGGACAATGGCAAAAGTTTCTGTTGCGGCTCGATAAAGTATCTGTTAGATACAATTTACAATATTTTTCGCTACCGCTTGGCACACAAGAGTGAAAGTTTTTCGCCTGGTTAAAAAGTATGGCTTTAATGATAATGACTTTAGCTGAGCAAAAAGTAGCGCAAAGTTTAGAATACGCCAACGCAACGCTTTTGGGGATTTTCAAAATGCCAAAAAGCACAAGTTCCCTACACTCACATACGCATCCCATAGATACTTGCTACATACACACTCGGATCCACAAAAGATACGCAACGAGTTGCGCAAAAAGTTTTCTACGTGTTGGTTTGGCAATTTGAAATTGATAAGAAATTCTAAATGTAAGAGCACAAAATGTAGACAGAAACTGGAGCAAAATTGTCGAAAAATACATATGAGTTTTCCCTTCAAATAACCAATTCAGTTGCATACTTCGGAAGAGTTTTCAAGGCATTTTACATTTGAATATATTTCGTACTATTATTCTAAGAATATGATAAATAATTTTGCAAATTATAAATTATTTATTAAATATATTATTTATTTTTTATTAAAGCACTTTGCTGAAATCATTAAGTAGCTATTAACATATTTGGAAAAAAATAAGTTAAGCAAAAAAAGAACCTAGAAACAACTTTTAAATAAAAAAAGAAAAACAAAATTAATTAATTGATAATTCATCAGAATTTATATTACTAGAATAAATATAAAATATTTCCTATGGCAATAATATCAAATTTATGCAAGATATTTATGATCATTCTGTATTGAGTACATAGATTTAAATTAAAAATACTAAATAATGCTCCGTAATATTGTTTCTATTAGGGCACTTGAGAAGTGTTTTCGGAATCGAGAGCTTAAAGCAGACTCTAAAATAATTGCCAGAAGTAAAGATTGTAATGAGTAGACGAGTAGATGCAAAAAATTTCCTAACCCTTCTAAGCGACACGATCTTGGCTTGCAACGATTTAATTTTATCGCAGACTCGCAACTACAGGAACAACAACAACGATAACAATGTCAGCGATTTATTGCATCAGTCACTACAACGACAACAACAATTGCAGCAACTACAGCAAACACTCGCTAACATTGTAATCGCCCAACAGATACAATAAAAACAATGAAAACAAGCAACCTCAGCAGCCCAGTAGGCTACCAGCAAAATAAGTCGAACTCCAAAGCTCCTTAGTCTTCACTCTTTACTCTTCAGTCTTCAGAGTTCATCCTCTTGTCTTCAGTTTTCAGTATTCTGGCATTTCGGCAGCCTCATCAACGCGCTAATCTTGTTGTTGTTGTTACTGTTGTTGTCAAGTTGGCCAACGTTGTCGTCGTTGTCGGCAACGTCCTCATCATCAACATCTTCGCCCCGGACTTGGACGCTCTCAGGCTGTTAAGAGTTCAACTCGTGATGTTAGTGGTTCAAGCCAAGGCAGCGATTTCCTCATTGGTCCACAATTCTCAAGACTGTTGTTGTTGTTACTGTTGCTGCTGTTGTTGCTGTTGTTGGTGTTGTTGTTGTTGTTACTGGCGACATTCTGTCATGACGATCACGAACCATTCGTAACACATTTGTTGCAATTTTCGTCGCTATTTGTTAAGGTTCAAGAGAGGTTGTTCCATGGGGATATCTCAGCAAGTTCCATCTGGCACTTGGAACTGTAGGACTTGTCGGAAATTAGCAGTGTGTAAAATATTCACTAGCCGATCATAAAGTTTGCCAAAAGTGAAGAGTGAAGAGAGAAGACATTTGTAAGTCGCGTTGCCATTTTGCTTGTTAGCTTGCAATGCAGATCGTAAAGAACTCTCAAGCAAGAACTCCTGACATTGTTCAGACATGTGGCCAAAGAAGAGCCAGTGAAATAGTTACCCTGTTTTTATATCAGACAACTTCTTAAACTCATTTAGAAAAAACCAGTTCAGTAATCTTGGCATTTATTAAATCGAGTACAAAGTACTTGCTTCAAATACGATTTTTCAATTCCTTCTCCTTTTATCATTGGGGGCTCTATAATAATTATTAAATTGAAATAAAAAGTTTTCTAATTTTTAGACAATTTCAATGCAAGTGGTTGATAAAACTAAGAATTTTATGCTTGAAATTTAAAATGATTTTGGTTTTGTTTGCTTGTATTATAATCTAATTATTCGTATAATAGTAACTATTATCATTCAATTAATGCTTTACTCTTTTTAACAACCCATTGTGTTCATTAGATTTTCTTGTGAATTTTACTCCGAAGACTTGTGGATTTACTCGTATGTATCCTTAATATCGCTCTCTCTCTCTCACACACACTGTAATTCTCTTGCCCGAATTCTGCTTTAGCCGCACTTTAGCCTAGAGGTAGTACATCAATCGCTTCACTTGAAAATCAATTAATTATCAATAACTTGGCATTCAGAGTTAATCCAGGCGCACAATGTTATCCCCATTCACCCCAATGCCGCCTACGTCTACTCAAATAATAGTCCACTAATTGTTTAATTGAAACCCTATACAACACCTGCAATAGCAGACAGACTCTCACAGAGAATTGAGCTGCTCCTCCTGCACCTTCACCTCCTGTTCCTGCTCAGTTCTGTGGCTGGCCATCAGCAATTTGTGCAAATTGCACGCACGTAGTTCTGACTGGGCCCAAACCAGTCGATAAACATATCAACACCTGTTATAAGGTATGTAGCCAACCCGTTGCAAATATTGAAAATCACTGGCATCATTGTGCCTGTCTCCTCTCCTCTTCCTCCCTCTCGGGACTGTCTACAAGCTAAATAAATTTTATTTGCTCGATTTTCGCCGCATCGCGTTCGCATTTTTATACAAATTTGCCCAACAATGGCGAAGCAAACGAGGCATCCAACTGTAGACTGAGTGATGGTGACGTGTATTCTAGTCAATCAATGGACACCAGGACATGGCAGGTGCATCAACTCTGTCTACATGTCTCACTGTATGTCTGTCTCTCTGTCTGTCTCTCTGCTCTGCTTGTTAATCCCACATGTTGGCCGTTTGTCGCGTGTGTAAAAATATTTTTGCCTGGTACTGTGCAATATTGTCAATTTCACACGCCAGTTGGTCGCTCGCTGTTCGTCCTGGTTTTGCTGTACTGGCAGGATGAGTTTTACACTCGTATTTTGTTGCTAACCATTCGCGGCACGTTCAATTGATTGAATTGAAGTCGCATCGCTTCAATGTTATTGTTATTGTTGCTGTTATTGTTGCTCTTGCCTAGGATTGTTAGCAGCATTCTCTTCGACCAACAGCTGTCTATTCAGGTGTCCAGTCTGTCTGCCTGTCTGTCCCTTTGCACGTTCATGCAACAATTATTCAATTTGATTTGCCAGCCTTTTGTTTTGTCTATGCTCCAGCTCTTCCCCTTCTGCCCACCACCTCTCTCAACGTTACCGCATTGTTGTTGCTACACTTGAATGGCTGCCAAATGTGTCGCCCATGGGCGGGCGTCAAAGTTTACACCTGTTCCGAAGTGTCTCCACAACGGAAGCGGGCCGAGCGTGGCCCAAAACCGGAAGTGGATTTAATGCGGCTGCAATTTGCAAACCCGTTTAGCCAGCACATTAACACCACTCAGAGGGAACCTCCCCTTCAATAGTCACACTCTCTTGCTGAGTATATAGATTATATTTTATTGAAGCTGCACCTGCAATTGGGCTGGCAGATGAGTTGAGGTGCCCTCCCTTGCAAATGGTCTGTTTGAATTGTGCGTATACTTAATTTAATGCTCCTCGAATTGATTAATCTAATTATGATACTGACAGGATGTATGCTCAGGAGTTAAGCAGAGGCTTTCCTTTCTGTATTTAGTGTTGATTTGTTGCAGCTCCTGTAGAATCGTTGGCATGATAGACTGCTATAATTAAGGTCTTGATTTTTTGAATACTTTAAAATATATTAAAGTCTTTACTGTTACGCTGTACGAGTACTTACTTATTAGGCCTTATTTGGATGATACTCACTACTAAGGAAATATTATAAAACTACTAGAATATTATTTGAAGTTAATTAAAAATCATGTTTACTGTCTTTACAGTCCTTATTCAAATGTCGAAAAACTATTGACAGCTTACTTATTTTAAGCAAATAAGCTTATAAGTGTAATATGCATTTATTTATTTAATTTCGAATTGAATAAGTCGACAATAATCATATATTGAATATTATTATTATTGAAAATTTAATTTAAATTTGAAAATTATATTATAAAAGTAAACTGAAACACATAGAAGTTTAAATTTATAACTATAAAGATAAAAATGTTAAAACTTATAACTTAGAATTATAAAATTATTGTTTTCAACAATAATATTTCTCTTTAAAATTTTCTACAAAATATCAATATTTTGAAAGATAAGAATTTATGGATGTTCTACAATAAGTTGTTGTTAACTTGTTTCCCACACTCGACTGTCGTCTCGGCCATGCTTATTCAGACCACTTAAATCCACTCGTTTTACGCCACTTGCTCATTATGCTAATCATCAAAGCAAACCCAACATAATTGAACTTAAACGGAAACTCATAAAATGCACTTCAGAAAGCTCCTCCACTCTCACCCTCTCTCTCTCGGTCTTTTCGTCTCTCTCCCTCTCCTTGTCTCTCTTTTTCTGCAGTGCTGTGAGTAAACAGTTAACATGTAAAGCTCGTTGATGCTGCCACTGCAAATGCAACGCTTCGAAGCTGCCAAACAGCCCACGCGAAGTCAGTGGATTAGTCAAAGCCAGAAAGGGGAAGGGACTGCATGACAGATGGGGAAAATGTGGAGGCCTAAACTCGACTCAAGTGTCAATTAAATTAATATCAATTAAAAACGGCAGCAACTTGTTGCTTGTTGTCTGTTCTCTGTTCTATGTTGCTGTTGCTTGTTGCTTACACTGCATTCAACTCTTGCAACTCTAGTTGCAAATTATGCACACGCCATCAAGTGGCTGTCTAATGAATGCAGCCTCCCTTCCCCCTTCCATCCGCCTCCAGAGAGCAGATTTTTCCACTTTAATGAGCGGCTCGAGTCGCGTCTAATGAAGGGTTGCTCTTCTCTCAAGCTGCGTTCAAATTTAATCAGCAATTTCCTGTCCCTGCGTAACGTTTTTAACTTGCTCGCACTTCAACTTCCAATGGCACTAAATTAACGATTTTTTTATTTATTTATTTTTTATATCACGCCTAAGTGCAGTTGGCATAAAGTAATTTACAATAAGACTTAAACTAAAAAAAAATTAACTTGAAGTTAAAGACTGAAAAGATAAAAATAGTTAAAGTCTGGGGTATGCAGAAAACCATAATAACTATTTATTTTGTTTATTAATAGTTCCATTTAAGTAACAATACAGCTTTACCATCCAGTCTCAAGTGCATAACTTGACTTAAGATATTGAATGTGTTGAATTTGTTTTACTTTAATGCCATTTTTAATGCCAGCATTTGCACATCTAGTCAGCTAGTGTCATTGGGTCTCAGGTTTAGCCAGGTTCAAAATTGATTCTCGTGCAGTTTGTCAGCGTCAGGCAGGATTAATAGAGCAAGAAGCTGGAGACTGAAGACACCTCTCCCGTGGGTGAAGTGTCACAAAATTTGCACGCGACTTGGCGGAAAGCCACATGGTAACAGATACAGATACAGATTCAGATACAGATGAAGAAACAGGGGCAAGTCAGTGTGGCAGGCAACTCGTCTTGCCTCGCACACATGTCAGCGTGTGTTGAATGTCGTCGGTTGCTGCCAAGGCTGTCGTTAGGACGGAAACAACATCCACTGACTGCTACTAGCTACCAGTTCCCAGTTAACAGCAGTTCTAGCAGTTCTCCTTAGCTCCTCCAGTAACTCAGTTCCTCTTCTCAGCTCAGCTAAATCTTACGCACGCACACGCATCGACAGCCAAGTCAAGGAAATGTGCAAAGTTGTGCTGTGGCAAATTTATAGCGACAAATGTTGACTTGAGATACGACGAAGACATCCTCCCTGTCTCCTCCTGTTTGCCCCATCCTCGACTGCAGCTGAGAGCCAAGGCGCAGTCAGTTGAAAGCTGATGTTGCCTGCTCAAATTGAATGTCAATCGATTTTAGTTTTTAATTTAAAAAGTGCGCCACGTTGTCGTCGTCGCAGCTCGTCTCGGAGCTGTTTCTGGTAATTTAGCCGGGCGTGTGCTCTTCGAACATCAGAATTGAGCTATGTGCTTGATTGCAGGCTCTCCTATTCCTGCCTCTTAACTCCAATCTCATTCTCATAACAACTGTGTGTGTGGGCGTGGCAATCAACTGGAGGTTTAATGGTTCAGCTAACGGCAAATGAAGCCACATGCCACAGCTGCCAGAGTAGCGACATGGGAACAATTCATGCCAAGGGTTTTGCCAATCAGAAAACAACGGTTAAATAGATTTATATTGAGAACTCAAGTAGATAAAGTACATTGTGATAAATCTTTCTATTTTTTTTTTTAAAGTAATTAAAAGAATCAAAAGCTGTTACACCTTTATACTTTCGGTAAGCTGCATAATAAAATGATATGACATAAGAAGAGTTTTACTCGCATATTCTCTAAATATTGTGTCAATAGTTGATAACTGAACTAATGTAAAATCTATGGAAAAGGTATATGATTTAATTAAAATCTAATTTGAAATATGAAATTACTAATAGGGTATTACTGATTTGAAATGCAGATATATTCAAAATAAATCAAGAATTTCATATTTTTATATGCAACTACCCGATCAGTATACAAATTTATGTAAAACATTAAAAGTTGCACTTACACGAAGCAACACTCTGCATATTATATGCGCTAGGTGGCGCCAGTGCATTTTTCCTTCTTGATCGATACTTTGGAAATAGTTACATGGCCAATTTCTTGGCTTATTATCCGATTATGCTCACAGCTAATTTTTCTGAAATATATTTTTTTTATTTCCACGAGTTTTTGGATTTACTGTGCTATAAATTTCTTAAGTATTTTGTTTTCGTATTAAACCATAGTTTATTTATTTAGCTGCCTGTTACTAAAAAACTTTAATATTTTCGCAACTGCTAGCAAACTCAAACTGCTACTTTGCAAAAAGCTCTACTTGCAGGGTCGGTATCGAATTCGAAGAGATGGACGGTGGAGTTGGGTTTTATTGGAGTTTATTTTAGGCGATTAGAGATGCCTCATTATTACTGCTACACACATTTACTCAAATTTAATTGTCGCAGAATCCAATGAGTACTTGAGATAGTAAGGCTGATAATAAATATAAGAAAAATTAAAATGAATATAGCCCACGTTTCCTTTATATCTATGCACATTTAGGTTAAGATAAACTAAATCAATCAGCTCTAGAATTGATCTGAGACAACTAAGAACAATTCAGAGCATCGAAACAAATTTGACAAGCTGCCTTTAGAGCCAGAGGCGAGTGCGACTTTGGCTGTAATCATAACGGCAACTCGAACTTATTGCCAAATGCCTCGCAAACTGTCCGTCGTCTGACCATCCAGTTATTTCAGTCTCTAGTCTCTAGTCATTGTTGTTGTCGTGCTTGTTCCCCATCGATGTGGTCGACGCTCTAATCGCTCATTAAATGGCCACAATTTGCCTGCACCGCGCTGCATTTAAATTACTTTCCCATTGCTTTGGCTTTGGCTTTGGTTTGGACTTTGGATGTGGCTGTTGTTCATGCTGTGGCCAACAAAATTTGTTTATGAGGCCCAGCGAAACCTTTTAACTAAAACTAAAACTAAAGCTCATAACTTTGGTCGCAACAGTTCGGGATCTGTTGTCCATTCGCGTGAATTTCAGCAATCAGGCAAATACTGAACTCTCAGTCCCACAGGCTGCCGTCCAGCTGGAGCTGGAGCTGGAGTTGGATTGGAGTTGGAGTTGGGCGGCTCTGGTGGATGCCGTCCCGTCGCATTCATCAAAAACGTTCAAGTCGTGCAGTTCGACTCAAATCTGTTCATTGCCCCACCCGCGCACCGAAACTTTCAGCATGCAATTCGAATGCCACGCTCAAGTTCTGCAGTTTTTTCACTCTTTTTCCAACATTTGCTTCTCATTTGTATTCCTTTGTCTATGTATTTTAAAGAAATGACCCGGACAAAGTGGATGTTATATTAAAAATTTACCTTAAGCTGTGGTTTCTTGGTGCTCCTCCTATTTCCTTGCGTGGTTCTTGGCGGGTCCTCTGTGGGCTCATTTTCAAATTTAAATTTTATGGCTCGCATTTTAAAAAAAAAAATTGTAGACTTCATTTGGGTGTTAATATCCCAATAGATAATTTATTTATTTAATATCCTAGTGCTACAGGTTGTAAGGAACTTATGATGATGGCTCTAGTCACAATATAATATAGTTAACTAAATCCTACACATGATTTGCATTACAATTATTTTATAATAAATTATAATTAATATTAAAATATTTGATTTTAATTTTAGCAAATACAATTTTTACATTCAATGTTTAGTAAATTTTGCTTTATAACAATATTTATATATGATTAAGAAGTGCATGAGTTTGGTTTTTAAATTGGTTCCGCTTCTAGTTTTCTTATTAATATTAATAATGTATCATATATCTTTAAAATATGTATGCAAATAATAGAGTCTTCAATTCTCAAAAAAATGCTCAAAACATTGTCCATTTCTAACAGTATCTATAAAATATTCATTAGTATCTTAATTGGAATTTTAAATTTTCAAATGAGAATCTACCTTCAATGAAATTATGGCGTATATGGAGATAGTCAGATAAGTATTTACGCAAGAAATATGCCTATACATACATGCCTATTTCTGGAGGATAATATAAATAGATAAACTATAATTTTTCTATCTGCAAAAATAACGTTATACATACAAGGTATTTATGAATGACTCACCAAATTTCTGAAGCATACTATGAATATATAAATTCTAATTTTTCCTAGCTGCAAAAAACTTTCAACTCCCACAAATTGCTGCATTTTGAGAATCACTTCTAATTAAAATTTACAACATTTCAATAGCACCTCACCAACACACATTCTCATTGTATATTATCATAGATGCACAGCTGCTATTGCTGTCTCACTCATTTCAAGCCCGTCCTGTGGCAACGCATATGATCTCTCAATGTTGCCGAACTAGCAATGCTGTAGTTTTAATTTAATTTATGTTGCCAACGGCGTCGGGCATTGAGTGAGTTGCATTATCCCCTATTCCCCTCAAATATCGTCACTGTTCCTCCTTCTCCCTCTCCCTCTGTTTCTCCTTCCCCGGTCCATGAATGGATATTTTTAATTTTGTCTGCACGCGTCGCTTTTCAATGTCAGCGCCGGTCTCCTTTCCTCCCAATTCCTGCCCTGTCCCAACTACGCTGCTTTCCATTGTCTGGGCAATGTGATGCAATAGTTGGATTCAGTTGTTGTTTCTCTTTTCTTTTTTTTTGGCTCCCTCATTTAGAGCTATACGCTTCGTCACCTTATTATTACGTGGTGTTATTTTCGTAGCACTTGAGATGCTCTTAATTGGTTCCTCAACTTGAGGGCATCACAAGCCTTTCCCCGGAGTGTGGCGCCCTCGTCGATACAGTCTCAACTGCCGGGTTATTAATATTTACAACCTGGCCAAATAATTTACAACAGTTACACGGGCTATGAGCAATCGCTTCCCCATTTAGCGTTCGATAATAAATATTTGAAATTCCTTTTGAAGTGCGTGCATTGTTGGGGTTAATTTCGGAACCGGGAATAGATTTTTCTTTCGATGGACCAATTGCTGGAGGGGTTAATTCGGTGCGGCTGTTCGCGTGGAAACTTCTCTAAATATGGACCTATTTATGACACAAGTATTTCCATTGGGTTAACATTACTTTTTTGATTGATTTTAAATCGATTTAATGTTTATTAAGAGGTTAATAAAAAGCTTACAAGATTAAATGCATAATTGATCCACGACTTTTGGAAAATCCATTTTCCCTTTTTGTAAAAATCATAATTTGCGATTTAATTACTATACCATTGACATTAATTAGTTAAACTAAGAGGATACCCCAAACAATACGAATGATGGATGAATCACATAAATCTATTTAAGATGCATTGCAAATCAATCACATAACTATAAGAAGTCTCAACACAAAATTGTATGCACTCTTCTGGCATTTATTGTAGCAATCATAGAATGTCTCAAAGACTGGAAACTGTTTGATTTACGTGCTTCTAATGATGCCTCACAACAATCAGCCGCAATTGGCAATAAAATCGCGGCACTAAAAGAAACGTTAGCCATTTCAAAGTCAGACAAAAACTTGAGCAAGTTCATGGCTTAAGTCACAACTGCAGTTGAAGCAAATGCTCTGGTCTGATTACAACAGCAGCAGCAACTAGAAGGAAAAAGGGGAACAAGCTCCGTCTAGGCTGGAGTACAACTCATCCAAGTGCTATTCAATACACTGGGCACTATAAATTATGCCATTGAGCTGAGCCAAGCAAGAAATCGAAATCATGACCGCAGTTTTTTCTTTGTTTTTGTTTTGCAGTTTTTACTGCTGATTATGAGACTTAAATTGACTGCGAAGCAGCGATCGCATTTCGGAATTGCAGCTCGGAGTCATAAATAATCATAGTTGTGCCATTTATTATGACAAAATATCATTTGGACATTTGTTTGCGGCTCCTCTCGCGGCCTGTGCGATTCAGTTACCCTCCTCAGTTGAATCCCTATCCGTGCTGCATCATCATCTCGGTGCAACAACAACAAATCTCTGGGTGCATCTTCACGGCGCGACTTTGAAATGTTTGCACAATTTCATTGCCCTGTCTTTTTGCTGCGTTTTAATATAAATTATTTTTAACAATTTGTGGAAGGTTTCATTTTGCCTCCTCTCCAGCAATTTTTGCCCTCTCGGTTCTTCGTATTGCGCAACCGGAGTCATGACCGAGGACGAGGACGAAGACGAGGCCGCAGGTCGCACAATGCTGGCGTCGGCCAAAAAACTTTGGCCAACATCTCTCTCTCGGCCTGGCACGGCTAACTGGGCACTGAACTGGCGGCCCTTACCGACTCTCGACTGTCGAGTTGTTGGTCTGTCGGTTTGTCGATTCGTCGGTTGTCGGCTACAACCAAAGGCGCATTAATCTCGCCAACGAATGTCAAGAATTGTGGCTATGCCGACGACCAGACTGCAATTTTTTGTTTTCTTGGCTCGTTGTGTTGCTTTGTCTGTCTTTGCTTTGTTAAAAAGTGTAAGTTTCATTTCAGGCTCGCATTGCTTTTCTCAACAATTTTTAGCTAGCATTCTGCGCTCTGATGCGCCTGCAATGCAATTTTGATAAGCTGGCAGTAGCCGACTCCAAGCTCAGTTCCAGTCCCAGTCCCAGTCTCAGTCCAATCCGATTCCAACTTGGCCAATGTTGTCAACGATTTTCGCGGCGGCAAAAAACAAAAGAGAGGCCTCAAAAGTTGTCGGTGCCTAGAAAAGATGGAAGTGATGCTGTGCCCCTCAAATCCAGCAAACAGTTCACATTGCCCTGGGCTAAATATTGTCATGATTATTATTTATGGCCCACCAAGAGCCAATAGATGCTCAATACACAAAGCCCAAACCCAAATTCAAACTCAAACTACACTCAATTTTGCCTTTATGTGCACTTAAATTGTTAGATTGTAAATTTGCCTTTTGCCTTTTGCATGACAGCAAACAGTTACAAATGAACTTCATATCGATACTAGGAAGTAGACGAAAACCCAAAATCCAATCTATCAGGTGGTTTTCCTACATACCAAACAGAAATCTTAAAATGGCAATTGGATTATTGAAGGTGGGAGATATTTTCGGATGCATAAGATGTATTGAAAACATGGAAAAATTACATTTAATATATTTTTATCAATTTAATTAAAAATGAAAATTAATTTTAAAGAAGTTGGACGAATTTATTTGGAAACCTAGACCAACATTTTTCTCTCTTTTTTCAATTAGTCAACTAGTGAAACATTTCAAAATCGGAGATCTTTTAAAATTTATCTCTTTCCGTTTGACCATTCTTATCAATAGATCATTCCATCAGAATTAAATCCGTTTACCAGTTGCTGAAACTCTTTTAGCTGTTACGGCGTTCAACACTTTTCATTGCTGAGTCCAAAGATGTTATTGCTAAATATTTTCACCATCCAACTGTCAATAAACCTTCCGACAACGCATATCTCCCACTGCCATTTCCGTTTCCCTTCCCGTTGCCCGCTTTGTGCTCAATCCTAGTTCCTAGGCCTGGTTTTTCATCACTTTTAACCTACCCATTTTTTTTTAACGTTTGCTCGTTTTCTGTCGAGATTTTTGCCATTTCAAATTAAACTTAAACTTTTTTCATTTCCATTCACACACATAGAAAAACTCTCCCCCTCCTTCTTGTGAATCCATTGCGCACATGCGTTTTAATTCAACTTTTTGTTCAGTGCTGTATGTCTGTACTAGAAAATGGCAAATTTGTAGGGTATGCCAAGCTCTAAACAATGTTTGTAGCACACAAAAAAGTTCAGTTTAAAACTCTCAGCTGGTATTATTAAGAAAGAAGTTCGATTTCTTTCTGAACTTGAAATGCTATAAATATATACAGGGTAACTTTGAGTCATGTATTCTAAACACTTTAGGTTGATTCCTGGTACGTGGCGTGCTCAGCGTGTTGTTTGCCTATTTGAAGTTTCCGTTGGGAGCTGGAGAATCGAGTGGAACTGGGGAGACCAATCGTCGAGTCGAGTTGAGTTGAGTCAACGAGCGCGCAATATTAAATCGTCTGTATTGTTTACAATCAGAAAGCGTTTTATAGACTTTATAGACGACTCTGACGAAAACAGCAGCAGCAAAAACAAAATACAACAAGAGAAATATATTGATTTAAGCTGCTCCTATTCCAGCGAATATCAACGTCCCCCTCTTCAATATGTGTTCCATTTGGCTCGACTCGATTCTATGAATCGTAGCCGTCTGGGGGTTTCACAGTCCAATAACTTTTTCAGGCAGTCGAATGCGGCTGCCTTGCGATTTTCATAAAAAGTCACGTTTTAATCGCCGCATTACACAAATCATTAATCAAAATTAAATAATAATTATGTAGCAAAGCAAAATCAAAGCCCCAAAAAAGCCAAACACCACAGAGCACACCTACAAAGAAAGCAACAAAAAGTGTGACTGGCCATTGGCGAGTTGGCCAAGTTGCTCAAGCTGGCCAACAGCTGCTTCTCTTAGAAGGCAGGTGGCTTGCCTGCTTTATTTTATTGTGGGTGCATACCCCTCCCTCCCCTTAACGTTCATCTTGAAGGCTATAAAAATAGAAACGTGAACAGCTCAGCAATTGCCGAAAAAAAACAATAAGAAATATCATACTTTTTTCATGCCAAAATGCCACAGCATTTAATTGAGTTTTAATAATCCATAATTACGCGTGGAGGAGAACAAAAAAATGAAGAAAAACAAATTACCAAGTTGGCATATCAGTTAACAGGCAGCGTGTGAATAGCTTTAACTTCTGATTATGCCAAATTCGAGCTCCGGAAAGTCCACACTTAACAGGACAATTAAGATATTCTCCAAATGATAATCAACATTCTTGTTGGAGAGCTATTATCATACAGCACTTAACGAATTGTTAATGGGAATTGTTATGTAAATTCGGCAAGATTCTATAAAATTATAATCTTTGGATACAACTTAAAAAAATACTTTTCTTTGGAAAAAGAATTGATCTATTATAAAAAACCTCTCTTAAAAAAACGTATGGTATAATAACTGAAATGTTATATACAAATTTTAACAATTAAATTTAAGTTCGAATTCAAGTGTATTGTGAATAATTTTTTTATTTCATTTGTTCTTAATTGAAAGTGTTAGTATCATTTGACAGAGTTTAATTAAGGTTTTTAATTCTGAAATTTTTTGTACTAGTTCAAGTTTAATTATTAATAAATTATTTATAGCAGAACGAACCAGATAATTCTGATTTGTAACATTTCACTAATACATGCTATTTTATAAAATATTTAATGCACTTTTTCTGACATTTATAACATACATATTTATTAAAATCAAGAATCAATTGCCAGAAATATGTATTTACATATTAAATAATAAAATTCGCAATTCACTATTACAGTATTATCAGTTAATTCAAAGGTTAGTACACTCATATCTGTTACTTGCAAATATTGTTTGTATATTTTTTTGCATATACATATATTAAATCACAACACATTTGAGCTTTAAAATCCCCGAACGGTGTTTACACGAATGTTAAGCTAAAACCCACTGCAAGCAGATTGTTTAAATTGCTTGTAAAAATAACAACAGCAACAACAGGAATAATAACAAATAAGCAATAACAATGGTCAGTACAGGGAGTTACTTGTTCAATACTCGTAACTGTGTTGATTTTTAACAAGCCACACGACCCCAACAACTGCGACATCAACTACTGGCCAACATTTATACAGCAATTGAACCCCAAAGAGCAAAAGGGTAAATGCAAACCCCAATGGACAGACGGGTGCCTAAGGCTGCACATGTGTGTGTCTTTTTTTTACTTTAGTTTTTAATGAAATGGGTCGTCGAGTAGAGAGAGAGAAAGCAGGGGGAGGCCCCATTCAGAAGGAGCACTGCAAAATTGCATTTTATTACACGTTCGATTGATTTAACCGATCCCATGAACCAAGTACGAGTAAGGGGGCAAATCGCACTCGCCTTTATTAAATGGAGAGTTTATGTTTATATTTACAAACAGAGAGACACACACACACACTTACATGACATATGTGTGGATAAGTACGTGTATGTGTGAGTGTACACATATACTCGAATGTGGCTGAGCCCCAGGGAGTTGGCGAGTTTCTCGCTTCAAATCGAAATTGTCGATTTAACATTTTGAATTATCGTTTAGCAAATGGTCAATATTTTGTAACAACTCCCCCTTCCCGCCTCATTCCCTTTGCTGGTTGAATCAGCTACAGACCGTTACATGCACACATCAAATTGTGCCACATAAATTGTATTCCTATAAACAATCAATTACTTTGTGTGTTTCCAGTTCCCAGTTCACAGTTCTCAAGCCCCCGCTCGGATTGGTTGTCAGAATGGGAACTTATCAAGGGAGTGCGACTGTTTGGTATTCGATTGCTTACAAAAAGTTTTCGTTGTTGTTTCTTATAGTTCTTGATATTTGTATATAAATTCCCTTTCCTCTTTTTATGGTTTTCTTTGTTTTGTCGCAAGTTATGGTGGAAGTCAACACAAATGAAAGTCAAGGGCATTTTTGAACGATTCAAGATTTTCCAATCTACAACCGTGACACATGAAAACTTTTTCTGAAAGGTGAGGGGTAATCTGAATACTTAACGGAAACTATGAATATGATTTCTGGATGAGTTATTTTGTGGAAATTGGCAGAGTTGACTTGGAAATGCTGATTACATATCTTGTATTTACTTGACTTTATTCTTATTCAGAGGTAAGAAGCATGTACCAAAAACTAAAAAAAAAACAATTAAAAAATAGTATTTGGAGAAAGGGTACTAATGCTGAACAGCTAGAAATTGCTAACTAAAAGAAGTCTCAACATTTTGTACTTTATTATTTCTAAAAGAATTTAGAATGCTTAAAATTAAATTTATCATGTTTCATATGCTCTATGTACAGAAATTACTTATGTATATTTCTTTAATTAAGAAAAGATACTATTTGGAAATTATATATATTTTTTTTGTATCTTATACTTATATAATTAGCTGATAGAATCAGCAGAAAACTGTTGATTCATGTTCTCGTAGTAGACCAAGAAATATTATTTCTTACGACCTGATTATGGAGTAATTAAATAGATATATCTAATCCATCGATATAATTGTCCATACTTTTAAAGAGTTATTAAGTCAAAAGCTTTGTAATTTTAATATGTATGTCACATACAACTTTGCACCCTTGGTGTAATTTCAAAACGGCAATCGTAAAAATTAAATGGAGTATTGTACAGTTTTTAGCCAAATGCTTCAACGCTTTTTATTAGCCAGCTGTTAAACTCACAACTTTATGGACATGGCCAATGTGTGCCCTAAACGCTTTGCCCGGTAATCGCAAATACTTTCCCCAGTTCCGAGATCCGAGTTCCGAGTGCAGGGGTCGGAATTCCGCTAGTTTATGTGTTTATAGAGCCGGTAACCAGGCGTCCCATTGCAATTTTCAGTTCCAGTTCCTATTCGGAGTCCAGATTTCACTCCCAGCAACAGTTTCAGCTTCAGCTTCAGTCTCATGTGCTAGCACAAAATACAAGCCATATTTTATTCGAGTTTTGCTTTTAGTTCGGAGCAAGAACGTTGCACGTACAACGGAAAATAGGGGTGAGTTGCTTCCTCTCTCTCTCTCTCTTTGTCTCTTCCTGCTGCTCTGCTCACCAAGGGCCAATTGACAGCAGCCTGCAGAGGAACTGCATCACAATTAACACATGCCGGAATACCCGAAATCGGGATGGAGTCCAGAGTTGAGTTGAGTCCGGGACGTGAGTGCGCTGCAAAATCCGTGGAGCGCGTTGCACGTGTCGTACAGCAGCAACGTCAAGCAAGTCACTCGCCTGTACTTCCCTTCTGATGTGATGGCCAATGGGTCGATAGGTTGATGGGTTGATGGCTCGAGAGTTTTTCGGTCTCAGAGTCTCCTTGTTTCTTGCGCCACCTTCACACATGCGCCCTCTGTTGGCCTTCAGCTGCTGTCGTTGCTGCTTTTATTACATTTTGACGCGTTTTAATAGTTTTTCATCATTTTATTCTGGGGTTGGCTTTGCCCTGTTCGTCATTCTTCACTTTTGCCCCGACTGACAATAATAAATTATGCTTTGACTTTTACAAGCGCCCTCTCACCATTGACCATGTCTCTTCTTATAAATTGCGTAACGTTTTGCCCCGACAACAACAAGAACAACAACATTGACGAAGACTATTAAAAATTACATAATTGCTTAAATGCAACAGATCAGACAAAGACAACAATAACAATGCCCTCGGTTGTGTACCGTGCTCCGAGTTCTGATTTCTCCATGTCTGTGATTTTTGCGTAGCAAATTGCATTATTTACTTTTCAATACTTTGCCAAAAGACAACAACATCAACAACACAAGCAACAATAAGCAATAAAGGCAAAACGGAACCCAGAACGAAGGCGACTCGAACAAATTTGTTTACGAGTATAAAATTATGAAATCGACTGTAGCTAATCGATTTGCTCACGAGTACAGTATTATTTTTTGTGTTTGTCAAACACACATCAAATAAATTATGAATCATTTTTATAAATTAAATGCAATTATTTACATTCATGTTTTGAGAACATGAAATAAAGTATGTAGAAAATATTTGCAAAAGATATGAGACAAGTACAGTTTCGAGTAGGTCATTGTCTCCCTATAAAAAAAGCTACCAATTAATTGATTGAATTTTCATTTATACAACTTTTGCAAAACCTTTAAAATCTTAATTGTGATTTATGTTTTTAATTAAATTCCAAATTAAAGCTAATTCAGTTTGCAATTGAGAGGATCTAAAGTCCAATTTTAACGTAAAATATATTGAACTTAATGTTAAATTTGAAAAATAATTATCAGTTGAATTTTAATTGCTGTAAAATCCATTACACATCTGTGTAAAATTATCTGAAATTCGGGATGTACTAAGGGAAAGATTTCGTATGGATAAACTTTCTCATTTGCATGGGGATTATAAAGTGGACTTTGGTTCGGTAATCCATTCTACCTCAATTACTATGATTACACCATTCATCGGTGCTATCTCTAGCTGACTGACTACTTATCTGAAAATCCAACTGCTGGCCGCGGTCGTTGCCCCAAATTGCTGGCCATCAATTCCAAAAACTGTTCCACTTGACTGAAAAAGTTGCGCTTTTAAACTATTCAACTTTGTTGCCGCTGTTGCACGAACTCTTCAGAGCCAAAAGGGGAATGAAAGCACCCCGGCAATGGCTGATGCTCCTGCTACGTGGCTAGTTATGTTTAAGTGAGTGAGTGACGGACTGTCTGACCGGGTGACTGGGTGAGTAGCTCTCTCTGCAGCATCACCGACTGACCACAAAAACCGCAACTTAATAATTTTTGCTGCAACAATTTTTCTGCGTTTGCTTCACTTTTGCTGTGGCAATTAAAAATTTTTACCTTATTTGCTCCACTTTTCGAGTGTTGTCCTCTTCTGCTGAGCTTCCCTGAGTCCTCCACTCCTTATCACTTACAATTCGCTTTGCTTCAGTCTTGTCGCCCCAGCACAAATTTTGCATGGTCATTTCCTTTTTTTCGCACACACAAAGTAACCGGGAATGCGGCAATGTATAGGATAGAAACTGGAACTGAGACTGGGGACTCTATGACATCTAGATTGTGAAAAGTCCCCTCTCCGGTTATGTAGCTCCCCTACGCATATCCCTGACCAATGTCCTGACGGTCTGGCAACGCGCTGTTACTAATTAAAAACGCAAATGGGTTTATGATGTTGCACAACTTGCGGTTCGCTTTAGGGGAGGGCTCAACATTTTTACTGCTGCCGCTGCACAAATGTAACACAATTTGGGGAAAGAGCAGAAGACGAAGAAGCACGAAAAAAATACAATATGAAAAGAAGTTATAAAGAAAAGCATAAAAACTGCGCGGCATTAAAACAAATTTCTGTATCATTCTGTTCTCTTATGTTTTGTTCAGCTCTTTGTTGTTGTTGGTTGACAAAAATGGGGCGAGAAATACAAAATACAAAACAAGTTGGCAGCGCCACTTTTTAACGTGGTTGTCACCCCCTAACCCACAACTTTGCCTTCTCTGTGGTTGTTCCTTTTCGCTGGGAATTGTCAAGGATGGAGCTTTATGCTCTGACTTTATCGCCATCGTCACTCCCTCTCTTTTCCTCACTCTCTCTGCCTCTCTCTATCAGTGTGGGTTGGCTACGCTTTTCACGCTTTTCCAGTGTTGCCTGACATGTTTTGTGTTTTATTAGCGTGAAAATTTTTCAAAGGTGTCAGCACTTTTTATGTGTGTTTTTGTTTCCTCAGAAATGTGAGACGCTTTTAAATGCTTCTTCTGTTGAAGATGTCACAGAGTTTCCAAGCTTCAGAGTGCCGACGAGGTCTACTTAAATATCAAGGCTGGCCGATGACTTCAGAGAGATATGGTATATTCCTAATGAAACAATGCAACTGTTTTTTTTTACCCTATTCATTGCCGGAAAACGTGAAAGTTTTTCCAGAACGAAATGCGGTCAAATAAGGAAATACTTACGGGCACGAATATAGTACAAAAATATTTTTAATTGCCAAATTTATGCAACAGAAATTGTTTTTCAAAACAAAAGCAGGCAACCTTCCCCTTTCCCTAAACTGTGTCTTTTTTGTCTGTTGTGCTAATTTATATGTTAATTTTTTTTGCCCTCTCTCTCTCACTCTGTCATATTTCTATTTATTTCGTATAGTATGCATTCTACGAGTATTTTGTGCTGTTTTGCCATTTTTGTTGATGCGGTAGCTTTATTTTGAATAACAGGAACAAAACAGGAAAGGATGCCAGCCGTTGTTGTCCCTATTCAAAAAGGCATTTCGTTCTGTTTTTTGGGTTCTATTTTCCCTAAAATTTCGCTGAACGCACAGAAAAAGCCCTGAAAGGAGACCACAGACTAACAGAGGGAGACAGTCGAGGGCTCGTCAGCTCATAGGCAACTTTTTAATTTTCGGCTCGAATTAGAATAATAGTCAACGGATATTACACAATAGCTCCTAGGAGCGGGGGACGCTGACCATTTTTGGCCTGTGGCGCGTGTTGTAAGGATTTCCGGTCAGTCGGTTGTGGTCAACTAGAGACCCAAGTACGGTTACTAAAAGTCAGCGCAGCTAAAGTTCAACTCTTATTACGAAAGCTTATAGATTAAGCTTTAAGTTTAAGATAGTTTGATGGTGATAAAATGAACGACAATAGCTGAGATATTTAAGAAGTCAAAATTATGTAAATTTAATTAAATTAAGTTAAATTAGATGAAAATCAATTAAATCAAATTTCTTTAAAGTGTTACCAACTCGGTTATTTCTTTGAATATTATTTCTCAACAGTATTAGGCAATGATTTCGAATAAAAAAAAAAATATATATATATATATACGTATCTCTTAATATATTTTCCAAATTAATAATATCTCTAAAGAGCGTATAATAAAATTATTTCTTCCTATAATGAGAACTAACTTTGCCATCCAACTTCAGCGAAGGATCTTATTTATTATGCTTCTCTTAAATATACAAAAATATATGCTCATAAATTACTTTCAGTGCTAAATTATACAAAAATGATAGTTTGCAAACTATAAACGATATTTTCGAAACGGTATTCAAAACGGAGTCTAAGCGATACTTGTAATAGTTTTGGCAGTTATTTAGTTGGATAACTGATTTATGAAATTCATTATGATATGAAGATGAATAGCAATTCAATCTTCGAGAAATTCTCATTTTAAAGCTAAGAACATTTGACGTGCTTCTCTGTCTACCAGAAAATTTGGCCTCTCTGTCTCGTAGACTGTCGCTGCAGTCTAACTTTTTGGCTTGTTCGCCTTATGTTATGCTCATATTTATACCCGCAACAATGTGCGCCTCGTAAAACAATTTATAACTTTTGCGCTTTTGCCTAATAAGTTGGCATGTTGTGGCCAATAAGTTGCCGCAGAGACCCCATCCACTTCACCGTGACCCTCTCTCTCTCTCTTTCTCTCGCTCACTCTCTGCCTAGCCAACCTTATCCAGCGCTCAGACATACATACATACATGTGTATGTGGGCATGTCCTGGCAGGCGACAGGCCTTAGAAGCAGAAACTATGTAAAGTACGAAAAGTGCAACGCGGTACCTTCTTCCTTCCTCCTTTCTCCTTCCCTCTTCACTACTAAACTAAATTACAAGCATTGCAGCAACAACAACAACAACAAGAACAGCCGCCAGCAATGCTGCATTGCTTCCTCTTCGTCTTTCTCTCTCCCCCACCACCCCCAACACTTCTTGCCAACTTGTTTGCCATTGTTGTTGTTGCTGTTGTTGCTGCCTTAACTACTGTTAATTCTTCTAATTGTGTGTACGTTGTTTGCGTGCGCTAATGTCGCATATGCACAAGCAGCAACAATAACAAAAGCAACAACAATAACAACAACAGCAGCAGCATCAGATGAAGCTCCACATCAGGGAGCTCTCGGGCGCAGGGGGCGTGGCATGCAAATGTGTAACTGTTTATGCCAGCGTCGCGTCGCTTCGCTCGCGTTGTTCACTTGAGATTTTTGTTCTTGTTGTAGTTGTTGTTGCTGTCGACGTTGGTCGTCGTGTGTCGCTTGACAAGCAACATGGCAACTGCAAGGAGAGCAACACAGAGCGAGAGAGGCAGAAGAAGATGGCGGATGGCAGATGGAGAGGTGAGGAGAGGGGCAGCTCGCGCTTATTAGTGCAAAACGCAGCACGTTCTGCCACGTGTGCCTTGCGCCTCTATGTGTGTGTGTGAGTGTGTGTGTTTGTGAATGTGCATGTTTTGTTATTGTTCAATGTAATTAAATTATGCAGATGAGTGCCAACATGTCGCTGCTGCTGTTGCTGCTGCTGCTGCTGCTTTTGTTTTTGCTTCGTATTAACCAAATTGCATAGAAAAGTGTTTAGATACGAGCATGTTGGCTCCTGGTGTTGACAAACAGCTGGCAAGGCTTGACAGATGGGTTAACAAAATATTCATTATGCTGACAGCTGCACAAAATTGTTTCAGATATTCATTCAGAAAATAAAATATTCATTTAAAGAATTTAAAAAAATCATTTTCCACTTGGCAGCGGTGGGATTCGAACCCACGCCTCCGAGGAGACTGGTGCCTTAAACCAGCGCCTTAGACCGCTCGGCCACGCTACCATATAAATACCGACTGAAATTAAATGCTAATGTATCTTGACACAGTCTAAATGTATTTCTAATTTTAGATGTATCTGTGAAGTAGAAAATTTAATCGGAAAAAAATCACAAAAAAAATATTTGTGAAGTTTACTTACAAGTATTAGACAATCGAGTCTAAGAATATGCAGTTTGATGTTTATATGTCACTGAAAAAAGCAAAATTATTTTTAATTTTCTGAGTCAACACTCTCTGTATATCCGCCAAAAAAATCTGTTATTTCTTGACAGTTGTTAGAATATTCGAGCTAGTCACTCCCATCTTACAGTCTAACTGGTAATACCATAAATTACACAGTTGACTACTCATATCTCTAACCCTACAATAAAGTCTGAAGTCTCCCAATAATTCAATAATTCTGAATAATAATAATTTACCAGTTAGTTATCAATAATTGTAATATATTTAAGTTTAAGAAGAAAATGCCAAGTTTGTTTGATAAGTTTGTGGTTTATTTGATTTTATCTTCTAGTTGTTGAACAGTTTGCAATTATACATTTCATTGCCATCCATATACGAGTATGTAAGTATGTTCAATTTACATACAGACATATGTTCATTTGAAGGTTTGTATAAGATAAAGTGTATTTGAGATTTCCTTGTATGTTGCAAATAATTTTGTTATCTTTATCTGTTAATACTCCTCCATTAGAAGATAATCATACATATATTTTTATTTTTGGTTGATTTCATATAATATACTTTGCTTGTTGTCTTTTTAAACGCTTTTTTAACTATATTCGTGTCCCTTGTAATTTGCTTACACACTATTGGAGTTTAATTCAATTGTTTTCAATCTATATAGCTATGTATATATATATTTAATTATATAACTAGATGAAAGATTTGTGAAGATTTCATGAAATATGAAAATGAATTTATGTTTGAATAAGTTTTTTAATTACAAATTTGTTCTGTTTAGTTTTAGGTTACGATTAACTCCCTTGTATGTGTTTTGCATTTTGTTCCATTAATTTGTTAAATACTTATATACAGTTACTATTATTTAATGACGCGGCCAACTGAGCACAAAAAAACTGAACCAAACTGTCAAAAAGAACTTAAAAAATGACAATCCAATCAACCAAATGGCCATAAAAAAACAACAGAAAATTGAATTTGTTAAAACATTATATTTTTATTTACACATATTTTGTATTTATTTATGTTTCATAAATTGCTTTCGTATTCATATTGTGTCAATTTGTAGTACCATCTATATGAATATTGCGGGATTTGCATAATTTTAGCTATGTTTGTTACCTTTTATAGACTTTCATTATTTATTTTATCAATAAGTAATTCAAGTCTGAATTCTGACTTCTATTTGTTTTGATTACATTAACTATAAAAATGGTTTGTTATCTATGTTTGTTCTTATATCTTTAGCCCATTTTTTTTACATTTAAGTAATTGTAGGCTTTATTTTTATGTTTTCAATTAAACTTTTTGCATATTCATATTTGGATCGTAGAGTTTTTTTGTTTGTGTTTCTTTTTATATATATTATTTGATGGTTTTGCAATAGTTTATACTAAATACGTACATGTATATATATTTTTAATGACTTGTGCTAAAAAGCGTAAAATAATTGTATACAATTTTAGTAGATTCATTTAATTTATTGATTTTTTTAATAATTTTTTGCTTGTATTTTTTGTGAATAGAAATTAATTATATACAGGAATTGAAATGTTTAAGCAAAACTTAATAGTTAAGATCACTGGATGCGATAAAGGACAGTGCACAATGCAGTGTTGGGTAATGTCGCTCAGAACACTATTTGCCTGACCTTCAAACTGCATTGTGCTCGTCAAAGTGTATTTACACGCATTTAATTCGGATTTCATTTTGGGAACTAAACTCTAATTTATACAAATTGCTTTTGCCTGAATAAGAGTAAGAATAACTAAATATACAATTTATAAATATGTTTTAATTATGGATAGTTGAAATAACACAATGTGAACTGGTCTCAGCATCAGCCCTTGTAGAAGTGATACAACTCAATATCCGCGTTGTGTTGTTGCGGCTTGGTGCGACCCAAAGTGCCACACGACTTGAGTGTATATCAGTGATAGCGACGCAGACTCCCGTTGTTGTTGTTGTTGATGTTGCCGTTGACCAACAGTACACCACCCCCAGCGACACCATTGTGATTGTTGTTTGACAGAGTTGCCACATTGTTGTTATTGCTGTTGCTATTGAAGGATCGCCTTCCAGTCGTGTTGCCATGCACCAAGGCCATGCCCATCCCATTGCGCAGCGGCAAAGCGGGCGGAGGCGGTGTGGGCGTGGGACTGGGGGGCATATCATGATCCAACGGCAGCGAATAGTGAGAGTTGTTGTGGATGTAGCCAGCATCGGTCATGGCATCACAGGGCTTGGCATAGACAGCACCTCCATTGACGCCATTGTGATTGAAATGGTCCTGGGTGAGGCGGATGCCGGCGTGACCATTGGCCAGGGGTTGGCTGTAGTGCGACAAGGTGCTCTCCTGCACTCCACATTGTCGGGCTGCCATGTGACGGGGCAGTGAGGCATTCAACCCGAGCACCTTCCCCCCTCCATTGGCCAAGAGTCGCATGTCCTGTTGCGAGTGATGCGAGCGGGGAGTTGTTGCCCCCGACTGGGTCAGTGTCAGTGTCTGTGTCTGAGTCTGTGGATTGTTGGTCATATAGTGAATGTGGCTAAGTTGGGCAAAGGGCGCATGCGCATCGATGGCACTGGGCACCTGCAGTTGTTGTAGCGTCGCGGCTGAGGTTGTCAAGGGCGTGGGACCATTGTGACTGGAGGGGGCACCACCCCGACCCCGCAGCTGAGGTGGGGGTGGAGCTTCTAGCTATAGTTCTGTGACTGGTATCGGCCTGCTGCCCAAATACTGTGTGTTGTAGCCGCTAGGACAGGGATAACCCGACGCTGGGTGCACTCCTCCGCATCCTGGCGGCGGTCTCGTCATGTACTCCTCATCGGAGAAGGTCTTCTGATACTCGCGCTCCTTCCGCCCCAGGGCCGAGTGGCCCTTGAGCATCTCCCGAATGCGACGACGGCAGGTGTAGATGACCAGGGCCAAGGTCGTGATCAATGCCGCACAACCCACAACCATGATCCCAATGATGGCCTGTTTGTTGGCCGATCCGTGGGTGCAGCCCAGCAACGGCTCCGCCAGCTGAGTGAGGGGCAGTTCCCTCAAGTTGGCCGGATAGGCGCAGATGACTGGAGCATAAAGATTGCTGGCGTTCTTGCTGATGAGCAGATTGCGCAGCCACATCAGCTGACAGTCACAGACAAAGGGATTCTCCGAGAGGTCGAGGGTCTGCAGGTCCGACCAGGGGAACATTCTCTCCGACAGCGAGCTCAGCTGGTTCTCCTTCAGGATGACAGTGCTGAGGTGTGGAAAGCCGCCCAAGGCATTGGCATGCAGTTCGCTCAGCTGCTTGTTCGCGGAGAGATTCAGATGCTCCAGGTTCGTGTTGGCGGTGAAGGCGCCGCTCTCCACACGACGCAAACGCTGAGCTCCTGTGATCTCCAACTGACGGAGCTCCCGGAGACCCACAAAGGCGCCTGCTCCAATCACCTCAAAGTCGTTTTGGCCCAGCGACAGCTGCTCCAGCCGACCCAGATGCTGCAGTGCCGCGGTGGGAACAGCCTGCAAGCGATTATCTGAGAGGTCCAAGTAGCGAACACCCTCAAGACCCTTCAGAGCATCCCCGGATATGTTGTGAAGTCCCGCACCGCGCAGATCCAAACGCGTTAGACCCTTGAGGTCCTGGAAGGCACCAGCCGGAATTGTCATGAACGAATTAGTGCCCAGATAGAGTTCCGCCAGGCTGGGCAGAGCCTGGAAGGTGAGCTCGGATGGCACCGTAGTCAGGGTGTTGTCATCCAGGTACAGGACACGCAAGCTCACCAGGCCATCCAGAGCATGGGGATCGATGTGACTGATGCGATTCTGTCCGAGATTCAGCTCCTCCAGCTTAACCATGGGCGAGAAGGTGCGATACTCGAGCTCGGCAATCAGATTGCCCCGCAGATTAAGCACGCTGATTGTGGTCAGGCCAGTGAAGGTCTTGTTCGACACCTGTCCAATCTTATTGTGATTGAGGTGCAGCTCCTGCAGCTTCGCATGATAGGCAAATGAGCGTTCGGGTATCGTAACCATGTCATTGAAGGACAAATCAAGGAATGTGAGCTGCGAATAGAATTGCATCGACGAGTCGATGGTCTTCAGCTTGTTGTTCTTAATGACCAGACGCTGGATCGACGGGTTAAGTGCAATAGGTAGCACATCCAGCGTCCCCTCACCGCAGTTGACCATCAGTGTTTCGTCATCGCATTCACAGCCATTTGGACAATTTGCCAGGCCATTTGTCGACGGCACGAGCAGCATAAGGAGCAACGACAGCACGGCCAGTGGACCCACCAACGACAACGACAACAACGATGACGATGACGGCGACATGGTAATTGCCATTGCCGACGACCGTCGTCTGCTCATTACGTCCTACTCTCCCTGTCTCTCTCTCTCTCCTCCTCTTTCTTTCTCTTGTCGCTTTTTCTGTCGCTCTGTCTGCTGCTGGGTATAAAGCTCCTTTTTGGAGCGGGTGTGTGCCTACACTCTGTGGTGTAGTTCGTTTGGTTTGGTTTGCTTCGACTATCCTCCCGGTATAGCTTCTCCGTCTCCTCTCCGTCTCCCTCTTCGGCCGTCTTTCTCTCGCTGTTGTCCGCTTTTATTTTGGGTTAAATACGTTTTAGCCAAGTTTGCCAATGGCTTTCGTATTTGGCGTCCGACATTCGTGGCGCTCTGACTGCTGTTTAGCCTGCAAAGAGAAGCAATTGAAGAGGGGTTGAGAAGGGGTAAAATACATAGTATGTGGCGAGGGGGAGGGGGACGGGGGGTTTAGTATGTGCGCTTTAAATTGATTTTCCATTAGAGTTCAAAATTGCTTGGCTTTTGGATTTTCATTGGATTTGGCAGCTGCAGTCGCCATCTCGTTGGCAACTCCGGGTTGCCGGGCAAGTTAATCGGTAGTTTTGTGGATTATTTTCCACTACCTTTCCCTTTTTGCCCTCTGCCCTCGTCTCTTAACTCTATCCGTTTCTGTATCTGTATCTGTATCTCCATTTCGTATTCTTCGTACGGGCAGTAAACAAATGAAGACAATTTAAATGGCCACAGCCAACAACATTACCAACGGCATTCACATTAGTAGCCCCGGCAAATGGAAGCTGGTAATAGTTCGAATAGCCTTTAACTGGCGATGGACAGAAACCGCTTTAATGGCAACTAAATGAAGCCAGGGCCTGGGCTATAAAGTCAATTTTATATATCCAAACTTTGTTAGTCGTCAAGCAGAAGCATCTAGTATCTTTAATCTAATTCCTAAAGAATCGACAATGTTACTTAATCATAAGAAACCAACAATATATAGTCAGTTTATAGAGCTCATTGCATTGATATACTTTTTTAAATATACAACTTAACTAATAAAAAGATTGCTTTCTCCAATAAAAAATATTCGTAATAAATATATATTAAAAGCCTTGAGATAAAAATTCGAATTAGACAAAAATTATTGATATTATAATCAATAGAGAAATTAAAAAGAATACAAATTACTAGATCCAGCTCAATATACTTATTATATATTGATCTGATTAAAAAACTTGCAAACCCATTCCTCTAATAAATTAAAGTCAATTTAAAGCAAGATAAATAGTCTATTTTCAATGTGCTTTAAAGCGTTTATTTATTTTTAACAATTGTACCAAATTTATAAATATACCAAATATAGGATAGTCTGTATTTGGAATGAGAAGAGGTTTTAAAGGTCTCTAGTCCGATTCAAAGTAATTGTATTGGAAAGCCACTTTAAATTGTCCCACAGAGCTAACTGGGTTCTCTTTTAGGTCCTTTTTACTTGGCATTCGGGTATTCGGCAACCCTTAGCCAACTTCAAAGTCCCCAAAGGCGAACCCCATTCAATGTCCAGGCGAGGAAAGGTCCCCAATGAACCGACGAGGCCAAAGATATGCCACATAGTTTGGTCGAAACTTAAAAAACAACTTGCACTTTGTTTGCTTTGGGGACATTTATCAGTTTAGGAGAACAACGAAAATGGCAAAGAAAACTTAATTTAGCGCACAACTGTGCAAAGTTCAAGGATGCCAGAAAGGATATCGAAACAAGGCACAACCCCAAACGGTCTATAAAATAAATAAAACAAAAAAGTGAATACACATATATTGTTGTTTTGCCAGCCCGTCCACACACACACACACGCACAGTTTCGAGAATAAACAAAACCACGCCCCATTATACATTTTTGGCTGTGGCTTTTCATATTTTTCGACTTTACGCATTGTTTGGTATGGGAAATGGTTCGGCCCCAAAGGCGTCATGAAAATAATCATAGATGTGGGTCATACTTCACAACGAAGGGAGTGGCAGAAAAGGGGAAAGAGGAGGGCAAGACTGATGCCTTTGTGCTGTTTGTGCTGCGCCGAAAAGGATAACTGCTGGCAGCAACTCCAGCAACTCTCGAGACGAGACAAGACTCAACTTGGAATGTATGTACCAACTGCTTGACTCTCGTTTTTATTATGTAAATATCACATAAACACCCGGGAGCAACTCGGGCACAATCATATGAAACAACGCCACAAAAATGGAGCAGCTCGCTTCTCTTTTCGTGGTCCTTGGTCCTTGGTCCTGCAGTCTCCTCAACATTATCATGCATATGCCATAAAGCGACTTGTTGAGACTGCGACTCACTTGGGCCTCTCGCATGTTTTTTGGCAGCTTAAACTGTGAGCCAAAAAGGCGAGTCCCATTAAGAGAAAAAAAAAACAAGTCCTTTCCTGCTCCTGTCAGCGACTGCTCCGTTTATTTGAGTTCCGTGCGGGTAACAGCTGCTTAGGCAGTCAGTCAACACACAGTTGAGAGAAGAGGCTGAGACTGAGGCGGAGCTTATGCTTAGAAAATCAAATTTAAAATGCCAAAATGTGAATTTCTTTTGCTAAATGGCCAAAACAATCCGCAGGCCAGGTTGATTTTTTATTTTTAAATGGCCTCAGGACCTGACCCCTCACTTGCTCAGAGCTGTTGTCTTAGGCCGCCCTAATAAAGGCAGTTAACAGTCAGTTTTGTTTGGGGCGAGACAATTCGTTTACGTTAAGAGACTTACTCTTAACTTGGACTAAACAGAGAAAAGCTTTTGGCCAAGAGTCAATATGTGTAGACAAATTGCAAGCAGAGGGCCAACTCAAAGTGATACCCAACCTCAGTAGGTTACGTCTTAAACACGTCCCTAAACTTCTACGGGCATTTTTGCCAAGCTCAATTATAGATTGACAGCATATTAAATAACATGATGAACAAGGAATCTTATGGCTATTTCCTAAACTGGAACATGAGGATGATTGGACAGGACGATCCACGATCAAGACAAACATAACATGAGGATCTTCGTAAATCAAGTAAAGCATGTAATTTAGTTTTTAGAATTCTTTAAGATTTATTCAGAAATTATTCTTATCGTAAAGTAATCACTCAAAGCCTCTACTCTACATTTGCATATTTTTTAAATGCTATTATTACTTTGTTATCTGGAGAACTCGTTACTAATCACTCGTTACCTGATTACTTGCTAATTTACCTACTTGTTGGATGATTTTCCTCTGCAATCTAATACTGTCAAATCTCATAACACGCTACTTAATCTAGAAAATATGTCTCGCTATTTAATTCACTCTAATTTATATATTAAAAGCTCAACTTCTTACTAACCACAAAGCTTTACTCTTAACATTTAGCTTTGATATTACATACTTCTTTACCTGTCCTGCCAACTTGTTATATCATTACAATTCTATTCTTTTCCATTTAATGTCTCGCTGAATATTCTGGCAAAAAAGGCAACTTTAGTGCCCATATCTAACCTTACTCTTTGCCCAACACCATTTAAATTGTCACCCAGACCGAAACCCACCCCTCCCGCCACCCCCTTCAGCATCAACCCCCAACGTGGTCAGCGCTCAAAAGTATGCTCTAAATATTTTATAGCTAGCCGCTGAGATTTTTTGTTAGACGTTCTTATTTGGTTTACGGGCATCGGGCAAACCTTTTTCGACTGTTGTCCGCTGCTGAACTCATTTATTAGTTCTGCCAGTGTCCGGCTCGGAGAACGAGTCCGAGTCCGAGTCCTATCCCGACTCTTAGTCTGAGTCTGGGTCTGAGTCTGGGTTCCCAGGCAGCTGTCCATTGTTATAAATGTTTGTCTGTCAGTTCAACTGTGGCCGTGTAGCCTTGCGGCCATGCCCCACAAAAAAAAGGCGTAGAACCAAAAAAAAGCAAACTCTTTTATTGTACTTGTCTGTCTGTCCCCGTTGCCGTTCCCGTACCCATCTTGGTTCTCTTTCCATCTAGTTTTGGTTTGTTGGCCAGGCTTTGCCTTTGCTATGACTTCCGCTTTTGGCTCGATTCTCCTCCTGCCCTCACACTTTGCTGGTGCTTATTGTTTAGCCGGGCGAGTTGTTGAAAATTTGCCAAAAACAAAAACAGCGTGCTTTTGAAACAGTTTTTCTTTTTGTTATCTAAAACCGGGAAATTGCTAAATAAATGCATGTTTCTGATTTAATATAGGAAGGAGGGTACAACATGAATGGAAAGAACGAAGAGAGGGAGAAGCGGCAATCACTTTATTTAGTTTTCCTATTTATTTAAGACTTGGCAAAAGTTACCATTCAGTTTCGAACCGACCGCCCGCAACTCTTTGCCAGTTTTATTAATTTCACAGCCATCTTTGAGCTGCTCCAATTTCCACTAACTGTATTTACGCCCCCTCTGCCGGCCCCATCAACGTCAGCAATAAACTTGAAGCGGCTTGTTGTTGTTTGCCAAATGTTTAATATTTCAAAGTAACGCCAGCCAATAGCTGAGTAAAACCCACTTTCCATATCCGTTGTCTGCTGGGGGAGCATTGGGGTATTTTTCACTTCCAATCCCTCTCTCGCTCATCATCTATCCGCCTCTCTGTCTCTCTCTCTCTCGCTGTCATCCTAGTCCTGGTGTTATTTATATGACAATTTCGCTTGAGCGCGCGTTAAAATATCGCTGACAATATTTTATGCTCATGCTTTGCCTCATGTTTTGCCAACGTATCAAGTCCCCTTCTCCCTCACCCCACATTCTGCTATGATAAACTTGGCAAATTTATCCTGCTTTGTGCCATACGTCTTTTGGCACAGTTTCCGCTGAAGAACCCGTCGTCTGGGTTCCCCCCGGCCACTTCCCGCCGCTTTCACCCGCTCACTATTTGCACAGCTTACAGTTTCAGCAGTTTTCGAGCTTGAGCTTCGCGTGTGCATCTGTAAGATACTTTTTGTTGCTAAACAAGCACAGTCAAATATTTGCAATGCCCCAGAAAATACAACAATAATAACAGCAACAACAACAACAACAATAGTCAACAATAGATTGAGAAAGAAACAAAAAGCAGGAGGAAAAAAAAAGACTTGAAGCTCACGCATGCTGCAAAGTTGGGCGTAGTATTTGGGCCACTTCCCAGAACAACTCCCACCCCCATATCTCTCTCTCTCTCTCTCTCTCTCTCTCTAGCTCCTACTCCACCCAATCCGCCAGTGAAAGTCGGTGGAGAATGGAGCAGCCAGTCGTCTGTGAAATAGAAAACGAAACAATGTCTACCCTGGGATGGCGAGGAGTCTCCGCTGCTGCGCTATTTATGCCGCCAGGGGGCGCTTTACAATTGCAAGAACGCTCGCCGTCGTCACACATGTTACTTCAATTTCTGGTAATGGTAATCGGCATTCGCATTCGAGCAGCGAGTTGTAAGTTGCAAGTTGCAAGTTGCAAGCTGCATGTTGCAAGTTGCGAATTTTGCTTAGCCTTGAGAGTTTGCCTAGCAATTGATTGGGATTTGCATTTAAACTTGGATAGCGAACTGGTTTACTTTTTGGAATTCCTCGAGCAGCTGGTGATTTGTTAAAGAAACCAGAAAGCTATGTATTTAGAAATTTGAATTGGAATAAACATAAAAGGAAACAAAGCTGTTAGCAAAAGAAGTTATATAGTGGTTATTAAATGAATCGATCCCTACTATAATTAATACGTATTTATAATTTATTGTATATTGTATAAGCCTATCAGCCAATATTTTGTTAATTCTCTACGAGCCGATTTATTTTGTTTATACGTTCTTTGCAAAAAAATCAGTGATTGGTTACACTAAGGTAAGTATGCATTTTTCAAACTCTGCAGAAAAAAAAGTTATGGATGTTTTTCCAAATATTTCTTTTTTTTTTTCGTAACTAAATTGACAAATTAAGTTAACTAAATTAACTGTTAAGACAAAGCTTGAATAAAATATCTTTAATAATATCTTCTATGTATTTGTAATACTTGAGTAATTAAAATTTCTCTTCTTACGTATTTTTCCTTAGTCCAGAAATATATCAACTAATTCGTTTAATATGAATGTTTCAACATTTCGAATTAAGTTCAACTTGTGTGCCTCAATTTGCTTTTTGGATAGCCGAAAATGTGCTTTAGGGGAGTGCTTGGCACAGCTTGGTCATTTGCTGGTATGTTGTTGTTTTTCTTAGTTTCGTAATTTTTTCGAAAGCTGTAATCCCTCACCCCATAAGATGGGGTCGATGGAACAGCGCTTTAGCATCAAAATGTATTTTATGTGTCCCTTGTACATTGAGACTAGCTGAGCGACGACGGGAAGTTGTAGGACAAGTGTCGCTAGCCAAGAATTTGGAATTTCGGTGACTTTGGCTCTACGACGACGACGACGACGCTACTTTTATAGCATAATTCCTAGCGCCGTCTTTTTGTTTTTACTGCCTTGCCAAAAACTTTGACTGCCAAGGCGTTGTGGGGGAGAAGGGAACCGAGTGTGAAGAGTGTGCAAAGGCGGCTGCGAATTGGCATCGCAAGAAAGTAAAGAGTAATACCCAAAGCAGTCATAAAGTAAACCAAATATTTTACATATAAACGACCGCAAGCAGACGTCAGAGTCGAGGCACTTTGGAGAATACTGAAAATCCAGAGAGGTGTGGGCTAGACGTCGTCGCCATTTTTGTCATAACTTTTTTGCCCCATCTTTCGCTCCTTTTTTCTTTGTTTTTGGACTTGTGCCCATAAAACGGCGACAGGCCAAAAGTAGGTAAAAAACTTTACCCGGCGACCTTGCCACACGCAATTCTTAGTTCCCCTCCGCCGCGGCGTCTGGAAGTTTAAAGCCAAGGAAAAGTTATATGTGGCAGACAATAAATCCATGCTATTGATCCCTGTTATATGTCTTAAACAAATTTATATGGCAAAAGGAAAACTAGAGCTAGCTCCAGTTCAATATACTGCCGTCCTACCATCCTCGGCCGGCATTTGATAAACGCGCATATGGCATCGTAAGAGCATGTCGAACATAAACCTTGCACGGCTGGAGATTTGCCATGGACTCGTATGCGGATGCGGATGCGAATTCGGGGCAACGTTTAGTGCAGAGGACTTGAAAATTAAGGCGACTCACAGCGAAATTTTATTACAATGTTTATTCTAAGAGCAGCTTAAAGTGAAACTATAAATTTCCAGTCCAACCAACACGGGGGCGGATAGTTTGGCGCTCCAAGGAGATAAAATTAAGTTAAGGTAATTTTGGACAGCGACATTTTCATGTTGGCTAACTAAGTAGCAAACTGAGCTCAAGGAGCGTTTACTTGAAAGAAAAGAAAAGTAGAGAGAAAGTTGATATGGTCGAAAATAAGAAATAAAGGTAAATTCAAAGATAGATAGGATAATGATAATATGGTATCGTGACTTAATGACAACAAAATGGATATTAATGCGGAAAAAATTTAATCTAAAATAAAAGATGATCAAAGATAAAGTAGAGAAATAGAAAAATAATTTGGCACAAAATAGGAAAAGGGTAGGTGCCAAATAGTGGTTATGGTATATGAAAATATATTTTATAAGTTAATTAGAAATAAAATGAAGAGGAAAAAAATAAAGCAAGGGGCTAAAGAGAATTATAATGGCTTAAAATCTAGTAAAATAAACTTCAAAAACGACAATTTAATAAAAAAGAGAATGAAATCTCTTTAGTCAAATTGACTTAATTGAAGCAAACATATTTGCAAAAGAGAAACGCTCTTAATGGAAACTGAAAGTCCTCGTAATCATAATTGTCGTCCCAAAAGACCGTTGAAGCTGAAAGAGAAATCCTTAGTTTAAGTGGAAAAATTGCAGCACAAGCCTCGCAAATTAAACTTCCATCCGTAGGTAACTTTTTTTCCGTTCGTCTTTCAGAAAGTTTTCCAACTTTTAGCATCACTTTGGCTGCTTATCGGCAAAAGTCAGCAAGCAGATCGGATTTGTGTTTAAATTAAGAATTAAATAGGGAAAATGCAAAAGCACAGAAATGAAAACGAGAATGTGAATGAGGCGAGCTTAAAAGCGCGTAAAGGATTTACCGCTAGTTGGCGAAGGGTTTAGGGTTGCCTTTGCGACAATGCTCTGACAGGCATTAGAAAGCAGCAGACAAGGAGGAGCTGAATTTGTTGCTGACTCGACACGCAAAAGCTGCAACAAGCTTGCTAGCTAAAGACTTAGAGCAAAGAAGTAGAATGGAGGTAGAAGGGAGACTATGTACTCGTAGACTAAGTAGCGCCTGCCAACCGTTGACCGCGGCTATGTCGAGCGCCATAAATCTTTGGAAATCGCGGCGGGTGCAAAGTGCGCCACAAAATGGCGAAAATTGCACAGCAAGGAAGTAACAAAAGCGCCACAGCCGAAAACCGGGGACCATGGAAGCCGGAGAGTCATAGACTCAGGGACTCAGAGACTCAGCTAGACCATGGAGACATGCTGCAGGTAGACAAGAATCTAACATTGTTGTTGCTCTGCCATTGGCCATGGCCAGAAAGCCTCGGCACATGCTCGCAGTCGGTTTAGTTGCAGTTGGCGTGTGGAAAATTTAGTGCGCTTGAAATGTAGTTGCACAGTTGCGGTGATTTAGTTGGCCATTGCTCTCGAGCTGAACCGAACAGTGGCCAAAATGAGTTGTGGGTAGCAATGGAGGTCAGACGACTAAACAATAAACTTAAATTTAGGACAGTGCACAATTATAAGGGACAAAAGATATAAGGAATTAAACAGAGTTTAAGGCTGAGACACTATTCGGGTTGTTGTTGAATATTGATTACTTCGGATTTCAATAGCTTTATCCAATAAAAAGGAAGCGATGGAATATAAAGTTAAAGAACCGCTTTACTAGTGGGTGTGCATTGAGAGCTGTCTAACCTTTCAGATATAAAGTAGAAAAATCAACTAACTAAAAATCAACAAGATTGTAATTCCATACGAACTATTGATTTGATATGTAAAGCTATATGTAAAACATTTGTTCAATAAAGTCTTTCGAAAAACTAGAAAAAAATTTATCCTGTTTATTTGATTTCATTTAATCTGTAGGCTTCGATAAACTTAACGTTGGTAGATGAAAAATTACATAAAACAATTAGATGAGGAATTGTTTCCAAAGATCAACATATTTTCCATTTAAAGGAATGTTATGATTTATATATGGAAACAAATCCCTCGGTGTGGGTAATAATTGCGCAGAGAAGCGAAATGGCTTAACCTTCTTGACAATCAAAGAAGACATTCGAAAAGTTCTGAATGCTCCCCATGGAAACTTTGACTTTAATTTTCATTAGTGGAATGCATTAGCTCATACCACTGTGCATTCAAATGTTCCGTATTGTGTGCATTGCTTTTTAATTTCCATCGCTCAACATTGTGTAAAACTTTTGCCTACCGTCGACTTCCAATTTCCGCCCCCTCTAGTACATCCCCTTCCCCAGTTAACCCCCTGAAAACATGAAGGAAAACAGCAGCAGCAACGTCACATGTGCGTCCATTCTCGTGAATTCGGGGAACCTGGGATCGGGTATAGTCGAGGATTTTGCTTTAAACATCAGCATTGTTTATGCTTATGGTGGGAAGGGACGCGGACTACGTGAAGCTGAGATGGAGATAGCGAAAGAGAGAGAGAGAGAGAGAGAGAGAGAGAGAGACGGCAAACCAGACTCGTTTAAAGACTCTGTGCTGTCGGGAAACCGACATGAGTTAAGTGCGATGGTAAAATTTATGCGAAGAATGCAGCAGCAATATGTGCAACAGCAGCGACAGCAACAGCAACATCAGCAACAACAACTACAACAACGAAAACAGCTCGAACTCCTAGAGAGCCAAAAGCCGAAGCGACCCAACCACATGGCGCACTTTGTACAGCGCACAAAAAGGACCAACAAAGGCGACTCTGGCGTCGTTTTATACAGGACTACTTTTATTTTATATACGTGTATTGCTTGAAAAAGCCTTGTGGAAAAGAAATGCCGCGGGGACAAGAAAGGCATTTGCCATCCCTTTCTGCCACGCCTGCAACGGATGCCCAATGTGTGAATAAGTAAGCTTTGTAAGATGCTTTTTCCATCTCCCGAAGTCCATTCCTCATTGTTTCATATTCATTGTTCGACGCCTCGGTTAGGCCGACGAACACTTAATAAAATTTTAATTGAAGCGCAAGAATTTAATTAATTTAATTATGAGCGCAAAACAAAACCAGAAGAAAGTGGATATCAGACTAATATGATGATGGACGAGTACTTATTTTACATTGCGTGGCATGTGGACCACAATTGAGGAATGGATTGAATCACAAAGAACAAGGCAACGCACCATTTTAATAAAGTATTTAAATACAGTAGACCATAATTAAATCCGGACATTTCAGTACGGCCTATTTATAGATTTTTCAATTTTAGATAGGTTGATATTTATAGATGTACATATTTAAACTACAAGCCACTGTTCGGATATAGTGTCTTAATTCTGCGAATATAAAATATTCATTATATTTACAATCAGACTTAAATGCGCAGTTTTGAAAGTTGTCGACAAACCTTTCCAGCATTATTAAAACATATGAAAATTCTTTGATATGCTATCCAATGAAACCTTTAAATCATTTATTTCAATTCGATATTACCATTTTATTTATTGCATTTATTCTTTGATTATTTCACCATTGTTTAAAAAACTTTTTCCTTCAACTTTTTCTTTCAACGCAATTCATTGTATTTTGTCTTCAATAGAGTTGCCAGCAACCTTTTTTGTGCCAAACCAGCAAATATATTCTTAAGTTCGTTTGGCTTGACTTTGTCTTTGGGTTTTTTGGCTACGTGCCGTTTGTTTTGGGGTCAAAGAGGAGCAACAAAAGGCGAAGCCATCCGTACACTAATTGCGAGTTGTTAATGTTGCAGCTGCGCAACGACGGCGACTCAATTGAAAATCTTTAGTGACTTTAAGACTGGAAGTAATATAAATCACACAAAAGGTTCAGAAAGTAACCCAATGCCGGCAACGGTCGCTTGTTTAATGACGCAAGTAATTGCAACTGCAATGCGAGTTGCAAGCTCCAAGTTGAGAGTTGCCAGCTGGGGATTGTGGGCAGCTTGAAGTATAGAAAACAACAACTGAATAATGGCACAAGGGAGCGACTTAATGAAAATCAAACATACAAACAACAACGACAACAAATACAACAATAACTCAAAGTCGGTCAACTGTGCTGTGGAAAACGTCGCCGAGACTTTCGAGACCCCGAGCAACTCTCAAGTGGCGCATACCAAACAATAATTGATAAACGAACAGATGTACAAGTGTTTAACTGAATGAATGAATGATGTGGTTCTGCATTTGAAATATGTATGTATGCCTGCCAGTTGCCAGTTGCAAGTTGCAAGTTGTCAGTTGCCAGTTGACTGCTTTGAAGTTTGACTGTTTGCATTTGCAAGGGTGCATGGGGAACTGGCAATCGTTAATCGGCATTGGCATCGGCAAAGGCATCGGTAATCGTTGCAGCGAGGGGGTTGACCCAAATCAATTGATTTATGCACTTGGTGTTTCAATTGAACACATCGAGTAATTAAATAAATGAAGAAAGTTGACAAACTGTAGAGTCTATTGTAGTTTATGCTCTGGCTTTAATTAAGTTACGCACTATCGGACCAACTGGAGCGCAGTGAATGCTGCAGACACGGCGGCATGTGAAAGTCATCACTTGCCGGCTGAGAAGCGCATAGAGAGGCGCGCTGTAATTGTCACGCAATTTACAGCCGCAGACCAAGTGGGGCCAATGGCCCTCGAAGTTCATAAACTTGGCGTTGAATCAATGCGGAAGACAATTGCTGCGACGAGTTGAGGCCAGAATCAAACCTTAAACTAAAATATTATCAACGTGCTCAAGTTTAATCAGACCACTTAGCTATAAGTAAAACTAGAATGCTAAATAAAATAAAATATATAAAATTAATTTTCCAAAAAGCTACACTCAAACTCAAGCTGGGTCAAGAGATTGCTAATCTCTTATTTAAGTCAAATATGAAATACTTGATTCAAGTACGATTTTTTAGTGCATGTGGAACAACAAATGAAACACAATCAATTGAAATTGTTCTAAGATCAATGCAATTTTACACTTCTGCATATCTTAAGTATGGGATTTCATTTACCAATTATAAATATGACACTGTGTAAAAGACGCGTTTGAACTTTGCAAAAACATATAAACATAAATAAGCGATCAGTTTCAACAAATTAGCTTGAATCCATAGAAGATTGATAGTCTGCCTTTTTTTCAAATACATAAATAAACAAAAGCTTATGTTTCTGGGAAACAGAAATCACATAAGAAATTCGACTCGAATGCAAATCATGCAAATTTCGCTGAATTCAAAATAAACGAAGATTTTATTTATGTATTACACACACTGGTTGGCATATTTATTTTGACAAAATTTAAAGTTAAATATACTCAGTATTTGAAAGTACTTTAGTAAATTTTGGCATCAATTGAAAGGTCATTTTAATTCCGCTTAAATGGTACAAAACTTTCCTTAAGCCATTAAGTACCCATTAAAAATTTAGAATTTTTGTAAAGGTACATTTTTTAACTATTTTCCTTGATCTGAAATAAAAAATGTTTTGATGCAAAAAGTTCTTCCAAACAATTCTAATAGTGACTGCAAACAATTTTGGAAAAAAATCTCTTCGCTAGTTTTTTTTATATTTTGAAACATGCTTCAAATTACAATTTTAGCCACTTTTTCCTCCTTTTCGTACAAATAAGTGCCACGCCCCGCTGCAGCCACACCTACCATCTACACTGAACACTTAAAATGACAGACGGGCAGACAAAGTGTGTGCGATAAAAAAAAACCCAAAAAATGGAACTCGACATTTGCAAGCCAAATTAATTGTTGTATTTAGCAAATGAAATGGCAGACATATAAATACGCATTAAATATAATTGCAATTGTATTTGGTGTTGTAATGCAATCAGTTTCGATTTGATTACCTTTAATTGACTTTTCAGCACTATGGAGTAATTGATGCTGACAACGATGACGAAGACGGCGGCAGCGACTGCGACGTTGACTGCGACGGCGACTGCGTCGTCATAAACATTTAACACTTTATGTCGCTCATTAACAATTCAAAATATTCCCTTCTTTCCCTTGTGTGTATTGTTGATTTTAATTTAAAACATTTATTTTGTTAATTTGGATTCAACGCCGGAACTTTGTTGTCAAACATATTGTAATTATACATTTTTCCTTGTAGTTGTTGCTATTGTTTTTGTTGTCGCTGCAAAGAGAGGAATGTGTAAAAAGGCAAATAAATTATTAAAGCAACTACAAATTGCAGCTGCGGCATCAGTATATTGTTAATAATGTCACAGTTTGATGCCAACAACAATTTATGATGAGCTTAAAATATGCATTAAACAATTTTTTTAAAACCATTTTACTCGTATTTGAATTTTTCTCACTTGCTCAACATTTTTCAATTATTTATGTTAATGTTTTAATGGTTCAATTGAATACATTAAAACCATTAAAGCATATTGCCTAAGTGTACAATTTAAGGGTATGTCTATTATGTTGAAAGGCTTGAAGACTATTAAAAAATTAAATATATATTTGCATAATTAAATTTCATAAAAAGATTTTAAATCAAATTTCAGCTTGATACTTCAAGCGAGTAAGCGGAGTGTGTTTTATTTCAAGTATAGAGAGTGCCATGATAGTTATAATCTATACAAATAATTAATGCCCGAACCCGGACCCAGATTTCGGACCAGACCGAGCCCGAACTCCAGTCCAAGCGAACATGGCGCAAATGTGACAAATATGGGCATGAAGTGTGCAAGTGACAAGTCTAACATACTTACAAATTTTCATGTGGCGGCCACAGAGCCGAGACCGCATTATCACCCTGAGTAGGAAAGGAGTCGGGTAAGGAGTCGGATAAGGGGGAAGGCAGGGATGGGCAGAGGGAGCGAACAGGGACCGTCAGACACAAGGCACAGCGTCATTGCAGCATAGAAATTTGCGTTTTCAAATGTATGTTAATGATGTACCAGGTTCCAACGAAGGCTGACTGCCTTGTCCACAATGCCAGTGATGATTTCTAGTTTTCCAACCCCTCTCCATCTCCCTCTTCCCTCTTCTGCTTCTTCATCTCTGCATTTGTTAAGTTAGCCAAACGTATTTCCTGTCTTTCCTCACTGATCCAACACATTGCTAGCTGTTTTTATTTTAATGATACTTTTTTTGTGCTCATCAAAAGAGCATGAAAAAAATGTGTGTAGATGATTTGAATATGTGCAAACTAATGTTGTTGATGAAGCTGCGCTTAATTTTTTTTTCCTTTGTACGACATGAATTTCAATATTCCAGTTTTCGGCGGAAATACTTTGAGGAGTGAATGGTTGGTTGGGCCACAACTAATGTGATTTAGATGGCAGGCGAATTTAACTGGGAATATCTTTAATTATGTTGAATTTAAATATGTTTTGACAGATCTTTAAATTAAATATCGATTGTAGTTTGCTTAAACTCCTATTAGGAATTCCTGCTAACAAATCTCTCAATCTATAGTCAAGCCACCGGAAATGCGTGTATTACGCGATGAAGTTGACACAAAGCTAAGTCGCAAGTGCGTAGACAGGAAATGACAACATTGTTGACTAACAAACAAGCCAGAGTGCAGGCAATCAAAGAGCTTCAAGTTGCATGGGGAAAACTAAAGCAGGCAGTCGCTAACAGCTTAACTTGGTCAAGAGTGGAAGATCAACGAGCTGCCCATAAAGACAGCAAGAAAGAAAGAAAAGCCAACTGACTATGAGTAGTCATAGCAATCATAGCTGCTTGCATGCAGCATGCAATGGGCAGCTCTCCTCCTACTCCTTCTCCTCCTCCTCTACATCTGTTTTCTCCTCCTCTTACTCCATCCCATTGCCAAAGCTAACAAGCCGTCAATAAAAGTGGCAGCAGCTGCTTCTCTTTCTTTTCCCTATTCGTGACTGGGCACAACACAGACTCTTTTCCAATGCAGTTTTCAGCTTTAGAGTCATTTAAATGCACACGCGTGGAAATGGCAGCGGCAGAAGTTATTTTAAGGCCAACACTGACCTAGACACGAATGCTCGTCCACAACTTCCAGAGCAATTGGTCTGTACACGCACTTGGATTGTCATATCTATTTCTCTATCTCTCTCTATCTGTCTCTCGCCCTTTATCAAACTATTTGTATCTGTCGCCCCACACGAAATTACATAATTACCAACAATAAATTGTAATTACTGCCTTGAGATACATTTGCTCAGATAAACGGTTTTTCGTGTCTGTCGCCAGTGTGTTTGCACTTGGACTCGGTAAGTTTTTCTTGCTTCTCGCTTCTTGGGTCTCACTTTTTTTTGTGCCTTTGTTGCGTCTCATTTTCATATTGTTGTTGGCACGACATTGACTTTGCCTCGCCGGTCGCATAAATTACACTGAGCAATTACAACCAACCATCCAAAATGTAAACAAACTTGGGGAATACGCACACAACTTGCGCATAGGCGTTGCCCAAACGCGACATTACCCCAGGGCAGACGAGGGGCAGTAAGTGGAGGGGGGTGGGAGAAAAAATAGCGCACAAATCGTTTTTAAGTTCACAAAGTGCGTGCATAAATTTGTGAGGCCTTAGGTAATTTATACAGATTTGTGTTGGGCCTGCAAATATCAGCTGATTGGGGGCTACGAATATAAGAGAATGAGGCTAACCTTGTGCGAGTTCTTTGGACCGAGGCTAGAAGAAATTCTAAGTGGTGTAAAAATGGTAAAATTGGTAAATACAATATTGATGAATTGTAGATCCCCATATCCAGACCGTTATATAACAACATAATCTCTCTACTTATACAATTTTTAAATACAATATAAATCATTTTCCAATGAAATTTAATTTAGTAGGCGAATCAAAAGATATCAGTTTGAACTTCACAGAGCAATGTAGAGAATTGCGTGCAAATAATGTCGTATGGATATGTGTAGCATTTGCTTCTTAAATAATTTACATAACTATAATTGTACATAGCATTTTATGATTGCACTCATTTCTAAATAACCCCAATGTGTCAGAAATGTGGACATTGTCCATTAAATAGACAACTCAAAATCAATGCCACATGCTAAACTGGCAAGGCTGTGACCTATACAATTATATCACAGAAATCACTGCCAACAACAACAAAATCCACAATCAGGGCCAACGACAATAACAAAATACTGTGACAAATTGAGCTCACCATAAATTGCAAGTAAAATTAAATAATAATTGAGGCAAAATGCACGATGGCAACACTTGATTGCAGACAAAAATCTATAACAATCTCTCTCTCGCTTTCTCTCTCACTCGCTCTCTCTGCCTCTTTCTTTCGCTATCTTCCTTCTCTTTATTGTTGAACTAAAAAGCAATTTCAATAAATAAACAAATTAGGTCAATGCATTCCAAAAGCTGGGAGTCTAGGGGCTAGTTTCAATCTAATGACATCATCCGAGTCGAATTTTAAATTGTCAACGTCTGTTGCCAACTTGCAACTGCAATACTCGTATTCAAATTTGATTAGACACGGTTTTTGCGGGGGACGAAGTGACCCCAGCCCCCTTCCTTTCCAGATAGCTGAACTCATTAGGGTCAAAGCCCCGACACCCGCCGTCCTCATCTATTATGGCCATATAATCTAGCAGTCGGGCCAAAAAAGTCACTCAGTCCGTCTGTCTGTCGATAGGTCGGTTGAAAATGTTTCAAATATTTAGCTTTTTGGCGCATTATGCAAAATTTTGATAAATTTTATAAAATGTTTGCTGCCTAACTAGTTCGATCTGCTCGATTCGTAAGCTGCATATTTAAGTTGTACAACATTTTAAACGCCCGGCTATTTGCATACCTAATGAGCAAATACAAAATCAACAAAAAAACGTTAAAGATATATCAATAACACACAAAAGAAAACTGTTGACTTTGACCACATAAATTTTATGCATTTGATTTTGATTTTAAATCAAATAATATCTAATATAAAATCCAAAATCTTCGTTAAATAAATGCGCATTCCGTTTAGCGGGGTTATCAAATGGAAATGCAAACGCACAAATTCATAGATTAATACATACATATAGAGGAATTAAATATTCAAGTATTTATTCTATATTGTTTTAAGTGGGTTTCGAAAACACCCTGTAAACACTAATAAGACAATTGTTTATTAATTCAAGATTAGCTTTAATATTCTTTTATTTATAAAAAAATTTAATATTTTTGAGATTCATGAGGTTTGCATACAGGGTATAGATAAGCTGGGTATTCTCGACTTTATTAATTTGATTAGTTTATTGAAAAATATTTTTCTTTTTTTTTTATTTATTATAAAGGTTAATTGACTGCTGCGCATTAAGCGGAAACAACGAAATAAATGATGTGATAATACGATGCTCGAAATAAAATTATAATTTTCAGTTAGACGGTGACTTTGCATCTTTATATTTTCTTATTTTTGCACAAATTATTCCCACGAATTTTGAGTTTAACGATGTTATTGATGTTGATAAATGTTTGCAGCTTGTTAATGGCGACAGGTTTAACAATTTTGCTTATTTGAAGACAATTTGCAAGATTGTATTAATTGAATGTGTTGCATATTAAATCAATTTATTAATTTTTAAAATACTTTGATTAAAAATTGCTAATTGAAAGATTATTTTCATTTCTGAGTGAAAAGTAAATAATTTGCAAATATATATTGATAAATTCTTATAAATGTGATAAAAGACATATTAATTGAAATAAAAATCTTCTGTTTAGTTTCGATTAATTTCGCTTTAAATTAATTGCTAATTGTTTTGAAAATTGTATTCCAACTAATTTCTATAATCTGCATTAATGCAAATCATCTCGGTTGCATTAAGGTTTTTTAATTCTCGGCTGTGATAACATTAAGCCTGGCACATTAAGCATTTAAGCCCAGCCACGCCTTTTGATGTATTTATAGCGGTTGTAATGTTTATTCTCTTTTTTTCTTTTTTGCAGATTCCCGTAAGCCCGTAAGTCAAATCGATGTGAGGCCAGCACCGTTTTTGTGGCTATTTATTTATTTATTATCACAATGAGCCAGCTCTATCCGGCCTACTGCTATTCCTCCTTTCCTATTCCTATTTCAAAAGCTCCTCCGGTCATTTCCTCGCCTCATTTAATTTCGCTGGTAGACCACACACATCGCCTTCTATCTGGGATTTTCCTTCATTTTTTCCTGCCACTATTAGTTGTCCAATTTCAGTCGCTTCTTCATGTCCGTCCTGGACCCTCCATTATGCGCCTCCATTATGCCTTTGTTTGCCTTGATAATGTTTCACATAGAGTGAGTGAAGTCTCCCTAGTCTTTTGGCATTGTCAGCTTTTGCTGGCCGACTGCCTTTTTTGTCATTTCAGTTCTGTTGATTTTGCAAAAAAATAAGAAAAAAGATCAGGAGAAACAAAATATTTGCCACCTCCCCAGGCTGCCTAGTTTCCTAGTGTTTGACTACTCCAACGATGGGCCAATGTAAATAATTTATTTATGGTCTTGTTTGTTTACTTCTTTGCGAGGCTGCTCCCTGCTCATCTCTCGTCTGTTCACGTTCACTATCTTGTTTGCCTAGTGCTTAGAAGGTGCTGGTTTTTGGCTTTCCAAAGCTCTCTTAGGGAGAATGACTTCTGTTCTAGCTAAGAGTTCCCCTGCCTAGTGCTGCGAGTTGAGCTCAGTCCAATTCACTTTATAAATAAGATATCAATTGATTTTGTGCAGGCGTAAGTTAAGAACAGTTGCCTTTAGCATTATTTACAGCCCTTAAGGCGATTAACAACGATTCCATTTCAGCTACAATCTCTCATGTAAATATCGTAATTTTAAACGAAATTGAAGCACATTCAGTTGCTTCTTGTATCAACAGCAAAATGACATAAATATTATTGCAGTTGCCTGGGAAAATCAGAAATTCTCTGATTTTTATTTAAGAAACGAAAAAAAAAAACAAAAATCAAAATCAAAATAAAGAAAAGGAAAAGGAAAAAGTTCGTCGTATGGCTTCAATTTCGGTCTCATATTTCGTATTTCTTTGGCTCTTTCTCATATCTTTTGCTTTTAAGTAATGTTTATTTTGGTTGTGCTTGGTTATGGTTTCGCCTTCTCCTCCTTTTCTGTATCTGTTTGATTGCTTCCTTTTTTTTGCAAATATTCTGCATATGCAGCTGGGAAAAATGCAAAAGAGTTCTTGTTTATACTTTCGTATACTTATAACTTATTTGATGACACTGTAATCGTCTTTGATTGCGCGATTGCCATATAATAATATGCAATTGGGTTCTCAAGCTATGGAAGAATCAAGTGTTTGTATAAAACTTGAGTAAAGCTTGAATTAAAATTAAAAAAGAGTGATTGAAAAAGTTTTTTAACATTTTCAAAGTTATACACAAAAATCACTTATTTTCAGTTGCAGCCAACTTAACTGTTAGTATTGTCAGATTGTTTTCTCGATAACTATGCAATGGAAAAACTAACCTAAAATCAAATGCAAGAGCTTTGACTGATGCAATCAATAACGCAACTTTAATTCACAAAGTGAACATTCGTTAGTTACCACATTGATTTGATTGGAGTTAAAGTTGCAACACTTTTCGCATATCTCTGTGGTCGCATCAGTTGAAATTGTCTCAACTGCAGCCCTGATGAATCATTGAGCAATTATATGAGCTGAGACTGAGATTGGGGCAGAGTCTGAGTCTCGGACTGACCATGGAGTATGGCAATTATGCAATTTTGTACAGGTCAAAAACACTTGTCGCCGTTTAATGTGCAGTTACCAACCGACATATCTGATGATTCACACAGTATTCAGGTATTCAGGCATTAAGATATGTAGCAAATTGTACGATGGCCACAGGCAACGACAGCTGAGTCAACATACATATATATAAACATGTATCCATATATATATGTATCTGCAGTTGCACGAGCATAAAATGCAGATACAGGAACAGACTGAAGGCACGATAAGCAAATCAAAGCAAAAAGTTTACATTTGAAACAATAAAAGATGAAAATGTCTTGGCTTGGCTATTGGACTTGCTCTATGTATGTCTCGACTTACAGTCGTTTGTATCAGATAACATACACACACACATAGAGATAGAGAGAAATTGCAGATGGAAACCTCACTAAGAAGACTCCGAGTTGCCAGAGGGGAAATTTGACATCAAAAGCCACTGAGAAGTGCCGCCAAAGTCGACAGTACGAATAGCTGAAGTTACAGTACGAGTACCACAACTCTGTATCTCAGCAGCTAACTGTAATTGTATCTAACAGCTACAACTGACAGGCCGGGCCAAGAGCCGACAGAGGCGACTGAGGCGACAGCATGGCAACGCGTCGCTCTGGAACTTGTCTTACTTTTTATGGCCAAAAGCAGCAGCAGCAGCAAAAACAACAGCAACAGCAACATCAACATCAACGCGTGCGGCTTTTGCCACAAGAGGAGGCGTCGCATCGAATCGCATCGTCTTGGATCGCATCGAACCTGAGGCCACCCAAAAATGGTCAGCAAAGCGCCACCAAATTGACTGCTAGTCCCGCAATGGATGCGACTATCTCGTAGATACTTTCCTCTAGCCTCGGCTAAGTTGGCTCTGCCATGGCCATTGCCATTGAATTATTGTTTGAAATCAAAAACTAACCATTATTTACCCGCAGAGGAGTGCCCAAACAAAAGCCAGGCCGAAATTGCAAAGGAAAAAAAGTTAGACAGCTACGAGTTGAGTCTCAAAAGTTCTGGCGAATCTCAGTTAGGAATGATGGCAATGTGAATTAGTTTCTAAATTATATGAAAGAACATTAGAACAGTCATGAGATCAATTTGAAACAAGTTGGAAAAAGTCTTCAAACTGATATATTAAATACAGATCTTTCAAATAAAAATCTTTTGGAATATCTAAAATTTCAAGGAAGGAAAGTGGAAATTAGTGTTTTATAGATTTAAATAATAATAGATGATCTCAATGCTCAGATAGATTTAAAGGCTTCTTAAACAGTTTTGGCTATCAATATGAAAATCAACATTACACGTAATCCAACTGCGAACTTAACTCGCATTTAAAATCATATTTTATGAGCTTGTTAAATGACATCCCTTGTTTATTTCCGAAACTAATCGGACAACCGGTGCTAAGTTCAAGTGGTGGTCCATGAAAGTTGTATTGAAAGGCGGGCGACAGAAACAGAGCTACAACGACAGATATACTACAGGCTCGGAGAGACAGTCAAGACAGCCGAGACAACGACAACAACGACAACAACAACAACAACGGCAACAAAAACTTTGCGAGGGGCCGCACCGCAATTGACTGGCAAACTGGAGCTGTAGTTACATCCTGGACCGGATCTGGCAGGAACTGCCTCCAGAACTTTCCCCCCTTCCCCCCCCCATACCCATCACCCTCTCTGCTCTAGCGATTTTACCTTCAACTTATTGCCAGTGCAAATAATAACTTATGTGTAGTGTCAGGTCAAAAAGCCGTAAGCGCTACGGGAAATATTTTCAATGTGTGCTTTTCCTGCCTTACTTTACTGCTCCAGTATTCTGTATTTGTATCCAATGTACATAAAAAGTCTAGCTCTTGATGTTGTTGCTGTCCTTTTGTGTTGCCTTTACTTGGTTTTCTCTCTATCCAGCTACAACATGTATCTCAGTATTTTTGCAATATTTCAGCATGCCGGCGCGTATCTGTTGGATGCCTGTCTCTTGGCTGGGTTTTTGCGGTATCCGTTGCGATTGAACCGTTGTGGAGTGCACGTAATTTAAACCAGTCCTCCCTTCCGCCTTCTCCCTCCCTGACAGTTACCCACTCAGTGGATTCACTATAGATTTCCGAAAAACTTTCGTCGTCAGGCGCATTGCCAGAGCATTCAGCATTTGCGGCCCCCAGTCGAAAATTTGTTTATGAAAGGGAATTTTCTACGAAAGTAACTGAAACCTGGACCAGTAGCTAACAGTTAAGTGGAAATTATTGGACGAAAATTAGTAGAGCGAGCCAAAAAGCATATAGAAAAGAGCAAAACAAAAACAAAACACATACCAAACATAGAACTCTGAACAGCTTTTTGTGGTCAGTTCGGATGCATTTGCTAATGGAAATTGTTTTGAGCTCGTAAAAGTTTTGTTGAATATTTTTTTTTATTTTTAGTATACGTGTTGTTCGCCATGGAAACACAACTGACAGAAAAGCATGCAAATTTTGTTTTATTTTGTCCGGGAGCTAAGTACAGATCTAAATATCAATTTTAATTGTTTGCCGAGTAATTTTAAAATTCAAATATAAAAGCACTTAAGCATTGGATTAGTTCTTTCCTGCGATTTTTCAGCCAATCATAACAGTTTTAAAACGTTGTAGCTTATAATTAATCGCTTAAATGAAGTCTGGTGCTTTTAAAGTAGTTTCCTCAACTTTTGTGGTAATTAAAAATGGTTCAAATTCTATAAATTCACAAATTATTTAACCCTATTTCATATTTTAAACCTTGCTGGTCGACCTAATTCTTAATCTATTCAGGTGATTTAAAAGAGAACAAGTTTAATAAAAGTAAAGAAATGCTTAACATAAATGCCCCTTACTTTTTAGATGTGGATTTTAATAACTTCCATAAGTAGTACAACAAATTATCCTAGCAAAAATTAAAAAAAAAGTATTAATTTAAAAAATAATTTTAAAATTTGCAGATTACCGCTTTAAACTTAACTATATTTTATTTAAAAAAATTTTTCAACTGTTGTTATTGAAGTACCACATTTTTGTGATCTTAAACAGCTATCGTATTTTCCGAAGCAATTTCTACAAATAGATCTGTATTTATAGTATTACTATTGCCTTAGATTTGACTTTTAGTTTCCTTAACCGGAAACTCTTTCTTCACTAACTCGTAAGCTAGTTAAAATTTAAAACCCTTTCGTATATAATTTAATTTGGAAAGTGCTTCTACTGCAAGCTGAGCCAGAAAAGCCTTTCCTTGGGGCCTCCCTCTATATATTCTCGAATTTCACATTTGTACCGTAAATACAAATGCTAACAGCCAGAGAGAGAAAGAGAGCGATAAAGAAAGAGACAGAGAGAAAGTATTGCATGTTCGTAAACTGCAAAAGACACACAGAGAGAAAACCCAAAAAGCAATTAAAGATTAAAGTCTTCTAACAGCAAATGGATACTAGATACAACAAAATAGGACACAAACTTGAACTGCAAGTTGAAGGCAAAGCGGAGGGGGAAAATATATGGCCAACACGTGCTAAGCTCATTAGATGCTTTGATTTCTCAAGTCTCAGCCGGGTAAATGCTCGAAAGGGCGAAACCTTAAGCCCACCCCCAAAAAACTAGTCAAGAGACACAAATTCGGGCAAACAAACTAATAACCAATAAAATGTTTTAAGCCGTCTGAGCTCATAAATGCTTTTTTAAAATATATGTACATATATAGCAACAAATTGATGGAGGATCACTGTGACTACGGCGGGGCCAAAGGGTAAATGGTCCCACTGGGGTCACTTTCCAATATACAAATGTGTGTGTGTGTGTGTGAGTATTACTATACCACATAAATATTAAAGTGGCCCAGGAAACCATTCAAGTTGAAAAGCCCCTCTTAATAAGCATTGGCCCAGGGTCTCTCTCTTAACTTGCAATGCCAACAAGTGGCCAGTGTCAAGGCACTGCAGAAGAGGGGCTAAAGGGATTGAGGGATTGGGAAGCAAGCGAGGCCTCTTCAACTGATGTTTGAGTGAATGGAGTCCAAAGATGAGCAGCAGACGTCAGGCCAAGGCAATGATTGGCAGTCCCAGGCCCCGAACTAAAGACCGGCTGTAAAATAGAGCAACAGCAACAACATGAGCAACAGTTGCACTGTCAGTTACTCTGACTTGCGGTCAAGTAGCTGAGCTGCCATTGCCGAGGGTTACTCTACAAATAGCCGAAAGCTCTGCAAGTTGATCTTTGCAATTATTGATAATTTAAGTCCACCTTCCAGTGTTGTCACTAAAATGTATTCTTCACTTTTACGTTTACATACTGACGCTAAAGATTGGTTTCTAAAATCAAGAATAGTTGCATTAAATAATTTATTTTTTTCTTTATAATTAGACAACTTAAAGATTATTAGTTGAATAACCAAAAACAATACATAAGTATATCAAATAAAATAAAATAGAGACATTAAACTAAGCATTTTTTTTTCAGTGGGTTTGGGTAAACGTAGCTTAAAAAAATTTATGGAAATAAAAAACAAACAATGGATAAAAATATCTTAGTAAGACAAAACTTTCTTGCACCAAAAAAAAAAAAAAAAAACTTTGAAGCATTCAAAAATATGCTAGATCTTGCATATAATAAGCTACTCATGCAAAACTGTGTAAAAAGTATGAAAAGCTCGAGCTTTGGATTTGTAGAATATTTTATTCATTAGTTAATTCATTATTAAAAAGAGTAGCTATAAAAATTGATTAACTTTAAATATAATACAAGCAATTCTAATCTTCCTACAATTCACTTAATATGTGTAATCTACGCACTTAAGTATGTGTAATCCGAACTTCTTGGGTTCCCCTCGCTTTAATCTTGCCTCACGGCAACTGGCAGGCAACTGCAGCGCTGTTGAACTTTTAATTTGATGAATGATATACATTTGTCTCGAGTGCGGGCTGGCAAGCGGTTATCCACAGATTGCAATAGTCACAGGCCACATTCACCATTCACACACACACACACACACACACACACATAATCACTCTCACATTCACATGAACAAAGTCGAGTAATTGTCGTGGTTCGCAGCTGAGCGAATTTCTGCACCGCTGGCATATTTACACAGACAGAGGCAGAAACCGAAACAGAGACAGAGACAGAGACTCCAGTCGAGTGGAGGAAGAATTACCGCTTGGTTCCCCCTTTGAGGATGACACATGCGTTATATGTATGGGTGTGTGAAGAGAGAGATCTGTGAAGATCTGTGGCCTGGTCGTAGTGTATAATTTTGCTTAGCTGCAATTATGAGATGTTGCGGCTGATCTTGAAACTGCTGAGGCAGAAACCTGCACAGCCGGCACCGGAAGCTTTGTCTTCGTCTCTTTTTCAGCCTTTTCAGCTTTTGTACTTGAGCTCTGAAACTTGTTCTTACGGTTATCTGTTGGTTTTACAAGTGCCTCGAGTGGAGCACTGTCTCAGATGTCTGAGAGTCTGGCATACCAACATACAACATCCTTAATTATGACAATCAGCGCTGCTTGAGGTTCATTCCATGCCCCGACTCTCTTTTTCGGGATATGCGCTGCTGATCCAGATCGGTTGCAATGTCGGCTATGGGGCCATCATCTGATCATTGATCATTTGTCCGGCTCAGCATGGTTAGGTTGTCTCGTCTCTTCGGATCGATCTGGCACAGTTTACTGTGAAACGCCGTGGAATGTGTGCGCTGGGGGTTGATTCTTGTTGCAGACAAAACACAAGCTGAACAAGGATCGTTATCTTATATGTCTTTTTATGCAGAACTCTAGAGCGTGAGAGCCCCAGCGATGGGAGACGAAAAACTCAAAAAACTGACTGGGTGGCATCTCTGAAATAAGACCCAGGAGACATTGGAGAAATTAGAGCGAAGCGTAAAGCTTTCAAAATAAACTTTAATGTACTAATGGGCAGCTAAATGCAGCAGGTAATTCTGTAATTGATGCGAGTAGAATGAAAATTTATTTTATATGTTTTTGCAAGTATCAGAAATTATTCATCACCTAAGCCGAGAGAAATCAAGTTAGTAGTTATTTTCTCGTCGTCGATGAAGAAGGCGACATAGTGACGCCAATATGCAATGTACGTCGCTTTAATTTCTGAACCTAAAATTATTTCCAGTCTATTTGATCGATCGATAACGTACGGTTTGCATTTAGAGAATAAAGATAGATCATTGTTCGCTTTTTTAGACGCAACAAGTTTCCACTAGTCAGCTATTTAATTGATTAGTCAAATTATTTCATATTTCGAAATACTCGTATCTCTGGCACATTCCCCAAGAATCACTTTCGCTCCGAGGTAAAGAAAATCAAACCTAAGACAAAGTCGGAACCTCCCGAGACACACCCAAAATTGAGCCACAGGGAGGCCGCCTCTGTCTCTCATCTCCCCTCTCCATGACACTAGTCATGCGAATGCTGTGCGTTGATTGATTATACAGCAGCCAAAGAAAATACAATTAAAGGTTCAGCTTTCACCCGAAGGCAACACTAACTAATTACTTTCACTTGGCCAGTAGGGAGAGAAGGGGAAGAATCTCGAGCAGAGTTCAATGTTGCAAATAAGAAACAACTGTCGGAGCAAGCACTTACAAATCGAGCACGGAGTTATCTTCATAATTATTATCATCATCAGCAAGGGGGGCCATAGGTTAATATGGCAATTAGCCAACAAGCACAGTGGGCCAAAAACACCAAGTGCTGGAGTGAAAATAAAGAAAGCCGACTGCCCGGCTATTAACAATCCCAGAGATACGACTCATAACTTTCAAATGTGATTAAGGTCGACGAGCTGACAGCTCAGCCAAAAATCAAATCGACGAGTTCTAAGCGCAATAACAAATAATTATGTTGTTCTACTGATGTGGGCTAAGAAAACAATCAAAATGCGTTGGCCAAGTCACAGGCAAATAGCCCACAGGTTTAGAACGGATGCCGGACCATACTCGACCGTATGAAAGTAGTCTCTGGGTCGGTATTTCAACAGGTTCACGCCTCAATCGACAAATAAAAAAAAAACAAAAAAAATCAAATAAAATCTGTGCAACAACAACACATAAAATGTAATTTTCGGCCAAGTAATTGCTGGGTGAGGGGAAAGGCCAAGATCTCCAAACCAAAAGAAGCCGCCAACAAGACGGAAAGAAGGAAAGAAAAGACACAAATCGAACTAAGCCCCAGCCGCCGCTCCACTTGTAAATGGTACATCACATTTGGGCAGTTTTTCAAGTGTTTATGACGTTCCGTGGTGAGATGACGAAACCGACGGAGAGCTGGCGGAGGCATCTGCCAGAAATTGAGGCAACTCTGGCAACTGTGTGGCTTTTTGGATTGGTGTGATTATCGCAAGTAAACTATCTCTCAGTTGGTCCGGGTTTCGGGTCTCGGTCTCGGTCTCGGTTTGTTCTCTCGCAGTGTTGCATCGACAGCCGCTGCCGGTTTTTCGTTTTATGAAGATGAATTTCTTTTTTATTCGAGATTTATACTCATACCTCCAGCCTTCCCCTTCCATCTACTCCACACTCCAACCGGTCTGGGTTTATTTCTTATTTTTTTTCTTAGCTTTACAGGCTCTGCGCTGCTGGAGCTCCAATTACTTCACTCACTGTTGATTATTATGTTGTATGTTGTAGTTTTATGAGTTGTTGCTATTATTGTTGTTGTTGTGACTGAGATTCCGCAAAATCAATGGGACGCTTGGTTAAATGCGAGTTTTGCTTTTAAGAAGAGTGTGTTGAAATGGGAGTCTTTTGTTTGCAAAAAAAAGTAATCGACATTGATGGAATGTCTATGAGTTATCCTGCTTTTTTCTGAATGGAAATCTATGGGGAGCATTCTATATCGAACTCGTTTCTATCAAATATGTTTTCCTCTCTTAAACTTTCGAAATATTTCCCCCATTATACCCGACATATAAATCCATATCATTAAAAATAAATGTCTTATCTAAGCGAACATTTGTAATGCGTTTTCTAACAACTATTTAACTGCTTCTACTGCCCCAAATACTTCACATGAATTTAACCTCAGATTAATCCCCTTGTCATAAGCAGCTCTTCAGATTGTAACTATCATATTTTGCTTTTCCTCAAACCTTCATCTTTCAACACATTTGTAAGCCGAGAAAACCAATCTAATACATAAAGAATAACATAACAAAACCCCTCAGCAAGTGCTACTCAACATAAGCCCAAGTTTTATCTGTTGTTACCATTTTGGCTGCTGATTGGGCTAATGAGTTGGACTTGAGGTTTAGTTAATCTGCTTCAGGGCTATCACACAATGACACAATTTACATAGAATCGACATCAAATGGCAGAGTATCTAGTATCTATATATCATTTTCAATAAACCATATCTTAAGTGACAATCTTCTGGCAACGTGTTCTCTCTCTCTCTCTCTGTGCGGCATAAATCACGAGTCGAGCCAAGCGAAACCAGTTTTCTAGTTTCAGTTGTCTCAGATGTTTCTCTGATCTTGCGCAAAAGATCTACGCGCATAAATTCAAATTAGATAAAAATAAACTTTTACCAAGCAGGTGATTTAGTACTTGAACCAAAATATAACACAGCAACAACTCGCGCAGGTGTTTCGATGCCGAAGTCGAAGTCAAGTCTCGGAAAAAAGAAACACACAGAAACAGATACAGATACAAGTTTTCTAGATTTATTCTCAGTCTTATTTTTGCCTACTTTATACTTTGACTTGACATATTTGCCTGCTAATTTCATGTTATTTATTCGCCCGTTGCGCATTTTTCCCCAAGTCGCAAAAGGCAAACAATGGAGAGCTTAACACTCGCTGCTGCTGCCTCAGATGGGTGGGGTCTTGAGGTCTAGACTCTAAGCTCTAGAGTCTGGGGTCTGGTGCTCGCGGTCTTAGCTGGCGAGCTCAGAGACTTGAGCCTATTGTTTGTCCGACAAAATGACAATTACATGTTGAGAATTTCCAAAAAAAAAAATTATTAAAATAAATATTTGCCCGCTAAACAAATTGCCTGTCGAGGCTTTGTTTAAGCTACATGTTGATGTATGCATGTGTGTGAGAGTGTGAATTTGTTACACTCAAAGTCAAATAATAAAATTAATATTGATCCAGCTTGACTACAGTTTTGTTCCTCAATCAGTGACTGATTTAGTACTTTTTATATAGTACCCAACAGTAAGTAAAAAAAAATCAAAAATTAATTATTAGAAATATAATAATAATTTTTTATCGAACCCAAACTCATAAATACAATTCAAAAATGTATAAAAAGTATTAGCTTGGAATATAATATTTAGTTTCTGTCACGAAAATTTATTAGTTTAAAATTACATAGCATTTCATTTCAAGTAATATAATAAATATATACTGAAATACGAGGAATTATCTTAGAATGTGTTCAAGCAATTTGAGTATTAAGCGAATCGATCAAATTAAATAAATATTTATTTATTTAGAATCCTATTAGTTCTTTTAGTCCTTTAATACAGTGATGAAACAGAATATTAATTTTTTTGCTTATGTTTTCTATAAGTGACTTATTGTATTGCCTCAACCTCAATTTAGGCACTTTGTATGCCTCCCACAAATCTTTGGCTAACTTGATTAGCACCTTGAGCAAATATTAAGATAAATAACTCAATGGCGGCACTTCATGCAATCCAAATCGTCAAGTCAAAACAATTCAAACTGCACCAGAGCCATGTGAAAATTCACACTGCCATCATGTGGCAAACAACAACAATTGACAAAAGGCCTTAGGCCAAGACAGGCCAGGGAAGGGGACGAGAGGAAATGGAACTGGGACTGGGCTTGGCCTGGGATGGCACTTCATTAAATAGACGCCGCGGCGCTTTCCCGAAACTGCCACGCCCACCGCATTACCCACTAGGGCAAACCAACAACAACTGTCAAGCGGCTGCTTATTTTTCACACATGCTCGCAACAACAACAGCAAAAACAACAAGAACAGAAAGCAAATGAAAATAAGCGCAAAAACAAGGCAGAAATTTAAGCAACAATTTTTTGTGCCTTGTTGTTTATGATGACAATTTTTTTGTCGCTGACGACGTCGACATGTGGCCATAAAGTTGTCGGTAAATAACAAACAGGCGTCGACGCTCCACAACAGCTGGGGGAGGCTGGGAGGGAGGGTGGTAGTGTATAGAGAGGGTGGATGTAGGCGCAGTGCCTCCAACAAAACGATGTCAGTAAAAAAGGCGTCACATTTTTTTAGAGCACGCACGAGTTGAAGTCCGTCACCCCGCCGGGAGTCCTGCGGCACTGACAGAATGTAAAAAGCATCTCAGGGATTGCATCGAAAGTATCTGAGAGAGTCGTAAACATTTTCAATGCATTTCCGCTTGCCCAAATTGTACGCAGCTGTATTCAGCATTATTCCCAAACACTTTCCAGCTGCTTTTTGCGACTTTTCTTTCCATCATGCTTAATTGGCCGCAACATTTGCGCATTATGCAAATTGTTTTTATATTAATTTTTAAAAATTGTTTTTTGTTTTTTTTTGTGTAATATGTATATAAGTGTCTGAGCTGAGCTTAAAACAATTTTACTTATTTGTCGACCGTAATTTAAATTTGTACTTAGACATTAGTCGCAACGAAATTGGCATTTGGAACCTGTTTTATTGTCAAAAGAAAAAAAATTATACCCATTATAGCAACAACCTTGAAATGACTTGAATGGGATTAGTCACAATTTGAATATTTAATTTATATAATGTTTAAATAGAGGATTAAGTTGACTGTAATTGTACAATTATCTACCTCAAGGATAGAATTTGTAAAAACAGTATAAAAATAATAATAATATACGCTTAGAGAGAATTAAGTTTATATGAAGTAAAATTGAATATATTCCCTAAGATTTGATTTCGATATATATAACAGCTTGTTCAATTTAAATTTTGAAATGCAAATACATACGTATATTCTTTTTCGGTAATTAAAACATTTCATTCAGACGTTTTACTGATTAGATCCTTAGTTTGAGGTCAATCTATAAAGCTCCATGGCTAATGTGGAACACTTACCCAATAAGTTCTGGGACAGATCGCACATGTGCATCCACTCGGGGACTAATCCACTCACAATTTGTGCTGCATAATAATCTGTAATGAAGAACAAACGTATAAATTTAATATGCTGCCACATAAATTTTCCAGCACTTAAGAACAGAAAGAGAGAGACAGAATCGTTGAAGCCAAACAGTAAATTAAAAGCAGCTAAAAATATTTTCAATTTAATCCAGTCTGTCGAACTGGAATCAAGAGCACTAAAAAAGCTGCTACTGTTGAAGTGGAAAACTGAAAATGTTTTGTCATCTGTTTCGATTTAAACTGAGAAAAGGATTGACAAGGAAATTTAATACGAAGTGGGAACTTAAACTAAGTGAAAATTAATAGCCTACGCACCACATGGACACACTCCGAGATGATAAAGGGAGAGATGAAGAGAAATACGAAAAACTTTCACTGGAAATTTGTTGAAACAAGAAACTTGAAATGACTTTTTGAACTGTGAACTGAAAGAGATGCTGCGAGCTTGAGATGAGACGAGTTGGACTGACTCGACGCATCATAAATATAAATACATAAATTTCAAAGTGTCTATCTCTCTCTCTCTCTCTCTGTCTTTGTAACTAACACGATGATGGGTAGGGGTAAGGCAGGGGTAGGAGCAGGGGGCACAGACGCCTGCATGCCACAGCAATTTGTGTGTGGCAGCTACTCCAGAGCGACAACATTTTGACACACTTAAGTGCTAGACACCAGACCCGACTGAGCTTCGACAGCCTGCATCATCATCTTCATGATCATACTACAAGTTGTCAGAGGGTCGCGACGATAAATTTGGAAATTATGAACATAATTCTTCATTAGACCACGCATCCGATAATGGAACTGAAGAGGCGTCCAAAACCCAATGAAATGAAAGTGAAAGATTCCCCCGAATCTCGCCAAACAAAAAAACTCTCCACTAAAAAACTACCCACACAATCTACTGTTAGTTGTTGTTATTGTGTGGAACCTAACGCCTAGTGATAAATTGGCGATATTACAATATTACGCACTCAGCTTGGATTGTGGATTATTTCAATTTTCGCATGTGGGCGTTTCCGAAAGTCCCGCCCTACGCCCAGAGCGATAGTTTCAAGAATGCGAACAAAACGCACACGCAGAGACACACATAGCATTCATTGATAGATAACCGGGCAAAGAGATGGACCCCATTGATAGAGCGGCGATTGTTTGCCATTTAAATTGAAACAACGTGATTTTTGCGGTCCACTGGTCACATGCCTTCGGGCGTTGATTATGGGAAGGACGGAGGGTTCCGAACTATTTCGACTATTGTTTTGCGGTTTTGCGCGGATTTTTGGTTTCATTTCGTTTACTTTTTTAACTTTTTTCAGGCTTGAATGAATCGGAACGCACTTTTCTCTCGCTTTTGGGGGTCGTTATGTGCTGGTGGGTGTGGCTTTTGTTCAACCTTGTGTGTGCATAGCTTTGCTATGAGTTGTGCCCTGCAGAGACGGGTTGACATTTTCAAGCGTTTAATCTAAACAAAGATTGCATAAACTTAAAAAAAAATAAATATTAAAATGTTTTTTTGCTAAAAATTTAGTTAAAGTAATTTCATTTAGATATTTATAAATGTAAGAATTCCAAAAAAAAAAACATAGCACGCTTCTCCCCGACGGGGAATTGAACCCCGGTCTCCCGCGTGACAGGCGGGGATACTAACCACTATACTATCGAGGACGTTGTAAATAGACTGGCAAAATGTCTTGATATAGTGTAAAGCCACTTGAACATCGGTAATTAATCATATCATATCAGAAGCAGCAAATGAGAACGCATAAAATATGATAGAGAGAGTAAAAAGAATCAAACGAATTAGACTCTTGTTCTCGCTCTTTCACAGAGAGAGAATGAATTTATCGCGTTCGTTTTAAGCAGGTGTGAATGTGTCAGAATATCAAAAGCTCATTTATGACTACTCACTTGTTATTATATTTTTATGTGTGCTCACTCGGTGTCAAAATCAAGCAATGTGAACAAGTTTGTGACGTCACTACTCAAATGTTTTATGGTTCACTAAGCAAAGCAGTCAATTAGTCTAGCTGAGGGAACCAATTTGATAAGCACATCAGTGTACCTAAACATCTGTATTTCTATTTATAAGCATACAAGTTTTGCTAAAACAGTAACAATGTCTGGTTTTGCTTATCGGTAGATTTTCATATTTTATTTTTACAGTGTTTTGCCTTTTAATAAAAGAAAAAAATTCATATTTATTGTAAAGGTGTAAATAGCACATATTTATTTATGTATGAACATTCTCCTTTGTTCTACTTTTGCAGCACTAAAAAGCTGTCAACACTTCAACTTTGTTGATAACATCTCTTTGGAGGCCTATTACAAAAACCACTATCAAACAACTGGCAACAAAGTGCCGCAGTCCCAAAACGATTTCTAAACCATTCAGTCAGAATGCATAAAGTATACAGCAAAAACAAAACGAAACGCACGCCTTGCTCCACATGTGACGTCGACTCCATTCGGTCTCTCACAGTCCAATTCATTCACTCAGTGAGCAATGCGAGAGCGACAAGCAGCGACGCAACGCAGACGCGGCACGCGGCGACCACAGAAACCGCAAGGTGCGTTTGTGCCGTTTGCTGTTATTATTTGTGTTATTGTAGCTGCCAAACAATCAGTAAAAGGAAGAAACAGAAAAAAATGCATGAAAATAAAAACAGAAACAATTACACAAACAATTCGATTGCAGTCGACGCTGCTGTCGCCGCTGGCAGCGCACACAACACACACGCCACTCAACTGACACTCAACTGGCAGCAGCCTATGCTTCACTTAGCTGTCCCCCTTGTACTCTTCCCACTTCCTTTGTGTGTGCAATCATGCAAATACGAATTTTTTTTATACCCGTGCATTTGTGTGTGTGCGTGCAAAATTTTAACCCAAATATTTTGTAGACATGCAATATTTATGCTACACCAACAACACAAAATACAACAACAGAAACAAAAATAAAATGGCAAACAGGCGCAATTACAACAATAGCAATAGCTGTCAGCAGACAGGCAACAACAATAATACTAACTGTAATAACAACAACACTTTCGATGTAATGGACTTTTGCTTCTTTGCAAATGGGTTGATACATTGTACAATGAACATACACATATTGGAATGAAATAAAAACTGCAACTGATAAACCAACCCCCGCTGATTTACTAGAGTGCCCCTCGCTTGGGCAGCTGTGCGCGCAATTCCGTTTTGTTTTTTGTTTCGCCATTTATTGTCCCTTAATGCAGCTGTCCTTCAATCGCTCTCCCGCTCTTACACTGCATCGTTAATCTCTCGCCGTTCTTCATTCTCCGCATTTAGCGAGCAATTTTCACATGCATTTCTAATTTTCATAAACGCATTAAAATTATAATTAAAAGGCATTTCAGTGTGTACATATACACATTTTGTTTTTCTTCTCTGTATGTTGTTGCTGTTGCATCAGCGATGGTGCAAAAAGTTGCCGCATTTGCGACTGCTGCATTATTTATTTATTATGTATGCAAATGCATTTAATTGCATGGACACGGCGATGGGCGAATAAACTAGTGAAATGGTAGGAGAGGAGGAAAGTGGGAAGTGGTGGACTGCAGTTGGAGCTGGGGGATTTCCAGCGGCCACGTCAAACAATTTGCATATTTTAGCATGTAATGAAATTTGTAATAATTCTGCAATTAATTGCGTATGTGTCCTTGTTTATGGCCACAGCGAAACCTACGTGCAACAGCAGCAGTCACAGTGCAACATTAACTGGAGCACTTACAGCAGCAGTTACAGTCGTCCAGTCTGCTATTCAAGTGTGTCTATATGTGAGTGGGTTTGTGCGTGTGTGTGTGAGTAACCCACTCATTACTACATCCATGTGGGCACACAACAATTTCACAGAGTTTCGGCATTTACTTTTTACTTTAGCTGCTGTTGTTGTTGCTGTTGTTTACACAGCATTTGTTGATGGCATTTGACTAGCTGCGGATTTTGCATTAAAGTGAAAGCTTTTCATTATTTTAATGTAGCGGTAATGACAGTGTGACTACCGAAGTGGCGGCCAGCAGCATTTGAGAGGCAATTTAATGATTATATTCGACTATTTACATGCCATCCACACATTCGTTAAATGGGGTATATTAGTTGCCAATGTGTTGTAGCGTTAATTTGTTTTGCATTAAGTGGTTTGTCTGCATTGGGATGATATTATTAAATATGATATTCATACTCAAATCACATCAAAGTTAATTAGTTTAAAAAAACAATAACTGTTTTGCTTTCAAGTTTAGAAAGACACAAATTAATGATATACAATTTAATAAAAATAAGTTAATTCTACATGTAACACTTAATCAATTAAAAGGAAATTTGAATTAGTCCCTTAAGTCTCAGAATAGATTAAAGTATTATAATAAAATATTGAAATCTAATTCCAATTGCAATATCCAGCTCATATTGTTGTTGTTCCGATAGAATAAAAACAGTTGGAATGACTTTTCACATCGACACTTGAAACTGACAATGGAAAACGAGAACTTTCTCTGGTACAAATGGGTTTGTGATATTTTTGATCCTTTACAGACAATTTCAGGGAAACCCTCATCTCCCATCTCACATCTCCCTCAATTGTTGAGTACTTTTAATTATTTTTGATGTTTTCATTTAATTTGCAGCATAATTACAAAACAACAACAAATAGTACCAAAGTAATGCCTCTGTGCTGCATCAATTTAAATGCATGGATGTGTATAGGGAAAATATCAAGTCCTGCCACCAGAAAATGGACCTATAGCAATAACATTGAAATTTTAAGATGACAATTTAGCGTCAGGAAACGAGTCCGAAATTGCATTTATCTTGTATCTAACAGATATTTTGATTTTCATTTTCATTTTGATGTCTGCGCGTTTGTTTTGATGTTATTCAATTATGTAAGGGCGGCATCAGTTGTTCTGTTTTTCTTTCCGTTTCGCCCTAATTCCTTTCCTCCCATTTGGCCGCTTCATTGCAATTGTCTGGACTCTGGTCTTTGTGGACCCCAAGGACAGACAATAGATTTCAAGGATGGTTTCATTTCTGTTTTCTTACGGTATCCAGCCAGCTGTGATCCCGATTCCACCCTGGCATCTGCCCAACTTGTATCTCTTTTTGTTTTCTGTATTCTTTTTATGGCATGCCATAATCATTTGAGCCAAGACCAAGGAAAGAAACGAAAAGTCTAATAAAATTAGTGGCAATGACTTTAAAACGCATTGTTTCCCCCGCCTTTCTCTTCTCAAGCCGCCCCAAGCATCACTCTTTTAACTATTTGTATTGCCTCGTTCTTTGGATCTTTGATGATGATTTTTTCATTAGTTTCGCGCCGTTGGAAAAAGGCTCGCAGCAATTATTTGCGATACGAGAGTCTCTACCAGTTAATTAGTTGCATGAACACAGCAGACTGAGTGAAACCCATTGAATAAAATATTTTATATTCTATTTAAATATTATATTCACAGTCGTGATGATAAATTGTAGACTCTGTGCCTGTGTGTTTGTGTGTGAATAAAACTGCGTGCTAAATGCTTTAATTGCCGCAATTCACGATTCAACGCGATGTGCAAAAATTTGAAACGCTCAAAATTAGCGGCGACTTGAACAATTTATTATAATGAACGTTTTGATAGATTATTAAGAAAATTTTAATCGAATCGCTTTTGGCAATAAAAGTACAAAAAAATTCCTTATTATTTTATTTTTAATTGTGAATACTATGATTTTAAGTTATCTATTAGTTAATGACATAGATTAAAAAGTTTTAGCATGTGGGATAAAAAGATATTTGGAAGTAAATAATATTCCCTTTAATTATTTTTAAGTAATAATTAAATTTTCGTTTTAAATTATCAACGAACTGTTAATATTTCATACTGAACAACGTTTTTTTTTAATGGCGTAAAAGACGGATTCAAGGAAATGCTTAAAAATAATTTTTTATCGAATTGTAGCTACAGACCTAGTTGTGTACCTAATAAAAGGAGTTGAATACTAATCCGTTACATTAGGGCTCACTTATAATTTGATACCATTAATTTTTAAAGGAAGCGATATCAATTTTCATATATTGATTGCACATTGAACATTTTATAAGTAAACTTGTTGAAGTATTCGAGTACTTAAATAGAATTTTTTGAGGAAAAATACCGAAACCATAATAAACCCTTGAATAAAACCTGGCACAGAGCAACAAAACACGACATTGAGCAACCGACAAGGACAACAGCCAAAATAATAGTCAATAAAATATTTGCACAAGCAAAAATTGTTCAAGCGTAACGCAGGACTCTGAAGAAAGGACACAGGACTTTTGTATCAATACATGATAGATATACACATTGAAACGATAGCCAAGGGGAAAAGAATATAGACCGTGGAAGTCCTTCAGAAAAAGTGTGGCCAGGCAATGAAAGAACATTGAAACAAGAAAACTTTTCTTAGCCAAGCTGCTTTTGAAGTACACATGGCCAGGCCGGTTGAGCTAAGAAC